>CM060934.1:27244893-28444893 GCA_030765085.1 Allium cepa | reverse complement strand
TTACGGGAGCCATAACCTATCAAAACGAAGGCCTCGATGAGTTCTACGGCATTAACAGCTTTCAGCTGTCAACTGATAGATTAATCCCAAAAAGTGCAACCCGAATCTCAATCGGGTCGCGTAAGTTTTTTACCCTTCGTTTTTTCGACACGTGGATTTTTACGGTAAAACGGGATTACCGTGGCCCGTCTTCAACTTCCCATCGCTGGAGAGTGGTGCACCATGGTACTGTTCCATTTCAAATCCATGCACGCATTTCTAAAAGTCATACGGTACTGTTTCGCCATTTCAGACGGATGTTGCACCTTGCACCGTGGAAGTTGCACCCTGTAGATATCGATTATTCGAACGGCCATAATTTCTGGCTCGTGAAGAGTTACGGGAGCCATAACCTGTCAAAACGAAGGCATCGATGAGTTCTACGTCTTTCATAGCTTTCATCCATCAGCGGATATATTAATGCCCAAAAAGGACAACCCGAATCTCAATCGGGTCTCGTAAGTTTTTTACCCTTCGTTTTTTCGACACGTGGGTTTTTACGGTAAAACGGGATTACCGTGGCCCGTCTTCGACTTCCCATCGCTGGAGAGTAGTGCACCATGGTACTGTTCCGTTTCAAATCCATGCACGTATTTCTAAAAGTCGTACGGCACTGTTTCGCCATTTCGGACGGATGTTGCACCATGCACCGTGGATGTTGCACCCTGTAGATATCGATTATTCGGACGGCCATAACTTCTGGCTCGTTTAGAGGTACGGGAGCCATAACCTGTCAAAACGAAGGCCTCGATGGGTTCTGTGGCTTTGACAGTTTTCAGCCGTCAACGGATAGATTAATGACCAAAAAGGACAACCCGAATCTCAATCGGGTCTCGTAAGTTTTTTACCCTTCGTTTTTTCGACACGTGGATTTTTACGGTAAAACGGGATTACCGTGGCCCGTCTTCGACTTCCCATCGCTGGAGAGTGGTGCACCATGGTACTATTCCATTTCAAATCCATGCACGCATTTCTAAAAGTCCTACGGCACTGTTTCGCCATTTCGGACGGATGTTGCACCTTGCACCGTGGATGTTGCACCCTGTAGATATCGATTATTCGGACGGGCATAACTTCTTGCTCGTTTATAGTTACGGGAACCATAACCTGTCAAAGCTAAGGCCTCGATGAGTTCTACGGCTTTGACAGCTTTCAGCCGTCAACGAATGGATTAGTGCCCAAAAAGGACAACCCGAATCTCAATCGGGTCTCGTAAGTTTTTTACCCTTCGTTTTTTTCGACACGTGGATTTTGACGGTAAAACGGGATTACGGTGGCTGGTCTTCGATTTACCATCGCTGGAGAGTGGTGCACCATGGTACTTTTCCATTTCAAATCCATGCACGCATTTTGAAAAGTCGTACGGCACTGTTTCGCCATTTTGGACGGATGTTGCACCTTGCACCGTCGATGTTGCACCCTGTAGATATCGATTATTCGGACGGCCATATCTTCTGGCTCGTTAGAGTTACGGGAGCCATTACCTGTCAAAACGAAGGCCTCGATGAGTTCTACGGCTTTGACAGCTTTCAGCCGTCAACGGATAGATTAATGCCAAAAAAAGGACAACCCGATTCTCAATCGGGTCTCGTAATTTTTTACCCTTCGTTTTTTCGACACGTGGATTTTTACGATAAAATGGGATTACGGTGCCCCGTCTTCGACTTCCCATCGCTAAAAAGTGGTGCACCATGGTACTGTTCTGTTTCAAATCCATGCATGCATTTCTAAAGGTCGTACAACACTGTTTCGCCATTTCGGACGGATGTTGCACCTTGCACCGTGGATGTTGTACCCTGTAGATATCGATTATTCGGACGGCCATAACTTCTGGCTCGTTTAGAGTTACGGGAGCCATAACCTCTCAAAACGACGGCCTCGATGAGTTCTATGGCTTTGACAGCTTTTAGCCATGAACGGATAGATTAGTGCCCAAAAAGGACAACCCGAATCTCAATCGGGTCTCGTAAGTTTTTTACGCTTCGTTTTTGCGACACATGGATTTTTACGGTAAAACAGGATTACCGTGGCCCGTCCTCGACTTCCCATCGCTGGAGAGTGGTGAACCATGGTACTGTTCCGTTTCAAATCCATGCACGCATTTCTAAAAGTCGTATTACACTGTTTCGCCATTTCGGACGGATGTTGCACCTTAGACCGTGGATGTAGCACCCTGTAGATATCGATTATTCGGACGGCCATAACTTCTAGCTCGTTTAGAGCTACGGTAGCCATAACCTGTCAAAACGAAGGCCTCGATGAGTTCTACGGTTTTGACAGCTTTTAGCCGTCAACGGATAGATTAATGCCCAAAAAGTACAACCCGAATCTCAATCGGGTCTCGTAAGGTTTTTACCCTTCGTTTTTTCGACACGTGGATTTTTACGGTAAAACGGGATTACCGTGGCCCGTCTTCGACTTCCCATCACTGGAGAGTGGTGCACCATGGTACTGTTCCATTTCAAATCCATGCACGCATTTCTAAAAGTCTTACGGTACCGTCTCGCCATTTCGGACGGATGTTGCACCTTGCACCGTGGATGTTGCACCCTGTAGATATCGATTATTCGGACGGGCATAACTTCTGGCCCGTTTATAGTTACGGGAGCCATAACCTGTCAAAACGAAGGCCTCAATGAGTTCTACGGCTTTGACAGCTTTCAGCCGTCAACGGATAGATTAATTCCCAAAAAGGACAACCCGAATCTCAATCGGGTCTCGTAAGTTTTTTACCCTTCGTTTTTTCGACACGTGGATTTTTACGGTAAAACGGGATTACGGTGGCCCGTCTTCGACTTCCCATCACTGGAGAGTGGTGCACCATGGTACTGTTCCATTTGAAATCCATGCACGCATTTCGAAAAGTCGTACAGCACTGTTTCGCCATTTCGGACGGATGTTGCACCTTGCACCGTGGATGTTGCACCCTGTAGATATCGATTATTCGGACGGCCATAACTTCAGGCTCGTTAAGAGTTACGGGAGCCATAACCTGTCAGAACGAAGGCCTCGATGAGTTCTACGGATTTGACAGCTTTCTTCCATCAACGGATATATTAATGCCCAAAAAGGACAACCCGAATCTCAATCGGGTCTCGTAAGTTTTTTACCCTTCGTTTTTTCGACACGTGGATTTTTACGGTAAAACAGGATTACCGTGGCCCGTCTTCGACTTTCCATCGTTGGAGTGTGGTGCACCATGGTACTGTTCCGTTTCAAATCCATGCACGTATTTCTAAAAGTCGTACGGCACTGTTTCGCCATTTCGGACGGATGTTGCACCATGCACCGTGGATGTTGCACCCAGTAGATATCGATTATTCGGACGGCCATAACTTCTGGCTCGTTTAGAGTTATGGGAGCCATAACCTGTCAAAACGAAGGCCTCGATGAGTTCTACGGCTTTGACAGCTTTTAGCCGTCAACGGATAGATTAATGCCCAAAAAGGACAACCCGATTCTCAATCGGGTCTCGTAAGTTTTTTATGCTTCGTTTTTTCGACACGTGGATTTTTATGGTAAAACGGGATTACGATGCCCCGTCTTTGACTTCCCATTGCTGAAGAGTGGTGCACAATGGTACTGTTCCGTTTCAAATCCATGTACGCATTTCTAAAGGTCGTACGGCACTGTTTCGCCATTTCGGACGGATGTTGCACCTTGCACTGTGGATGTTGCACCCTGTAGATATCGATTATTCGGACGACCATAACTTCTGGCTCGTTTAGAGTTATGGGAGCCATAACCTATCAAAACGAAGGCCACGATGAGTTCTACGGCTTTGACAGCTTTCAGCCGTCAACGGATAGATTAATGCCCAAAAAGGACAACCCAAATCTGAATCGGGTCTCGTAAGTTTTTTACCCTTCGTTTTTTCGACACGAGGATTTTTACGGTAAAACGGGATTACGGTGGCTGGTCTTTGATTTACCATCGCTGGAGAGTGGTGCACCATGGTACTGTTCCTTTTCAAATCCATTCACCCAATTCGAAAAGTCGTATGGCACTGTTTCGCCATTTCGGACGGATGTTGCACCTTGCACCGTGGATGTTGCATCCTGTAGATATCGATTATTCGTACGGCTATAACTTCTGGCTCGTTCAGAGTTACGGGAGCCATAACCTGTCAAAACAAAGGCCTCGATGAGTTCTACGGCTTTGACAGCTTTCAGCTGTCAACGGATAGATTAATGTCCAAAAAGGACAACCCGAATCTCAACCGGGCCTCGTAAGTTTTTTACCCTTCGTTTTTTCGACACGTGGATTTTTACGGTAAAACGGGATTACCGTGGCCCATCTTCGACTTCCCATCGCTGGAGAGTGGTACACCATGGTACTGTTCCATTTCATATCCATGCACGCATTTCTAAAAGTCCTACTGCATTGTTTCGCCATTTCGGACGGATGTTGCACCGTGCACCGTGGATGTTGCACCCCGTAGATATCGATTATTCGGACGGGCATAACTTCTGGCTCGTTTAGAGTTACGGAAGCCATAACCTGTTAGAACGAAGGCCTCGATGAGTTCTACGGCTTTGACAGCTTTCAGCCGTCAACGGGTAGATTAATGCCCAAAAAGGACAACCCGAATCTCAATCGGGTCTCGTAAGTTTTTTACCCTTCGTTTTTTCGACACGTGGATTTTTACGGTAAAACGGGATTACCGTGGCCCGTCTTCGACTTCCCATCGCTGGAGAGTGGTGCACCATGGTACTGTTCCGTTTCAAATCAATGCACATATTTCTAAAAGTCGTACGGCACTGTTTCGCCATTTCGGACGGATGTTGCACCTTGCACCGTGGATGTTGCACCCTGTAGATATCGATTATTCGAACGGCCATAACTTCTGGCTCGTTTAGAGTTACGGGAGCCATAACCTATCAAAACGAAGGCCTCGATGAGTTCTACGGCTTTTACAGCTTTTAGCTGTCAACGGATTGATTAATGCCCAAAAAGGACAACCCGAATCTCAATCGGGTCTCGTAAGTTTTTTATGCTTCGTTTTTTCGACACGTGGATTTTTATTGTAAAACGGGATTACGATGCCCTGTCTTTGACTTCCCATTGCTGAAGAGTGGTGCACAGTGGTACTGTTCCATTTCAAATCCATGTACGCATTTCTAAAGGTCGCACGGCACAGTTTCGCCATTTCGGACGGATGTTGCACCTTACACCGTGGATGTTGCACCCTATGGATATCGATTATTCGGACGGCCATAACTTCTGGCTCGTTTAGATTTACGGGAGCCATAACTTGTCAAAACGAAGGCCTCGATGAGTTCTACGGCTTTGATAGGTTTCAGCCGTCAACGGATAGATTAATGCCCAAAAAGGACAACCCGAATCTCAATCGGGTCTCGTAAGTTTTATATCCTTCGTTTTTTCGACACGTGGATTTTTACGGTAAAACGGGATTACGGTGCCCCGTCTTCGGCTTCCCATCGCTAAAGAGTGGTGCACCATGGTACTGTTCCGTTTCAAATCCATGCACGCATTTCTAAAGGTCGTACGACACTGTTTCGCCATTTCGGACGGATGTTGCACCTTGCACCGTGGATGTTGCACCCTGTAGATATCGATTATTCGGACGGCCATAACTTCTGGCTCGTTTAGAGTTACAGGAGCCATAACCTGTCAAAACGAAGGCCATGATGAGTTCTACGGCTTTGATAGCTTTCAGGCGTCAACGGATAGATTAATGCCCAAAAAGGACAACCCGAATCTCAATCGGGTCTCGTAAGTTTTTTACCCTTCGTTTTTTTCGACACGTGGATTTTTACGGTAAAATGGGATTACGGTGGCTGGTCTTTGATTTACCATCGCTGGAGAGTGGTGTACCATGGTACTGTTCCGTTTCAAATCCATGCACCCATTTCGAAAAGTCGTACGACACTATTTCGCCATTTCGGACGGATGTTGCACCTTGCACCGTGGATGTTGCACCCTGTAGATATCGATTATTCGGACGGCTATAACTTCTGGCTCGTTCAGAGTTACGGGAGCCATAACCTGTCAAAACGAAGGCCTCGATGAGTTCTACGGCTTTGACAGCTTTCAGCCGACAACGGATAGATTAATGCCCAAAAAGGACAACCCGAATCTCAATCGGGTCTCGTAAGTTTTTTACCCTTCGTTTTTTCGACACGTGGATTTTTACGGTAAATGGGATCACCGTGGCCCGTCTTGGACTTCCCATCGCTGGAGAGTGGTGCACCATGGTACTGTTCCGTTTCAAATCCATGCACGCATTTCTAAAAGTCGTACGGCACTGTTTTGCCATTTTGGACGGATGTTGCACCTTGCACCGTGGATGTTGCACCCTGTAGATATTGATTATTCGGACGGCCATAACTTCTGGCTCGTTAAGAGTTACGGAGGCCATCACCTGTCAAAACGAAGGCCTCGATGAGTTCTACGGCTTTGACAGCTTTCAGCCGTCAACGGATAGATTAATGCCCAAAAAGGACAACCCGAATCTCAATCGGGTCTCGTAAGTTTTTTACCCTTCGTTTTTTCGACACGTGGATTTTTACGGTAAAACGGGATTACGTGGCTGGTCTTCGATTTACCATCGTTGGAGAGTGGTGCACCATGGCACTGTTCCGTCTCAAATCCATGCACGCATTTTGAAAAGTCGTACGACACCGTTTCGGACGGATGTTGCACCTTGCACCGTGGATGTTGCACCCTGTAGATATCGATTATTTGGACGGCTATAACTTCTGGCTCGTTTAGAGTTACGGGAGCCATAACCTATCAGAACGAAGGCCTCGATGATTTCTACGGCTTTGATAGCTTTCAACCGTCATCAGATAGATTAATGCCCAAAAAGGACAACCCGAATCTCAATCGGGTCTCGTAAGTTTTTTACCCTTCGTTTTTTCGACACGTGGATTTTTACGGTAAAACAGGATTACGGTGGCTGGCCTTCGATTTACCATCGCTGGACAGTGGTGCACCATGGTACTGTTCCGTTTCAAATCCATGCACGCATTTCTAAAAGTCGTAAGGCTCTGTTTCGCCATTTCGGACGGATGTTGCACCTTGCGCCGTGGATGTTGCACCCTGTAGATATCGATTATTCAAACGGCCATAACTTCTGGCTCGTTAAGAGTTACAGGATCCATAACCTGGCCCGTCTTCGAATCCCATCACTAGAGAGTGGTGCACCATGGTACTGTTCCGTTTCAAATCCATGCACGTATTTCTAAAAGTCGTACGGCACTGTTTCGCCATTTCGGACGGATGTTGCACCTTGCACCGTGGATGTTGCACCCTGTAGATATCGATTATTCGGACGGCTATAACTTCCGGCTCGTTCAGAGTTACGGGAGCCATAACCTGTCAAAACGAAGGCCTCGATGAGTTCTACGGCTTTGACAGCGTTCAGCCGTCAACGGATAGATTAATGCCCAAAAAGGACAACCCGAATCTCAATCGGGTCTCGTAAGTTTTTTACCCTTCGTTTTTTCGACACGTGGATTTTTATGGTAAAACGGGAATACCGTGGCTCGTTTTCGACTTCCCATCGCTGGAGAGTGGTGCACCATGGTATTGTTTCGTTTCAAATCCATGCACGCATTTCTAAAAGTCGTACGACAATGTTTTGCCATTTCGGACGGATGTTGCACCTTGCACCATGGATGTTGCACCCTGTAGATTCGATTATTCGGACGGCCATAACTTCTGGCTCGTTAAGAGTTACAGGATCCATAACCTGTCAAAACGAAGGCCTCGATGAGTTCTACGGCTTTGACAGCTTTCAGCCATCAACGGATAGATTAATGCCCAAAAAGGACAACCCGAATCTCAATCGGGACTCGTAAGTTTTTTACCCTTCGTTTTTTCGACACGTGGATTTTTATGGTAAAACGGGATTACTGTGGTTGGTCTTCGATTTGCCATCGCTGGAGAGTGGTGCACCATGGTACTGTGCCGTTTCAAATCCATGCATGCATTTTGAAAAGTCGTACGGCACTGTTTTGCCATTTCGGACGGATGTTGCACCTTGCACCGTGGATGTCGCACCCCGTAGATATCGATTATTCGGACGGCCATAATTTCTGGCTCGTTAAGAGTTACGGGAGCCATAGCCTGTCAGAACGAAGCCTCGATGAGTTCTACGGCTTTGACCGCTTTCAGCCGTCAACGGATAGATTACTGCCCAAAAAGGACAACCTGAATCTCAATCGGGTCTCGTAAGTTTTTTACCCTTCGTTTTTTCGACACGTGGATTTTTACGGTAAAACGGGATTACCGTGGCTGGTCTTCGATTTACCATCGCTGGAGAGTGGTGCACCATGGTACTGTGCCGTTTCAAATCCTTGCACGCATTTTGAAAAGTCGTACGACACTGTTTCGCCATTTCGGACGGATGTTGCACCTTGCACCGTGGATGTTGCACCCTGTAGATATCGATTATTTGGACGGCTATAACTTCTGGCTCGTTTAGAGTTACGGGAGCCATAACCTGTCAAAACGAAGGCCTCGATGAGTTCTGCGGCTTTGATAGCTTTCAGCCGTCAACGGATAGATTAATGACCAAAAAGGACAACCCGAATCTTAATCGGGTCTCGTAAGTTTTTTACCCTTTGTTTTTTCGACAGGTGGATTTTTACGGTAAAACGGGATTACCGTGGCCCGTGTTCGACTTCCCATCGCTGGAGAGTGGTGCACCATGGTACTGTTCCGTTTCAAATCCATGCACGTATTTCTAAAAGTCCAACGGCACTGTTTCGCCATTTCGGACGGATGTTGCACCTTGCACCGTGGATGTTGCACCCTGTAGATATTGATTATTCGGACGGGCATAACTTCTTGCTCGTTTATAGTTACGGGAGCCATAACCTGTCAAAACGAAGGCCTCGATGAGTTCTACGGCTTTGAGAGCTTTCAGCCGTCAACGAATAGATTAGTGCCCAAAAAGGACAACCCGAATCTCAATCGGGTCTCGTAAGTTTTTTACCCTTCGTTTTTTCGACACGTGGATTTTTACGGTAAAACGGGATTACGGTGGCTGGTCTTCGATTTACCATCGCTGGAGAGTGGTGCACCATGGTACTTTTCCATTTCAAATCCATGCACGCATTTTGAAAAGTCGTACGGCACTGTTTCGCCATTTTGGACGGATGTTGCACCTTGCACCGTGGATGTTGCACCCTGTAGATATCGATTATTCGGACGGCCATATCTTCTGGCTCGTTTAGAGTTACGGGAGCCATAACCTGTCAAAACGAAGGCCTCGATGAGTTCTACGGCTTTGACAGCTTTCAGCCGTCAACGGATAGATTAATGCCAAAAAAGGACAACCCGATTCTCAATCGGGTCTCGTAATTTTTTACCCTTCGTTTTTTCGACACGTGGATTTTTACGATAAAACGGGATTACGGTGCCCCGTCTTCGACTTCCCATCGCTAAAAAGTGGTGCACCATGGTACTGTTCCGTTTCAAATCCATGCACGCATTTCTAAAGGTCGTACAACACTGTTTCGCCATTTCGGACGGATGTTGCACCTTGCACCGTGGATGTTGCACCCTGTAGATATCGATTATTCGGACGGGCATAACTTCTGGCCCGTTTATAGTTACGGGAGCCATAACCTGTCAAAACGAAGGCCTCGATGAGTTCTACGGCTTTGACAGCTTTCAGCCGTCAACGGATAGATTAATGCCCAAAAAGTACAACCCAAATCTCAATCGGGTCTCGTAAGTTTTTTACCCTTCGTTTTTTCGACACGTGGATCTTTACGGTAAAACGGGATTACGGTGGCCCGTCTTCGACTTCCCATCGCTGGAGAGTGGTGCACCATGGTACTATTCCATTTGAAATCCATGCACGCATTTTGAAAAGTCGTACGATACTGTTTCGCCATTTCGGACGATTGTTGCACCTTGCACCGTGGATGTTGCACCCTGTAGATATCGATTATTCGGACGGCCATAACTTCTGGCTCGTTAAGAGTTACGGGAGCCATAACCTGTCAGAACGAAGGCCTCGATGAGTCTTACGGATTTGACAGCTTTCTTCCATGAACGGATATATTAATGCCCAAAAAGGACAACCCGAATCTCAATCGGGTCTCGTAAGTTTTTTACCCTTCGTTTTTTCGACATGTGGATTTTTACGGTAAAACAGGATTACCGTGGCCCGTCTTCGACTTTCCATCGTTGGAGTGTGGTGCACCATGGTACTGTTCCATTTCAAATCCATGCACGTATTTCTAAAAGTCGTACGGCACTGTTTCTCCATTTCGGACGGATGTTGCACCATGCACCGTGGATGTTGCACCCAGTAGATATCGATTATTCGGACGGCCATAACTTCTGGCTCGTTTAGATTTATGGGAGCCATAACCTGTCAAAACGAAGGCCTCGATGAGTTCTACGGCTTTGACAGCTTTCAGCCGTCAACGGATAGATAAATGCCCAAAAAGGACAGCCCGATTCTCAATCGGGTCTCGTAAGTTTTTTATGCTTCGTTTTTTCGACACGTGGATTTTTACGGTAAAACGGGATTACGATGCCCCGTCTTTGACTTCCCCTTGCTGAAGAGTGGTGCACAATGGTACTGTTCCGTTTCAAATCCATGTACGCATTTCTAAAGGTCGTACGGCACTGTTTCGCCATTTCGGACGGATCTTGCACCTTGCACCGTGGATGTTGCACCCTGTAGATATCGATTATTCGGACGACCATAACTTTTGGCTCGTTCAGAGTTATGGGAGCCATAACCTATCAAAACGAAGGCCACGATGAGTTCTACGGCTTTGACAGCTTTCAGCCGTCAACGGATAGATTAATGCCCAAAAAGGACAACCGAATCTCAATCGGGTCTCGTAAGTTTTTTACCCTTCGTTTTTTCGACACGTGGATTTTTACTGTAAAACGGGATTGCGGTGGCTGGTCTTTGATTTACCATCGCTGAAGAGTGGTGCACCATGGTACTGTTCCGTTTCAAATCCATTCACCCAAGTCGAAAAGTCGTATGGCACTGTTTCGCCATTTCGGACGGATGTTGCACCTTGCACCGTGGATGTTGCATCCTGTAGATATCGATTATTCGTACGGCTATAACTTCTGGATCGTTCAGAGTTACGGGAGTCATAACCTGTCAAAACGAAGGCCTCGATGAATTCTATGGCTTTGACAGCTTTCAGCCGTCAACGGATAGATTAATGTCCAAAAAGGACAACCCGAATCTCAATCGGGTCTCGTAAGTTTTTTACCCTTCGTTTTTTCCACACGTGGATTTTTACGGTAAAACGGGATAACCGTGGCCCGTCTTCGACTTCCCATCGCTGGAGAGTGGTGCACCATGGTACTGTTCCATTTGAAATCCATGCACGCATTTTGAAAAGTCGTACGGCATTGTTTCGCCATTTCGGACGGATGTTGCACCTTGCACCGTGGATGTTGCACCATGTAGATATCGATTATTCGGACGGCCATAACTTCTGGCTCGTTAAGAGTTACGGGAGCCATAACCTGTCAGAACGAAGGCCTCGATGAGTTCTACGGATTTGACAGCTTTCTTCCATCAACGGATATATTAATGCCCAAAAAGGACAACCCGAATCTCAATCGGGTCTCGTAAGTTTTTTACCCTTCGTTTTTTCGACACGTGGATTTTTACGGTAAAACAGGATTACCGTGGCCCGTCTTCGACTTTCCATCGTTGGAGTGTGGTGCACCATGGTACTGTTCCATTTCAAATCCATGCACGTATTTCTAAAAGTCGTACGGCACTGTTTCGCCATTTCGGACGGATGTTGCACCATGCACCGTGGATGTTGCACCCAGTAGATATCGATTATTCGGACGGCCATAACTTCTGGCTCGTTTAGAGTTATGGGAGCCATAACCTGTCAAAACGAAGGCCTCGATGAGTTCTACGGCTTTGAAAGCTTTCAGCCGTCAACGGATAGATTAATGCCCAAAAAGGACAACCCGATTCTCAATCGGGTCTCGTAAGTTTTTTATCCTTCGTTTTTTCGACACGTGGATTTTTACGGTAAAACGGGATTACGGTGCCCCGTCTTCGGCTTCCCATCGCTAAAGAGTGGTGCACCATGGTACTGTTCCGTTTCAAATCCATGCACGCATTTCTAAAGGTCGTACGACACTGTTTCGCCATTTCGGACGGATGTTGCACCTTGCACCGTGGATGTTGCACCCTGTAGATATCGATTATTCGGACGGCCATAACTTCTGGCTCGTTTAGAGTTACGGGAGCCATAACCTATCAAAACGAAGGCCGCGATGAGTTCTACGGCTTTGACAGCTTTTAGCTGTCAACGGATTGATTAATGCCCAAAAAGGACAACCCGAATCTCAATCGGGTCTCGTAAGTTTTTTACCCTTCGTTTTTTCGACATGTGGATTTTTACGGTAAAACGGGATTACCGTGGCCCGTCTTCGACTTTCCATCGCTGAAGAGTGGTGCACCATGGTACTGTTCCGTTTCAAATCCATTCACCCAAGTCGAAAAGTCGTATGGCACTGTTTCGCCATTTCGGACGGATGTTGCACCTTGCACCGTGGATGTTGCATCCTGTAGATATCGATTATTCGTACGGCTATAACTTCTGGATCGTTCAGAGTTACGGGAGCCATAACCTGTCAAAACGAAGGCCTCGATGAGTTCTACGGCTTTGACAGCTTTCAGCCGTCAACGGATAGATTAATGTCCAAAAAGGACAACCCGAATCTCAATCGGGTCTCGTAAGTTTTTTACCCTTCGTTTTTTCGACACGTGGATTTTTACGGTAAAACGGGATAACCGTGGCCCGTCTTCGACTTCCCATCGCTGGAGAGTGGTACACCATGGTACTGTTCCATTTCATATCCATGCACGCATTTCTAAAAGTCCTACGGCACTGTTTCGCCATTTCGGACGGATGTTGCACCGTGCACCGTGGATGTTGCACCCTGTAGATATCGATTATTCGGACGGGCATAACTTCTGGCTAGTTTAGAGTTATGGAAGCCATAACCTGTTAGAACGAAGGCCTCGATGAGTTCTACGGCTTTGACAGCTTTCAGCCGTCAACGGGTAGATTAATGCCCAAAAAGAACAACCCGAATCTCAATCGGGTCTCGTAAGTTTTTTATCCTTCGTTTTTTCGACACGTGGATTTTTACGGTAAAACGGGATTACGGTGCCCCGTCTTCGGCTTCCCATCGCTAAAGAGTGGTGCACCATGATATTGTTCCGTTTCAAATCCATGCACGCATTTCTAAAGGGCGTACGGCACTGTTTCTCCATTTCGGACGGATGTTGCACCTTGCACCGTGGATGTTGCACCCTGTAGATATCGATTATTCGGACGGCCATAACTTCTGGCTCGTTTAGAGTTACGGGAGCCATAACCTGTCAAAACGAAGGCCATGATGAGTTCTACGGCTTTGATAGCTTTCAGCCGTCAACGGATAGATTAATGCCCAAAAAGGACAACCCGAATCTCAATCGGGTCTCGTAAGTTTTTTACCCTTCGTTTTTTCGACACGTGGATTTTTACGGTAAAACGGGATTACGGTGGCTGGTCTTTGATTTACCATCGCTAGAGAGTGGTGCACCATGGTACTGTTCCGTTTCAAATCCATGCACCTATTTCGAAAAGTCATACGACACTATTTCGCCATTTCGGACGGATGTTGCACATTGCACCGTGGATGTTGCAACCTGTAGATATCGATTATTCGGACGGCTATAACTTCTGGTTCGTTCAGAGTTACGGGAGCCATAACCTGTCAAAACTAAGGCCTCGATGAGTTCTACGGCTTTGACAGCTTTCAGCCGTCAACGGATAGATTAATGCCCAAATAGGACAACCCGAATCTCAATCGGGTCTCGTAAGTTTTTTACCCTTCGTTTTTTCGACACGTGGATTTTTACGGTAAATGGGATCACCGTGGCCCGTCTTGGACTTCCCATCGCTGGAGAGTGGTGCACCATGGTACTGTTCCGTTTCAAATCCATGCACGCATTTTTAAAAGTCGTACGGCACTGTTTTGCCATTTTGGACGGATGTTGCACCTTGCACCGTGGATGTTGCACCCTGTAGATATTGTTTATTCGGACGGCCATAACTTCTGGCTCGTTAAGAGTTACGGGAGCCATCACCTGTCAAAACGAAGGCCTCGATGAGTTCTACGGCTTTGACAGCTTTCAGCCGTCAACGGATAGATTAATGCCCAAAAAGGACAACCCGAATCTCAATCGGGTCTCGTAAGTTTTTTACCCTTCGTTTTTTCGACACGTGGATTTTTACGGTAAAACGGGATTACGTGGCCCGTCTTCGAATCCCATCGTTGGAGAGTGGTGCACCATAGTACTGTTCCGTTTCAAATCCATGCACGTATTTCTAAAAGTCGTACGGCACTGTTTCGCCATTTCGGACGGATGTTGCACCTTGCACCGTGGATGTTGCACCCTGTAGATATCGATTATTCGGACGGCTATAACTTCCGGCTCGTTCAGAGTTACGGGAGCCATAGCCTGTCAAAACGAAGGCCTCGATGAGTTCTACGGCTTTGACAGCGTTCAGCCGTCAACGGATAGATTAATGCCCAAAAAGGACAACCCGAATCTCAATCGGGTCTCGTAAGTTTTTTACCCTTCGTTTTTTCGACACGTGGATTTTTACGGTAAAACGGGATTACCGTGGCTCGTCTTTGACTTCCCATCGCTGGAGAGTGGTGCACCATGGTACTGTTCCGTTTCAAATCCATGCACGCATTTCTAAAAGTCGTACGACAATGTTTTGCCATTTCGGACGGATGTTGCACCTTGCACCGTGGATGTTGCACCCTGTAGATTCGATTATTCGGACGGCCATAACTTCTGGCTCGTTAAGAGTTACGGGATCCATAACCTTTCAAAACGAAGGCCTCGATGAGTTCTACGGCTTTGACAGCTTTCAGTCGTCAACGGATAGATTAATGCCCAAAAAGGACAACCCGAATCTCAATCGGGTCTCGTCAGTTTTTTACCCTTCGTTTTTTCGACACGTGAATTTTTACGGTAAAACGGGATTACCGTGGCTGGTCTTCGATTTACCATCGCTGGAGAGTGGTGCACCATGGTACTGTGCCGTTTCAAATCCATGCACGCATTTTGAAAAGTCGTACGGCACTGTTTTGCCATTTCGGACGGATGTTGCACCTTGCACCGTGGATGTCGCACCCCGTAGATATCGATTATTCGGACGGCCATAATTTCTGGCTCGTTAAGAGTTACGGGAGCCATAACCTGTCAGAACGAAGGCCTCGATGAGTTCTACGGCTTTGACAGCTTTCAGCCGTCAACGGATTGATTAATGCCCAAAAAGGACAACCCGAATCTCAATCGGGTCTCGTAAGTTTTTTACCCTTCGCTTTTTCGACACGTGGATTTTTACGGTAAAACGGGA
The DNA here is from genome assembly GCA_030765085.1 of Allium cepa. Taxonomy (NCBI): domain Eukaryota; kingdom Viridiplantae; phylum Streptophyta; class Magnoliopsida; order Asparagales; family Amaryllidaceae; genus Allium; species Allium cepa. The sequence goes on along the minus strand of CM060934.1, from coordinate 28,429,444 downwards.
TTACCGTGGCTGGTCTTCGATTTACCATCGCTGGAGAGTGGTGCACCATGGTACTGTTCCGTTTCAAATCCATGCACGCATTTTGAAAAGTCGTACGGCACTGTTTCGCCATTTCGGACGGATGTTGCACCTTGTACCGTGGATGTTGCACCCTGTAGATATCGATTATTTGGACGGCTATAACTTCTGGCTCATTTAGAGTTACGGGAGCCATAACCTGTCAGAACGAAGGCCACGATGAGTTCTACGGCTTTGACAGCTTTCAGCCGTCAACGGATAGATTAATGCCCAAAACGGACAACCCGAATCTCAATCTGGTCTCGTAAGTTTTTTACCCTACGTTTTTTCGACACATGGATTTTTACGGTAAAACGGGATTACCGTGGCCCGTCTTCGACTTCCCATCGCTGGAGAGTGGTGTACCATGGTACTGTTCCGTTTCAAATCCATGCACGTATTTCTAAAAGTCGTACGACACTGTTTCGCCATTTCGGACGGATGTTGCACCTTGCACCGTGGATGTTGCACCCTGTAGATATCGATTATTCGGACGGCCATAACTTCTGGCTCGTTTAGAGTTACGGGAGCCATAACCTGTCAAAACGAAGGGCTCGATGAGTTCAACGGCTTTGGCAGCTTTCAGCCGTCAACGTATAGATTAATGCACAAAAAGGACAACCCGATTCTCAATCGGGTCTCGTAAATTTTTTACCCTTCGTTTTTTCGACACGTGGATTTTTACGGTAAAACGGGATTACGGTGCCCCGTCTTCGATTTCCCATCGTTGAAGAGTGGTGCACCATGGTATTGTTCCGTTTCAAATCCATGCACGCATTTCTAAAGGTCGTACGACACTGTTTTGCCATTTCGGACGGATGTTGCACCTTGCACCGTGGATGTTGCACCCTGTAGATATCGATTATTCGGACGGCCATAACTTCTGGCTCGCTTAGATTTACGGGAGCCATAACCTGGCAAAACGATGGCCTCGATGAGTTCTATGGCTTTGATAGCTTTCAGCTATCAACGGATAGATTAATGTCCAAAAAGGACAAACCGAATCTCAATCGGGTCTGGTAAGTTTTTTACCCTTCGTTTTTTCGACACGTGGATTTTTACGGTAAAACGGGATTACCGTGGATGGTCTTCGACTTCCCATCGCTGAAGAGTGGTGCACCGTGGTACTGTTCCGTTTCAAATCCATGCACGCATTTCTAAAAGTCGTACGGCACTGTTTCGCCATTTCGGACGGATGTTGCACCTTGCACCGTGGATGTTGCACCCTGTAGATATCGATTATTCGGACGGCTATAACTTCTGGGTCGTTTAGAGTTACGGTAGCCATAACCTGTCAAAACGAAGGCCTCGATGAGTTCTACAGCTTTGACAGCTTTCAACCGTCAACGGATAGATTAATGCCCAAAAAGGACAACCCGAATCTCAATCGGGTCTCGTAAGTTTTTTACCCTTCGTTTTTTCGACACGTGGATTTTTACGGTAAAACGGGATTACCGTGGCCCGTCTTCGACTTCCCATCGTTGGAGAGTGGTGCACCATGGTACTGTTCCGTTTCAAATCCATGCACGCATTTCTAAAAGTCATACGGCACTGTTTTGCCATTTCGGACGAATGTTGCACCTTGCACCGTGGATGTTGCACCCTATAGATATCGATTATTCGGACGACCATAACTTCTGCCTCGTTAAGAGTTACGGGAGCCATAACCTGTCAAAACGAAAGCCTCGATGATTTCTACGGCTTTGACAGCTTTCATCCATCAGCGGATATATTAATGCCCAAAAAGAACAACCCGAATCTCAATCGGATCTCGTAAGTTTTTTACCCTTCGTTTTTTCGACACGTGGAATTTTACGGTAAAAGGGGATAACCGTGGCCCGTCTACGACTTCCCATCGCTGGAGAGTGGTGCACCATGGTATTGTTCCGTTTCAAATCCATGCACATATTTCTAAAAGTCGTACGGCACTGTTTCGCCATTTCGGACGGATGTTGCACCTTGCACCGTGGATGTTGCACCCTGCAGATATCGATTATTCGGACAGCCATAACTTCTGGCTCGTTTATAGTTACGGGAGCCACAACCTGTCAAAACGAAGGCCTCGATGAGTTCTACGGCTGTGATAGCTTTCAGCAATCAACGGATAGATCAATGCCCAAAAAGGTCAACCCGATTCTCAATCGGGTCTCGTAAGTTTTTTACCCTTCGTTTTTTCGACACGTGGATTTTTACGGTAAAACGGGATTACGGTGCCCCGTCTTCGACTTCCCATCGCTGAAGAGTGGTGCACCATGGTACTGTTCCGTTTCAAATCCATGCACGCATTTCTAAAGGTCGTATGGCACTGTTTCGCCACTTCGGACGGATGTTGCACCTTGCACCGTGGATGTTGCACCCTGTAGATATCGATTATTCGGACGGCCATAACTTCTGGCTCGTTTAGAGTTACGGGGGCCATAACCTATCAAAACGAAGGCCACGATGATTTCTACGGCTTTAATAGCTTTCAGCCATCAACGGATAGATTAATGCCCAAAAAGGACAACCCGAATCTCAATCGGGTCTCGTAAGTTTTTTACCCTTCGTTTTTTCGACACGTTGATTTTTACGGTAAAATGGGATTACGGTGGATGGTCTTCGATTTACCATCGTTGGAGAGTGGTGCACCATGGTACTATTCCGTTTCAAATCCATGCACCCATTTCAAAAAGTTTTACGGACCGTTTTTCCATTTCGGACGGATGTTGCACCTTGCACAGTGGATGTTGCACCATGTAGATATCGATTATTCGAACGGCCATAACTTCTGGCTCGTTAAGAGTTACGGGAGCCAAAACCTATCAAAACGAAGGCCTCGATGAGTTCTACGGCTTTGATAGCTTTCAGCCGTCAACGGATAGATTAATGCCAAAAAAGGACAACCCGAATCTCAATCGGGTCTCGTAAGTTTTTTACCCTTCGTTTTTTCGACACGTGGATTTTTACGGTAAAACGGGATTACCGTGGCTGGTGTTCGATTTACCATCGCTGGAGAGTGGTGCACCATAGTACTGTGCCGTTTCAAATCCATGCACGCATTTTGAAAAGTCGTAGGGCACTGTTTCGCCATTTCGGACGGATGTTGCACCTTGCACCGTGGATGTTGCACCCTGTAGATATCGATTATTTAGACGGCTATAACTTCTGGCTCGTTTAGAGTTACGGGAGCCATAACCTGTCAGAACGAAGGCCTCGATGAGTTCTACGGCTTTGACAGCTTTCAGCCGTCAACGGATAGATTAATGTACAAAAAGGACAACCCGAATTTCAATCGGGTCTCGTAAGTTTTTTACCCTTCGTTTTTTCGACACGTGGATTTTTACGGTAAAACGGGATTATAGTGGCCCGTCTTCGACTTCCCATCGCTGGAGAGTGGTGCACCATGGTACTGTTCCGTTTCAAATCCATGCACGTATTTCTAAAAGTCGTACGACACTGTTTCGCCATTTCGGACGGATGTTGCACCTTGTGTGACGACCGCCCATGACTCCTGCACGGAAACAAGAGAATGGTGCGCTGAAGGTGTGCCAGGCAGCCATGGGTGACCGTCAAGATAGAATAAACATCGCAGAATCTATCGTACAACTCACAGCGCATGGATAAATACAATAGAGAAATATAATATAGTGAAGCTCTATAGAACAGGACATCATCATATAAGCATCATAATAGTTTTATACAAACATATGAATCATCCATACATCAAAGCCTCACTACATAACACTCAAACAAATACAGCAGCGGAACACCCAGTACATATAATATGAAATAATATGCAAAAGCCTCCTGCTTGTCTTTGTCATCATCAGCGTAGATCTCCAAGAACAGCACCTGTCACCTGCTACCTAGTCTGCCCATCCCAACATTGATTAACAGCCCAAGGTAATAAGAGGAGACATAAAACCTTGAGTCAGACAAAGTCTTAGTGAGCAGTAAATCAACTATCAAACATACCAAAAGAGTATAATGGATAAAAGGAATAGGAACCAAACCATTCCACTCCACCTCTTTCTACAGTGATAGCCCCAGACACACATTAAGGAGAAGCAAGCGTAACATAGCAAGCAATTAAAGTAAAGCAATAATCACTAAAGTCAAGGTCGATGTTTTCCAAATACAAACCCCCAAGGCCTAAATCAAGATCAGATAAGCACCCAGAAAACACCGCTCTTGAGACCGAATGATGATACAATCAAACGTCCAAACATCCATGACTCTGTCTATCACGGTTATCATTGCCTTGATTTCACCGTTAGTTGAACGACCATCTGTCAAGGGCTAATGGTAACCCCGGTTCTAGACATAACTCTGCACGTCGTCGCAGCCCGTGCCTAGGAATTTTCGCAACTACCCAGAGTACTAGCACGTCGTCGCAGCCCGTGCTTGGAACGTCGTCGCAGCCCGTTCCAACATACTCTTGCTTTGAGCATGCTAGAACCTTCAACAACGATGAGATCTCAGCCTCCTAGTCATCCTCCTCGACGACTATTTCCATACTAGCTCAAGCGCCTCTCAAGCTAACCAATATCAACCAACTCGCATCGCATCATCTTGTTATCAACATGCTTGGGATGATCCCGTCTGGATTAAACCAAGGCTATCTCACATCATGCTTCGCTTTATCGCATCATAGCAAAGTCCCATCTCAACATCATCTAATCCGTACATATGAGCTTCAACATCCGCTTCATATGCCACAAGCAGCTTTCCTTATTCAAGAGCCTCTTTCGTAGCTTTTGAATCGTCTTTGACCATACTTGTCCAAATCTAACAACTAGATAACTTATTCACAACAATCAAACAAGGCAAACATTAATCCAAACAAATAAGTAGTCAATCAAGATCTAAATAGGCATTTATAACTAAAATGGCAATTTCATAAATAAATGAGCAAGGATCTATCATACATGAATCAAGGGTTTTTAGCATAGATCTAACAAATATAAATCATGGGTTTTGTCTCTACAACTTGATAAATGAACTTCCATAAGTAAACATCTTCATAAGTAATGGATCTACACTTGGATCTAAAGAAATATGCATAAAATCACTATCTACAACACTTCAACAAACCACCAATCCAATATACTCCTTTGGGTCCGCGTGAGAGATAACCACCACTCACCAAATCACCCAAACACTTCAAAAACTATCAACTTCAGATCTGGACAGCGAAGCTTCAAGCTTGATTCGTCGAAATCCCGCTTGAAACGATGAAATCTAGCTTGGTTGGATGAAGATCTTCAACTTTAGCTCTTGGATCTTCAATCTCGATCTTCGATCTTGTATAGATGTTAGAACTAGATTGGAGTGGAGAAAAGAAGATAAAGAAAATGTTGTAGTCGAGTTTCCAGAATGGCAGCACTTCGTCGCTTCAAAAACCGGTGCCAAAAAGTGAGCCAAACCCCTCTATTTATAGGCTGAAATCACCCTTAGGTCGTCGCTCAGTTTTAGGTCGTTGCCAACCTAAAGATCCCCGACCTAAGTCTCAATAGTACATGCAACCTAAAACACAGCCGCCTTCCTTAACTCGAACCAACGACCTACGACCTAAGACCCTGCCGACTCATGACACAACGGCTTAACTGGGTACATGACATACGACCTACGACTTATCCAAACACACAAGATCTCACGACCTAACTCCAATGCGACCTAACAAACAAGGCCGACTTAGCACACACATGCACTTACACGACCTACCTAGCTGCCGACTTAAAAGCTTACGACCTAACACATAAGCCTCTATACGACCTATCGAGCAACACGAGTTACAACCTAACAACTCATAGCAGCCTTCCTTAGGTCGTCTAACGACCTAACTAACCTACCGACCTAACTATGCTACGACCTAAAACATGACGACTTACTACTAGGCCATAACTCGTCTACGACCTAACTTCCTTAGGTCGGTACATACTTAGGTCGGTCAGAAATCATAACTCGTAACTGTTAGGTCGTTAACCCTAGGTCGCTAACTATCTTAGGTCGCTCAACCGACCTATCTACCTTAGGTCGTAAACACTAAACTCGGTCATCTCTTAACTCGTAACTCGTACACGACCTCTCACTTAACTCGTGCACGACCTATCACTTAACACCACCAGTTTGCTACCCTTAACTCGTACAACCTCCTTAAGTCGTCTACGACTTATCTATAGGTCGGTCACCACCTTAACTCGGTCCACGACCCAAGCTTCCCACGACTTAAGCTATGGATGACCTAAACAACACTAACGACCTAGTAATTCTACGATATATCAACACGTAAAATACGGGTCGTTACATTCTCTCCCCCTTAGGAATTTCGCCCCCGAAATTCCAAGCAAACAAGAGCAACATAAAATATTCTGCATGCCTACCATCCATAGTAATCAACAAACCATGCATCCAATTACTAGCCTAGCATGCAGAATTCTAAAACTAGAACAAGCTACAAATTCATGAGATGTCACGACACCTTAGGGCCATACCTCGAAGAGTTCAGGATGAGCTGCCTTCATCCTCTCTTCCTCCTCCCATGTACAGTCGTTAACATCATCACTCCATTGTATCTTGAGCAACGTAATCGTCTTCCTCCTAAGCTGTTTCGTGTCGGTTTCAACAACACGAAGCGGCTTACGAGGTCTCGTAATCACTGGACCAACCTCCAAGTCTTCATAGCTATCAGCAGAAACCACTGTATTCGAGTCGTGCACATACTTCCGTAGATAAGATACATTAAAAACATTGTGCACACCCGCCATATTTTCCGGTAACTCCAATCTATAAGCGAGCATTCCAATTCGCTCGATGATCGGGAATGGTCCAACAAATCTCGGAGTCAATTTTCCTTTCTTCCCGAATCGAATAACATTCTTCAGTGGAGAAATCTTCACAAAAACCATATCTCCTACGTCGAACTCCAAATCCTTTCGACGTTTATCTGCATAACTTTTCTGCCGATCCTGGGCTGCCTTCATTCGTTGCCGAATGATCTCTATGAAATCCGTAGTCTGACGAATCATCTCTGGCCCAAGCATCAGTTTTTCTCCAGCTTCCAACCAACATGTCGGAGATTTACACGGTCTTTCATACAAGGCTTCATATGGTGCCATACCAATACTTGACTGGTAGCTGTTGTTATACGCAAACTCCACTAAATGAAGATGATCTTCCCATGATCCTCCGAAATCCAAGACACATGCTCTCAAGAGATCTTCCAAAACTCGGTTGACTCTCTCAGTCTGACCATCTTTTTGGGGGTGATAAGCTGTACTCAAACACAACTCAGTTCCCAAAACCTCCTGGAAGCTCTTCCAAAATCCACTAGTGAACAAAGGATCTCGGTCGCTCACTATACTCTTCGGAACACCATGGAATCGAACTATCCACTTAACATAAAGCTCAGCCAACTTCGATGCAGTCCTAGTTGATCGAACAGGAATGAACCTTGCACTCTTGGTCAACCGATCTACTATGACCCAAATCCCTTCATTCCCTGCTTTGGTTCTAGGTAGGCCATCGATAAAATCCATCGACACTTGCTCCCACTTCCATATAGGAACCTCTAATGGCTGAAGTAATCCACTGGGCTTTTTCTGCTCTGCTTTAACCAACTGACAATTCAAACACTTGGAAATAAAATTTCCAACATCCTTCTTCATACCTTCCCAATAATAGGTTCTCTTCATATCCCAATACATCTTATTTCCACCTGGATGAATTGTCAACTTCGAGTGATGACTTTCTCTAAGAACTTCATCTCTCAATCCATCTACATCGGGAACAACTAGTCGTCCTTGCTTCCGAAGCCAACCCTCTCGATCGACTTCGAATCCTTTATCCTTTTCTGGGTCCAATCCAGATTCCAAATCTCGGATAATCTTGACAAGCTTATCGTCTCACTTTTGGCTCTCGCCAATTCTCTCCACCAGAGTAGGCCTTATCGATAAGTTTGCCAACATCTCAGGTTCTAATTCACATCTGGGCCTGAAATCAAATCTAGCCAAATACTCGAGACTCTTCCATTCCGAAAACATGGCTCCTAATCCGGCATGTCTTCGACTCAACGCATCAGCTACTGCGTTACCTTTTCCCGGAGTATAAGCAATACCAAAATCATATGATGCCAAAAACTCTAGCCACCGTTGCTGCCGAAGATTCAAATCCTTTTGGGAGAAAAGATACTTCAACGACTTATGATCCGTAAACAACTTGAATCGAACTCCCAATAGATAATGTCTCCACATCTTCAGAGCAAACACAATCGCCGCCAACTCCAAATCATGAGTCGGGTAATTCCTTTCATGCGGCTTTAGTTGTCGACTTGCATACGCAACAACTCTATCCTTTTGCATTAGCACTGCTCCAAGTCCAGTACCACATGCATCGGTGTAAACCACCATCTCATCATTCCCACTTGGAATAGTCAAAACAGGAGCACTTGTTAGTCGCTCTTTTAAGATTACGAAAGCTTGCTCACACTTATCATCCCATCTGAACACTTGGTTCTTCTTCGTCAATCTTGTTAACGGTGCAGCTATCTTGGAAAAGTCTTTGATAAACCGATGATAATATCCTGCTAATCCAAGAAAGCTTCTTACATCGGATGCATTCTTAGGTCTAACCCAATCCTGGATTGCTGCCACCTTAGCGGGATCAACCGCTATTCCATTTCCAGAAATAACATGGCCTAAGAATCTCACTTCACTCTTCCAGAAGTGACACTTCGAAAACTTAGCCTTCAGCAGATGTTTCCGTAAGATTTCCAAAACAATACGCAAGTGCGTCTTGTGCTCTTCCTCAGTTCTGGAATAAATCAAAATATCATCCACGAATACAAGTACGAACTTGTTCAACTGATCTCTGAATACTCTATTCATAAGATCCACAAAATATGCTGGTGTGTTAGTCAATCCAAACGGCATTACCAGCCACTCATAAAAACCCGATGGTGTCCTGAAAGCAGTCTTCGGCACACTATCCTTAGCCACTCTCAACTGGTGAAATCCCGTTGCCAAATCCATCTGAGAGAACACCTTAGCCTTGTGAAGCTGATCAAACAAGTCATCTATCCTCGGCAATGGATACTTGTTCTTCTTGGTCACCTTATTCAGCTCACGATAATCCACACACAACCTCAATGATCCATCCGCTTTGGTTGCGAACACAACTGGTGCACCCCATTCGGACACACTACGCCGAATGAATCCTTTCCGTAAAAGGTCATCAACCTGCACCCTCAACTCTTGCTATTCTCTAGGCGCCATCCGCCTAAGAGGCATCACAACAGGTCTGGCTCCCTCAACTAGATCGATACAAAACTCGATCTCCCTATGCGGCGGTAACCCTTTGACCTCGTCAAAGACATCCTCAAATCCATTCACAATAGGCACCGATGACAGTCCATCCCGTGGAACAACCAGCGAATACATGAAGCTCATGAAGACGCCTTCTTCATGCTTACATCGTATCACAACCTTTCGCCCTTCCACATTCCCGACTGTCACCTCCAGCCTCTCACAATCAATCCTTGCCGCATACTTCCTAAGCCAGTCCATACCCAAAATAATTCCGAACCCCGCAAAGTTCAGAACAAAGCAATCACAAACAAACGAGCAATCATGACTCGACACAACTAGACCATGGCATATCATACACAAACATGACGAACCCCCAACTGGATTTGTCACAACTAATGGCCTATCAACAATATCTGGTTTCAAACCTAACCGGCATACCAAATCATCACAAACAAAAGATTGAGACGCTCCAGTATCAAACAACACTCTAATTGGAACACCACAAATGGAAAGAGTACCTTGAACCACCACACTCTTCCCCTTCTCTTTAGCAGTAGGAGCTTTTGAAGACGACGGCACAGCTCCCATAGCATAAGCTTGCACAATCTTCCTATCCCTCCTTGGTTCCGGACAATCCCTCCTGAAATGCCCTGGCTTATCACAATTGTGGCATTTCGCCGGCGCCCTTGGATTCCTACAATCCTTGGAGAGATGACCCTTCTGCTGGCAATTGTAGCAAGTCACTTCGCCCCTTGGCTTCTTCTGGCTATCCTTACCCTTCTGTTGCTGCTGCTTCCTCCTCTTGTTTCCACTCTGCTATGGCTTAGATCCTTCCTTGGTTACAGCGACAACAGAACTTTCCCTAGGAAACAAACACTCATGCCTGAGGGCTTTTTCCACAATCTTCTCAAACGGATCGTCCAAATGATCCACCAACTGCCTTCCAAGATAAGTGTTCAAACCGGTCACAAACTTCTCATTCTTCTGATAGGGAGAATCAATATACGATCGAGCATACTTGGACAAAGCTTCAAACTCAGAAACATACTCAAGAACTGGTCTCCCACATTGCTTGAGCTCCACAAACTTCTTAAACAGAACAGATTTCTGAGCCGTAGAGATGAACATAGCTTCAAATCTAACTTGGAATTGTTCCCAAGTAATCTCCTCCTCCGGAGTATCAATGGTGATAGAATTCCACCAATCCGAAGCTCTCCCTTGAAGTTGCCTTGATGCGAGCGTCCTCTTAGTTGCATCCTCAATTCCCAAGTCACCAAAAATCCTTCTACAAGCATCTATCCATCTCTGCACTTCAATGGTCGATTCCGTTCCCAAGAAAACCTTTCCTCCAAGAGAAGTATAGCCCTTGCAAAGCTTAGCAAAATCCACCGGTCCTGGAGCTTGAACTTGAACTCCCACATCTACTGACGGTCCTGAAGCTGGTATCCTCCTCATGATCGAAGTCATCATGGCCTCAAACATAGGAGCATAATCAACAGCTTCCCTAGCAGCACGGCTTTCCCTCGCAGCTTGTCTCTCACTTCGGCTCATCTTTAATATCTACAAAAAGGAATGATTTAGAACACCTTGAAAAACAACTGCATGAGGAGTTCAAATCCTTCTAAACTACTATATTATATATAGTAATCATCCATCAAAATACAATTACATCTCTCATACGTAATTACGTCAGCGAGCGTTGGCTAAAATCGATTAACCAAAGCTCTGATACCAAATGTGACGACCGCCCATGACTCCTGCACGGAAACAAGAGAATGGTGCGTTGAAGGTGTGCCAGGCAGCCATGGGTGACCGTCAAGGTAGAATAAACATCGCAGAATCTATCGTACAACTCACAGCGCATGGATAAATACAATAGAGAAATATAATATAGTGAAGCTCTATAGAACAGGACATCATCATATAAGCATCATAATAGTTTTATACAAACATATGAATCATCCATACATCAAAGCCTCACTACATAACACTCAAACAAATACAGCAGCGGAACACCCAGTACATATAATATGAAATAATATGCAAAAGCCTCCTGCTTGTCTTTGTCATCATCAGCGTAGATCTCCAAGAACAGCACCTGTCACCTGCTACCTAGTCTGCCCATCCTAACATGGATTAACAGCCCAAGGTAATAAGAGGAGACATAAAACCTTGAGTCAGACAAAGTCTTAGTGAGCAGTAAATCAACTATCAAACATACCAAAAGAGTATAAGGGATAAAAGGAATAGGAACCAAACCATCCCACTCCACCTCTTTCTACAGTGATAGCCCCAGACACACATTAAGGAGAAGCAAGCATAACATAGCAAGCAATTAAAGTAAAGCAATAATCACTCGAGTCAAGGTCGATGTTTTCCAAATACAAACCCGCAAGGCCTAAACCAAGATCAGATAAGCACCTAGAAAACACCGCTCTTGAGACCGAATGATGATACAATCAAACGTCCAAACATCCATGACTCTGGCTATCACTGTTATCATTGCCTTGATTTCACCGTTAGTTGAACGACCATCTGTCAAGGGCTAATGGTAACCCCGGTTCTAGACATAACTCTGCACGTCGTCGCAGCCCGTGCCTAGGAATTTTCGCAACTACCCAGAGTACTAGCACGTCGTCGCAGCCCATGCTTGGAACGTCGTCGCAGCCCATTCCAACGTACTCTTGCTTTGAGCATGCTAGAACCTTCAACAACGATGAGATCTCAGCCTCCTAGTCATCCTCCTCGACGACTATTTCCATACTAGCTCAAGCGCCTCTCAAGCTAACCATTATCAACCAACTCGCATCGCATCGCATCATCGAGTTATCAACATGCTTGGGATGATCCCGTCTGGATTAAACCAAGGCTATCTCACATCATGCTTCGCTTTATCGCATCATAGCAAAGTCCCATCTCAACATCATCTAATCCATACATATGAGCTTCAACATCCGCTTCATATGCCACAAGCAGCTTTCCTTATTCAAGAGCCTCTTCCGTAGCTTTTGAATCGTCTTTGACCATACTTGTCCAAATCTAACAACTAGATAACTTATTCACAATAATCAAACAAGGCAAACATTAATCCAAACAAATAAGTAGTCAATCAAGATCTAAATAGGCATTTATAACTAAAATGGCAATTTCGTAAATAAATGAGCAAGGATCTATCATACATGAATCAAGGGTTTTTAGCATAGATCTAACAAATATAAATCATGGGTTTTGTCTCTACAACTTGATAAATGAACTTGCATAAGTAAACATCTTCATAAGTAATGGATCTACACTTGGATCTAAAGAAATATGCATAAAATCACTATCTACAACACTTCAACAAACCACCAATCCAGTATACACCTTTGGGTCCGCGTGAGAGATAACCACCACTCACCAAATCACCCAAACACTTCAAAAACTATCAACTTCAGATCTGGACAGCGAAGCTTCAAGCTTGATTCGTCGAAATCCCGCTTGAAACGATGAAATCTAGCTTGGTTGGATGAAGATCTTCAACTTTAGCTCTTGGATCTTCAATCTCGATCTTCGATCTTGTATAGATGTTAGAACTAGATTGGAGTGGAGAAATGAAGATAAAGAAAATGCTGTAGTCGAGTTTCCAGAATAGCAGCACTTCGTCGCTTCAAAAACCGGTGCCAAAAAGTGAGCCAAACCCCTCTATTTATAGGCTGAAATCACCCTTAGGTCGTCGCCCAGTTTTAGGTCGTTGCCGTCCTAAAGATCCCCGACCTAACTTAGGTCGTTTACGACCTAAGTCTCAATAGTACATGCAACCTAAAACACAGCCGCCTTCCTTAACTCGAACCAACGACCTACGACCTAAGACCCAGCCGACTCATGACACAACGGCTTAACTGGGTACACGGCATACGACCTACGACTTATCCAAACACACAAGATCTCACGACCTAACTCCTATGCGACCTAACAAACACGGCCGACTTAGCACACACATGCACTTACACGACCTACCTAGCTGCCGACTTAAAAGCTTACGACCTAACACATAAGCCTCTATACGACCTAACCTAGTCACGAACTATCGAGCAACACGAGTTACAACCTAACAACTCATAGCAGCCTTCCTTAGGTCGTCTAACGACCTAACTAACCTACCGACCTAACTATGCTACGACCTAAAACATGACGACTTACTACTAGGCCATAACTCGTCTACGACCTAACTTCCTTAGGTCGGTCCATACTTAGGTCGGTCAGAAATCATAACTCGTAACTGTTAGGTCGTTAACCCTAGGTCGCTAACTATCTTAGGTCGCTCAACCGACCTATCTACCTTAGGTCGTAAACACTAAACTCGGTCATCTCTTAACTCGTAACTCGTACACGACCTCTCACTTAACTCGTGCACGAACTATCACTTAACACCACTAGGTTGCTAACCCTTAACTCGTGCACCCTTCTTAAGTCGTCTACGACTTATCTATAGGTCGGTCACCACCTTAACTCGGTCACATGACCCAAGCTTCCCACGACTTAAGCTATGGATGACCTAAACAACACTAACGACCTAATAATTGTACGATATATCAACACGTAAAATACGGGTCGTTACACCTTGCACCGTGGATGTTGCACCCTGTAGATATCGATTATTCGGACGGCCATAACTCCTGGCTCGTTTAGAGTTACGGGAGCCATAACCTGTCAAAACGAAGGCCTCGATGAATTCTACGGCTTTGACAGCTTTCAGCCGTCAACGGATAGATTAATGCCTAAAAAGGACAACCCGAATCTCAATTGGGTCTCGTAATTTTTTACCCCTCGTTTTTTCGACACGTGGATTTTTACGGTAAAACGGGATTACCGTGTCTCGTCTTCGACTTCCCATCGCTGGAGAGTGGTGCACCATGGTACGGTTCCGTTTCAAATCCATGCACGCATTTCTAAAAGTCGTACGACACTGTTTTGCCATTTCGGACGGATGTTGCACCTTGCACCGTGGATGTTGCACCCTGTAGATATCGATTATTCAGACGGCCATGACTTCTGGCTCGTTAAGAGTTACGGGAGCCATAACCTGTCAAAATGAAGGCCTCGATGAGTTCTTCGGCTTTGACAGCTTTCAGCCGTCAACAGATTGATTAACGCCCAAAAAGGACAACCCGAATCTCAATTGGGTCTCGTACGTTTTTTTACCCTTCGTTTTTTCGACACGTGGATTTTTACGTTAAAACGGGATTACCGTGGCTGGTCTTCGATTTACCATCGCGGGAGAGTGGTGCACCATGGTACTGTTCCGTTTCAAATCCATGCACGCATTTTGAAAAGTCGTATGGCACTGTTTCGCCATTTCGGACGGATGTTGCACCTTGCACCGTGGATGTTGCACCCTATAGATATCGATTATTTGGACGGCTATAACTTCTGGCTCATTTAGAGTTACGGGAGCCATAACCTGTCAGAACGAAGGCCACAATGAGTTCTACGGCTTTGACAGCTTTCAGCCGTCAACGGATAGATTAATGCCCAAAAAGGACAACCCGAATCTCAATCGGGTCTCGTAAGTTTTTTACCCTTCGTTTTTTCGACACGTGGATTTTTACGGTAAAACGGGATTACCGTGGCCCGTCTTCGACTTCCCATCGCTGGAGAATGGTGCACCATGGTACTGTTCCGTTTCAAATCCATGCACGTATTTCTAAAAGTCGTACGGCACTGTTTCGCCATTTCGGACGGATGTTGCACCTTGCACCGTGGATGTTGCACCCTGTAGATATCGATTATTCGGACGGCCATAACTTATGGCTCGTTTAGAGTTACGGGAGTCATAACCTGTCAAAACGAAAGCCTCGATGAGTTCTACGGCTTTGACAGCTTTCAGCCGTCAACAGATAGATTAATGCACAAAAAGGACAACCCGAATCTCAATCGGGTCTCGTAAGTTTTTTACCCTTCGTTTTTTCGACACGTGGATTTTTACGGTAAAACGGGATTACCGCTGCTAGTCTTCGATTTACCATCGCTGGAGAGTGGTGCATCATAGTACTGTGCCGTTTCAAATCCATGCACGCATTTTGAAAAGTCGTACGACACTGTTTCTCCATTTCGGACGGATGTTGCATCTTGCACCGTGGATGTTGCACCCTGTAGATATCGATTATTTGGACGGCTATAACTTCTGGCTCGTTTAGAGGTACGGGAGACATAACCTGTCAGAACGAAGGCCTCGATGAGTTCTACGGCTTTGACAGCTTTCAGCCGTCAACGGATAGATTAATGCCCAAAAAGGACAACCCGAATTTCAATCGGGTCTCGTAAGTTTTTTACCCTTCGTTTTTTCGACACGTGGATTTTTACGGTAAAACGGGATTACCGTGGCCCGTCTTCGACTTCCCATCGCTGGAGAGTGGTGCACCACGGTACTGTTCCGTTTCAAATCCATGCACGTATGTCTAAAAGTCGTACGACACTGTTTCGCCATTTCGGACGGATGTTGCACCTTGCACCGTGGATGTTGCACCCTGTAGATATCGATTATTCGGACGGCCATAACTCCTGGCTCGTTTAGAGTTACGGTAGCCATAACCTGTCAAAATGAAGGCCTCGATGGGTCTCGTAATTTTTTACCCTTCGTTTTTTCGACACGTGGATTTTTACGGTAAAACGGGATTACCGTGGCCCGTCTTCGACTTCCCATCGCCGGAGAGTGGTGCACCATGGTACTGTTCCCTTTCAAATCCATGCACGCATTTCTAAAAGTCATACGGAACTGTTTTGCCATTTCGGACCGATGTTGCACCTTGCACCGTGGATGTTGCACCCTATAGATATCGATTATTCGGACGACCATAACTTCTGGCTCATTAAGAGTTATGGGAGCCATAACCTGTCAAAACGAAGGCCTCGATGAGTTCTACGGCTTTGACAGCTTTCATCCATCAATGGATATATTAATGCCCAAAAAGGACATCCCGAATCTCAATCGGATCTCGTAAGTTTTTTAACCTTCGTTTTTTCGACACGTGGATTTTTACGGTAAAACGGGATTACCATGGCCCGTCCACGACTTCCCATCGCTGGAGAGTGGTGCACCATGGTACTGTTCCATTTCAAATCCATGCACGTATTTCTAAAAGTCGTACGGCACTGTTTCGCCATTTCGAACGGATGTTGCACCTTGCACCGTGGATGTTGCACCCTGCAGATATCGATTATTCGGACGGCCATAACTTCTGGCTTGTTTATAATTACGGGAGCCACAACCTGTCAAAACAAAGGCTTCGATGAGTTCTACGGCTGTGACCGCTTTCAGCCGTCAACGGATAGATTAATGCCCAAAAAGGACAACCCGATTCTCAATCGGGTCTCGTAAGTTTTTTACCCTTCGTTTTTTCGACACGTGGATTTTTTAGGTAAAACGGGATTACGGTGCCCCGTCTTCGACTTACCATCGCTGAAGAGTGGTGCACCATGGTACTGTTCCGTTTCAAATCCGTGCACGCATTTCTAAAGGTCGCACGGCACTGTTTCGCCATTTCGGATGGATGTTGCACCTTGCACCGTGGATGTTGCACCCTGTAGATATCGATTATTCGGACGGCCATAACTTCTGGCTCGTTTAGAGTTGCGGGAGCCATAACCTGTCAAAACGACGGCCTCGATGAGTTCTACGGCTTTGACGGCTTTTAGCCGTCAATGGATAGATTAATGTCCAAAAAGGACAACCCGAATCTCAATCGGGTCTCGTAAGTTGTTTACCCTTCGTTTTTTCGACACGTGGATTTTTTCGGTAAAACGGGATTACGGTGGCTGG
Source organism: Allium cepa (assembly GCA_030765085.1). Lineage (NCBI taxonomy): Eukaryota > Viridiplantae > Streptophyta > Magnoliopsida > Asparagales > Amaryllidaceae > Allium > Allium cepa. The sequence continues at coordinate 28,412,305 of CM060934.1, read as the reverse complement.
TCTTCGATTTACCATCGCTGGAGAGTGGTGCACCATGGTACTATTCCGTTTCAAATCCATGCACCCATTTCGAAAAGTCATAAGGCACTGTTTCGCCATTTCGGATGGATGTTGCACCTTGCACCGTGGATGTTGCACCCTGTAGATATCGATTATTCGGACGGCTATAACTTCTGGCTCGCTCAGAGTTACGGGAGCCATAACCTGTCAAAACGAAGGCCTCGATGAGTTCTACGGCTTTGACAGCTTTCAGCCGTCAACGGACAGATTAATGCCCAAAAAGGACAACCCGAATCTCAATCGGGTCTCGTAAGTTTTGTACCCTTTGTTTTTTCGACACGTGGATTTTTACGGTAAAACGGGATTACCGTGGCCCGTCTTCGACTTCCCATCGCTGGAGAGTGGTGCACCATGGTACTGTTCCATTTCAAATCCATGCACGCATTTCTAAAAGTCGTACGGCACTGTTTTGCCATTTCGGACGGATGTTGCACCTTGCACCGTGGATGTTGCACCCTGTAGATATCGATTATTCGGACGACCATAACTTCTGGCTCGTTAAGAGTTACGGTAGCCATAACCTGTCAAAACGAAGGCCTCGATGAGTTCTACGGCTTTGACAGCTTTCAGCCGTCAACGGATATATTAACGCCCAAAAAGGACAACCCGAATCTCAATCGGGTCTTGTAAGTTTTTTACCCTTCGTTTTTTCGACACGTGGATTTTTATGGAAAAACGGGATTACCGTGGCTGGTCTTCGATTTATCATCGCTGGAGAGTGGTGCACCATGGTACTGTTCCGTATCAAATCCATGCACGCATTTTGAAAAGTCGTACGGCACTTTTTCGCCATTTCGGACCGATGATGGACCTTGCACCGTGGATGTTGCACCCTGTAGATATCTATTATTCGGACGGCTATAACTTCTGGCTCGTTTAGAGTTACGGGAGCCATAACCTGTCAAAACGAAGGCCTCGATGAGTTCTACGGCTTTGACAGCTTTCAGCCGTCAACGGAAAGAGTAACGCCCAAAAAGGACAACCCGAATCTCAATCGGGTCTCGTAAGTTTTTCACCCTTCGTTTTTTCGGCACGTGGATTTTTACGGTAAGACGGGATTACCGTGGCCCGTCTTCGACTTCCCATCGCTGGAGAGTGGTGCACCATGGTACTGTTCCGTTTCAAATCCATGCACGTCTTTCTAAAAGTCGTACGGCACTGTTTCGCCATTTCGGACGGATGTTGCACCTTGCACCGTGGATGTTGCACCCTGTAGATATCGATTATTCGGACGGCCATAACTTCTGGCTCGTTTAGAGTTACGGGAGCCATAACCTGTCAAAACGAAGGCCTCGATGATTTCTACGGCTTTAATAGCTTTCAGCCGTCAACGGATAGATTAATGCCCAAAAAGGACAACCCGATTCTCAATCGGGTCTCGTAAGTTTTTTACCCTTCGTTTTTCGACACGTGGATTTTTACGGTAAAACTGGATTACGGTGCCCCGTCTTCGACTTACCATCGCTGAAGAGTGGTGCACCATGGTACTGTTCCGTTTCAAATCCATGCACGCAATTCTAAAGGTCGCACGGCACTGTTTCGCCATTTCGGATGGATGTTGCACCTTGCACCGTGGATGTTGTGCCCTGTAGATATCGATTATTCGGACGGCCATAACTTCTGGCTCGTTTAGAATTGCGGGAGCCATAACCTGTCAAAACGACGGCCTCGATGAGTTCTACGGCTTTGACAGCTTTCAGCCGTCAACGGATAGATTAATGCCCAAAAAGGACAACCCGAATCTCAATCGGGTCTCGTAAGTTATTTACCCTTCATTTTTTCGACACGTGGATTTTTATGGAAAAACGGGATTACCGTGGCTGGTCTTCGATTTACCATCGCTGGAGAGTGGTGCACCATGGTACTGTTCCGTTTCAAATCCATGCACGCATTTTGAAAAGTCGTACGGCACTGTTTCGCCATTTCGGACCGATGTTGGACCTTGTACCGTGGATGTTGCACCCTGTAGATATCGATTATTCGGACGGCTATAACTTCTGGCTCGTTTAGAGTTACGGGAGCCATAACCTGTCAAAACGAAGGCCTCGATGAGTTCTACGGCTTTGATAGCTTTCAGCCGTCAACGGATAGACTAATGCCCAAAAAGGACAACCCGAATCTCAATCGGGTCTCGTAAGTTTTTTACCCTTCGTTTTTTCGACACGTGGATTTTTACGTTAAGACGGGATTACCGCGGCCCGTCTTCGACTTCCCATCGCTGGAGAGTGGTGCACCATGGTACTGTTCCGTTTCAAATCCATGCACGTATTTATAAAAGTCGTACGACACTGTTTCGCCACTTCGGACGGATGTTGCACCTTGCACCGTGGATGTTGCACCCTGTAGATATCGATTATTCGGACGGCCATAACTTCTGGCTCGTTTATAGTTACGGGAGCCACGACCTATCAAAACGTTGGCCTCGATGAGTTCTACGGCTGTGATAGCTTTCAGCCGTCAACGGATAGATTAATGCCCAAAAAGGACAACCCGATTCTCGATCGGGTCTCGTAAGTTTTTTACCCTTCGTTTTTTCGACACGTGGATTTTTACGGTAAAACGGGATTACGGTGCCCCGTCTTCGACTTTCCATCGCTGAAGAGTGGTGCACCATGGTACTGTTCCGTTTCAAATCCATGCACGTATTTCTAAAAGTCGTACGGCACTGTTTCGCCATTTCGGACGGATGTTGCACCTAGCACCGTGGATGTTGCCCCCTGTAGATATCGATTATTCGGACGGCCATATCTTCTGGCTCGTTTAGAGTTACGAGAGCCATAACCTGTCAAAACGAAGCCCACGATGAGTTCAACGGCTTTGACGGCTTTCAGCCGTCAACGGATAGATTAATGTCCAAAAAGGACAACCCGAATCTCAATCGGGTCTCGTAAATTTTTACCCTTCCTTTTTTCGACACGTGGATTTTTACGGTAAAACAGGATTACGGTGGCTGGTCTTCGATTTACCATCGCTGGAGAATGGTGCACCATGGTACTATTCCGCTTCAAATCCATGCACCCATTTCGAAAATTCGTACGACACTGTTTCGCCATTTCGGACGGATGTTACACCTTGCACCGTGGATGTGCCACCCTATAGATATCGATTATTCGGAAGGCTATAACTTCTGGCTCGTTCAGAGTTACGGGAGCCATAACCTTTCAAAACGAAGGCCTCGATGAGTTCTACGGCTTTGACAGCTTTCAGCCGTCAACGGATAGATTAATGCCCAACAAGGACAACCCGAATATCAATCGGGTCTCGTAAGTTTTTTACCCTTCGTTTTTTCGACACGTGGATTTTTACGGTAAAACGGGATTACCGTGGCCCGTCTTCGACTTCCCATCGCTGGAGAGAGGTGCACCATGGTACTGTTCCGTTTCAAATCCATGCACACATTTCTAAAAGTCGTACGGCACTGTTTTGCCATTTCGAACAGATGTTGCACCTTGCACCGTGGATGTTGCACCCTGTAGATATCAATTATTCGGACGGCCATAACTTCTGGCTCGTTAAGAGTTACAAGAGCCATAACCTGTCAAAACGAAGGCCTCGATGAGTTCTACGGCTTTGACAGCTTTCAGCCGTCAACGGATATACTAATGCCCAAAAAGGACAACCCGAATCTCAATCGGGTCTGGTAAGTTTTTTACCCTTCGTTTATTCGACACGTGGATTTTTATGGTAAAACGGGATTACCGTGGCTGGTCTTCGATTTACCATCGCTGGAGAGTGGTGCACCATGGTACTGTTCCGTTTCAAATCCATGCATGCATTTTGAAAAGTCGTACGACACTGTTTCGCCATTTCGGACGGATGTTGGACCTTGCACCGTGGATGTTGCACCCTGTAGATATCGATTATTCGGACGGCTATAACTTCTGGCTCGTTTAGAGTTACGAGAGCCATAACCTGTCAAAATGAAGGCCTCGATGAGTTCTACGGCTTTGACAGCTTTCAGCCGTCAACGGATAGACTAATGCCCAAAAAGGACAACCCGAATCTCAATCGGGTCTTGTAAGTTTTTTACCCTTCGTTTTTTCGACCCGTGGATTTTTACGGTAAGACGGGATTACCGTGTCCCGTCTTCGACTTCCCATCGCTGGAGAGTGGTGCACCATGGTACTGTTCCGTTTCAAATCCATGCACGTATTTCTAAAAGTCGTACGGCACTATTTTGCCATTTCGGACGGATGTTGCACCCTGTAGATATCGATTATTCGGACGGCCATAACTTCTGGCTCGTTTATAGCTACCGGAGCCATAACCTATCAAAACAAAGGCCTCGATGAGTTCTACAGCTTTGATAGCATTCAGCCATCAACAGATAGATTAATGCCCAAAAAGGACAACCCGATTCTCAATCGGGTCTCGTAAGTTTTTTACCCTTCGTTTTTTCGACACGTGGATTTTTACGGTAAAACAGGATTACGTTGCCCCGTCTTCGACTTACCATCGCTGAAGAGTGGTGCACCATGGTACTGTTCTTTTTCAAATCTGTGCATGCATTTCTAAAGGTCGCACGGCACTGTTTCGCCATTTTGGATGGATGTCGCACCTTGCACCGTGGATGTTGCACCCTGTAGATATCGATTATTCGGACGGCCATAACTTCTGGCTCGTTAAGAGTTAAGAGAGCCATAACCTGTCAAAACGATGGCCTCGATGAGTTCTATGGCTTTGACAGATTTCAGCCGTCAACGGATAGATTAATGCCCAAAAAGGACAACCCGAATCTCAATCGGGTCTCGTAAGTTGTTTACCCATCGTTTTTTCGACACGTGGATTTTTGCGGTAAAACGGGATTACGGTGGCTGGTCTTCGATTTACCATCGTTGGAGAGTGGTGCACCATGGTACTGTTCCGTTTTAAATCCATGCATTTCGAAAAGTCGTACGGCACTGTTTCGCCATTTCGGACGGATGTGGCATCTTGCACCGTGGATGTTGCACCCTGTAGATATCGATTATTCGGACGGCCATAACTTCTAGCTCGTTAAGAGTTACGGGAACCATAACCTGTCAAAACGAAGGCCTTGATGAGTTCTACAGCTTTGACAGCTTTCAGCTGTCAACGGATAGATTAATGCCCAAAAAGGACAACCCGAATCTCAATCGGTTCTCGTAAGTTTTTTACCCTTCGTTTTTTCGACACGTGGATTTTTACAGTAAAACGGGATTACCGTGGCCCGTCTTCGACTTCCCATCGCTGGAGAGTGGTGCACCATGGTGTTGTTCCGTTTCAAATCCATGCACGCATTTCTAAAAGTCGTGCGGCACTGTTTCGCCATTTCGGACGGATGTTGCACCTTGCACCGTGGATGTTGCACCCTGTAGATATCTATTATTCGGACGGCCATAACTTCTGGCTCGTTTATAGTTATGGGAGCCATAACCTATCAAAACGAAGGCCTCGATGAGTTGTACGGTTTTGATAGCATTCAGCCGTCAACGGATAGATTAATTCCCAAAAAGGACAACCCGATTCTCAATCGGGTCTCGTAAGTTTTTTACCCTTCGTTTTTTCGACACGTGGATTTTTACGGTAAAACGGGATTACGGTGTCCCGTCTTCGACTTACCATCGCTGAAGAGTGGTGCATCATGGTACTGTTCCGTTTCAAATCCGTGCACGCATTTCTAAATGTCGCACGGCACTGTTTCGCCATTTCGGATGGATGATGCACCTTGCACCGTGGATGTTGTGCCCTGTAGATATCGATTATTCGGACGGCCATAACTTCTGGCTCGTTTAGATTTGCGGGAGCCATAACCTGTCAAAACGACGGCCTCGATGAGTTCTACGGCTTTGACAGCTTTCAGTCGTCAACGGATAGATTAATGCCCAAAAAGGACAACCCGAATCTCAATCGGGTCTCGTAAGTTGTTTACCTTCATTTTTTCGACAAATGGATTTTTATGGAAAAACGGGATTACCGTGGCTGGTCTTCGATTTACCATCGCTGGAGAGTGGGGCACCATGGTACTGTTCCGTTTCAAATCCATTCACGCATTTTGAAAAGTCGTACGGCACAATTTCGCCATTTCGGACCGATGTTGGACCTTGCACCGTGGATGTTGCACCCTGTAGATATCGATTATTCGGACGGCTATAACTTCTGGCTCGTTTAGAGTTACGGGAGCCATAACCTGTCAAAACGAAGGCCTCGATGAGTTCTACGGCTTTGACAGCTTTCAGCCGTCAACGGATAGACTAATGCCCAAAAAGGACAAACCGAATCTCAATCGGGTCTCGTAAGTTTTTTACCCTTCGTTTTTTCGACACGTGGATTTTTACGGTAAGACGGGATTACCGCGGCCCGTCTTGGACTTCCCATCGCTGGAGAGTGGTGCACCATGGTACTGTTCCGTTTCAAATCCATGCACGTATTTATAAAGGTCGTACGACACTGTTTCGCCATTTCGGACGGATGTTGCACCTTGCACCGTGGATGTTGCACCCTGCAGATATCGATTATTCGGACGGCCATAACTTCTGGCTCGTTCAGAGTTACGAGAGCCATAACCTGTCAAAACGAAGGCCACGATGAGTTCTACGGCTTTGACAGCTTTCAGCCGTCAACGGATAGATTAATGTCCAAAAAGGACAACCCGAATCTCAATCGGGTCTCGTAAATTTTTACCCTTCGTTTTTTCGACACGTGGATTTTTACGGTAAAACGGGATTACGGTGGCTGGTCTTCGATTTACCATCGCTGGAGAGTGGTGCACCATGGTACTATTCCGCTTCAAATCCACGCACCCATTTCGAAAATTCGTACGGCATTGTTTCGCCATTTCGGACGGATGTTGCACCTTGCACCGTGGATGTTGCACCCTGCAGATATCGATTATTCGGACGGCCATAACTTCTGGATCGTTCATAGTTACGGGATCCACAACCTGTCAAAACGAAGGCCTCGATGAGTTCTACGGCTATGATAGCTTTCAGCCGTCAATGGATAGATTAATGCCCAAAAAGGACAACCCGATTCTCAATCGGGTCTCGTAAGTTTTTTACCCTTCGTTTTTTTGACACGTGGATTTTTACGGTAAAACGGGATTACGGTGCCCCGTCTTCGACTTCCCATCGCTGAAGAGTGGTGCACCATGGTACTGTTCCGTTTCAAATCCATGCACGTATTTCTAAAAGTCATACGGCACTGTTTTGCCATTTCGGACGGATGTTGCACCTTGCACCGTGGATGTTGCACCCTGTAGATATCGATTATTCGGACGGCCATAACTTCTGGCTCGTTTAGAGTTACGGGAGCCATAACCTGTCAAAACGAAGGCCACGATGAGTTCTATGGCTTTGACAGCTTTCAGCCGTCAACGGATAGATTAATGCCCAAAAAGGACAACCCGAATCTCAATCGGGTCTCGTAAGTTTTTTACCCTTTGTTTTTTCGACAAGTGGATTTTTACGGTAAAACGGGATTACGATGGGTGGTCTTCGATTTACCATCGCTGGAGAGTGGTGAACCATGGTACTATTCCGTTTCAAATCCATGCACCCATTTCGAAAAGTCGTACGGCACTGTTTCGCCATTTCGGACGGATGTTGCACCTTGCACCGTGGATGTTGCACCCGGTAGATATCGATTATTCGGACGGCTATAACTTCTGGCTCGTTCAGAGTTACGGGAGCCATAACCTTTCAAAACGAAGGCCTCGATGAGTTCTACGGCTTTTACAGCTTTCAGCCGTCAACGGATAGATTAATGCCCAAAAAGGACAACCCGAATATCAATCGGGTCTCGTAAGTTTTTTACCCTTCGTTTTTTCGACACGCGGATTTTTGCGGTAAAACGGGATTACCGTGGCCCGTCTTCGACTTCCCATCGCTGGAGAGTGGTGCACCATGGTACTGTTCCGTTTCAAATCCATGCATGCATTTCTAAAAGTCGTACGGCACTGTTTTGCCATTTCGGACGGATGTTGCACCTTGCACCGTGGATGTTGCACCCGGTAGATATCGATTATTCGGACGGCCATAACTTCTGGCTCGTTAAGAGTTACGGGAGCCATAACCTGTCAAAACGAAGGCCTCGATGAGTTCTACAGCTTTGACAACTTTCAGCCGTCAACGGATATATAAATGCCCAAAAAGGACAACCCGAATCTCAATCGGGTCTTGTAAGTTTTTTACCCTTCGTTTTTTCGACACGTGGATTTTTATGGTAAAACGGGATTACCATGGCTGGTCTTCGATTTACCATCACTGGAGAGTGGTGCACCATGGTACTGTTCCGTTTCAAATCCATGCACGCATTTCTAAAATTCGTACGACACTGTTTCGCCATTTCGGACGGATGTTGGACCTTGCACCGTGGATGTTGCACCCTGTAGATATCGATTATTCGGACGACTATAACTTCTGGCTCGTTTAGAGTTACGGGAGCCATAACCTGTCAAAGCGAAGGCCTCGATGAGTTCTACTGCTTTGATAGCTTTCAGCCGTCAACGGTTAGATTAATGCCCAAAAAGGACAACCTGAATCTCAATCGGGTCTCGTAAGTTTTTTACCCTTCGTTTTTTCGACACGTGGATTTTTACGGTAAGACGGGATTACCATGGCCCGTCTTCGACTTCCCATCGCTGGAGAGTGGTGCACCATGGTACTGTTCCATTTCAAATCCATGCATGTATTTCTAAAAGTCGTACGGCACTGATTCGCCATTTCGGACGGATGTTGCACCTTGCACCGTGGATGTTACACGCTGTAGATATCGATTATTCGGACGGCCATAACTTCTGGCTCGTTTAGAGTTACGGGAGCCATAACCTGTCAAAACGAAGGCCTCGATGAGTTCTACGGCTTTGACAGCATTCAGCCGTCAACGGATAGATTAATGCCCAAAAAGGACAACCCGATTCTCAATCGGGTCTCGTAAGTTTTTCACCCTTCGTTTTTTCGACACGTGGATTTTTACGGTAAAACGGGATTACGGTGCCCCGTCTACCACTTACCATCGCTGAAGAGTGGTGCACCATGGTACTGTTCCGTTTCAAATCCGTGCACGCATTTCTAAAGGTCGCACGGCACTGTTTCGCCATTTCGGATGGATGTTGCACCTTGCACCGTGGATGTTGCACCCTGTAGATATCGACTATTCGGACGGCCATAACTTCTGGCTCGTTTAGTGGTACGGGAGCCATAACCTGTCAAAACGACGGCCTCGATGAGTTCTACGGCTTTGACGGCTTTCAGCCGTCAACGGATAGATTAATGCCCAAAAAGGACAACCCGAATCTCAATCGAGTCTCGTAAGTTGTTTACCCTTCGTTTTTTCGACACGTGGATTTTTGCGGTAAAACGGGATTACGGTGGCTGGTCTTCGATTTACCATCGCTGGAGAGTGCTGCACCATGGTACTGTTCCGTTTCAAATCCATGCATGCATTTCGAAAAGTCGTACGGCACTGTTTTGCCATTTCGGACGGATGTGGCACCTTGCACCGTGGATGTTGCACCGTGTAGATATCGATTATTCGGACGGCTATAACTTCTGGCTCGTTTAGAGTTACGGGAGCCATAACCTGTCAAAACGAAGGCCTCGATGAGTTCTACGGCTTTGAAAGCTTTCAGCCGTCAACGGATAGATTAATTCCCAAAAAGGACAACCCGAATCTCAATCGGGCCTCGTAAGTTTTTTACCCTTCGTTTTTTCGACACGTGGATTTTTACGGTAAAACGGGATTACCGTGGCCCGTCTTCGACTTCCCACCTCCGGAGAGCGGTGCACCATGGTACTGTTCCATTTCAAATCCATGCACGCATGTCTAAAAGTCGTACGGCACTGTTTTGCCATTTCGGACGGATGTTGCACCTTGCACCGTGGATGTTGCAACCTGTAGATATCGATTATTCGGACGGCCATAACTTCTGCCTCGTTAAGAGTTACGGGAGCCATAACCTGTCAAAACGAAGGCCTCGATGAGTTCTACGGCTTTGACAGCTTTCAGCCGTTAACGGATAGATTAATGCCCAAAAAGGACAACCCGAATCTCAATCGGGTCTCCTAAGTTTTTTACCCTTCGTTTTTTCGATACGTGGATTTTTTCGGCCAAAAGGGATTACCGTGGCTGGTCTTCGATTTACCATCGCTGGAGAGTGGTGCACCATGGTATTGTTCCGTTTCAAATCCATGCACGCATTTCTAAAATTCATACGACACTGTTTCGCCATTTCGGACGGATGTTGCATCTTGCACCATGGATGTTGCACCCTGTAGATATCGATTATTCGGACGGCCATAACTTCTGGCTCGTTTAGAGTTACGGGAGCCATAACCTATCAAAAAGAAGGCCTCAATGAGTTCTATGGCTTTGACAGCTTTCAGCCGTCAACGTATAGATTGATGCCCAAAAAGGACAACCCGAATCTCAATCGGGTCTCGTAAGTTTTTTACCCTTCGTTTTTTTGACACGTGGATTTTTACGGTAAAATGGGCTTACCGTGGCACGTCTTCGACTTCCCATCGTTGGAGAGTGGTGCACCATGGTACTGTTCCGTTTCAAATCTATTATCCCAACTTTTGGCAAAGTTGAGTTACCCAAAATTTACTAAAAATCGTTGATTATTATTCTTGAATGTCGGCCATGCATTGCAGGATAACCATGGATATCGATGAATTTTGTCCGAGTCCGGATCGGGCCACAATTGATAGGACATGACCAGAGAGATCATAGAAGTCCACACCTCAAATTTCAAGTCAATCTGAGGTCGTATGCTCAAGTTATGATGGATTCGAGTTAAGAGGAATGGACGTTGCCCAGTTCGAACCCATCACGAAGTCCAGTTCGAACCCATCACGACGTCCAGTTCGAACCCATCACAGAGGTCCAGTTCGAACCCATCACGAAGTCCAGTCCGAACCCATCATGAAGCCCAGTTCGAAACCATCACAGAGGTCTAGTTCGAACCCATCACGAAGTCTAGTTCGAACCCATCACGATGTCCAGTTCGAACCCATCACGAGGTCCAGTTCGAACCCATCACGAGGTCCAGTTCGAACCCATCACAGAGGTCCAGTTCGAACCCATCACGAGGTCCAGTTCGAACCCATCACGAGGTCCAGTTCGAACCCATCACGACGTCCAGTTCGAACCCATCACGAAGTCCAGTTCGAACCCATCAAAGAGGTTCAGTTCGAACCCATCACGAAGTCCAGTTCGAACCCATCACGAAGTCCAGTTCGAACCCACTGGGTCAAACAACCATGATGACGTGTCTTCCATCGGTTCGAATGCGCCGAGATATATGGAGTCGAAGCATTCAACTCGGAGCGAAACCCGGATCGAAGTGAAGTGTGCGCTCCACGTCGACACGAAGACACGTGCCACTGTGGATTCGAAACCATCGGTTCGAAAGCATGGCTTCGAACCAAACAGCCATGCAATAAACCCCATTTTGAATCCATCATATCTTCCAATCTACTGATCCAAATGCAACGAAATTTTCACAGTAGCTTACATACAAGATAAAGATTGCTCCTGCCAAGTTTCAGCTCGATTGGACCATTTCTTGATGGGTTCGAATTCACTTCGAATCGATGTCAGATCGAGACGAAACTTGGTGGGGTCGGTCGCATGGGCCCACTCACGTGCCAGAAGAAGTCTCCCGAAGTTTGAGCGAGATCTGGGCCTCCAACGCCTATGAATAGAGCCCCAGAGCCAACAGAAAGGGGATCTTTCGGAGCTTCCGCCATTGAACGTCCATACTCTGCCGGATTTGATTCTACTCGCAACCATCACTGTTCTAAACGATTTACTTAACTATAATCGCTGTAATTGATTGTAATCAGCAAGGATAATCAATAAAAAGGAAAACCTTTGAAGTGGACGTAGGCCGGATATAGCCGAACCACTATAAATCGTGTGTTCTTGTTTATAATTCCTGTTTTGCTGCTTAGATCTTTGATTTGTGTTTGAGTATTGCTGATTTATATTCGTACACTGATGCTTTCACAATCCTTGGGGTTTGTGACCAATTTTGGCGCAAACACTTTGGTGCTTTCACTGAGAAGGACTAGCACCCGCTGCAACAGATTCAGAATTCAGATTTGAAAGTTTAAAGAATTCCAATTCAGAAGCAATGACTCGACAAACAAGGCAAAGAGTTTATAGGAGCCAACAAGGAGGAAGCCAAGAAGCATCCTCAGGATCAAGAGAAGGACAAGCTTCCGTCTACATCACTAGAGACGAGATGGAAGCTATGGCTAATTCATTACGCGAAAGCATGATGAAGGGTCAACAGGAGATGCTGCAGAATTTCCTCGAACAGATGAGGGCGACGAACATGCAAAACCTTGGACCAACTACAACATCTACGAGTGCGGGACAAGGAATCAGGATTGCAGAAGCTAATGAAGGTCAGGTTCAAGACCAGAATACAGGAGTTGAAGGTGGTCAACAAGGCCTTGGGGGCAGACCCTCAGGGTCCGATACTGGAAGACCAACAGACGGAGCTCAACAGACTGGAGCCAATGCTTACGCTAACGAGCCACCAGAAGAATACGTACCAGAATTCCCTTCAAGGCTCGGGGGGCAGGATAGAAGTTTAACAAAAGGTCAACCACTGGAAGGAGACGAGAGAATGATTTGCCTCATGCGAAGAATCATGAGAGGAGGATTGCCTAGCGGAGGTCTAGAAGAAGTTAGTCGAAGTCCATTCACTCCAAACATCCGAAATGCAAGGAACCCTCCAAAGTTCAAACTACCAGCACTAGAACCTTATGACGGGAGATCAGACCCGACCATGCATATTACCAGATATATTAGGCACATGGAAGTGGTGGAGGCATCCGAGGAAGTGATGGCACGATGCTTCCCTCTATATTTATCAGATTTAGTTGCACTATGGTTCAGACAACTGGAGACTGGATCAATCGGAACATGGAGCGAGCTTGTTGATTGCTTCATGAGACAGTTTAGGGTCCATGTGACGCGACCCAAGAGTGTGATGACTCTAGCCTCGATCAAGCAAAGGACCGGAGAGTCCATAAAAGATTTTCTACTAAGATTCAATGTGACAGTGACTTCTGTAGATCGCCCGGATCCATCAATGTTTTTAATGGCGGCAGTGGCAGGAGTCGCGGAAGGCACCAAGTTTAAAGATTCTCTAACTAAAGATCCACCGCAAGATCTTGGAGAATTCTTTCATAAAGCTGAAAAGTTCATCCGATTAGAAGAATCACGAATCGAGAGTCGTGAAATAAATACCGCGCAAAGCGAAGGAACCTCCAGAGAACAGTCTGGAGCGGACAAGGGAAAGAGGAAACAGGATGATAGACATGATGGTCTAGATAAAAGAAAGAAATTCCAAGAACCAAGATTTAGGCAGTACACCGATCTGACTGCAGGCCTAGAAAGAATCTACACTGAAACTAGGGGGCAACTCCCCTATCGAAAGCCACCTATAAGGGATCACACCGAGCGGGAGCGCAGGACTGGAAAATACTGCCTATTCCATGAGCTGGACGGGCACACTACAGATGAATGCCGCCACCTAAAGGATGAGGTAGAAGAACATGCTAGGGGTGGTAGACTGCCACAATTTGTCAGAGAACGGACAACGACAGCAAGACCTGAACGACTACCGCCTCCACCTAACAGGAACGATCCTGGATCGGGATCACGACTCGTCATCAACTGATTAAAGATGGCAAGGGACAAGTCCAGGATTTGGACTTCGGTCGAATAATTTTATTTAGATTTATTTTCAGAATAAACGGTTACTCCACTTATACATGTACGGGAACCGGAGAGATCCCTAGGCATGCTCTGAGATGGAGATAAACCGATATGCCCGGAGAGGCAATGTTTAGCTTTTTTCTGATGTTTGAGATTGAACATCTAGAACTCGAATTTTAATAAATAAATTAGAATCTCTTGCAATAAACCTTTTGACCGGAGAGTCAAAGGATGAACATTAAATTTCAATATAAACATAATCGCTTTATGACCGTACCCGGAGAGGTGGGGTCCGGAGTGCAAGAAGTGAGTTGCTTCGTCGGAGAGCGACAGGATCGACTCACTTAAGTGCTGTTTTCCCTTCACCGAAGAGTGACAGGATGTGATCCAGCAAGAGCCCGCAGAGGCTATGATCGGTCTCGAACGACCAAGACATCGCTTAATGTTCAGATACACTGAACCGGAGTGCAAGAAGTGAGTTGCTTCGTCGGAGAACGACAGGATCAACTCATTTAAGCGCTGTTTCCCCTTCACCGGAGAGTGACAGGATGGGATCCAGCAAGAGCCCGGAGAGGCTATGATCGGTCTAGAACGACCATGACATCGCTATATGTCCTAACCGGGACCAGAGTGCAAGGGTTAAAAGGCAACGCCAGAGTGCAATAGGATCTTTCTATTCAATCACTAAGTCTAGAATGGACTTAGTAAGGGTTCAGAGTAGCCAATAATAGTCCAGAGAGACTATGAAACTTCATCCTCAACTTCTACGGAAAGAACGGATGCTGATTTGGCTTCGAACAGCCATAAACTTGATTGATAACACCTCAGCTATGGATGAAACATGAATTTATTACACTTGATATAAGACCGTTCAAAACATACCTTTTACACAAAGGCATGTTTTGGGGGGCAAAATGTTATCCCAACTTTTGGCAAAGTTGAGATACCCAAAATTTACTAAAAATCGATGATTATTATTCTTGAATGTCGACCATGCATTGCAGGATAACCGTGGAAATCGATGAATTTTTTCCGAGTCTGGATCGGGCCACAATTGATAGGACATAACAAGAGAGATCATAGAAGTCCGCACCTCAAATTTCAAGTCAATCCGAGGTCGTATGCTCAAGTTATGGTGGATTCGAGTTAAGAGGAATGGACGTTGCCCAGTTCGAACCCATCACGAAGTCCAGTTCGAACCCATCACGAAGTCCAGTTCGAACCCATCACAGAGGTCCAGTTCGAACCCATCACGAAGTCCAGTTCGAACCCATCACGAAGTCCAGTTCGAACCCACTGCGAAGTCCAGTTCGAACCCATCACAGAGGTCCAGTTCGAACCCATCACGAAGTCCAGTTCGAACCCATTACGAAGTCCAGTTCGAACCCATCATGAGGTCCAGTTCGAACCCATCACGAGGTCCAGTTCGAACCCATCACGAGGTCCAGTTCGAACCCATCACGAGGTCCAGTTCGAACCCATCACAAAGTCCAGTTCGAACCCATCACAGAGGTCCAGTTCGAACCCATCACGAAGTCCCGTTCGAACCCATCACGAAGTCCAGTTCGAACCCATCACGAGGTCCAGTTCGAACCCATCACAGAGGTCCAGTTCGAACCCATCACAGAGGTCCAGTTCGAACCCATCACAGAGGTCCAGTTCGAACCCATCACGAGGTCCAGTTGGAACCCATCACGAAGTCCAGTTCGAACCCATCACGACGTCCAGTTCGAACCCACAGGGTCAACCAACCATGATGACGTGTCTTCCATCGGTTCGAATGCGCCGAGATATATGGAGTCGAAGCATTCAACTCGGAGCGAAACCCGGATCGAAGCGAAGTGTGCGCTCCACGTCGACACGAAGGCATGTGCCACTATGGATTCGAAACCATCGGTTCGAAAGCATGGTTTCAAACCAAACAGCCATGCAATAAACCCCATTTTGAATCCATCATATCTTCCAATCTACTGAACCAAATGCAATGAAATTTTCACCGTAGCTTACATACAAGATAAAGATTGCTCCTGCCAAGTTTCAGCTCGATTGGACCATTTCTTGATGGGTTCGAAATCACTTCGAATCAATGTCAGATCGAGACGAAACTTGGTGGGGTCGGTCGCGTGGGCCCACTCACGTGCCAGAAGAAGTCTCCCGAAGTTTGAGCGCGATCTGGGCCTCCAACGCCTATAAATAGAGCCCCAGAGCCAACAGAAAGAGGATCTTTCGGAGCTTCCGCCATTGAACATCCATACTCTGCCGGATTTGATTCTACTCGCAACCATCACTGTTCTAAACGATTTACTTCACTATAATCGCTGTAATTGATTGTAATCAGCAAGGATAATCAATAAAAAGGAAAACCTTTGAAGTGGACGTAGGACGGAGATAGCCGAACCACTATAAATCGTGTGTTCTTGTTTATAATTCCTGTTTTGCTGCTTAGATCTGTGATTTGTGTTTGAGTATTGCTGATTTATATTCATAAACTGGTGCTTTCACAATCCTTGGGGTTTGTGAGCAATTTTGGCGCAAACAAAATCCATGCATGCATTTATAAAAGTCGTGCTGCACTGTTTCGCCATTTCGGACGGATGTTGCACCTTGCACCGTGGATGTTGCACCCTGTAGATATCGATTATTCGGACGGCCATAACTTCTGGCTCGTTTAGAGTTACGGGAGCCATAACCAGTCAAAACGAAGGCCTCGATGATTTCTATGGCTTTGACAGCTTTCAGCCGTCAACGGATAGATTAATGCCCAAAAAGGACAACCCGAATCTCAATCGGGTCTCATAAGTTTTTTACCCTTCGTTTTTTCGACACGTGGATTTTTACGGTAAAACGGGATTACCGTGGCCCGTCTTCGACTTCCCATCGCTGGAGAGTGGTGCACCATGGTACTGTTCTATTTTAAATCCATGCACGCATTTCTAAAAGTCGTACGGCACTGTTTCGCCATTTCAGACGGATGTTGCACCTTGCACCGTGGATGTTGCACCCTGTAGAGATCGATTATTCAGACGGCCATAACTTCTGGCTCGTTTAGAGTTACGGGAGCCATAACCTATCAAAACGAAGGCCTCGATGAGTTCTATGGCTTTGACATCTTTCAGCCGTCAACGGATAGATTAATGCCCAAAAAGGACAACCCGAATCTCAATCGGGTCTCATAAGTTTTTTACCCTTCGTTTTTTCGACACGTGGATTTTTACGGCAAAACGGGATTACCGTGGCAGGTCTTCGATTTACCATCGCTGGAGATTGGTGAACCATGGTGCTGTTTCATTTCAAATCCATGCACGCATTTCTAAAAGTCGTACGACACTGTTTCGCCATTTCGGACGGATGTCGCACCTTGCACCGTGGATGTTACACCTTGTAGATATCGATTATTCGGACGGCCATAACTTCACGCTCGTTTAGAGTTACGGGAGCCATAACCTATCAAAATGAAGGCATCTATGAGTTCTACGGGTTTGACAGCTTTCAGCCGTCAATGGATAGATTAATGCCCAAAAAGGACAACCCGAATCTCAATCGGGTCTCCTAAGTTTTTTACCCTTCGTTTTTTCGACACGCTGATTTTTACGGTAAAACGGGATTACAGTGGTCCGTCTTCGACTTCCCATCGCTGGAGAGTGGTGCACCATGGTACTGTTCCATTTCAAATCCATGCACCCATTTCTAAAAGTCATACGGCACTGTTTCGCCATTTCGGACGGATGTTGCACCGTGCACCGTGGATGTTGCACCCTGTAGATATCGATTATTCGGACGGCCATAACTTCTGGCTCGTTAAGAGTTACGGGAGCCATACCCTGTCAAAACGAAGGCCTCAATTAGTTCTACGGCTTTGACAGCTTTCAGCCGTCAACGGATAGATTAATGCCCAAAAAGGACAACCCGAATCTCAATCGGGTCTCGTAAATTTTTTACCCTTCGTTTTTTCGACACGTGGATTTTTACGGCAAAACGGGACTACCGTGGCTGATCTTCGATTTACCATCACTGGAGAGAGGTGCACTATGGTACTGTTCCGTTTCAAATCCATGCACGCATTTCCAAAAGTCGTACGACACTGTTTCGCCATTTCGGACGGATGTTGCACCTTGCACCGTGGATGTTGCACCCTGTAGATATCGATTATTCGGACGGCCATAACTTCTGGCTCGTTTAGAGTTACGGGAGCCATAACCTATCAAAACGAAGGCCTCGATGAGTTCTATGGCTTTGACATCTTTCAGCCGTCAACGGATAGATTAATGCCCAAAAAGGACAACCCGAATCTCAATCGGGTCTCGTAAGTTTTTTACCCTTCGTTTTTTTGACACGTGGATTTTTACGGTAAAACGGGATTACCGTGGCCCGTCTTCGACTTCCCATCGCTGGAGAGTGGTGCACCATGGTACGGTTCCATCTCAAATCCGTGCACGCATTTCTAAAAGTCATACGGCACTGTTTCGCCATTTCGGACGGATGTTGCACCTTGCACCGTGGATGTTGCACCCTGTAGATATCGATTATTCGGATGGCCATAACTTTTGCCTCGTTTAGAGTTATGGGAGCCATAACCTGTCAAAATGAAGGCCTCGATGATTTCTACGGCTTTGATAGCTTTCAGCCGTCAACGGACAGATTAATGCTCAAAAAGGACAACCAGAATCTCAATCGGGTCTCGTAAGTTTTTTACCCTTCGTTTTTTCGACACGTGGATTTTTACGGTAAAACGTGATTACCGTGGCCCGTCTTTGACTTCCCATCGCTGGAGAGTGGTGCACCATGGTACTGTTCCGTTTCAAATCCATGCACACATTTCTAAAAGTCGTACGGCACTATTTCGCCATTTCGGACGGATGTTGCGCCTTGGACCGTGGATGTTGCACCCTGTAGATATCGATTATTCTGACGGCCATAACTTCTAGCTCGTTTAGAGTTACGGGAGCCATAACCTGTCAAAACGAAGGCCTCGATGAGTTCTATGGCTTTGACGGCTTTCAGCCGTCAACGGATAGATTAATGCCCAAAAAGGACAACCCGAATCTCAACCGGGTCTCGTAAGTTTTTGACCCTTCGTTTTTTCGACACGTGGATTTTTACGGTAAAACGGGATTACCGTGGTCTGTCTTCGACTTTCCATCGCTGGAGAGTGGTGCACCATGGTACTGTTCCATTTCAAATCCATGGATGCATTTCTAAAAGTCCTACGACACTGTTTCGCCATTTCGGACGGATGTTGCACCTTGCACCGTGGATGTTGCACCCAGTAGATATCGATTATTCGGACGGGAATAACTTCTGGCTCTTTTAGAGTTATGGGAGCCATAACCTGTCAAAACGAAGGCCTCGATGAGTTCTACGGATTTGACAGTATCAACGGATATATTAATGCCCAAAAAGGACAACCCGAATATCAATCGGGTCTCGTAAGTTTTTTACCCTTCGTTTTTTCAACACGTGGATTTTTACGGTAAAACGGGATTATCGTGGCCCGTCTTCGACTTCCCATCGCTGGAGAGTGGTGCACCATGGTACTGTTCCGTTTCAAATCCATGCACGTATTTCTAAATGTCGTACGGCACTGTTTCGCCATTTCGGACGGATGTTGCACCTTGCACCGTGGATGTTGCACCCTGTAGATATCGATTATTCGGACGGCCATAACTTCTGGCTCGTTTAGAGTTACGGGAGCCATAACCTGTCAAAACGAAGGCCTCGACGAGTTCTACGGCTTTGACAGCTTTCAGCCATCAACGGGTAGATTAATGCCCAAAAAGGACAACCCGATTCTCAATCGGGTCTCGTAATTTTTTTACCCTTCGTTTTTTTGACACGTGGATTTTTATGGTAAAACGGGATTACGGTGCCCCGTCTAAAACTTCCCATCGTTGAAGAGTGGTGCACCATGGTACTGTTCCATTTCAAATCCATGCACGCATTTCTAAAGTTCGTACGGCACTGTTTCGCCATTTCGGACGGATGTTGCACCTTGCACCGTGGATGTTGCAACCTGTAGATATCGATTATTCGGACGGCCATAACTTCTGGCTCGTTTAGAGTTACGAGAGCCATTACCTGTCAAAATGAAGGCCACGATGAATTCTACGGCTTTGACAGCTTTCTAACGTCAACGGATAGATTAATGCCAAAAAAGGACAACCCGAATCTCAATCGGGTCTCGTAAGTTTTTTACCCTTCGTTTTTTCGATACGTGGATTTTTACGGTAAAACGGGATTACGGTGGCTGGTCTTCGATTTACCATCGCTGGAGAGTGGTGCACCATGGTACTGTTCCGTTTCAAATCCATGCACCCATTTCGAAAAATCGTACGGCACTGTTTCGCGATTTCGGACGGATGTTGCACCTTGCAACGTGGATGTTGCACCCTGTAGATATCGATTATTCGGACGGCTATAACTTCTGGCTCGTTCAGAGTTACGGGAGCCATAACCTGTCAAAACGAAGGCTTCGATGAGTTCTACGGCTTTGATAGCTTTCAGCCGTCAACGGATAGATTAATGCCCAAAAAGGACAACACGAATCTCAATCGGGTCTCGTAGGTTTTTTAACCTTCGTTTTTTCGACACGTGGATTTTTACGGTAAAACGGGAATATCGTGGCCCGTCTTCGACTCCCCATCGCTGGAGAGTGGTGCACCGTGGTACTGTTCTGTTTCAAATCCATGCACGCATTTCTAAAAGTCGTACGGCACTGTTTTGCCATTTCGGACGGATGCTGCACCTTGCACCGTGGATGTTGCACCCTGTAGATATCGATTATTCGGACGGCCATAACTTCTGGCTCGTTAAGAGGTACGGGAGCCATAACCTGTCAAAACGAAGGCCTCGATGAGTTCTACGGCTTTGACAGCTTTCAGCCTTCAGCGGATAGATTAATGCCCAAAAAGGACAACCCGAATGTCAATCGGGTCTCGTAAGTTTTTTACCCTTCGTTTTTTCGACACGTGGATATTTACGGTAAAACGGGATTACCGTGGCTGGTCTTCGATTTACCATCGCTGGAGAGTGGTGCACCAAGGTACTGTTCCGTTTCAAATCCATGCACGCATTTCGAAAAGTCGTACGGCACTGTTTCGCCATTTCGTACGGATGTTGCACCTTGCACCGTGGATGTTGCACCCTGTAGATATCGATTATTCGGACGGCCATAACTTCTAGCTCGTTTAGAGTTACGGGAGCCATAACCTGTCAAAACGAAGGCCTCGATGAGTTCTACGGCTTTGACAGCTTTCAGCCATCAACGGATAGATTAATGCCCAAAAAGGACAACCCGAATCTCAATTGGGTCTCGTAAGTATTTTACCCTTCGTTTTTTCGACACGTGGATTTTTACGGCAAAACGGGATTACCGTGGCCCTTCTTCGACTTCCCATCGCTGGAGAGTGGTGCACCATGGTACTGTTCCGTTTCAAATCCATGCATGCATTTCTAAAAGTCCTACGGCACAGTTTCGCCATTTCGGACTGATGTTGCACCTTGCACCGTGGATGTTGCACCCTGTAGATATCGATCATTCGGACGGGCATAACTTCTGGCTTGTTTAGAGTTACGGGACCCATAACCTGTCAAAACGAAGGCGTCGATGAGTTCTACGGCTTTGACAGCTTTCAGCCATCAACAGATATATTAATGCCCAAAAAGGACAACTCGAATCTCAATCGGGTCTCGTAAGTTTTTTACCCATCGTTTTTTCGACACGTGGATTTTTACGGCAAAACGGGATTACCGGGGCTGGTCTTCGATTTACTATCGCTGCAGAGTGGTGCACCATGGTACTGTTCCGTTTCAAATCCATGCACGCATTTCTAAAAGACATACGACACTGTTTCGCCATTTCGGACGGATGTTGCACCTTGCACCGTGGATGTTGCAACCTGTAGATATCGATTATTCGGACGGCCATAACTTCTGGCTCGTTAAGAGGTACGGGAGCCATAACCTGTCAAAACGAAGGCCTCGATGAGTTCTACGGGTTTGACAGCTTTCAGCCTTCAGCGGATAGATTAATGCCCAAAAAGGACAACTCGAATGTCAATCGGGTCTCGTAAGTTTTTTACCCTTCGTTTTTTCGACACGTGGATTTTTACGGAAAAACAGGATTACGGTGCCCCGTCTTCGACTTCCCATCGCTGGAGAGTGGTGCACCATGGTACTATTCCGTCTCAAATCCATGCACGCATTTCGAAAAGTCGTACGGCACTGTTTCGCCATTTCGGACGGATGTTGCACCTTGCACCGTGGATGTTGCAACCTGTAGATATCGATTATTCGGACGGCCATAACTTCTGGCTCGTTAAGAGGTACGGAAGCCATAACCTGTCAAAACGAAGGCCTCGATGAGTTCTACGGGTTTGACAGCTTTCAGCCTTTAGCGGATAGATTAATGCCCAAAAAGGACAACCCGAATGTCGATCGGGTCTCGTAAGTTTTTTACCCTTCGTTTTTTCGACACGTGGATATTTACGGTAAAACGGGATTACCGTGGCTGGTCTTCGATTTACCATCGCTGGAGAGTGGTGCACCAAGGTACTGTTCCGTTTCAAATCCATGCACGCATTTCGAAAAGTCGTACGGCACTGTTTCGCCATTTCGGACGGATGTTGCACCTTGCACCGTGGATGTTGCACCCTGTAGATATCGATTATTCGGACGGCCATAACTTCTGGCTCGTTTAGATTTACGGGAGCCATAACCTATCAAAACGAAGGCGTCGATGAGTTCTACGGCTTTGACAGCTTTCAGCCGTCAACGGATAGATTAATGCCCAAAAAGGACAACCCGATTCTCAATCGGGTCTCGTAATTTTTTTACCCTTCGTTTTTTCGACACGTGGATTTTTACGGTAAAACGGGATTACGGTGCCCCGTCTTCAACTTCCCATCGCTGAAGAGTGGTGCACCATGGTACTGTTCCATTTCAAATCCATGCACGCATTTCTAAAGGACGTACGGCACTGTTTCGCCATTTCGGAAGGATGTTGCACCTTGCACCGTGGATGTTGCAACCTGTAGATATCGATTATTCGGACGGCCATAACTTCTGGCTCGTTAAGAGGTACGGGAGCCATAACCTGTCAAAACGAAGGCCTCGATGAGTTCTACGGGTTTGACAGCTTTCAGCCTTCAGCGGATAGATTAATGCCCAAAAAGGACAACCCGAATGTCAATCGGGTCTCGTAAGTTTTTTACCCTTCGTTTTTTCGACACGTGGATATTTACGGTAAAACGGGATTACCGTGGCTGGTCTTCGATTTACCATCGCTGGAGAGTGGTGCACCAAGGTACTGTTCCGTTTCAAATCCATGCACGCATTTCAAAAAGTCGTACGGCACTGTTTCGCCATTTCGGACGGATGTTGCACCTTGCACCGTGGATGTTGCACCCTGTAGATATCTATTATTCGGACGGCCATAACTTCTGGCTCGTTTCGAGTTACAGGAGCCATAACCTGTCAAAACGAAGGCCTCGATGAGTTCTACAGCTTTGACAGCTTTCAGCCGTCAACGGATAGATTAATGCCCAAAAAGGACAACCCGATTCTCAATCGGGTCTCGTAATTTTTTTACCCTTCGTTTTTTCGGCACGTGGATTTTTACGGTAAAACGGGATTACGGTGCCCCGTCTTTAACTTCCCATCGCTGAAGAGTGGTGCACCATGGTACTGTTCCATTTCAAATCCATGCACGCATTTCTAAAGGACGTACGGCACTGTTTCGCCATTTCGGACGGATGTTGCACCTTGCACCGTGGATGTTGCAACCTGTAGATATCGATTATTCGGACGGCCATAACTTCTGGCTCGTTAAGAGGTACGGGAGCCATAACCTGTCAAAACGAAGGCCTCGATGAGTTCTACGGGTTTGACAGCTTTCAGCCTTCAGCGGATAGATTAATGCCCAAAAAGGACAACCCGAATGTCAATCGGGTCTCGTAAGTTTTTTACCCTTCGTTTTTTCGACACGTGGATATTTACGGTAAAACGGGATTACCGTGGCTAGTCTTCGATTTACCATCGCTGGAGAGTGGTGCACCAAGGTACTGTTCCGTTTCAAATCCATGC
The DNA here is from genome assembly GCA_030765085.1 of Allium cepa. Lineage (NCBI taxonomy): Eukaryota > Viridiplantae > Streptophyta > Magnoliopsida > Asparagales > Amaryllidaceae > Allium > Allium cepa. The sequence goes on along the minus strand of CM060934.1, from coordinate 28,388,470 downwards.
ACGCATTTCGAAAAGTCGTACGGCACTGTTTCGCCATTTCGGACGGATGTTGCACCTTGCACCGTGGATGTTGCACCCTGTAGATATCGATTATTCGGACGGCCATAACTTCTGGCTCGTTTAGATTTACGGGAGCCATAACCTATCAAAACGAAGGCCTCAATGATTTCTACGGCTTTGACAGCTTTTAGCTGTCAACAGATAGATTAATGCCCAAAAAGGACAACCCGAATCTCAATCGGGTCTCGTAAGTTTTTTACCCTTCGTTTTTTCGACACGTGGATTTTTACGGCAAAATGGGATTACCGTGGCAGGTCTTCGATTTACATCGCTGGAGAGTGGTGCACCATGGTGCTGTTTCATTTCAAATCCATGCACGCATTTCTAAAAGTCGTACGACACTGTTTCGCCATTTCGGACGGATGTTGCACCTTGCACCGTAGATGTTACACCCTGTAGATATCGATTATTCGGACGGCCATAACTTCTCGCTCGTTTAGAGTTGTGGGAGCCATAACCAATCAAACCGAAGGCCTCGATGAGTTCTACGGGTTTGACAGCTTTCAGCCGTCAACGGATAGATTAATGCCCAAAAAGGACAACCCGAATCTCAATCGGGTCTCGTAAGTTTTTTACCCTTCGTTTTTTCGACACGTGGATTTTTACGGTAAAACGTGATTACCGTGGTCCGTCTTCGACTTCCCATCGCTGGAGAGTGGTGCACCATGGTATTGTTCCATTTCAAATCCATGCACGCATTTCTAAAAGTCATACGGCACTGTTTCGCCATTTCGGACGGATGTTGCACCTTGCACCGTGGATGTTTCACCCTTTAGATATCGATTATTCGAACGGCCATAACTTCTGGCTCGTTAAGAGTTACGGGAGCCATAACCTGTCAAAACGAAGGCCTCAATTAGTTCTACGGCTTTGACAGCTTTCAGCCGTCAACGGATAGATTAACGCCCAAAAAGGACAACCCGAATCTCAATCGGGTCTCGTAAATTTTTTACCCTTCGTTTTTTCGAAACGTGGATTTTTACGGCAAAACGGGATTACCGTGGCTGGTCTTCGATTTACCATCACTGGAGAGTGGTGCACCATGGTACTTTTCCGTTTCAAATCCATGCACGCATTTCTAAAATTCGTACGACACTGTTTCGCCATTTCGAACAGATGTTGCACCTTGCACCGTGGATGTTGCACCCTGTAGATATCGATTATTCGGACGGCCATAACTTCAGGCTCGTTTAGAGTTACAGGAGCCATAACCGATCAAAACGAAGGTCTCGATAAGTTCTATGGCTTTGACAGCTTTCAGCCGTCAACGGATAGATTAATGCCCAAAAAGGACAACCCGAATCTCAATCGGGTCTCGTAAGTTTTTTACCCTTCGTTTTTTCGACACGTGGATTTTTACGGTAAAACGGGATTACCGTTGCCCGTCTTCGACTTCCCATTGCTGGAGAGTGGTGCACCATGGTACTGTTCCGTCTCAAATCAATGCACGCATTTCTAAAAGTCATACGGAACTGTTTCGCCATTTCGGACGGATGTTGCACCTTGCACCGTAAATGTTGCACCATGTAGATATCGATTATTAGGACAGCCATAACTTCTGGCTCGTTTAGAGTTACGGGAGCCATAACCTGTCGAAACGAAGGCCTCGATGAGTTCTACGGCTTTGACAGCTTTCAGCCGTCAACGGACAGATTAATGCCCAAAAAGGACAACCCGAATCTCAATCGGGTCTCGTAAGTTTTTTACCCTTCATTTTTTCGACACGTGGATTTTTACGGTAAAACGGGATTACGGTGCCCCGTCTTCAACTTCCCATCGCTGAAAAGTGGTGCACCATGGTACTGTTCCATTTCAAATCCATGCACGCATTTCTAAAGGACGTACGGCACTGTTTCGCCATTTCGGACGGATGTTGCACCTTGCACCGTGGATGTTGCAACCTGTAGATATCGATTATTCGGACGGCCATAACTTCTGGCTCGTTAAGAGGTACGGGAGCCATAACCTGTCAAAACGAAGGCCTCGATGAGTTCTACGGGTTTGACAGCTTTCAGCCTTCAGCGGATAGATTAATGCCCAAAAAGGACAACCCGAATGTCAATCGGGTCTCGTAAGTTTTTTACCCTTCGTTTTTTCGACACGTGGATATTTACGGTAAAACGGGATTACCGTGGCTGGTCTTCGATTTACCATCGCTGGAGAGTGGTGCACCAAGGTACTGTTCCGTTTCAAATCCATGCACGCATTTCGAAAAGTCGTACGGCACTGTTTCGCCATTTCGGACGGATGTTGCACCTTGCACCGTGGATGTTGCACCCTGTAGATATCGATTATTCGGACGGCCATAACTTCTGGCTCGTTTAGAGTTACGGGAGCCATAACCTGTCAAAACGAAGGCCTCGATGAGTTCTACGGCTTTGACAGCTTTCAGCCGTCAACGGATAGATTAATGCCCAAAAAGGACAACCCGATTCTCAATCGGGTCTCGTAATTTTTTTACCCTTCGTTTTTTCGACACGTGGATTTTTACGGTAAAACGGGATTACGGTGCCCCGTCTTCAACTTCCCATCGCTGAAGAGTGGTGCACCATGGTACTGTTCCATTTCAAATCCATGCACGCATTTCTAAAGGACGTACGGCACTGTTTCGCCATTTCGAACGGATGTTGCACCTTGCACCGTGGATGTTGCAACCTGTAGATATCGATTATTCGGACGGCCATAACTTCTGGCTCGTTAAGAGGTACGGGAGCCATAACCTGTCAAAACGAAGGCCTCGATGAGTTCTATGGGTTTGACAGCTTTCAGCCTTCAGCGGATAGATTAATGCCCAAAAAGGACAACCCGAATGTCAATCGGGTCTCGTAAGTTTTTTACCCTTCGTTTTTTCGACACGTGGATATTTACGGTAAAACGGGATTACCGTGGCTGGTCTTCGATTTACCATCGCTGGAGAGTGGTGCACCAAGGTACTGTTCCGTTTCAAATCCATGCACGCATTTCGAAAAGTCGTACGGCACTGTTTCGCCATTTCGGACGGATGTTGCACCTTGCACCGTGGATGTTGCACCCTGTAGATATTGATTATTCGGACGGCCATAACTTCTGGCTCGTTTAGATTTACGGGAGCCATAACCTATCAAAACGAAGGCCTCAATGATTTCTACGGCTTTGACAGCTTTTAGCTGTCAATGGATAGATTAATGCCCAAAAAGGACAACCCGAATCTCAATCGGGTCTCGTAAGTTTTTTACCCTTCGTTTTTTCGACACGTGGATTTTTACGGCAAAACGGGATTACCGTGGCAGGTCTTCGATTTACATCGCTGGAGAGTGGTGCACCATGGTGCTGTTTCATTTCAAATCCATGCACGCATTTCTAAAAGTCGTACGACACTGTTTCTCCATTTCGGACGGATGTTGCACCTTGCACCGTATATGTTACACCCTGTAGATATCGATTATTCGGACGGCCATAACTTCTCGCTCGTTTAGAGTTGTGGGAGCCATAACCTATCAAACCGAAGGCCTCGATGAGTTCTACGGGTTTGACAGCTTTCAGCCGTCAACGGATAGATTAATGCCCAAAAAGGACAACCCGAATCTCAATCGGGTCTCGTAAGTTTTTTACCCTTCGTTTTTTCGACACGTGGATTTTTACGGTAAAACGTGATTACCGTAGTCCGTCTTCGACTTCCCATCGCTGGAGAGTGGTGCACCATGGTATTGTTCCATTTCAAATCCATGCACGCATTTCTAAAAGTCATACGGCACTGTTTCGCCATTTCGGACGGATGTTGCACCTTGCACCGTGGATGTTTCACCTTGTAGATATCGATTATTCGGACGGCCATAACTTCTGGCTCGTTAAGAGTTACGGGAGCCATAACCTGTCAAAACGAAGGCCTCAATTAGTTCTACGGCTTTGACAGCTTTCAGCCGTCAACGGATGGATTAATGCCCAAAAAGGACAACCCGAATCTCAATCGGGTCTCGTAAATTTTTTACCCTTCGTTTTTTCGAAACGTGGATTTTTACGGCAAAACGGGATTACCGTGGCTGGTCTTCGATTTACCATCACTGGAGAGTGGTGCACCATGGTACTTTTCCATTTCAAATCCATGCACGCATTTCTAAAATTCGTACGACACTGTTTCGCCATTTCGAACAGATGTTGCACCTTGCACCGTGGATGTTGCACCCTGTAGATATCGATTATTCGGACGGCCATAACTTCAGGCTCGTTTAGAGTTACAGGAGCCATAACCTATCAAAACGAAGGTCTCGATAAGTTCTATGGCTTTGACAGCTTTCAGCCGTCAACGGATAGATTAATGCCCAAAAAGGACAACCCGAATCTCAATCGGGTCTCGTAAGTTTTTTACCCTTCGTTTTTTCGACACGTCGATTTTTACGGTAAAACGGGATTACCGTGGCCCGTCTTCGACTTCCCATTGCTGGAGAGTGGTGCACCATGGTACTGTTCCGTCTCAAATCAATGCACGCATTTCTAAAAGTCATACGGAACTGTTTCGCCATTTCGGACGGATGTTGCACCTTGCACCGTGGATGTTGCACCATGTAGATATCGATTATTAGGACAGCCATAACTTCTGGCTCGTTTAGAGTTACGGGAGCCATAACCTGTCGAAACGAAGGCCTCGATGAGTTCTACGGCTTTGACAGCTTTCAGCCATCAACGGACAGATTAATGCCCAAAAAGGACAACCCGAATCTCAATCGGGTCTCGTAAGTTTTTTACCCTTCATTTTTTCGACACGTGGATTTTTACGGTAAAACGGGATTACCGTGGCCCGTCTTCGACTTCCCATCGCTGGAGAGTGGTGCACCATGGTACTGTTCTGTTTCAAATCCATGCACGCATTTCTAAAAGTCGTACGGCACTGTTTCGCCATTTCGGACGGATGTTGCGCCTTGGACCGTGGATGTTGCACCCTGTAGATATCGATTACTCGGACGGCCATAACTTCTAGCTCGTTTAGAGTTACGGGAGACATAACCTGTCAAAACGAAGGCCTCGATGAGTTCTACGGCTTTGACGGCTTTCAGCCGTCAACGGATAGATTAATGCCCAAAAAGGACAACCCGAATCTCAATCGGATCTCGTAGGTTTTTTACCCTTCGTTTTTTCGACACGTGGATTTTTACGGTAAAACGGGATTGCCGTGGCCTGTCTTCGACTTCCCATCGCTGGAGAGTGGTGCACCATGGTACTTTTCCATTTCAAATCCATGCATGCATTTCTAAAAGTCCTACGGCACTGTTTCGCCATTTCGGACAGATGTTGCACCTTGCACCGTGGATGTTGCACCCTGTAGATATCGATTATTCGGACGGGCATAACTTCTGGCTCGTTTAGAGTTACTGGAGCCATAACCTGTCAAAACGAAGGCCTCGATGAGTTCTACGGATTTGATAGCTTTCAGCTATCAATGGATATATTAATTCCCAAAAAGGACAATCCGAATCTCAATCGGGTCTCGTAAGTTTTTTACCCTTCGTTTTTTCGACACGTGGATTTTTACGGTAAAACGCAATTACCGTGGCCCGTCTTCGACTTCCCATCGCTGGAGAGTGGTGCACCATGGTACTATTCCGTTTCAAATCCATGCACGTATTTCTAAAAGTCGTACGGCACTGTTCCGCCATTTCGGACGGATTCGCACCTTGCACCGTGGATGTTGCACCCTGTAGATATCTATTATTCGAACGGCCATAACTTCTGGCTCGTTTCGAGTTACAGGAGCCATAACCTGTCAAAACGAAGGCCTCGATGAGTTCTACAGCTTTGACAGCTTTCAGCCGTCAACGGATAGATTAATGCCCAAAAAGGACAACCCGATTCTCAATCGGGTCTCGTAATTTTTTTACCCTTCGTTTTTTCGACACGTGGATTTTTACGGAAAAACGGGATTACGGTGCCCCGTCTTCAACTTCCCATCGCTGAAGAGTGGTGCACCATGGTACTGTTCCATTTCAAATCCATGCACGCATTTCTAAAGGACGTACGGCACTGTTTCGCCATTTCGGACGGATGTTGCACCTTGCACCGTGGATGTTGCAACCTGTAGATATCGATTATTCGGATGGCCATAACTTCTGGCTCGTTTAGAATTACGGAAGCCATAACCTGTCAAAACGAAGGCCACGATGAATTCTACGGCTTTGTCAGCTTTCTGCCATCAACGGATAGATTAATGCCCAAAAAGGACAACCCGAATCTCAATCGGGTCTCGTAAGTTTTTTACCCTTCGTTTTTTCGACACGTGGATTTTTACAGTAAAACGGGATTACGGTGGCTGGTCTTAGATTTACCATCGCTGGAGAGTGGTGCACCATGGTATTGTTCCGTTTCAAATCCGTGCACCCATTTCGAAAAGTCATACGGCACTGTTTCACCATTTCAGACGGATGTTGCACCTTGCACCGTGGATGTTGCACACTATAGATATCGATTATTCGGACGGCTATAACTTCTGGCTCGTTCAGAGTTACGGGAGCCATAACCTGTCAAAACGAAGGCCTCGATGATTTCTACGGCTTTGATAGCTTTCAGCCGTCAACGGATAGATTAATGCCCAAAAAGGACAACCCGAATCTCAATCGGGTCTCGTAGGTTTTTTAACCTTCGTTTTTTCGACACGTGGATTTTTACGGTAAAACGGGATTATCGTGGCCCATCTTCGACTTCCCATCGCTGGAGAGTGGTGCACCATGGTACTGTTCCGTTTCAAATCCATGCACGCATTTGTAAAAGTCGTACGGCACTGTTTTTCCATTTCGGACAAATGTTGCACCTTGCACCGTGGATGTTGCACCCTGTAGATATCGATTATTCGGACGGCCATAACTTCTGGCTCGTTAAGAGTTACGGGAGCCATAACCTGTCAAAACGAAGGCCTCGATGAGTTCTACGGCTTTGATAGCTTTCAGCCATCAACGGATAGATTAATGCCCAAAAAGGACAACCCGAATCTCAATCGGGTCTCGTAAGTTTTTTACCCTTCGTTTTTTCGACACGTAGATATTTACGGTAAAACGGGATTACCGTGGCTGGTCTTCGATTTACCATCGCTGGAGAGTGGTGGACCATGGTACTGTACCGTTTCAAATCCATGCACGCATTTCGAAAAGTCGTACGGCACTGTTTCGCCATTTCGGACGGATGTTGCACCTTGCACCGTGGGTGTTGCACCCTGTAGATATCGATTATTCGGACGGCCATAACTTCTAGCTCGTTTAGAGTTACGGGAGCCATAACCTGTCAAAATGAAGGCCTCAATGAGTTCTACGGCTTTAACAGCTTTCAGCCATCAACGGATAGATTAATGCCCAAAAAGGACAACCTGAATCTCAATCGGGTCTCATAAGTATTTTACCCTTCGTTTTTTCGACACGTGGATTTTTACGGTAAAACGGGATTACCGTGGCCCGTCTTCGACTTCCCATCGCTGGAGAGTGGTGCACCATGGTACTGTTCCATTTCAAATCCATGCATTCATTTCTAAATGTCCTACGGCACTGTTTCGCCATTTCAGACAGATGTTGCACCTTGCACTGTGGATGTTGCACCCTGTAGATATCGATTATTCGGACGGGCATAACTTCTGGCTCGTTTGGAGTTACGGGACACATAACCTATCAAAACGAAGGACTCGATGAGTTCTACGGCTTTGACAGCTTTCATCCATCAACAGATATATTAATGCCCAAAAAGGACAACTCGAATCTCAATCGGGTCTCGTAAGTTTTTTACCCTTCGTTTTTTCGACACGTGGATTTTTACGGCAAAACGGGATTACCGTGTCTGGTCTTCAATTTACTATCGCTGTAGAGTGGTGCACCATGGTACTGTTCCGTTTCAAATCCATGCACGCATTTCTAAAAGACATACGACACTGTTTTGCCATTTCGGACGGATGTTGCACCTTGCACCGTGGATGTTGCACCCTGTAGATATCGATTATTCGGACGGCCATAACTTCTGCCTCGTTTAGAGTTACAGGAGCCATAACCTATCAAAACGAAGGACTCAATTATTTCTACGGCTTTGACAGCTTTCAGCCGTCAACGGATAGATTAATGCCCAAAAAGGACAACCCGAATCTCAATCGGATCTCGTAGGTTTTTTACCCTTCGTTTTTTCGACACGTGGATTTTTACGGTAAAACGGGATTGCCGTGGCCTTTCTTCGACTTCCCATCGCTGGAGAGTGGTGCACCATGGTACTGTTCCATTTCAAATCCATGCATGTGTTGGGCGGATTTTCACCCAGAAGATCTCGAGACCGAGAAGCGTCAGTTACACCCGGGTTCGTAACCTCCAATCCATTCGGCAGACACAAGGCTCAATGCTAGCATAAAATCCATTCGGCAATTCAAGCATGGTGGTTCATTCGGCATGGGTTCATTCGGCATTCCCAACCTAGTCCGGCAACCAGACTCCCCCTCACAATCCCACTACCGAACGAGGTTGGTACCGAACCAATCACCACCGGTCCAATACCACACAACCAAACCGGACCAATCTCCACATCAATGCCGAACCAACCTCTTCATCACCGGACCACCATGACCGGACCACGTACAACCGAACCAACCTCCAAGCTCACTACCGAATCAACCATCTCAGAGACCTCAACACGGCCGAACCAAGGCTTCGCCGAACCAGAACGCTACCAGGCCAGATTGCTTCAGCCCGGGCCCACTAGCAGCTATATACTTCCATGACCCCTGCCCCCTACCTCATTCTATAAATAGAGGGGCAGGGGTACAACAATGGCAGACAAGTTTGAGAGCTCAAGCAAGGAAGGAACTTTCAAACTACTTTCACACACTTGTATACAAAGCATTGTACTTGTAATCTGGAAGAAGAAAGATAATAACATATAAAGTGGACGTAGGCACATTCTGGCCGAACCACTATAAATCTGCGTGTCTTTTACATTTCAGCCCTTACTTTTCTCATATTTACATACTCATCTAAAATCATTGAAAATCACACATACTCAACTAAAATAATACGACTTGGAGGTGTTTGTCCATTTTTTGTGCAAACATTTTTGGTGCTTTCATTGAGAGCTGAACTCAAACTTCATCTTCTCCCACTCAACCTTTTTCCTAACGACATCACTCGTTGCTTAGAAATCATGCCTTCCAAACAGAGAAGGGATGTTAACAAAGGAAAGAACATCGCAACTAGCAGCCTTCCAGATCCAGCAATCACAGATCAGCCCACTTCAACAGCAGTACCAGATGAAAATCAGGAAAATCCAACTGGTCCCGCAACGGAACAACCAATCACTAGGGCAGATCTGGACAGGGTTGTGGCTGAAGTAACTAACCGCTTCACATCCCAACAAGAAACTTTGGTGGACCAACTCATGACACGCTTAAGGGACGCTGAAGAGTCCAACCGCAACACTGAATCATGGGGTGAATCCCAATCCGGAGGATCCCGGAGGCAACAAAGGTCTTCACTCTTCGAACAAGCTATCAACAGAAAAAACAATGATAGGGGCCGCGCCCGGACTCAGCCCGAATTCCGACTCGAGGAAGCCCTTGGAACCGAACCTAGCGGGGGAGGCACCAGGCGAGGGTCGGATGTAGCTGAGCCAGTCATGCCACCTAATCATAGAAACCCCGCTGAACGGAGCCGAGCTAGAACCCAGCCCGAAGTTGACCCCATGGATGTGCTCGAAACAGAACCCCACAGGGGAAGATCAAGGCAGGGGGCAACTGTAGCTGGTCCTAGCGTGCATCCAAGCAGCCAAAGACAACCACTAGATAATGCTAGAGGTGATAGACTGTACCATCCCTACAGGTCATCTGGACGAGATAGATCCCGCAGGGAAGAACCGAGCTCATTTTTGTCCGCTCCAAGTTCTGACGAGCGGATGGCACGATTATTCAGAGAATGTGTCCAACGGGAGCAAAGGGACCGGGGAATAGGCGCTAGGGTCACCAGTCCCTTTACCCGAAATATCGAAACTGCCATCACTCCCCGGGAATGGAAAATGCCAACCATGGAACCTTACAAAGGAACTTCCGACCCCATCGTACACCTGCAGAGATACACCCAGCATATGCTCATGAGTGGAGCAACAGAAGGAGTATTATGTAAATGCTTTCCGCTATTCCTATCAGATCTAGCTACCTCCTGGTTCTGCCATCTACCCCAAGGATCCATCAACTCATGGGAGATGTTAAAAGAAAGGTTTATTAGCCAGTTCCGCATCCATGTGGAACAACCCAGGGATGCTTATTCTCTATCCAATGTCAAACAGAAAACCGGAGAGACGCTACAACAATATCTAACACGGTTCAACGCCGCAGCGGCAGCAGTTCAAGATGCCGATGAAAAACTCACTCTAATGGCCCTCTGTAGTGGTGTGCATCCAGACACCAAGTTTGCCAGAAGATTAACTAAGGAAAAACCAGTTACCTTGCCTGATTTCTTCCATGAAGCTGGAAAGTATATGAGACTTGAAGACGCTGCTACGGAGAGGCAGCCAGGGCAACAAGGCAAGATAATTCAGGACAAGGTTCCCACTGCAGCTAAGGACGCTCGAAGAAATGAATCTAGAGACAATGCTGGGGGCAGAAAGGGTGAGAAGCGCCAATATCGACCAGGGCCAAGATTTGACTCCTACACTCCTTTGAATGAAACAATCGAAAACATCTACCTAGCCACTCAGGGCGAACTCGGATACAAGCGCCCCCCGCACAAGAAAGAATCAGATAACGCACTCAAGTCCGGAAAGTTCTGTCGCTTCCACGAATCCCACGGACATGACACCAATGAATGCCACCATCTTCGGGACTTGATCGAAGAACACATTAGAAGAAGAAGACTGGAACGTTATGTGAAAAGTCAGAACAGGACTCCAACTCCTGCCAATGAGAACTCAAAGCAACCCCTCCCAGAAGTAGGCGGAGGGAGTCGCAACAATCACAACACCAGTGGCTCTAGTCAAGAGAAGATAGTAGTCCTTACCATCTCAGGAGGACCACACATTGCCGACAGAAGTTGGGCAGAGATGGAAAGGTACGGCAAGTCGCTTAGAAATACCGAAGGATACGTTAACTCCGTCACAGAAGAACGCCAACCGAAACGAAAAGAGAGCGACGACATCATATTCAGTAGACGCGATTTGGAAGGAAGACAGTACCCACATATGGATCCTATGGTCATCTCTGCCTGGTTCGGCCCTGCTAAAGTTTTTCGGATTCTAATAGACACGGGAAGCTCCGTAAACATCTTGTTCAAACATGCTTTCGACAAAATGAAGTTATCAATGAAGGATGTGTCTCCCTGCGACAAACCACTGCACGGTTTCACTGGAGATGCAAAAATGCCCCTCGGGCAACTTGACCTCTTCGTCGAAATAGGAAGTCATCCCCGCTCCGTGGTGCGAAAACAAACGTTCGTGCTAATAGAGAACCACTCGGCTTACAACGCCTTCTTGGGGAGACCAGCCTTGTCTGACTTCCAAATTGTCCTAGCCCCCTGGTGCCTGAAGATGAAATTCCCGACAGACAACGGAATAGGAGAAGTAGAAGGAGATCAAGACGCTGCCCGAGACTGCTATGTAACTGAGCTTCGCAACAACCGCAGAAAGAATAAAGGAAAAGATGCAGAGACTACTCTCTGCATGAAAAGCTTGGAGGCATAGCAACTAAAGAAAGCCCCTCCTCTTCGATACACAAGCGATCCCTTCAATGAACTAGACCCCCGGGATAAAGAGGAGGAGGCTACCGCCGAGCCTGCAGAGGCTATGGAATTCGTATCTGTAGATAAGCATGATTCAAGTAGACTATTAAAAATCGGATCTCAGCTGAAAACGGAATTGAAGGATCGACTCATTGACTTTCTCCGCCACAACTTAGATGTATTTGCGTGGACCCATGCCGATATGACAGGAATCTCCCCAGACGTAGCATGCCACATGTTGAACATCGATCCCACCAAGGTACCAGTAAAGCAGAAAAAGAGGAGCATGGGGGCAGAGCGATCAGCAGCCCTTGATGAGGAAGTAAAAAATCTACTTGCTAATGACTTCATACGGGAAGTCATCTACCCAGAATGGATCGCTAACCCAGTGCTAGTAAAAAAGGCCAATGGAAAGTGGCGAACATGTATTGACTTCTCCAATCTGAATGACGCTTGCCCGAAAGACTGCTTCCCACTTCCCCGAATTGACCAACTCGTGGACAGCACAGCTGGGCACGAACTCCTATCTTTTATGGATGCATACTCCGGATATAACCAGATCCCCATGCACGCTCCCGATCAGGACCACACTAGCTTCATCACCGACCGCGGATTATATTGTTACAAAGTCATGCCTTTTGGACTCAAAAATGCTGGAGCTACCTATCAACGCCTCGTCAACAAAATGTTCGCAGAACTGATAGGACGTACTATGGAAGTATATGTGGATGACATGTTGGTGAAGTCCAGGAAAGCCAACGACCATGTAAGCCATCTGGACGATATGTTTCGGGTACTTCGCCGATATGGAATGAAGCTGAATCCTCTAAAGTGCTCCTTCGGAGTATCATCGGGAAAATTCTTAGGATTCATCGTCCACGCCAGAGGAATCGAAGCAAACCCTGAACAAATCCGAGCTTTAAAAGAAATAAGGATACCTTCCACTCGAAAAGAAATGCAGAGCCTAAACGGAAAGGTGGCCGCCCTAAGCAGATTCATTTCCAAGGCAACTGACAAGTGTGTCCCTTTCTTCGAAGCACTCAAGAAAGACAAAGGGAGGTTCGAGTGGACCGACGAATGCTTAAAAGCCTTCCTCAACCTAATCGAACACCTTCAGAGACCACCAGTACTCTCAACTCCAAATGAAGGTGAAGTGTTATACCTATACCTCGCTGTATCATCTCATGCTCTAAGCGCCGCCTTGGTAAGAGAAGAAGACCGCACACAACGTCCGGTTTACTTTGTAAGCAAGAGATTTACGGGGGCAGAAGCCAGATATCCTAAACTTGAGAAGTTAGCATATTGTTTATTGATCGCGTCCCGGAAACTGCGACACTACTTCCAGTCTCACTCCATCAGGGTTCTAACCGATCAACCACTAAGACAAGTGCTCCATCGTCCTGACACTTCTGGGCGACTCCTCAAATGGTGCATCGAACTAAGTCAGTATGATATCACCTACCATCCCCGCACCGCTATCAAAGGACAAGCCATGGCTGATTTCATTGCCGAATTCACTACCAACGAAGGCAAGGAACAATCCGAAGTAGCAAAAAACATCAAGTGGAACCTCTTTGCAGACGGAGCATCGAACGAACAAGGCTCGGGGGCAGGTATTGTGATCGTCACCCCCAGGGGAAGAAAGTTGTACTATGCATTAAGATTGGAGTTCACGGCCACTAACAACGATGCTGAATATGAAGCAGTAATAGCGGGATTGGAACTGGCCCTAGAAATTGGGATCAATTCCTTATGTATTCATAGTGATTCTCAGCTTATCGTAAACCAGGTACTAGGAGAATTCCAGACTCGAGGAGAACGGCTCACAGCATACCTAAAGAAAACCAGACTGCTGCTCGATCGATTGGACCATTATCTAATCAAACACATTCCTCGAGAAGAAAACCAAGAGGCAGATGAACTTGCAAAGCAAGCTAGTATGAAGGACAGCACCATTCCCGGAGCACTAGTAATCTCAAGGCAGCTAGCCCCAAGTTTCGAACAAGTAAATCTGATAACTGCAATCGAAGAAGGAACCTGGATGACTCCTATCCGGAAATATTTGCAAGATGGCATACTACCCGACAGGCGTGACGAAGCCAAGAAGATCTTGAGAAAAGTTCCCCACTACACAATACAAGAAGGCATCCTCTACCGGCGTGGCTTCTCTAGCCCCTTATTAAGATGCGTCGCCGGAAGGGAAGCCAAGGAGATATTAACAAACATCCATCAGGGAGGATGCGGAGATCACACTGGAGGACAGACTTTGGCAAGAAAGATACTCCGATATGGATATTACTGGCCCACACTAAACAAAGATACCCTAGACTTCGTTAAGAAATGCGACAGATGTCAGAAGTTCGCCAAGATCCCTCGACTGCCCACAAACGAAATTACTCAAATGACCAGCCCTTGGCCCTTTGCTGTATGGGGAATTGACTTAATTGGCGAACTGCCAACGGGCCGAGGCGGAGCCAAATATGCTATAGTGGCAGTCGATTATTTCACCAAATGGGTGGAAGCGGAACCTTTAAATAAAATATCTTCAGCAAAAATTATTAACTTCTTGATCAAAAACATTCTGTGCAGGTATGGAGTCCCCCTCAAGATCGTATCAGACAACGGACTCCAATTTGACAGCGAAGAATTTGCCGACTGGTGCCAAGAGCATGGAATTCATAAAAGCTTCTCATCAGTAGCTTACCCTCAGGCAAACGGACAAGTTGAAGCTGTCAACAAAATTCTCAAAACCCTAATCAAGAAGAAACTTGAAAAGTCAAAAGGCGCTTGGGTGGACGAACTTCCTACGGCACTATGGGCATACCGCACATCTTTCAGAACATCAACGGGACATACTCCTTTCTCTTTGGCATATGGATCGGAGGCAATGCTCCCAGTTGAGACTATTGTGCCTTCCCACCGTAGGATCCACTACAACCCAGAAGAAAACGAAGAACTCCTCCTCATGTCTTTGGAACTGATTGAGGAAAGGAGAAACGATGCAGCACTCAAAGCAGCAGCTCACAAACAAAAAGTGGCAGCACTATACAATTCCAAAGTCAAGCATCGCAGCTTACAAGAAGGAGATCTTGTCCTCAGGCGAATCTTTCCGCGCCCCGGGGCACTGGACCCCATCTGGGACGGACCATATGTAATTCACAAAGATCTCCACAACGGAGCTTACATTTTGTCAACAGTGGACGGAGAGGTGTTCCAGAGGGCATGGAACATCCGACACCTCCGTCGATACTTTTCTTAACTTGTACTGCCCATATGAAGTGAATTAACAAAGAGAACCAGTGGACGTAGGCATTTTCGTGCCGAACCACTTTAAAAAATCTTGTCTCTTTTTAACTTGTTCCTTTATGTCTTGGCTACTTGTTAAGTTTTATCCCTTTCTGTTGAACAAAATCCTATGGCATCTCCACTCAAGACGCACCGCGGCCTCATCTAGACTAGGCCTAACAGGTACGCCACGATTCTATGCACTCGCCAATGAGACTCTTTTGCTCCAGCATCCCTCTGCTGCGGGTTAACTCATTGCGCGCCTGCCCTCAAAGCCAACTGTAATGAGCCGATTATAAGTCATCATAAAGGCCGACTATAGCCGATGGCAGCTCATTACGGCGTTCGGCTCGTCGGTAACCGTGAACCTACTTTAAGCCCCAACATAAGGTGTGGCCAGCCAGGGGTAGTTCACGGCCAACGGCACCCACGCTAGCCGGCCACGGTAAATCGAATAATACCCACGATTACGGACCATAACGGTTCGGGTAGTTACCGTGCGCGATCTCGGCTCCGATGTGTCTTAAGTGCGGCTGTGGTAAAAAAGAAAACTCCCCGCGGAGGCGTAAGATGGGTGACAAATGTCTCCAAGACCCACAGCTAGGGAAAGTGACTACAAAACCCGTTTGCCACGAACTTAAGCACATCGACGGCCTTCCGTGACTGGAAGTTTTACTTTTACTATATTTCCATTTCATTTAAATATTTTTCTCCTATCCTGTATAACAAACTCTAAAGTACAGGAAACCAAATAGGAAACATTCACTCATGAGGCTCTAAGCCTGCGTGCTGGGTAGCAGGGCGCTCTGCTATACCCGTGAACAGTTACACAAGACACTCAAAGCTACCGCCTGCGAATAAAACATAAAGGGCGGTACTCTCTTCTCTTGTACATAAATGCGTAACTATAACTTATTCATACACTGACATTGCAAAACGTGAAATTATATTTCAAGCAAAAACTTAACATCAAACACAAGTGGAATCACAGGCATATACATAATTATACTTCTTACACAGCACATAAAGATAGCAACAACATTTAAACATGACAAAATCAGCTTATATTATAAGATCACACGAAGTTATTCTTTGCAAATAATTCTATTACAGTTGCATATCAAAGATTAACATGAACAGTGATAAAAAAAGAAACAAAAAGATGGCAGATGCATCCACACTCCATCACCAACTCCCCCAGCCTACTTAGCCGCAGGATCGGAGCCCCCAGCATGTGGATCTGAAGTCCCACCTGTCCAGATCGGAAGAGGAATTCATTAAACAAACGATCAAGTTATGAAAACACGGAAAGAAAAGAAAGGGAAAAGAATAACTCACCAGCATCCGCCGCTTGATCCTCATCATCCAACTGCACGCCCGCTTCCTCCGCAGCAAGCAGCCGCATCCCCTCCTTCACCGCCGCTTGCTCCTCCTTTGAGAACTGAGCAGTAACCGCACTCAAGTTGAAAGCCTCTCCGCCTTCCTTACCCGCGTTCACCCTGGCCTCCTCTAAAGCCTGGAGATACACCTTGGCCATGACCCGAGGGTAATCGTCCATCCAAGACAAGCCGCCCTCTTTCCAAGTATGGAAGTACATATCCTGAAGCATCTCATCCATCATCCCCTCATTTTCCTCAAACTCCCTCACCCGAGCCTCGGAAGCTTGCAACTTAGCGACGGCGACGTCCCTCTCTGATTGGTATCTCAAGCAGTCAGCCTGGAGTGACCTCCTCATTTCCTCCTCCTTCAACCTAAGGGACCTCCTCATCTCCTCCATCTCCTCCTTCAACTCAGCCTGAGCCATCTCCGCAGCCTCGAGTCTCCCCGACAACTCCTCTACCCGCTCGAGATCCGCATTTCGAACCTCATCCACCGTTGTAATGGCCATGTTAATCCGCTCCCTGCAGGTAACCTCCATCTTCCGTAACTCCGCCCTACTGGCCTTCTCCATGGTCTCTTTCAGACGCTGGGAGGCTTCCTCATGCTGGGAGATCTGGATGGCTTGGTCGGCAAGCTGCTTGGCCTGATCGGCAACCTTTAGCCTTAACCGAATATTAGCACTCCCAATCTCCTCCCCGGCCTTGACCAATCGAGCATGATGCTCCATTAACTTCTTAGTCTCTTCGGCCACCCGGTCAATATTAGCCTTGGCCTCGTCCCCCATAGTAACTACTCGGGTAGTAAGCAGATCAAGATCTAGGGACTTGGCCTCGTCCAGCACTCTTACCATGGGGTTGCGGGGAAGTAGGTGCTCGCCCGTGGTCTCATCGAATGAAATGTCCCGAAAACTTGGGTCTAAATCAGGATGGCCGGCAAAAGGGTCACGAGGCACGGGGCGAGGCACATCGGGACGCCTTATATGAATGACAGTAGAACTCTTGGAAGGAGGAGGAGGGGGGCAGGGCTCCGTGCTCTCCTCCGTAGTATCACGAGGAGGCTGAGTAGGGGGAGACAGAGTAGGAAGCTGCGAAGCAGAAGAAGACTCAAATAAGGAACGGCTCCGCTTCCTTTTCTGAATGCCCTCTTCGATGACCCCAAGAAGAGGGCGGTACTTGACTACGTCCCCAGTGCGATCAGTAGAAGGTTTCGCGGAAGCTCTCCTCGACTTAAATTGTTCAAGGCGGTGTCGAACATCCGACGTTTTACCCGCCTGGCCTGCCCCTGGAATAAAGAACAAGTGTTACGAACATACAATAATCCGCAATTCAAAAAAATGTGCTAAGTTAAAAAGAAAGAAAAGTGAGGAGACACATCTGTTATACAAACCCGGCGGAGGAGTGGGATACTGCAATAAGTCCTGGATCTCATTCCAGGACGGAAGTGAACCGTAAAAAATTTCTAAGTCCTTATCGAAAATAGAATCGGCAGAAGACAAAAGTTCACCTTGCATCGCCGGGGTCACCCTAGCTGAGGAACCCTTAGAGGATGGGTCAGTGCTAACCACAGCTTTGCCGGTTTCCTCTGCCTTCTCCGTTTCCTTCTCTGTTTCCGACTCCCCCTCTGACTCCCCGAAGGCCCGACGGAGAGCCTCATCCAGTTCGAGGTCCTGCTCAGAGGTTAGAGCAGCAACACCGATACCACCCTGACCATCGCCATCTCCTCCACCCTCCGACCCTTCTCCAACTTCACCTCCTTCCTCCTCTTCTACACCTTCCTCCTCCGGGACATCCGGGCAAGTACTTGGAGAAGGGCCATCGGACTCCTTGAGCTTCTTGCCTCCTACGACTGGACGTTGTGCAAAGGGCTTCCTCTTGCCACCCTTCGCTGTCACCCCACCTTTAGGCTGGGCAGCTTTCTCTTCTGCCGTGTCCCTCTGTTTGACTACGGACTGATGTGGGAGGATCAAATTATACGACAAGAGCCTGGCATTCCTAATCAAATAAGCAGCCGATCTGTCTCTCCCGGAAATAGCTTCAATTTCAGCTGCCATCTGAACCAAGCGATCATCTTCCACAACCGCAAAACCACCTGTCGCTAGCAAGAAATAAAAGCGCATAAGAGAGAGAATTACAGCCAAGACAGGAATTGTGAGTAGAGTTTTGACTTACATCCGGAGGTAAATCGGCGAATAGAGACGGAGTCATCCCTAACAAAGAACCATTCCTTCTTGAACATGCTATACTTCGAGTATAAATCCAAAACCGGCTTGAAGGAAACGGCTGACTCCAAGCTAATATATGGGGACCCCTTCCTGTACCCCCTCAGATTGTACAGATATCGTATTTCCCTGTTGGAGGGGGCACGCCCGTATCTCTTCTGGAAGATAGCATACAAGCAAACCAGAATGGCATAAGAGTTGGGCTGGAGCTGGAATGGAGCCACCTTCAGATAAGTGACGAAGCTTAATATCCAGGCGTTGACTGGAGGAATAGCCCCGCACATACAATGGTAACGGCTGTAAGCGAAGTACCCCTCAGGGGGATCATATGGCATGACCCCCTCCCCCGGTAACAGCATAAGAGCCCTGTCTATCCCAAAGGAACGGGATATAACGTCAAGTTGCTCCTCCTTTAGGGAGCTAGGAAAGCAGTCGGGAGGGGAGACCAGAAGTTCCTGTGGACCATGTCCGTCCACCAACGACCTCGGAACAGGTCGATGTTGCCCGGATCCTGGTTGGGCTGGGGGCACAGAAGAAGACTCTCCTCCATCCTTGGATTTCCGTCTGTCTGATCGTGTTTCCGCCTTGCGAGACATTTATCTGCATACACAAAAGTGAAAAACATGATGTTAGAACAAGAATACAAGCAAGCATACATAAGTCCAGAATTCCACCCAAAGACCGAATACAAAGTTCATTCGGCACTAGGGTCTTATGCTCATTCGGCACTAGGGACTTAAGTTCATTCGGCAATGGGGTCATAAGTCCATTCGGCACTAAAAAACACATCCGGTATACATATCATTCGGTAAAACAAAACCCTTCGTGTGCATTCGGCAATCATATTCATTCGGTGATAAAAAACCATTCGGCAAAAGAATATATACCTAATTCGGTATAAGCTTGGTTCGGCAGAAGTTTGGTTCGGCTAAAAATTGATTCGGCTCTCTTTGGTTCGGTAAGGGAAAACTAAGGGGGGTAGCCTCTATATATAGGCAAACTCAGGATTGCCGAACCAGCTGGTTCGGCCTACCGGACCAACATACCGGACCAGCGTACCGGTCCAACCAACAACCGAATAAAACTGTCTCTACCAGCAGAAACCAGAAACAGGGGGCACGCAAGGCGCTTCACTCAGATAAGTACCGAACTCCAGAACTAACTAATAAAATAAGATTATGACAACGATGAATAAGTCGTAAAACTCCCACTAGCATGAATTAAATCGTTCACACGTGTACGCGACCACGAATGGTCCATAGGCACGCTCTGAATGGTCATTAACCCTATCATCGTGGGAATTTACACTTTGACACGCATTTTTAAGCCCATCGGTCAAATGGATATTTGATAATTGTGAAATGGCTAAGCTACTTACACATGTACGGGGTCGCGAACGATCCCTAGGCATGCTCTGAGCTGGCGATAAGCCACCTTGGCAAACGACCCAGGGACCCACTCTAACGTGAACCTGGCATCGACGATGCTAAGCCCCTTCGGGGCACACTTGCTCGTCCCGAGCGACACAGTTCACTTGATCACAAATATTTCGACCCCGAACGGTCGTTATTTGAAACCACACTAAAACTATAAATCTCTTTGCAGGACATCCACAAGATATAAACATCCAGCCCATGACATTACAAGACGAGTCTTCCCACCAACGAGAAACAAAGCGCGACACGTGCAAGCACGTGCCCCACTTTGGGGGGCAAATGTTGGGCGGATTTTCACCCAGAAGATCTCGAGACCGAGAAGCGTCAGTTACACCCGGGTTCGTAACCTCCAATCCATTCGGCAGACACAAGGCTCAATGCTAGCATAAAATCCATTCGGCAATTCAAGCATGGTGGTTCATTCGGCATGGGTTCATTCGGCATTCCCAACCTAGTCCGGCAACCAGACTCCCCCTCACAATCCCACTACCGAACGAGGTTGGTACCGAACCAATCACCACCGGTCCAATACCACACAACCAAACCGGACCAATCTCCACATCAATGCCGAACCAACCTCTTCATCACCGGACCACCATGACCGGACCACGTACAACCGAACCAACCTCCAAGCTCACTACCGAATCAACCATCTCAGAGACCTCAACACGGCCGAACCAAGGCTTCGCCGAACCAGAACGCTACCAGGCCAGATTGCTTCAGCCCGGGCCCACTAGCAGCTATATACTTCCATGACCCCTGCCCCCTACCTCATTCTATAAATAGAGGGGCAGGGGTACAACAATGGCAGACAAGTTTGAGAGCTCAAGCAAGGAAGGAACTTTCAAACTACTTTCACACACTTGTATACAAAGCATTGTACTTGTAATCTGGAAGAAGAAAGATAATAACATATAAAGTGGACGTAGGCACATTCTGGCCGAACCACTATAAATCTGCGTGTCTTTTACATTTCAGCCCTTACTTTTCTCATATTTACATACTCATCTAAAATCATTGAAAATCACACATACTCAACTAAAATAATACGACTTGGAGGTGTTTGTCCATTTTTTGTGCAAACAGCATGCATTTCTAAAAGTCCTACGGCACTGTTTCGCCATTTCGGACGGATGTTGCACCTTGCACCGTGGATGTTGCACCCTGTAGATATCGATTATTCGGACGGGCATAACTTCTGGCTCGTTTAGAGTTACGGGAGCCATAACCTGTCAAAACGAAGGCCTCGATGAGTTCTACGGTTTGATAGCTTTCAGCTATCAATGGATATATTAATGCCCAAAAAGGACAACCCGAATCTCAATCGGGTCTCGTAAGTTTTTTACCCTTCGTTCTTTCGACACGTGGATTTTTACGGTAAAACGGAATTACCGTGGCCCGTCTTCGACTTCCCATCGCTGGAGAGTGGAGCACCATGGTACTTTTCCATTTCAAATCCATGCACGTATTTCTAAAAGTCGTACGGCACTGTTCCGCCATTTCGGACGGATGTTGCACCTTGCACCGTGGATGTTGCACCCTGTAGATATCGATTATTCGGACGGCCATAACTTCTGGCTCGTTTAGAGTTACGGGAGCCATAACCTGTCAAAACGAAGACCTCGATGAGTTCTACGGCTTTGAAAGCTTTCAGCCGTCAACGGATAGATTAATGCCCAAAAAGGACAACCCGATTCTCAATCGGGTCTCGTAATTTTTTTACCCTTCGTTTTTTCGACACGTGGATTTTTACGGTAAAACGGGATTACGGTGCCCCGTCTTCAACTTCCCATCGCTGGAGAGTGGTGCACCATGGTACTGTTCCATTTCAAATCCATGCACGCATTTCTAAAGGACGTACGGCACTGTTTCGCCATTTCAGACGGATGTTGCACCTTGCACCGTGGATGTTGCAACCTGTAGATATCGATTATTCGGACGGCCATAACTTCTGGCTCGTTTAGAATTACGGAAGCCATAACCTGTCAAAACGAAGGCCACGATGAATTCTACAGCTTTGTCAGCTTTCTGCCATCAACGGATAGATTAATGCCCAAAAAGGACAACCCGAATCTCAATCGGGTCTCGTAAGTTTTTTACCCTTCGTTTTTTCGACACGTGGATTTTTACAGTAAAACGGGATTACGGTGGCTGGTCTTAGATTTACCATCGCTGGAGAGTGGTGCACCATGGTATTGTTCCGTTTCAAATCCATGCAGCCATTTCGAAAAGTCGTACGGCACTGTTTCGCCATTTCAGACGGATGTTGCACCTTGCACCGTGGATGTTGCACACTGTAGATATCGATTATTCGGACGGCTATAACTTCTGGCTCGTTCAGAGTTACAGGAGCCATAACCTGTCAAAACGAAGGCCTTGATGATTTATACGGCTTTGACAGCTTTCAGCCGTCAACGGATAGATTAATGCTCAAAAAGGACAACCCGAATCTCAATCGGGTCTCGTAGGTTTTTTAACCTTCGTTTTTCCGACACGTGGATTTTTACGGTAAAACGGGATTATCGTGGCCCATCTTCGACTTCCCATCGCTGGAGAGTGGTGCACCATGGTACTGTTCCGTTTCAAATCCATGCACGCATTTCTAAAAGTCGTACGGCACTGTTTTTCCATTTCGGACGAATGTTGCACCTTGCACCGTGGATGTTGCACCCTGTAGATATCGATTATTCGGACGGCCATAACTTCTGGCTCGTTAAGAGTTACGGGAGCCATAGCCTGTCAAAACGAAGGACTCGATGAGTTCTACGGCTTTGACAGCTTTCAGCCATCAACGGATAGATTAATGCCCAAAAAGGACAACCCGAATCTCAATCGGGTCTCGTAAGTATTTTACCCTTCGTTTTTTCGAAACGTGGATTTTTACGGCAAAACGGGATTACCGTGGCCCGTCTTCGACTTCCCATCGCTGGAGAGTGGTGCACCATGGTACTTTTCCGTTTCAAATCCATGCACGCATTTCTAAAAGTTGTACGACACTGTTTCGCCATTTTGGACGGATGTTGCACCTTGCACCGTGGATGTTGCACCCTGTAGATATCGATTATTCGGACGGGCATAACTTCTGGCTCGTTTGGAGTTACGGGACGCATAACCTATCAAAACGAAGGACTCGATGAGTTCTATGGCTTTGACAGCTTTCAGCCGTCAACGGATAGATTAATGCCCAAAAAGGACAACCCGAATCTCAATCGGGTCTCGTAAGTTTTTTACCCTTCGTTTTTTTGACACGCGGACTTTTACGGTAAAACGGGATTACCGTGGCCCGTCTTCGACTTCCTATCGCTGGAGAGTGGTGCACCATGGTACTGTTCCATCTCAAATCCATGCACGTATTTCTAAAAGTCATACGGCACTGTTTCGCCATTTCGGACGGATGTTGCACCTTGCACCATGGATGTTGCACCCTTTAGATATCGATTATTAGGACGGCCATAACTTCTGGCTCGTTTAGATTTACAGGAGCCATAACCTGTCAAAATGAAGGCGTCGATGAGTTCTACGGCTTTGACAGCTTTCATCCGTCAACGGATAGATTAATGCCCAAAAAGGACAACCTAAATCTCAATCGGGTCTCGTAAGTTTTTTACCCTTCGTTTTTTCGACATGTGGATTTTTACGGCAAAATGGGATTACCGTGCCCCGTCTTCGACTTCCCATCGCTGGAGAGTGGTGCACCACGGTACTGTTCCGTTTCAAATCCATGCACGCATTTCTAAAAGTCGTACGGCACTGTTTCGCCATTTCGGACGGATATTGCACCTTGGACCGTGGATGTTGCACCCTGTAGATATCGATAATTCGGACGGCCATAACTTCTAGCTCGTTTAGAGTTACGGGAGCCATAACCTGTCAAAACGAAGGCCTCGATGAGTTCTACGGCTTTGACAGCTTACAGCCATCAACGGATAGATTAATGCCCAAAATGGACAACTCGAATCTCAATCGGGTCTCGTAGGTTTTTTACCCTTCGTTCTTTCGACACGTGGATTTTTACTGTAAAACGGGATTACCGTGGCCTGTCTTCGACTTCACATAGTTGGAGAGTGGTGCACCATGGTACTGTTCCATTTCAAATCCATGCATGCATTTCCAAAATTCCTACGGCACCATTTCTCCATTTCGGACGGATGTTGCACCTTGCACCGTGGATGTTGCACCCTGTAGATATCGATTATTCGGACGGGAATAACTTCTGGCTCGTTTAGAGTTACGGGAGCCATAACCTGTCAAAACGAAGGCCTCGATGAGTTCTACGGATTTGATAGCTTTCAGTAATCAACGAATATATTAATGCCCAAAAAGGACAACCCGAATCTCAATCGGGTCTCGTAAGTTTTTTACCCTTTGTTTTTTCGACACGTGGATTTTTACGGTGAAACGGGATTACCGTGGCCCGTCTTCGACTTCCCATCGCTGGAGAGTGGTGCACCATGGTACTGTTCCGTTTCAAATCCATGCACGTATTTCTAAAAGTCGTACGGCACTGTTTCGCCATTTCGGACGGATGTTGCACCTTGCACCGTGGGTGTTGCACCCCGTAGATATCGATTATTCGGACGGCCATAACTTCTGGCTCGTTTAGAGTTACAGGAGCCATAACCTGTCAAAACGAAGTCCTCGATGAGTTCTCCGGCTTTCACAGCTTTCAGCCGTCAATGGATAGATTAATGCCCAAAAAGGACAACCCGATTCTCAATCGGGTCTCGTAATTTTTTTACCCTTCGTTTTTTCGACACGTGGATTTTTACGGTAAAACGAGATTACGGTGGCTGGTCTTCGATTTACCATCGCTGGAGAGTGGTGCACCATGGTACTGTTCCGTTTCAAATCCATGCACCCATTTCGAAAAGTCGTACGGCACTGTTTCGCCATTTCGGACGGATGTTGTACCTTGCACCATGGATGTTGCACCCTGTAGATATCGATTATTCGGACGGCTATAACTTCTGGCTCGTTCAGAGTTACGGGAGCCATAACCTGTCAAAACGAAGGCCTCGATGAGTTCTACGGCTTTGATAGCTTTCAGCTGTCAATGGATAGATTAATGCCTAAAAAGGACAACCCGAATCTCAATCGGGTCTCGTAGGTTTTTTAACCTTCGTTTTTTCGACACGTGGATTTTTACGGTAAAACGGGATTATCGTGGCCCGTCTTCGACTTCCCATCGCTGGAGAGTGGTGCACCATGGTACTGTTCCGTTTCAAATCCATGCACGCATTTCTAAAAGTCGTACGGCACTGTTTTGCCATTTCGGACGGATGTTGCACCTTGCACCGTGGATGTTGCACCCTGTAGATATCGATTATTCGGACAACCATAACTTCTGGCTCGTTAAGAGTTACGGGAGCCATAACCTGTCAAAACGAAGGCCTCGATGAGTTCTACGGCTTTGACAGCTTTCAGCCGTCAACGGATAGATTAATGCCCAAAAAGGACAACCCGAATCTCAATCGGGTCTCGTAGGTTTTTTACCCTTCGTTTTTTCGACACGTGGATTTTTACTGTAAAATAAGATTACCGTGGCCTGTCTTCGACTTCCTATCGATGGAGAGTGGTGAACCATGGTACCGTTCCATTTCAAATCCATGCATGCATTTCTAAAAGTCCTACGGCACTGTTTCGCCATTTCGGACGGATGTTGCACCTTGCACCGTGGATGTTGCACCCTGTAGATACCGATTATTCGGACGGGCATAACTTCTTGCTCGTTTAGAGTTACGGTAGCCATAACCTGTCAAAATGAAGGCCTCGATGAGTTCTACGGATTTGATAGATTTCAGCTATCAACGGATATATTAATGCCCAAAAAGGACAACTCGAATCTCAATCGGGTCTCGTAAGTTTTTTACCCTTCGTTTTTTCGACACGTGGATTTTTACGGTAAAACGGGATTACCGTGGCCCATCTTCGACTTCCCATCGCTGGAGAGTGGTGCACCATGGTACTATTCCGTTTCAAATCCATGCACGTATTTCTAAAAGTCGTACGACACTGTTTCGCCATTTCGGACGGATGTTGCACCTTGCACCGTGGATGTTGCACCCTGTAGATATCGATTATTCAGACGGCCATAACTTCTGGCTCGTTTAGAGTTACGGGAGCCATAACCTGTCAAAACGAAGGCCTCGATGAGTTCTACGGCTTTGACAGCTTTCAGCCGTCAATGGATAGATTAATGCCCAAAAAGGACAACCCGATTCTCAATCGGGTCTCGTAATTTTTTTACCCTTCGTTTTTTCGACACGTGGATTTTTATGATAAAACGGGATTACGGTGCCCCGTCTTCAACTTCCCATCGCTGAAGAGTGGTGCACCATGGAACTGTTCCATTTCAAATCCATGCACGCATTTCTAAAGGTCGTACGGCACTGTTTCGCCATTTCGGACGGATGTTGCACCTTGCACCGTGGATGTTGCAACCTGTAGATATCGATTATTCGGACGGCCATAACTTCTGGCTCGTTCAGAGATACGGGAGCCATAACCTGTCAAAACGAAGGCCACGATGAATTCTATGGCGTTGACAGCTTTCTGCCATCAACGGATAGATTACTGCCCAAAAAGGACAACCCGAATCTCAAACGGGTCTCGTATGTTTTTTACCCTTCGTTTTTTCGACATGTGGATTTTTACGGTAAAACGGGATTACGGTGGCTGGTCTTCGATTTACCATCGCTGGAGAGTGGTGCACCATGGTACTGTTCCGTTTCAAATCCATGCACCCATTTCGAAAAGTCGTACGGCACTGTTTCGCCATTTCGGACGGATGTTGCACCTTGCACCGTGGATGTTGCACCCTGTAGATTTCGATTATTCGGGCGGCTATAACTTCTGGCTCGTTCAGATTTACGGGATCCATAACCTGTCAAAACGAAGGCCTCGATGAGTTCTACGGCTTTGATAGCTTTCAGTCATCAACGAATAGATTAATGCCCAAAAAGCACAACCCGAATCTCAATCGGGTCTCGTAGGTTTTTTAACCTTCTATTTTTCGACACGTGGATTTTTACGGTAAAAAGGGATTATCGTGGCCCGTCTTCGACTTCCCATCGCTGGAGAGTGGTGCACCTTGGTACTGTTCCTTTTCAAATCCATGCACGCATTTCTAAAAGTCGTACGGCACTGTTTTTCCATTTCGGACGGATGTTGCACCTTGCACCGTGGATGTTGTACCTTGTAGATATTGATTATTCGGACGGCCATAACTTCTGGCTCGTTAAGAGTTATGGGAGCCATAACCTGTCAAAAAGAAGGCCTCGATGAGTTCTACGGCTTTGACAGCTTTCAGCCGTCAACGGATAGATTAATGCCCAAAAAGGACAACCCGAATCTCAATCGGGTCTCGTAGGTTTTTTACCCTTCGTTTTTTCGACACGTGGATATTTACGGTAAAACGGGATTACCGTGGCTGGTCTTCGATTTACCATCGCTGGAGAGTGGTGCACCATGGTACTGTTCCGTTTCAAATCCATGCACGCATTTCGAAAAGTCGTACGACACTGTTTCGCCATTTCGGACGGATGTTGCACCTTGCACCGTGGATGTTGCACCCTGTAGATATCGATTATTCGGACGGCTATAACTTTTGGCTCATTTAGAGTTACGGGAGCCATAACCTGTCAAAACGAAGGCCTCAATGAGTTCTACGGCTTTGACAGCTTTCAGCCGTCAACGGATAGATTAATGTCCAAAAAGGACAACCCGAATCTCAATCGGGTCACGTATGTTTTTTACCCTTCGTTTTTTCGACACGTGGATTTTTGCGGTAAAACGGGAATACCGTGGCCCGTCTTCGACTTCCCATCGATGGAGAGTGGTGCACCATGGTACTGTTCCGTTTCAAATCCATGCACGTATTTCTAAAAGTCGTACGGCACTGTTTCGCCATTTCGGACGGATGTTGCCCCTTGCACCGTGGATGTTACACCCTGTAGATATCGATTATTCGGACGGCCATAACTTCTGGCTTGTTTAGAGTTACGGGAGGCAAAACCTATCAAAACGAAGGCCTCGATTAGTTCTACGGCTTTGACAGCTTTCAACCATCAATGGACAGATTAATGCCCAAAAAGGACAACCCGATTCTCAATCGGGTCTCGTAAGTTTTTTACCCTTCGTTTTTTCGACACGTGGATTTTTACAGTAAAACGGGATTATGGTGCCCCGTCTTCGACTTTCCATCGCTGAAGAGTGGTACACCATGGTACTGTTCCATTTCAAATCCATGCACGCACTTCTAAAGGTCGTACGGCACTGTTTCGCCATTTCGGACGGATGTTGCACCTTGCACCGTGGATGTTGCACCCTGTAGATATCGATTATTCGGACAGCCATAACTTCTGGCTCGTTTAGAGTTACGGGAGCCATAACCTGTCAAAATGAAGGTCTCGATGAAATTCTACGGCTTTGACAACTTTCAGCCGTCAACGGATAGATTAATGCCCAACAAGGACAACCCGAATCTCAATAGGGTCTCGTAAGTTTTTTACCCTTCGTTTTTTCGACACGTGGATTTTTACGGTAAAACGGGATTACCGTGGCCCGTCTTCGACTTCCCATCGCTGGAGAGTGGTGCACCATGGTACTGTTCCGTTTCAAATCCATGCACGCATTTCTAAAAGTCGTACGGCACTGTTTCGCCATTTCGGACGGATGTTGCGCCTTGGACCGTGGATGTTGCACCCTATAGATATCGATTATTCGGACGGCCATAACTTCTGGCTCGTTTAGAGTTACGGGAGCCATAACCTATCAAAACGAAGGCCTCGATGAGTTCTACGGCTTCGACAGCTTTCAGCCGTCAACGGATAGATTAATACCCAAAAAGGACAACCCGAATCTCAATCGGGTCTCATAGGTTTTTTACCATTCGTTTTTTCGACACGTGGATTTTTACGGTAAAACGGGATTACCGTGGCCTGTCTTCGACATCCCACCGCTGGAGAGTGGTGCACCATGGTACTGTTCCATTACAAATCCATGCATGCATTTCTAAAAGTCAAACGGCACTGTTTCGCCATTTCGGACGGATGTTGACCTTGCACCGTGGATGTTGCACCCTGTAGATATCGATTATTCGGACAGCCATAACTTCTGGCTCGTTTAGAGTTACGGGAGCCATAACCTGTCAAAACGAAGTCCTCGATGAGTTCTACGGATTTGACAGCTTTCTGCCATCAACGGATATATTAATGCCCAAAAAGGACAACCCGAATCTCAATCGGGTCTCGTATGTTTTTTACCCTTCGTTTTTTCGACACGTGGATTTTTACGGTAAAACGGGATTACCGTGGCCCGTCTTCGACTTCCCATCACTGGAGAGTGGTGTACCATGGTACTGTTCCGTTTCAAATCCATGCATCTAAAAGTCGTACGACAATGTTTCGCCATTTCGGACGGATGTTGCACCTTGCACCGTGGATGTTGCACCCTGTAGATATCGATTATTCGGACGGCCATAACTTCTGGCACGTTTAGAGTTACGGGAGCCATAACCTGTCAAAACGAAGGTCTCGATGAGTTCTACGGCTTTGACAGCTTTTAGCCGTCAACGGATAGATTAATGCCCAAAAAGGACAACCCGATTCTCAATCGGGTCTCGTAAGTTTTTTACCCTTCGTTTTTTCGACACGTGGATTTTTACGGTAAAACAGAATTACGTTGCCCCGTCTTCCACTTCCCATCGCTGAAGAGTGGTGCACCATGGTACTGTTCCATTTCAAATCCATGCACGCATTTCTAAAGGTCATACGGCACTGTTTCGCCATTTCGGACGGATGTTGCACCTTGCACCGTGGATGTTGCACCCTATAGATATCGATTATTCGGACGGCCATAACTTCTGGCTCGTTTAGAGTTACGGGAGCCATAACCCGTCAAAACGAAGGCCACGATGAATTCTACGGCTTTGACAGCTTTGTGCCATCAACGGATAGATTAATGCCTAAAAAGGACAATCCGAATCTCAATCGGGTCTCGTAAGTATTTTACACTTCGTTTTTTCGACACGTGGATTTTTACGGTAAAACGGGATTACGGTGGCTGGTCTTCGATTTACCATCGCTGGAGAGTGGTGCACCATGGTACTGTTCCGTTTCAAATCCATGCACCCATTTCGAAAAGTCGTTCGGCACTGTTTCGCCATTTCAGACGGATGTTGCACCTTGCACCGTGGATGTTGTACCCTGTAGATATCGATTATTCGGATGGCTATAACTTCTGGCTCGTTCAGGGTTACGGAAGCCATAACCTGTCAAAACAAAGGCCTCGATGAGTTCTACGGCTTTGATACCTTTCAGCCGTCAACGGATAGATTAATGCCCAAAAAGGACAACCCGAATCTCAATCGGGTCTCGTAGGTTTTTTAACCTTCGTTTTTTCGACACGTGGATTTTTACGGTAAAACGGGATTATCGTGGCCCGTCTTCGACTTCCCATCGCTGGAGAGTGGTGAACCATGGTATGTTCCGTTTCAAATCCATGCACGCATTTCTAAAAGTCGTACGGCACTGTTTTTCCATTTCGGACGGATGTTGCACCTTGCACCGTGGATGTTGCACCCTGTAGATATCGACTATTCGGACGGCCATAACTTCTGTCTCGTTAAGAGTTACGGGAGCCATAACCTGTCAAAACGAAGGCCTCGATGAGTTCTTCGGCTTTGACAGCTTTCAGCCGTCAACGGATAGATTAATGACCAAAAAGGACAACCCGAATCTCAATCGGGTCTCGTAAGTTTTTTACCCTTCGTTTTTTCGACACGTGGATATTTACGGTAAAACGGGATTACCGTGGCTGGTGTTCGATTTACCATCGCTGGATAGTGGTGCACCATGGTACTGTTCTGTTTCAAATCCATGCATGCATTTCGAAAAGTCGTACGGCACTGTTTCGCCATTTCGGACGGATGTTGCACCTTGCACCGTGGATGTTGCACCCTGTAGATATCGATTATTCGGACGGCTATAACTTCTGGCTCATTTAGAGTTACGGGAGCCATAACCTGTCAAAACGAAGGCCTCGATGAGTTCTACGGCTTTGACAGCTTTCAGCCATCAACGGATAGATTAATGCCCAAAAAGGACAACCCGAATCTCAATCGGGTCTCGTAAGTTTTTTACCCTTCGTTTTTTCGACACGTGGATTTTTACGGTAAAATGGGATTACCGTGGCCCGTCTTCGACTTCCCATCGCTGGAGAGTGGTGCACCATGGTACTGTTCCGTTTCAAATCCATGCACGTATTTCTAAAAGTCGTACGGCACTGTTTCGCCATTTCGGACGGATGTTGCCCCTTGCACCGTGGATGTTACACCCTGTAGATATCGATTATTCGGACGGCCATAACTTCTGGCTCGTTTAGAGTTACGGGAGCCATAACCTGTCAAAACGAAAGCCTCGATGAGTTCTACGGCTTTGACAAATTTCAGCCGTCAAAGGATAGATTAATGCCCAAAAAGGACAACCCGATTCTCAATCGGGTCTCGTAAGTTTTTCACCCTTCGTTTTTTCGACACGTGGATTTTTACAGTAAAACGGGATTACGGTGCCCCGTCTTCGAATTCCCATCGCTGAAGAGTGGTGCACCATGGTACTGTTCCATTTCCAATCCGTGCACGCATTTCTAAAGGACGTACGGCACTGTTTCGCCATTTCGGACGGATGTTGCACCTTGCACCGTGGATGTTGCACCCTGTAGATATCGATTATTCGGACGGCCATAACTTCTGGCTCGTTTAGAGTTACGGGAGCCATAACCTGTCAAAACGACGGCCTCGATGAGTTTTATGGCTTTGACAGCTTTCAGCCGTCAACGGATAGATTAATGCCCAAAAAGGACAACCCGAATCTCAATCGGGTCTCGTAAGTTTTTTACCCTTCGTTTTTTCGACACGTGGATTTTTACGGTAAAAAGGGATTACCGTGGCCCGTCTTCGAATTCCCATCGCTGGAGAGTGGTGCACCATGGTACTGTTCCGATTCAAATCCATGCATGCATTTCTAAAAGTCGTACGGCACTGTTTTGCCATTTCGGACGGATGTTGCACCTTGCACTGTGGATGTTGCACCCTATAGATATCGATTATTCGGACGGCTATTACTTCTGGCTCGTTTAGAGTTACGGGAGCCATAACCTGTTAAAACGAAGGCCTCGATGAGTTCTACGGCTTTGACAGCTTTCAGCCATCAATGGAAAGATTAATGACCAAAAAGGACAACCCGAATCTCAATCAGGTCTCGTAAGTTTTTTACCCTTCGTTTTTTCGACACGTGGATTTTTAAGGTAAAACGGGATTACCGTGGCCCATCTTCGACTTCCCATCGCTGGAGAGTGGTGCACCATGGTACTGTTCCGTTTCAAATCCATGCACGCATTTCTAAAAGTCGTACCGCACTGTTTCGCCATTTCGGATAGATGTTGCACCTTGCACTGTGGATGTTGCACCCTGTAGATATCAATTATTCGGACGGCCATAACTTCTGGCTCGTTTAGAGTTACGGGAGCCATAACCTGTCAAAATGAAGGCCTCGATGAGTTCTACGGCTTTGACAACTTTCAGCCGTCAATGGAAAGATTAATGACCAAAAAGGACAACCCGAATCTCAATCGGGTCTCGTAAGTTTTTTACCCTTCGTTTTTTCGACACATGGATTTTTAAGGTAAAACGGAATTACCGTGGCCCGTCTTCGACTTCCCATCGCTGGAGAGTGGTGCACCATGGTACTCTTCCATTTCAAATCCATGCACGCATTTCTAAAAGACGTACCGCACTGTTTCGCCATTTCGGACGGATGTTGCACCTTGCACCGTGGATGTTGCACCCTATAGATATCGATTATTCGGACGGCCACAACTTCTGGCTTGTTTAGAGTTACGGGAGCCATAACCTGTCAAAACGACGGTCTCGATGAGTTTTACGGCTTTGACAGCTTTCAGCCGTCAACGGATAGATTAATGCCCAAAAAGGACAGCCCGAATCTCAATCGGGTCTCGTAAGTTTTTTACCCTTCTTTTTTTCGACACGTGGATTTTTACGGTAAAACGGGATTACTGTGGCCCGTCTTCGACTTCCCATTGCTGGAGAGTGGTGCACCATGGTACTGTTCCGTTTCAAATCCATGCACGCATTTCTAAAAGTCGTACGACACTGTTTCGCCATTTCGGACGGATGTTGCGCCTTGGACCGTGGATGTTGCACCCTGTAGATATCGATTATTCGGACGGCCATAACTTCTGGCTCGTTTAGAGTTACGGGAGCCATAACCTGTCAAAACGAAGGACTCGATGAGTTCTACGGCATTGACAGCTTTCAGCCGTCAACGGATAGATTAATGCCCAAAAAGGACAACCCGAATCTCAATCGGGTCTCGTAAGTTTTATACCCTTCGTTTTTTCGACACGTGGATTTTTAAGGTAAAACGGGATTACCGTGGCCCGTCTTCGACTTCCCATCGCTGGAGAGTGGTGCACCATGGTACTGTTCCGTATCAAATCCATGCACGCATTTCTAATAGTCGTACCGCACTGTTTCGCCATTTCGGACGGATGTTGCACCTTGCACCGTGGATGTTGCACCCTGTAGATATCGATTATTCGGACGGCCATAACTTCTGGCTCGTTTAGAGTTACGGGAGCCATAACCTGTCAAATCAAGGCCTCGATGAGTTCTACGGCTTTGACAGCTTTCAGCCGTCAATGGATAGATTAATGCCCAAAAAGGACAACCCAAATCTCAATCGGGTCTCGTAAGTTTTTTACACTTCGTTTTTTCGACACGTGGATTTTTACGGTAAAACGGGATTACGGTGCCCTGTCTGCGACTTTCCATCGCTGAAGAGTGGTCCACCATGGTACTGTTCCATTTCAAATCCATGCACGCATTTCTAAAGGTCGTACGGCACTGTTTCGCCATTTCGGACGGATGTTGCACCTTGCAACGTGGAAGTTGCACCCTGTAGATATCGATTATTCGGACGGCCATAACTGCTGGCTCGTTTAGAGTTACGGGAACCATAACATGTCAAAACGAAGGCCTCGATGAGTTCTACATCTTTGACAGCTTTCAGCCGTCAACAGGTAGATTAATGCCCAAAAAGGACAACCCGAATCTCAGTCGGGTCTCGTAAGTTTTTTACCCTTCGTTTTTTCGACACGTGGGTTTTTACGATAAAACGGGATTACCGTGGCTGGTCTTTGATTTACCATCGCTGGAGAGTGGTGCACCATGGTACTGTTCCATTTCAAATCCATGCACTTATTTCTAAAAGTTGTACGGCACTGTTTCGCCATTTCGGATGGATGTTGCACCTTGCACCGTGGATGTTGCACCCTGTAGATAACGATTATTCGGACGGGCATAACTTCTGGCTCGTTTAGAGTTACGGGAGCCATAACATGTCAAAACGAAGGCCTCGATGAGTTCTATGGCTTTGACAGCTTTCATCCGTCAACGGATAGATTAATGCCCAAAAAGGACCACCCGAATCTCAATCGGGTCTCGTAAGTTTTTTACCCTTCGTTTTTTCGACACGTGGATTTTTACGGTAAAACGGGATTACCAAGGCCCGTCTTCGACTTCCCATCGCTGGAGAGTAGTGCACCATGGTACCGTTCCGTTTCAAATCCATGCACGCATTTATAAAAGTCGTACAACACTGTTTCGCCATTTCGGACGGATGTTGCACCTTGCACCGTGGATGTTGCACCCTGTAGATATCGATTACTCGGACGGGCATAACTTCTGGCTCGTTTAGAGTTACGGGAGCCATAACCTATCAATATGAATGCCTCGATGAGTTCTAAGGCTTTGATAGCTTTCATCCATCAACGGATATGTAAATGCCCAAAAAGGACAACCCGAATCCCAATCCGGTCTCGTAAGTTTTTTACCCTTCGTTTTTTCCACGCGTGGATTTTTACGGCAAAACGGGATTACCGTGGCTGGTCTTCGATTTACCATCGCTGGAGTGTGGTGCACCATGGTACTGTTCCATTTCAAATTCATGCACGCATTTCTAAAAGTCATACGACACTGTTTCTCCATTTCGGACGGATGTTGCACCTTGCACCGCGGATATTGCACCCTGTAGATAACGATTATTCGGACGGGCATAACTTCTGGCTCGTTTAGAGTTACGGGAGCCATAACCTGTCAAAACGAAGGACTCGATGAGTTCTACGGCTTTGACAGCTTTCAGCCATCAACGGATATATTAATGGCCAAAAAGGACAACCCGAATCTCAATCGGGTCTCGTAAGTTTTTTACCCTTCGTTTTTTCGACACGTGGATTTTTACGGCAAAACGGGATTACCGTGGCTGGTCTTCGATTTACCATCGCTGGAGAGTGGTGCACCATGGTACTGTTCCGTTTCATATCCATTCACGCATTTCTAAAGCTCGTACGGCACTGTTTCGCAATTTCGGACGGATGTTGCACCTTGCACCGTGGATGTTGCACCCTGTAGATATCGATTATTCGGACAGCCATAACTTCTGGCTCGTTTAGAGTTACGGGAGCCATAACCTATCAAAACGAAGGCCTCGATGAGTTCTACGGCTTTGACGGCCTTCAGCCGTCAACGGATAGATTAATGCCCAAAACGGACAACCCGAATCTCAATCAGGTCTCGTAAGTTTTTTACCCTTCGATTTTTCGACACGTTTATTTTTACGGTAAAACGGGATTACCGTGGTCCGTCTTCGACTTCCCATCGCTAGAGAGTGGTGCACCATGGTACTGTTCCGTTTCAAATCCATGCACGCATTTCTAAAAGTCATACGGCACTATTTCGCCATTTCGGACGGATGTTGCACCTTGCACCGTGGATGTTGCACCCTGTAGATATCGATTATTCGGACGGCCATAACTTCTGGCTCGTTAAGAGTAACGGGAGCCATAACCTCTCAAAACGAAGGACTCGATGAGTTCTACGGCTTTAACAACTTTCAGCCATCAACGGATAGATTAATGCCCAAAAAGGACAACCCGAATCTCAATCGGGTCTCGTAAGTTTTTTACCCTTCGTTTTTTCGACACGTGGATTTTTACGGTAAAACGGGATTACCGTGGCTGGTCTTCGATTTACCATCGCTGGAGAGTGGTGCACCATGGTACTGTTCCGTTTCAAATCCATGCACGCATTTCTAAAAGTCGTACGACACTGTTTCGCCATTTCGGACGGATGTTGCACCTTGCACCGCGGATGTTGCACCCTGTAGATATCGATTATTTGGATGGCTATAACTTCTGGCTCATTTAGAGTTACGGGAGCCATAACCTGTCAGAACGAAGGCCTCGATGAGTTCTACGGCTTTGATAGCTTTCAGCTGTCAACGGATAGATTAATGCCCAAAAAGGACAACCCGAATCTCAATCGGGTCTCGTAAGTGTTTTGCCTTGGACACGTGGATTTTTACGGTAAAACGGGATTACCGTGGCCCGTCTTCGACTTTCCATCGCTGAAGAGTGGTGCACCATGGTACTGTTCCGTTTCAAATCCATGCACGCATTTCTAAAAGTCGTACGGCACAGTTTCAGCCGTCAACGGATAGATTAATGCCCAAAAAGGACAACCCGAATCTTAATCGGGTCTCGTAAGTTTTTTACCCTTCGTTTTTTCGACACTTGGATTTTTAAGGTAAAACGGGATTACGGTGGCTGGTCTTCGATTTACCATCGCTGGAAAGTGGGGCACCATGGTACTGTTCCGTTTCAAATTCATGCACGCATTTCGAAAAGTCGTACGGCCCTGTTTCGCCATTTCGGACGGATGTTCGACCTTGCACCGTGGATGTTTCACCCTGTAGATATCGATTATTCGGAAGGCCATAACTTCTGGCTCGTTTAGAGTTACGGGAGCAATAACCTGTCAAAACGAAGGCCTCGATGAGTTCTACGGCTTTGACTGCTTTCAGCCGTCAACGGATAGATAAATGCCCAAAAAGGACAACCCGAATCTCAATTGGGTCTCGTAAGTTTTTTACCCTTCGTTTTTTCGACACGTGTATTTTTACGGTAAAACGGGATTACGGTGGCTGGTCCTCGATTTACCATCGCTGGATAGTAGTGCACCATGGTACTGTTCCGTTTCAAATCCATGCACGAATTTCTCAAGGTCGTACGACACTGTTTCTCCATTTCGGACGGATGTTGCACCTTGCACCGTGGATGTTGCACCCTGTAGATATCGATTAATCGGACGGGAATAACTTCTGGCTCGTTTAGAGTTACGGGAGCCATAACCTGTCAAAACGAAGGACTCGATGAGTTCTACGGCTTTGACAGCTTTCAGCAATCAACGGATATATTAATGGCCAAAAAGGACAACCCGAATCTCAATCGGGTCTCGTAAGTTTTTTACCCTTCGTTTTTTTCGACACGTGGATTTTTACGGCAAAACGGGATTACCGTGGCTGGTCTTCGATTTACCATCGCTGGAGAGTGGTGCACCATGGTACTGTTCCGTTTCAAATCCATGCACGCATTTCTAAAGGTCGTACGGCACTGTTTCTCCATTTCGGACGGATGTTGCACCTTGCACCGTGGATGTTGCACCCTGTAGATATCGATTATTTGGACGGCCATAACTTCTGGCTCGTTTAGAGTTGCGGGAGCCATAACCTATCAAAACGAAGGCCTCGATGAGTTCTACGGCTTTGATGGCTTTCAGCCGTCAACGGATAGATTAATGCCCAAAACGGACAACCCGAATCTCAATCAGGTCTCGTAAGTTTTTTACCCTTCGTTTTTTCGACACGTTTATTTTTACGGTAAAACGGGATTACCGTGGTCCGTCTTCAACTTCCCATCGCTAGAGAGTGGTGCACCATGGTACTGTTCCGTTTCAAATCCATGCACGCATTTCTAAAAGTCATACGGCACTATTTCGCCATTTCGGACGGATGTTGCACCTTGCACCGTGGATGCTGCACCCTGTAGATATCGATTATTCGGACGACCATAACTTATGGCTCGTTAAATGTAACGGGAGCCGTAACCTCTCAAAACGAAGGCCTCGATGAGTTCTACGGCTTTAACAACTTTCAGCCATCAACGGACAGATTAATGCCCAAAAAGGACAACCCGAATCTCAATCGGGTCTCGTAAGTTTTTTACCCTTCGTTTTTTCGACACGTGGATTTTTACGGTAAAACGGGATTACCGTGGTTGGTCTTCGATTTACCATCGCTGGAGAGTGGTGCACCATGGTACTGTTCCGTTTCAAATCCATGCACGCATTTCTAAAGGTCGTACGGCACTGTTTCGCCATTTCGGACGGATGTTGCACCTTGCACCGTGGATGTTGCACCCTGTAGATATCGATTGTTCGGACGACCATAACTTCTGGCTCGTTTAGAGTTACGGGAGCCATAACCTGTAAAAACGAAGGCCTCGATGAGTTCTACGGCTTTGACGGCTTTCAGCCGTCAACGGATAGATTAATGCCCAAAACGAACAACCCGAATCTCAATCAGGTCTCGTAAGTTTTTTACCCTTCGTTTTTTCGACACGTTTATTTTTACGGTAAAACGGGATTACCGTGGTCCGTCTTCGACTTCCCATCGCTAGAGAGTGGTGCACCATGGTACTGTTCCGTTTCAAATCCATGCACGCATTTCTAAAAGTCATACGGCACTATTTCGCCATTTCGGACGGATGTTGCACCTTGCACCGTGGATGTTGTATCCTGTAGATATCGATTATTCGGACGGGCATAACTTCTGGCTCGTTTAGAGTTACGGGAGCCATAACCTGTCAAAACGAAGGCCTCGATGAGTTCTAAGGCTTTGACCGCCCTCAACGGATAGATTAATGCCCAAAAAGGACAACCCGAATCTCAATCGGGTCTCGTAAGTTTTTCACCCTTCGTTTTTTCGACACGTGGATTTTTACGGTAAAACGGGATTACGTTGGCGGGTCTTCGATTTACCATCGCTGGAGAGTGGTGCACCATGGTAATGTTCCGTTTCAAATCCATGCACGCATTTTTAAAGTTCGTACGGCACTGTTTCGCCATTTCGGACCGATGTTGCACCTTGCACCGTGGATGTTGCACCCTGTAGATATCGATTATTCGGACGCCCATAACTTCTGGCTCGTTTAGAGTTACGGGAGCCATAACCTGTCAAAACGAAGGTCTCGATGAGTTCTACGGCTTTGACAGCATTCAGCCGTCAACGGATAGATTAATGCCCAAAAAGGACAACCCGAATCTCAATCGGGTCTCGTAAGTTTTTTACCCTTCGTTTTTTCGACACGTGGATTTTTACGGTAAAACGGGATTACGGTGCCCCGTCTTCGACTTCCCATCGCTGAAGAGTGGTGCACCATAGTACTGTTCCGTTTCAAATCCATGCACGCATTTCTAAAGGTCGTACGGTACTGTTTCGCCATTTCGGACGGATGTTGCACCTTGCACCGTGGACGTTGCACCCTGTAGATATCGAATATTCGGACGGCCATAACTTCTGCCTCGTTTAGAGTTACGGGAGCCATAACCTGTCAAAACGAAGGTCTCGAT
This sequence comes from Allium cepa, assembly GCA_030765085.1. NCBI lineage: Eukaryota > Viridiplantae > Streptophyta > Magnoliopsida > Asparagales > Amaryllidaceae > Allium > Allium cepa. The sequence continues at coordinate 28,348,855 of CM060934.1, read as the reverse complement.
GAGTTCTACGGCTTTGATAGCTTTCAGCCGTCAACGGATAGATTAATGCCCAAAAAGGACAACCCGAATCTCAATCGGGTCTCGTAAGTTTTTTACCCTTCGTTTTTTCGACACGTGGATTTTTACGGTAAAACGGGATTACCGTGGCCCGTCTTCGACTTCCCATCGCTGAAGAGTGATGAACCACGGTACTGTTCCATTTCAAATCCATGCATGCATTTCTAAAAGTCGTACGGCACTGTTTCTCCATTTCGGACGAATGTTGCACCTTGCACCGTGGATGTTGCAACCAGTAGATATCGATTATTCGTACGGCCATAACTTCTGGCTCGTTTAGAGTTACGGGAACCATAACCTGTCAAAACGAAGGCCTCGATGAGTTCTACGGCTTTGACAGCTTTCAGCCATCAATGGATAGATTAATGCCCAAAAAGGACAACCCGAATCTCAATCGGGTCTCGTAAGTTTTTTACCCTTCGTTATTTTGGACACATGGATTTTTACGGTAAAACGGGACTACCGTGGCCCGTCATCGACTTCATATCGCTGGAGAGTGGTGCACCATGGTACTGTTCCGTTTCGAATCCATGCACGCATTTCTAAAAGTCATACGGCACTGTTTCGCCATTTCGGACGGATGTTGCACCTTGCACCGTGGATGTTGCACCCTGTAGATATCGATTATTCAGACGGCCATAACTTCTGGCTCGTTTAGAGTTATGGGAGCCATAACCTGTCATAACGAAGACCTCGATGAGTTCTACGACTTTGACAGCTTTTAGCTGTCAACGGATAGATTAATGCCCAAAAAGGACAACCCGAATCTCAATCGGGTCTCGTAAGTTTTTTACACTTCATTTTTTCGACACGTGGATTTTTACGGTAAAACGGGATTACGGCGGCTGGTCTTCGATTTACCATCGCTGGAGAGTGGTGCACCATGCTACTGTTCCGTTTCAAATCCATGCACGCATTTCTAAAAGTCGTACGGCACTGTTTCGCCATTTCGGATGGATGTCGCACCTTGTATCGTGGATGTTGCACCCTGTAGGTATCGATTATTGGGACGGCCATAACTTCTGGCTCGTTTAGGGTTACGGGAGCCTTAACTTGTCAAAGCGAAGGCCTCGATGATTTCTACGGTTTTGACAGCTTTCAACCGTCAACGGATAGATTAATGCCCAAAAAGGACAACCTGAATCTCAATCGGGTCTCGTAAGTTTTTTACCCTTCGTTTTTTTGACACGTGGATTTTTACGGTAAAACGGGATTACCATGGCCCGTCTTCGACTTCCCATCGCTGGAGAGTGGTGCACCATGGTACTGTTTGGTTTCAAATCCATGCACGCATTTCTAAAAGTCGTACGGCACAGTTTCGTCATTTCGGAGGGATGTTGCTCCTTGCACCGTGGATGTTGCACCCTGTAGATACCGATTATTCGGACGGCCATAACTTCTGGCTCGTTTAGAGTTACGGGAGCCATAACCTGTCAAAACGAAGGCCTCGATGAGTTCTACGGCTTTGACAGCTTTCAGCCGTCAACGGAAAGATTAATGCCTAAAAAGGACAACCCGAATCTCAATCGGGTCTCGTAAGTTTTTTACCCTTCGTTTTTTCGACACGTGGATTTTTACGGTAAAACGGGATCACCGTGGCCCCATCGCTGGAGAGTGGTGCACCATGGTACTGTTCCGTTTCAAATCCATGCACGCATTTTTAAAAGTTGAACGACACTGTTTCGCCATTTCGGACGGATGTTGCACCTTGCACCGTGGATGTTGCACCCTGTAGATATCGATTATTCGGACGGCCATAACTTCTGGCTCGTTTAAAGTTACGGGAGCCATAACATGTCAAAACAAAGGCCTCGATGAGTTCTACGGCCATGACAGCTTTCAGCCATCAACGGATAGATTAATGCCCAAAAAAGGACAACCCGAATCTCAATCGGGTCTCGTAAGTTTTTTACCCTTCGTTTTTTCGACACGTGGATTTTTACGGTAAAACGGGATTACCGTTGCCCGTCTTCGACTTCCCATCGCTGGAGAGTGGTGCGCCATGGTACTGTTCTGTTTCAAATCCATGCACGCATTTCTAAAAGTCGTACCGCAATGTTTCGCCATTTCGGACGGATGTTGCACCTTGCACCGTGGATGTTGCACCCTGTTGATATCGATTATTCGGACGTCCATAACTTCTGGCTCGTTTAGAGTTACGGGAGCCATAACCTGTCAAAACGAAGGCCACAATGAGTTCTACGGCTTTGATGGCTTTCAGCCGTCAACGGATAGATTAATACTCAAAAAAGGACAACCCGAATCTCAATCGGGTCTCGTAAGTTTTTCACCCTTCGTTTTTTCGACAAGTGGATTTTTATGGTAAAATGGGATTATGTTGGCTGGTCTTCGATTTACCATCGCTGGAGAGTGGTGCACCATGGAACTGTTCCGTTTCAAATCCATGCACGCATTTTTAAAGGTCGTACGACACTGTTTCGCCATTTCGGACGGATGTTGCACCTTGCACTGTGGATGTTGCATCCCGTAGATATCGATTATTTGGACGGCCATAACTTCTGGCTCGTTTAGAGTTACAGGAGCCATAACCTGTCAAAACGAAGGCCCCGATGAGTTCTACGGCTTTGACAGCTTTCAACCGTCAATGGATAGATTAATGCCCAAAAAGGACAACCCGAATCTCAATCGGGTCTCTTAAGTTTTTTGCCCTTCGTTTTTTCGACACGTGGATTTTTACGGTAAAACTGGATTACGGTGCCCCGTCTTCGACTTCCCATCGCTGAAGAGTGGTGCACCATTGTACTGTTCCATTTCAAATCCATGCATGCATTTCTAAAGGTCGTACGGTACTGTTTCGCCATTTCGGACGGATGTTGCACCTTGCACCGTGGACGTTGCACCCTGTAGATATCGAATATTCGGACGGCCATAACTTCTGGCTCGTTTAGAGTTACGGGAGCCAAAACCTGTCAAAACGAAGGTCTCGAGGAGTTCTACGGCTTTGACTGCTTTCAGCCGTCAACGGATAGATTAATGCCCAAAAAGGACAACCCGAATCTCAATCGGGTCTCGTAAGTTTTTTACCCTTCGTTTTTTCGACACGTGGGTTTTTACGGTAAAACGGGATTATCGTGGCCCGTCTTCGACTTCCCATCGCTGAAGAGTGATGCACCATGGTATTGTTCCATTTCAAATCCATGCATGCATTTCTAAAAGTCGTACGACACTGTTTCTCCATTTCGGACGCATGTTGCACCTTGCACCGTGGATGTTGCAACCAGTAGATATCGATTATTCGTACGGCCATAACTTCTGGCTCGTTTAGAGTTACGGGAGCCATAACCTGTCAAAACGAAGGCCTCGATGAGTTCTACGGCTTTGACAGCTTTCATCCGTCAACGGATAGATTAATATCCAAAAAGGACAACCCGAATCTCAATCGGGTCTCGTAAGTTTTTTACCCTTCGTTTTTTCGACACGTGGATTTTTACGGTAAAACGGGACTACCATGGCCCGTCATCGACTTCCTATCGCTGGAGAGTGGTGCACCATGGTACTGTTCCGTTTCGAATCCATGCACGCATTTCTAAAAGTCATACGACACTGTTTCGCCATTTCGGACGGATGTTGCACCTTGCACCGTGGATGTTGCACCCTGTAGATATCGATTATTCGGACAGCCATAACTTCGGGCTCGTTTAGAGTTATGGGAGCCATAACCTGTCATAACGAAGACCTCGATGAGTTCTACGACTTTGACAGCTTTCAGCCGTCAACGGACAGATTAATGCCCAAAAAGGACAACCCGAATCTCAATCGGGTCTCGTAAGTTTTTTACACTTCATTTTTTCGACACGAGGATTTTTACGGTAAAACGGGATTACCGTGGCTGGTCTTCGATTTACCATCGCTGGAGAGTGGTGCACCATGGTACTGTTCCGTTTCAAATCCATGCACGCATTTCTAAAAGTCGTACGACACTGTTTCGCCATTTCGGACGGATGTTGCACCTTGCACCGCGGATGTTGCACCCTGTAGATATCGATTATTTGGATGGCTATAACTTCTGGCTCATTTAGAGTTACGGGAGCCATAACCTGTCAGAACGAAGGCCTCGATGAGTTCTACGGCTTTGATAGCTTTCAGCTGTCAACGGATAGATTAATGCCCAAAAAGGACAACCCGAATCTCAATCGGGTCTCGTAAGTGTTTTGCCTTGGACACGTGGATTTTTACGGTAAAACGGGATTACCGTGGCCCGTCTTCGACTTTCCATCGCTGAAGAGTGGTGCACCATGGTACTGTTCCGTTTCAAATCCATGCACGCATTTCTAAAAGTCGTACGGCACAGTTTCGCCATTTCGGACGGATGTTGCTCCTTGCACCGTGGATGTTGCACCCTGTAGATATCGATTATTCGGACGGACATAACATCTGGCTCGTTTAGAGTTACGGGAGCCATAACCTGTCAGAACGAAGGCCTCGATGAGTTCTACGGCTTTGATAGCTTTCAGCTGTCAACGGATAGATTAATGCCCAAAAAGGACAACCCGAATCTCAATCGGGTCTCGTAAGTGTTTTGCCTTGGACACGTGGATTTTTACGGTAAAACGGGATTACCGTGGCCCGTCTTCGACTTTCCATCGCTGAAGAGTGGTGCACCATGGTACTGTTCCGTTTCAAATCCATGCACGCATTTCTAAAAGTCGTACGGCACAGTTTCGCCATTTCGGACGGATGTTGCTCCTTGCACCGTGGATGTTGCACCCTGTAGATATCGATTATTCGGACGGCCATAACTTCTGGCTCGTTTAGAGTTACGGGAGCCATAACCTGTCAAAATGAAGGCCTCGATGAGTTCTACGGCTATGACAGCTTTCAGCCGTCAAGGGAAAGATTAATGCCCAAAAAGGATAGCCCGAATCTAAATCGGGTCTCGTAAGTTTTTTACCCTTCGTTTTTTCGACACGTGGATTTTTACGGTAAAACGGGATTACCGTTCCCCGTCTTCGACTTCCCATCGCTGAAGAGTGGTGCAACAACGTACTGTTCCGTTTCAAATCCATGCACGCATTTCTAAAGGTCGTACGGTACTGTTTCGCCATTTCGGACGGATGTTGCACCTTGCACCGTGGATGTTGCACCCTGTAGATATCGATTATTCGGACGGCCATAACTTCTGGCTCGTTTAGAGTTACGGGAGCCATAACCTGTCAAAACGAAGGCCACAATGAGTTCTACGGCTTTGATGGCTTTCAGCCGTCAACGGATAGATTAATACTCAAAAAAGGACAACCCGAATCTCAATCGGGTCTCGTAAGTTTTTTACCCTTCGTTTTTTCGACACGTGGATTTTTACGGTAAAACGGGATTACCGTGGCCCGTCTTCGACTTCCCATCGCTGGAGAGTGGTGCGCCACGGTACTGTTCTGTTTCAAATCCATGCACGCATTTCTAAAAGTCGTACCGCACTGTTTCGCCATTTCGGACGGATGTTTCACCTTGCACCGTGGATGTTGCACCCTGTAGATATCGATTATTCGGACGGGCATAACTTCTGACTCGTTTAGAGTTACGGGAGCCACAACCTGTCAAAACGAAGGCCTCGATGAGTTCTACCGCTTTGACCGCCGTCAATGGATAGATTAATGCCCAAAAAGGACAACCCGAATCTCAATCGGGTCTCGTAAGTTTTTCACCCTTCGTTTTTTCGACACGTGGATTTTTACGGTAAAACGGGATTACGTTGGCTGGTCTTCGATTTACCATCGCTGGAGAGTGGTGCACCATGGTACAGTTCCGTTTCAAATCCATGCACGCATTTTTAAAGGTCGTACGGCACTGTTTCGCCATTTCGGACGAATGTTGCACCTTGCACCGTGGATGTTGCATCCTGTAGATATCGATTATTCGGACGGCCATAACTTCTGGCTCGTTTAGAGTTACGGGAGCCATAACCTGTCAAAACGAAGGCCTCGATGAGTTCTACAGCTTTGACAGCTTTCAACCGTCAACGGATAGATTAATGCCCAAAAAGGACAACCCGAATCTCAATCGGGTCTCGTAAGTTTTTTACCCTTCGTTTTTTCGACACGTGGATTTTTACGGTAAAACGGGATTACGGTGCCCCGTCTTCGACTTTCCATCGCTGAAGAGTGGTGCACCATTGTACTGTTCCATTTCAAATCCATGCATGCATTTCTAAAGGTCGTACGGTACTGTTTCGCCATTTCGGACGGATGTTGCACCTTGCACCGTGGACGTTGCACCCTGTAGATATCGAATATTCGGACGGCCATAACTTCTGGCTCGTTTAGAGTTACGGGAGCCAAAACCTGTCAAAACGAAAGTCTCGAGGAGTTCTACGACTTTGACTGCTTTCAGCTGTCAATGGATAGATTAATGCCCAAAAAGGACAACCCGAATCTCAATCGGGTCTCGTAAGTTTTTTACACTTCATTTTTTCGACACGAGGATTTTTACGGTAAAACGGGATTACGGTGGCTGGTCTTCGATTTACCATCGCTGGAGAGTGGTGCATCATGGTACTGTTCCGTTTCAAATCCATGCACGCATTTCTAAAAGTCGTACGACACTGTTTCGCCATTTCGGACGGATGTTGCACCTTGCACCGTGGATGTTGCACCCTGTAGACATCGATTATTCGGACGGCCATAACTTTTGGCTCGTTTAGAGTTATGGGAGCCATAACCTGTCATAACGAAGACCTCGATGAGTTCTACGACTTTGACAGCTTTCAGCCGTCAACGAATAGATTAATGCCCAAAAAGGACAACCCGAATCTCAATCGTGTCTCGTAAGTTTTTTACACTTCATTTTTTCGACACGAGGATTTTTACGGTAAAACGGGATTACGGAGGCTGGTCTTCGATTTACCATCGCTGGAGAGTGGTGCACCATAGTACTGTTCCGTTTCAAATCCGTACACGCATTTCTAAAAGTCGTACGACACTGTTTCGCCATTTCGGACGGATGTTGCACCTTGCACCGTGGATGTTGCACCCTGTAGATATCGATTATTTGGATGGCTATAACTTCTGGCTCGTTTAGAGTTACGGGAGCCATAACCTGTCAAAACGAAGGCCTCGATGAGTTCTATGGCTTTGATAGCTTTCAGCCGTCAACGGATAGATTAATGCCTAAAAAGGACAACCCGAATCTCAATCGGGTCTCGTAAGTTTTTTACCCTTCGTTTTTTTGACACGTGGATTTTTACTTTAAACGGGATTACCGTGGCCCGTCTTCGACTTTCCATCGCTGAAGAGTGGTGCACCATGGTACTGTTCGGTTTCAAATCCATGCACGCATTTCTAAAAGTCGTACGGCACAGTTTCGCCATTTCGGACGGATGTTGCTCCTTGCACCGTGGATGTTGCACCCTGTAGATACCGATTATTCGGACGGCCATAACTTCTGGCTCGTTTAGAGTTACGGGAGCCATAACCTGTCAACACGAAGGCCTCGATGAGTTCTACGGCTTTGACAGCTTTCAGCCGTCAACGGAAAGATTAATGCCCAAAAAGGACAACCCGAATCTCAATCGGGTCTCGTAAGTTTTTTACCCTTCGTTTTTTCGACACGTGGATTTTTACGGTAAAACGGGATTACCGTGGCCCCATCGCTGGAGAGTGGTGCACCATGGTATTGTTCCGTTTCAAATCCATGCGCGCATTTCTAAAAGTTGAACGACACTGTTTCGCCATTTCGGACGGATGTTGCACCTTGCACCGTGGATGTTGCACCCTGTAGATATCGATTATTCGGACGGCCATAACTTCTGGCTCGTTTAGAGTTACGGGAGCCATAACCTGTCAAAACGAAGGCCTCGATGAGTTCTACGGCTTTGACAGCTTTCAGCCGTCAACGGATAGGTTAATGCCCAAAAAGGACAACCCGAATCTCAATCGGGTCTCGTAAATTTTTTACCCTTCGTTTTTTCGACGCGTGGATTTTTACGGTAAAACGGGCTTACCGTGGCCCGTCTTCGACTTCCCATCGCTGGAGAGTGGTGCACCATGGTACTGTTCCGTTTCAAATCCATGCACGCATTTTTAAAGGTCGTACGGCACTGTTTCGCCATTTCGGACGGATGTTGCACCTTGCACCGTGGATGTTGCACCCTGTAGATATCGATTATTCGGACAGCCATAACTTCTGGCTCGTTTAGAGTTACGGGAGCCATAACCTGTCAAAATGAAGGCCTCGATGAGTTCTACGGCTCCGACAGCTTTCAGCCGTCAACGGATAGATTATTGCCCAAAAAGGATAACCCGAATCTCAATCGGGTCTCGTAAGTTTTTTACCCTTCGTTTTTTCGACACGTGGATTTTTACGGTAAAACGGGATTACGGTGCCCCCTCTTCGACTTCCCATCGCTGAAGAGTGGTGCAACATGGTACTGTTCCGTTTCAAATCCATGCACGCATTTCTAAAGGTCGTACGGCACTGTTTCGCCATTTCGGACGGATGTTGCACCTTGCACCGTGGATGTTGCACCCTGTAGATATCGATTATTCGGACGGCCATAACTTCTGGCTCGTTTAGATTTACGGGAGCCATAACCTGTCAAAACGAAGGCCACGATGAGTTCTACGGCTTTGATAGCTTCCAGCTGTCAATGGATAAATTAATGCCCAAAAAGGACAACCCGAATCTCAATCTGGTCTCGTAAGTTTTTTACCCTTCGTTATTTCGACACGTGGATTTTTACGGTAAAACGGGATTACGGTGGCTGGTCTTTGATTTACCATCGCTGGAGAGTGGTGCACGATGGTACTGTTCCATTTCAAATCCATGCACCCATTTTTGAAAAATCGTGCGGCACAGTTTCGCCATTTCAGACGGATGTTGCACCTTGCACCGTGGATGTTGCACCCTGTAGATATCGATTATTCAGACGGCTATAACTTCTGGCTCGTTCAGAGTTACGGGAGCCATAACCTGTCGAAACGAAGGCCTCGATGAGTTCTACGGCTTTGACAGCTTTCAGCCGTCAACGGATAGATTAATGCCCAAAAAGGACAACCGAATGTCAATCGGGTCTCGTAAGTTTTTTACCCTTCGTTTTTTCGACACGTGGATTTTTACGGTAAAACGGGATAACCATGGCCCGTCTTCGACTTCCCATCACTGGAGAGTGGTACACCATGCTACTGTTCCATTTCAAATCCATGCACGCATTTCTAAAAGTCCTACGGCACTGTTTCACCATTTCGGACGGATGTTGCACCTTGCACCGTGGATGTTGCACCCTGTAGATATCGATTATTTGGACGGGCGTACTTCTGGCTCGTTTAGAGTTACGGGAGCCATAATGTAACGACCCGTATTTTACGTATCGACAAATCGTAGAATTTGTATGTCGTTAGTGTTGTTTGTGTTGCCTCTAGCTTGAGTCGTTTAGAAGTTAACCCGAGTGCAAGAGTTGAGTCATGACCGACTCATAGGATAGGTCGTGCACAAGCTACGACTTGAATAAGTTGACCGACTCATAGATAAGTCGTAGACGACTTAAGGGTATGTGACCGAGTCAAGAGGAGGAAACGACTCATGGTCTATGCCGAGTCAGTGGGTTGGCATGTTAGAATTAGGACCGACTCATAGAGTGACCGAGTTAACAGGTAGACAACGACTCATAGTGGTGGACGAGTCAGTAGGAAGACCGACTCATGGGAGTTACCGGGTTATAGCTTAAGTCGTGGGCGAGTTAGTGGCTTAAGGCTTGGCAGTATGTTGATGAGTCGGTGAGGCCATAGGTCGTGAGTCGGCATCGTAGTTGAGTCGGCTAGGGCTTAGGTCGGCACTTGTATTGAGTCGTAAGTCGGCTAAGAGTTTTGGGCAGGCCGTGTGTTAGGTCGTGAGTCGGTAGGTGCGCAGAGTGTTAGGTCGCGTGCATGTTTTAGGCAGTATTGGTTAGGTGGTTGAGTCGGCAGGTTCTTGAGTCGGCAAGGTTAGGTCGTGGACGACTCATGTTAGGTCGGCGGCGACTCAAGGGGGCAGCGACTCAGGGGGAATTCAGCCTATAAATAGAGGGGTTTGGCTCACTTTTTGGCACCGGTTTTTGAAGCGACGAAGTGCTGCCATTTTGAAGACTCGACTACAACATTTCTTCATCTTCTTTTCTCCATTCCAATCTAATTCTAACATCCATCCAAGATCGAAGATCGAGTTTGAAGATTCAAGCGCCAAAGTTGAAGATCTTCATCCATTTGAGCTAGATTTCATCGATTGAAGCGAGATATTGCCGGATCAAGCCTTGATCTCCGCTGTCCAGATCTGAAGTGTTTAGTTTTCATAGTGTTTGGGTGATTTGGTGAGTGGTAGTTATCTCTCACGCGGATCCAAAGGAGTATATTGGATTGGTGACTTGTTGGAGTGTTGTAGTTAGAGATTTCATGCATTTTTCTTAGATCCAAGTGTAGATCCATGGTTTTTGAATATGTTTACTTATGCAAGTTCATTTAACAAGTATTAGGGACAAAACCAATGTTTTATAATTGATAGATCTATGTTAAAAACCTATGAATCATGCATGTTTGACTTATGCTCATTTATTTACGAAATTGCCATTATGGTTAATATTGCTTATTAGATCTTGTTTGAATGATTGATTGCTTGAATGTATGATTGATTTGATTGTTTCCAAGTAGCCAGTAGTTGATTTGGAACAAGATGATTGAAGATGATTCAAAAGCCACGGAAGAAGGCTCTTGAATGGTGAAAGCTGCTTAAGGCATATGTAGCGGATGTTGAAGTTCATATGTATGGATTGGATGATGTTGAGATGGAACTTTGCCATGATGCGATGAGGCAAACCATGTTGTTGAGTTGAGACTTTGCTTTGATGCGATGAAGCGAAGTATGATGTGAGTCTTGGCTTAATCCAGGCAGGGATCATTCCAAGCAGGTTGATAACTTGAAGGGTAGTTCAAGTTGGTTGATAATGGATTGTTCAAGAGGTAGCTTGAGCTTGTATGAGGATAGTCGTCAAGAAGGATGGCTAGGAGGCTTGGATCTCATCGTTGTTGAAGGTTCTAGCATGCTCAAAAGCAAGAGTACATGGGGCGCCCATAACGACTACAGGTAGGTAGTCGGGACACCCAAAAGACTACAGGTAGGTAGTTGAGTACTCTGGGCAAAGTAGATAAGTCCTAGGCACAAGGCAGTGTGCGGAGTTATGTCTAGAACCGGGGTTACCATTAGCCCTTGACAGATGGTCATTCAACTAACGGTGAAATCGAGGCAAGGATAACAGTGATAGCCAGAGTCATGGGTGTTTGGTTGTATTATCATTCGGCTTCAAGAGCGGTGTTTTCTGGGTGCTTATCCGATCTTGGTTTAGGCCTTGGGGGTTTGTATTTGGAAAACATCGTTCTTGACTCGAGTAGTTATTGTTTTACTTTAATTGTCTATGTTGTTATGCTTGCTTCTCCTTAGTGTATGTCTGCGGGCTATCACTGTAGAAAGAGATGGAGTGGGATGGTTTGGTTCCTATTCCTTTAATCCTTTATGCTCTTTTGGTATGTTTGATAGTTAATTTACTGCTCACTAAGACTTCGTCTGACTCAAGGTTTTATGTCTCCTCTTATTACCTTGGGCTGTTCATCCATGTTGGGATGGGCAGACTAGGTAGCAGGTGACAGGTGCTGTTCTTGGAGTTCTTCGCTGATGATGACGAAGACGAGTAGGAGGCTATGCATATTATTTCTTACTATATGTACTGGGTATCCGCTGCTGTATTTGATTGAGTGTTATGTAGTGAGGCCTTGATGTATGGATGATTCATGTTTGTATAAAACTACTGTGGTGCTTATATGATGATTTTCTGTTATGAAGCTTCACTATATATATTTCTCTATTGTATTTTATCCATGCGCTGTGAGTAGTACGATAGAGTTTGTTGTTTTATCTACCCTGACTATCGTCCATGGCTACCTGGCACGCCTTTCAGCGCATTATTCCCTTGTTTTGGTGCGGGAGTCATGGGCGGTCGTCACATTTGGTATCAGAGCCAGGTTTATCGATTTTAGCCAACGCTCGCTGACGTAACTACGCATGGGAGACGTAATTGTATTTTGATGGATGATTACTATATATAATATAGTAGCTTAGAAGGATTTGAACTCCTTATGCAGTTGTTTCTTAAGGTGTTCTAATCATTCCTTTTTACAGATATTAAGGATGAGTCGAAGTGAGAGACAAGCTGCGAGGGATAGCCGTGCTGCTAGAGAAGCTGTTGATTATGCTCCTATGTTTGAGGCCATGATGACTTCAATCATGAGGAGGATACCAGCTTCAGGATCATCTGTGGATGTGGGAGTTCAAGTTCAAGCTCCAAGACCAGTGGATTTTGCCAAGCTCTGTAAGGATTATATTGCTCTTGGAGGGAAGGTTTTCTTAGGGACGGAATCGACTATTGAAGTGCAGAGATGGGTTGATGCTTGCCGAAGAATCTTTGGTGACTTAGGGATTGAGGATGCAACCAAGAGGAAGCTTGCATCGAGACAGCTTCAGGGAAGAGCTGCTGATTGGTGGAATTCTATCACCATAGATACTCCGGAAGAAGAGATTACTTGGGAGCAATTCCAAGTTAGATTTGAAGCTAAGTTCATCTCTACTGCTCAGAAATCGGTCTTGTTTAAGAGGTTTGTGGAGCTCAAGCAAGGTGGGAGGCCTGTTCTTGAGTATATTTCTGAGTTTGAAGCTTTGTCTAAGTATGCCAGATCGTACATTGATTCTCCCTATCAGAAGAATGAAAAGTTTGTGACTGGTCTGGATGCTTATCTTGGGAGGCAGTTAGTGGATCATTTGGACGATCCGTTTGAGAAGCTTGTGGAGAAAGCTCTTAGGCACGAGAGTTTGTTTCCTAAGGAAAGTTCTGTTGTTGCTGTGACCAGGGAAGGATCTAAACCACAGCAGGGTGGAAATAGGAAGAGGAAGCAGCAGCAACAGAAAGGCAAGGATGGCCAGAAGAAGCCGAGAGGTGAAATGACTTGCTATAACTGCCAGCAGAAGGGCCATCTTCACAAAGACTGTAAGAATCCCAAGGTGCCGGGAAAGTGTTACAACTGTGATAAGCTGGGACATATCAAGAAGGATTGTCCAGAGCCAAGGAAGGATAGGCAGATGGTGCAAACTTATGCCTTGGGAGCCGTGCCGTCATCTTCGAAAGCTCCCACTGCTGAAGAGAAGGGGAAAAGTGGGGTGGTTCAAGGTACTCTTTCTATTTGTGGTGTTCCAGTTAGAGTGTTGTTTGATACTGGAGCGTCGCATTCTTTTGTTTGTGATGATTTGGTAGGCCGGTTGGGTTTGAAACCGGATATTGTTGATAGGCCATTGGTTGTGACTAATCCAGTGGGGGGTTCGTCATGTTTATGTATGATATGCCGTGGTCTAGTTGTGTCGAGTCATGATTGCTCGTTTGATTGTGATTGCTTTGTTCTGAACTTTGCGGGGTTCGGAATTATTTTGGGTATGGACTGGCTTAGGAAGTATGCGGCAAGGATTGATTGTGAGAGGCTGGAGGTGACAGTCGGGAATGTGGAAGGGCGAAAGGTTGTGATACGATGTAAGCATGAGGAAGGCGTCTTCATGAGCTTCATGTATTCGCTGGTTGTTCCACGGGATGGACTGTCATCAGTGCCTATTGTGAATGGATTTGAGGATGTCTTTGACGAAGTCAAAGGGTTGCCGCCGCATAGGGAGATCGAGTTTCGTATCGATCTAGTTGAGGGAGCCAGACCTGTTGTGATGCCTCTTAGGCGAATGGCACCGAGGGAGCAGCAAGAGCTGAAGGTGCAAGTTGATGACCTTTTGCAGAAAGGATTCATTCGGAGAAGTGTGTCCGAATGGGGTGCGCCAGTTGTGTTCGCAACCAAAGCGGATGGATCGTTGAGGTTGTGTGTTGATTATCGTGAGCTGAATAAGGTGACTAAGAAGAACAAGTATTCATTGCCGAGAATAGATGACTTGTTTGATCAGCTTCACGAGGCTAAGGTGTTTTCTCAGATGGATTTGGCAACGGGATTTCACCAGTTGAGAGTGGCTAAGGATAGTGTGCCGAAGACTGCTTTCAGGACACCATCCGGGTTTTATGAGTGGCTGGTAATGCCGTTTGGATTGACTAACGCACCAGCTTATTTTGTGGATCTTATGAATAGAGTATTCAGAGATCAGTTGAACAAGTTCGTGCTTGTGTTCGTGGATGATATTTTGGTTTATTCCAGAACTGAGGAAGAGCACAAGACGCACTTGAGGATTGTTTTGGAAATTTTTCGGAAACATCAGCTGAAGGCTAAGTTTTCGAAGTGTCACTTCTGGAAGAGTGAAGTGAGGTTCTTAGGCCATGTTATTTCTGGAAATGGAATAGCGGTTGACCCCGCTAAGGTGGCAGCAATCCAGGATTGGGTTAGACCTAAGAATACATCTGATGTGAGAAGTTTTCTTGGATTAGCAGGATATTATCGTCGGTTTATCAAAGACTTTTCCAAGATAGCTGCACCGTTGACAGGATTGACGAAGAAGAACCAGTTGTTCAAATGGGATGATAAGTGTGAGCAAGCTTTCGTAATCCTGAAAGAGCGACTGACGAGTGCTCCTGTTTTGACTATTCCAAGTGGGAATGATGAGATGGTGGTTTACACCGATGCATGTGGCACTGGACTAGGAGCGGTGCTAATGCAGAAGGATAAAGTTGTTGCGTATGCTAGTTGACAACTGAAGCCGCATGAAAGGAATTATCCGACTCATGATTTGGAGTTAGCGGTGATTGTGTTTGCTTTGAAGATGTGGAGACATTACTTATTGGGAGTTAGATTCGAGTTGTTTACGGATCATAAGTCGTTAAAGTATCTGTTCTCCCAAAAGGATTTGAATCTTCGACAGCAAAGGTGGCTAGAGTTTTTAGCATCTTATGATTTTGGTATAGCCTATACTCCAGGAAAAGGTAACGCAGTGGCAGATGCGTTAAGTCGAAGAAATGCAGGATTGGGAGCCATGTTTTCGGAATGGAAGAGTCTCGAGTATTTGGCTGGATTTGACTTCAGGCCTAGATGTGAATTGGAACCTAAGATGTTGGCAAACTTGTCGATAAGGCCTACTCTTGTGGAAAGAATTGGCGAGAGCCAAAGGAGAGATAATAAGCTTGTCAAGATTATCCGTGATTTGGAATCCGGATTGGACCCGGAGAAGGATAAAGGGTTCGAGGTCGATCGAGAGGGTTGGCTTCGAAAGCAAGGACGATTGGTTGTTCCCGATGTAGATGGATTGAGAGATGAAGTTCTAAGGGAGAGTCATCACTCGAAGTTGACGATTCATCCAGGTGGAAATAAGATGTATCGGGATATGAAGAGAGCTTACTACTGGGAAGGTATGAAGAAAGATGTTGGAAGTTTTATTTCCAAGTGTATGAACTGCCAGTTAGTAAAAGCTGAGCAGAAGAAGCCCAGTGGATTGCTTCAGCCATTAGAGGTTCCTACATGGAAGTGGGAGCAAGTGTCGATGGATTTTATCGATGGTCTACCTAGGACAAGAGCGGGAAATGAAGGGATTTGGGTCATTGTAGATCGTTTGACTAAAAGTGCAAGATTCATTCCTGTTCGATCGACTAGGACTGCATCGAAGTTGGCTGAACTGTATGTGAAGTGGATAGTTCGTTTCCATGGTGTTTCGAAGAGTATAGTGAGCGATCGAGATCCATTGTTCACTAGTGGATTTTGGAAGAGCTTCCAGGAAGTTTTGGGAACTGAGTTGTGTTTGAGTACAGCTTATCACCCTCAAACAGATGGTCAGACTGAGAGAGTCAACCGAGTTTTGGAAGATCTTCTTAGAGCATGTGTTTTGGACTTCGGAGGATCATGGGAAGATCACCTTCATTTGGTGGAATTTGCTTATAATAACAGTTATCAGTCGAGTATTGGTATGGCACCATATGAGGCATTATATGGAAGACCGTGTAACTCTCCGACATGTTGGTTGGAAACTGGAGAAAAGCTGATACTTGGGCCAGAGATGATTCGACAGACTTCGGATGGTATAGAGATCATTCGGCAAAGAATGAAGGCAGCCCAGGATCGTCAGAAAAGTTATGCCGATAACCGTCGAAAGGATTTGGAATTCGACGTAGGTGATATGGTTTTTGTGAAGATTTCTCCATTGAAGAATGTTATTAGATTCGGGAAGAAAGGGAAATTGACTCCGAGATTTGTTGGACCATTTCCGATTATCGAGCGAATTGGAAAGCTCGCTTATAGGTTGGAGTTACCGGAAAAGATGGCGGGTGTGCACAATGTTTTTCATGTATCTTATCTACGGAAGTATGTGCATGACCCGTGTATGGTGGTTTCTGCTGATAGCTGCGAAGACTTAGAGGTTGATCCCGTGGGTACGAGACCTCGTGAGCCGCTTCGTATTGTTGAAACCGATACGAAACAGCTTAGGAGGAAGACGATTACGTTGCTCAAGGTACAATGGAGTGATGATGTTAACGACTGTACATGGGAGGAGGAAGAGAGGATGAAGGCAGCTCATCCCGGACTCTTCGAGGTATGGCCCTAAAGTGTCGTGACATCTCATGAATTTGTAGCTTGTTCTAAGTCTTAGAATTCTGCATGCTAGGATAGAATTGGATGCATGGTTTGTTGATTGCTATGGATGGTAGGCATGCGGAATAATTGTGATTGCTGTTGTTTGCTTGGAATTTCGGGGGCGAAATTCCTAAGGGGGAGAGAATGTAACGACCCGTATTTTACGTATCGACAAATCGTAGAATTTGTATGTCGTTAGTGTTGTTTGTGTTGCCTCTAGCTTGAGTCGTTTAGAAGTTAACCCGAGTGCAAGAGTTGAGTCATGACCGACTCATAGGATAGGTCGTGCACAAGCTACGACTTAAATAAGTTGACCGACTCATAGATAAGTCGTAGACGACTTAAGGGTATGTGACCGAGTCAAGAGGAGGAAACGACTCATGGTCTATGCCGAGTCAGTGGGTTGGCATGTTAGAATTAGGACCGACTCATAGAGTGACCGAGTTAACAGGTAGACAACGACTCATAGTGGTGGACGAGTCAGTAGGAAGACCGACTCATGGGAGTTACCGGGTTATAGCTTAAGTCGTGGGCGAGTTAGTGGCTTAAGGCTTGGCAGTATGTTGATGAGTCGGTGAGGCCATAGGTCGTGAGTCGGCATCGTAGTTGAGTCGGCTAGGGCTTAGGTCGGCACTTGTATTGAGTCGTAAGTCGGCTAAGAGTTTTGGGCAGGCCGTGTGTTAGGTCGTGAGTCGGTAGGTGCGCAGAGTGTTAGGTCGCGTGCATGTTTTAGGCAGTATTGGTTAGGTGGTTGAGTCGGCAGGTTCTTGAGTCGGCAAGGTTAGGTCGTGGACGACTCATGTTAGGTCGGCGGCGACTCAAGGGGGCAGCGACTCAGGGGGAATTCAGCCTATAAATAGAGGGGTTTGGCTCACTTTTTGGCACCGGTTTTTGAAGCGACGAAGTGCTGCCATTTTGAAGACTCGACTACAACATTTCTTCATCTTCTTTTCTCCATTCCAATCTAATTCTAACATCCATCCAAGATCGAAGATCGAGTTTGAAGATTCAAGCGCCAAAGTTGAAGATCTTCATCCATTTGAGCTAGATTTCATCGATTGAAGCGAGATATTGCCGGATCAAGCCTTGATCTCCGCTGTCCAGATCTGAAGTGTTTAGTTTTCATAGTGTTTGGGTGATTTGGTGAGTGGTAGTTATCTCTCACGCGGATCCAAAGGAGTATATTGGATTGGTGACTTGTTGGAGTGTTGTAGTTAGAGATTTCATGCATTTTTCTTAGATCCAAGTGTAGATCCATGGTTTTTGAATATGTTTACTTATGCAAGTTCATTTAACAAGTATTAGGGACAAAACCAATGTTTTATAATTGATAGATCTATGTTAAAAACCTATGAATCATGCATGTTTGACTTATGCTCATTTATTTACGAAATTGCCATTATGGTTAATATTGCTTATTAGATCTTGTTTGAATGATTGATTGCTTGAATGTATGATTGATTTGATTGTTTCCAAGTAGCTAGTAGTTGATTTGGAACAAGATGATTGAAGATGATTCAAAAGCCACGGAAGAAGGCTCTTGAATGGTGAAAGCTGCTTAAGGCATATGTAGCGGATGTTGAAGTTCATATGTATGGATTGGATGATGTTGAGATGGAACTTTGCCATGATGCGATGAGGCAAACCATGTTGTTGAGTTGAGACATTGCTTTGATGCGATGAAGCGAAGTATGATGTGAGTCTTGGCTTAATCCAGGCAGGGATCATTCCAAGCAGGTTGATAACTTGAAGGGTAGTTCAAGTTGGTTGATAATGGATTGTTCAAGAGGTAGCTTGAGCTTGTATGAGGATAGTCGTCAAGAAGGATGGCTAGGAGGCTTGGATCTCATCGTTGTTGAAGGTTCTAGCATGCTCAAAAGCAAGAGTACATGGGGCGCCCATAACGACTACAGGTAGGTAGTCGGGACACCCAAAAGACTACAGGTAGGTAGTTGAGTACTCTGGGCAAAGTAGATAAGTCCTAGGCACAAGGCAGTGTACGGAGTTATGTCTAGAACCGGGGTTACCATTAGCCCTTGACAGATGGTCATTCAACTAACGGTGAAATCGAGGCAAGGATAACAGTGATAGCCAGAGTCATGGGTGTTTGGTTGTATTATCATTCGGCTTCAAGAGCGGTGTTTTCTGGGTGCTTATCCGATCTTGGTTTAGGCCTTGGGGGTTTGTATTTGGAAAACATCGTTCTTGACTCGAGTAGTTATTGTTTTACTTTAATTGTCTATGTTGTTATGCTTGCTTCTCCTTAGTGTATGTCTGCGGGCTATCACTGTAGAAAGAGAAGGAGTGGGATGGTTTGGTTCCTATTCCTTTTATCCTTTATGCTCTTTTGGTATGTTTGATAGTTAATTTACTGCTCACTAAGACTTCGTCTTACTCAAGGTTTTATGTCTCCTCTTATTACCTTGGGCTGTTCATCCATGTTGGGATGGGCAAACTAGGTAGCAGGTGACAGGTGCTGTTCTTGGAGTTCTTCGCTGATGATGACGAAGACGAGTAGGAGGCTATGCATATTATTTCTTACTATATGTACTGGGTATCCGCTGCTGTATTTGATTGAGTGTTATGTAGTGAGGCCTTGATGTATGGATGATTCATGTTTGTATAAAACTACTGTGGTGCTTATATGATGATTTTCTGTTATGAAGCTTCACTATATATATTTCTCTATTGTATTTTATCCATGCGCTGTGAGTAGTACGATAGAGTTTGTTGTTTTATCTACCCTGACTATCGTCCATGGCTACCTGGCACGCCTTTCAGCGCATTATTCCCTTGTTTTGGTGCGGGAGTCATGGGCGGTCGTCACACATAACCTGTCAGAACGAAGGCCTCAATGATTTCTACGGCTTTGCCAGCTTTCAGCCATCAACGGATAGATTAATGCCCAAAAAGGACAACCCGAATCTCAATCGGGTCTCGTAAGTTTTTTACCCTTCGTTTTTTCGACACGTGGATTTTTACGGTAAAACGGGATTACCGTGGCCCGTCTTCGACTTCCCATCGCTGGAGAGTGGTGCACCATGGTACTGTTCCATTTCAAATCCATGCACGTATTTTTAAAAGTCGTACGGCACTGTTTCGCCATTTCGGACGGATGTTGCACCTTGCACCGTGGATGTTGCACCCTGTAGATATCGATATTCGTACGGCCATAACTTCTGGCTCGTTTAGAGTTACGGTTGCCATAACCTGTCAAAACGAAGGCCTCGATGAGTTCTACGGCTTTGACAGCTTTCAGCCGTGAATGGATAGATTAATGTCCAAAAAGGACAACCTGATTCTCAATCGGGTCTCGTAATTTATTTACCCTTCGTTTTTTCGACACGTGGATTTTTACGGTAAAACGGGATTACGGTGCCCCGTCTTCGACTTCCCATCGCTGAAGAGTGGTGCACCATGGTACTGTTCCGTTTCAAATCCATGCACGCATTTCTAAAGGTCGTACGGCACTGTTTCTCCATTTCGGACGGATGTTGCACCTTGCACCGTGGATGTTGGACCCTGTAGATATCGATTATTTGGACGGCCATAACTTCTGGCTCGTTTAGAGTTACGGGAGCCATAACCTTTCAAAACGACGTCCTCGATGTGTTCTACGGCTTTGACAGCTTTCAGCCGTCAACGGATAGATTAATGCCCAAAAAGGACAACCCGAATTTCAATCGGGTCTCGTAAGTTTTTTACCCTTCGTTTTTTCGACACGTGGATTTTTACGGTAAAACGGGATTACGGTGCCCCGTCTTCGACTTCCCATCGCTGAAGAGTGGTGCACCATGGTACTGTTCCGTTTCAAATCCATGCACGCATTTCTAAATGTCGTACGGTACTGTTTCGCCATTTCGGACGGATGTTGAACCATGCACCGTGGATGTTGCACCCTGTAGATATCGATTATTCGGACGGCCATAACTTCTGGCTCTTTTAGAGTTACGGGAGCCATAACCTGTCAAAACGAAGGCCACGATGAGTTCTACGGCTTTGATAGCTTTCAGCCGTCAACGGATAGAATAATGCCCAAAAAGGACAACCCGAATCTCAATCGGTTCTCGTAAGTTTTTTACCCTTCGTTTTTTCGACACGTGGATTTTTACGGTAAAACGGGATTACCGTGGCCCGTCTTCGACTTCCCATCGATGGAGAGTGGTGCACCATGGTACTGTTCCATTTCAAATCCATGCACGTATTTCTAAAAGTCGTACGGCACTGTTTCGCCATTTCGGACGGATGTTGCACCTTGCACCGTGGATGTTGCACCCTGTAGATATCGATATTCGGACGGCCATAACTTCTGGCTCGTTTAGAGTTACGGGAGCCATAACCTGTCAAAACGAAGACCTCGATGAGTTCTACAGCTTTGATAGCTTTCAGCCATCAACGGATAGATTAATGCCCAAAAAGGACAACCTGAATCTCAATCAGGTCTCGTATGTTTTTTACCCTTCGTTTTTTCGGCACGTGGATTTTTACGGTAAACGGGATTATGTTGGCTGGTCTTCAATTTACCATCGCTGGAGAGTGGTGCACCATGGTACTATTCCGTTTCAAATCCATGCACGCATTTTTAAAGGTCGTACGGCATTGTTTCGCCATTTCGGATGGATGTTGCACCTTGCACCGTGGATGTTGCACCCTGTAGATATCGATTATTTGGACAGCCATAACTTCTGGCTCGTTTAGAGTTACGGGAGCCATAACCTGTCAAAACGAAGGCCTCGATGAGTTCTACGGCTTTGACAGCTTTCAACCATCAACGGATAGATTAATTCCCAAAAAGGATATCCTGAATCTCAATCGGGTCTCGTAAGTTTTTTACCCTTCGTTTTTTCGACACGTGGATTTTTACGGTAAAACAGGATTACGGTGCCCCGTCTTCGACTTTCCATCGCTGAAGAGTGGTGCGCCATGGTACTGTTCCGTTTCAAATCCATGCACACATTTCTAAAGGTCGTACGGTACTGTTTCGCCATTTCGGACGGATGTTGCACCTTGCACCGTGGATGTTGCACCCTGTAGATATCGATTATTCAGACGGCCATAACTTCTGGCTCGTTTAGAGTTACGGGAGCCATAACCTGTCAAAACGAAGTCCTCGATAAGTTCTACGTCTTTGACAGCTTTCAGCCGTCAACGGAAAGATTGATGCCCAAAAAGGACAACCCGAATCTCAATCGGGTCTCGTAAGTTTTTTACCCTTCGTTTTTTCGACACGTGGATTTTTACGGTGAAACGGGATTACGGTGCCCCGTCTTCGACTTTCCATCGCTGAAGAGTGGTGCGCCATGGTACTGTTCCATTTCAAATCCATGCACGCATTTTAAAGGTCGTACGGTATTGTTTCGCCATTTCGGACGGATGTTGCACCTTGCACCGTGGATGTTGCACCCTGTAGATATCGATTATTCGGACGGTCACAACTTCTGGCTCGTTTAGAGTTACGGGAGCCATAACCTGTCAGAACGAAGGCCACGATGAGTTCTACGGCTTTGATAGCTTTCAGCCATCAACGGATAGATTAATGCCCAAAAAGGACAACCCGAATCTCAATCCGGTCTCGTAAGTTTTTTACCCTTCGTTATTTCGACACGTGGATTTTTACGGTAAAACGGGATTACGGTGGCTGGTCTTTGATTTACCATCGCTGGAGAGTGGTGCACCATGGTACTGTTCCGTTTCAAATCCATGCACCCATTTCGAAAAGTCGTACGGCACTGTTTCGCCATTTCGGACGGATGTTGCATCTTGCACCGTGGATGTTGCACCCTGTAGATATCGATTATTCAGACGGCTATAACATCTGGCTCGTTTAGAGTTACGGGAGTCATAACCTGTCAAAACGAAGGCCTCGATGAGTTCTACGGCTTTGACAGCTTTCAGCCGTCAACGGATAGATTAATGCCCAAAAAGGACAACCGAATCTCAATCGGGTCTCGTAAGTTTTTTACCCTTCGTTTTTTCGACACGTGGATTTTTACGATAAAACGGGATAACCGTGGCCGTCTTCGACTTCCCATCGCTGGAGAGTGGTGCACCATGGTGCTGTTCCATTTCAAATCCATGCACGCATTTCTAAAAGTCCTACGGCACTGTTTCGCCATTTCGGACGGATGTTGCACCTTGCACCGTGGATGTTTCACCCTTTAGATATCGATTATTCGGGCGGGCATAACTTCTGGCTCGTTTAGAGTTACGAGAGCCATTACCTGTCAGAACGAAGGCCTCGATGAGTTCTCCGGCTTTGACAGCTTTCAGCCGTCAACGGATAGATTAATGCCCAAAAAGGACAACCCGAATCTCAATCGGGTCTCGTAAGTTTTTTACCCTTCGTTTTATCGACACGTGGATTTTTACGGCAAAGCGGGATTACCGTGGCCCGTCTTCGACTTCCCATTGCTGGAGATTGGTGCACCATGCTACTGTTCCATTTCAAATCCATGCACGTATTTCTAAAAGTCGTACGGCACTGTTTCGCCATTTCGGACGGATGTTGCACCTTGCACCGTGGATGTTGCACCCTGTAGATATCGATATTCGGACGGCCATAACTTCTGGCTCGTTTAGAGTTACGGGAGCCATAACCTGTCAAAACGAAGGCCTCGATAAGTTCTACGGCTTTGACAGCTTTCAGCCGTCAACGGATAGATTAATGCACAAAAAGGACAACCCGAATCTCAATCGGGTCTCGTAAGTTTTTTACCCTTCGATTTCGACACGTGGATTTTTACGGTAAAACGGGACTACCGTGGCCCGTCATCGACTTCCTATCGCTGGAGAGTGGTGCACCATGGTGCTGTTCCGTTTCGAATCCATGCATGCACTTCTAAAAGTCATACGACACCGTTTCGCCATTTCGGACGGATGTTGCACCTTGCACCGTGGATGTTGCACCCTGTAGATATCGATTATTCGGACGGCCATAACTTCTGGCTCGTTTAGAGTTATGGGAGCCATAACCTGTCATAACGAAGACCTCGGCGAGGTCTACGACTTTGACAGCTTTCAGCTGTCAACGGATAGATTAATGCCCAAAATGGACAACCTGAATCTAAATCGGGTCTCGTAAGTTTTTTACACTTCATTTTTTCGACACGTGGATTTTTACGGTAAAACGGAATTACGGTGGCTGGTCTACGATTTACCATCGCTGGAGAGTGGTGCACCATGGTACTCGTTATCCCGCTTTTTGGCAAAGCCGTGATACCAAAAGATTGGTCGAAAGCGAAAGACAGTTCGTCTCAGAGATTAGTTATACTTCACTTTGCTATGGATATCGATGAATTTTGTCCAAGTCTGGATCAGGCCACAATTGATAAGACACGACAAGAAAGATCATGGAAGTCGGTATTTCAAATTTCAAGTCAATCCGAGGTCGTATGCTCAAGTTATGATGGATTCAAGTTATGGAGGATGGACATTGCTTAGTTCGAACCCCTCCCCCTTCACTTGTTCGAAACCATCGAGTTCGAACCCATCCAAACAAGCTCCGTGTTCGAACCGATAAGCACTGCCACGCCACACTCGAACCCATCAGTTTCAAGTCCATCATGTTCGAATCCATAAGAAGAAGCGACGTTCGAATCCATCATGATGTCCTCTCTTCGAATCCCTCCAGGTTATAGAGTTCGTATCCATGGAGTTGTCGTTACTTCGAATCCATGGGATATGCCCTTGCTTTGACTCCATCAAGCAACCCCCCAGATGGCCTTGCCTCGAATCAATCCATGACCTCACCCTCGAATCCATGAACTAAACCTTTGCTTCGACTCCATTACATTCGAAACCATCACCTTCGAATCCATTCAAGCCCACCAGCTTCGAATCCAAGCCGCTTCGAATCGATCTTGTTCGAATCGATCGAGTTCGAACCCACGAGTACACCTTAGTTCGAAACGGACGCACTCGAACCCGGGGACATTCACTTGTTCGTACCCACCAAGTCAGCTAACTTGGATGACGTGTCGCCCCACGATACGAACGAGGCGAAATCCATGGGTTCGAAGCGGTCAACTCGGAGACAAAACATGATCGATTCGAGGAGCACGCGCCACGTCACTGCAGAATCACGTGTGCCCATGGATTCGAAGTCATGGTTTCGAAGATGATGGGTTCGAACTCCACAGCCAACCGAAAAACACCATTTCGAACCGATCATATCTCCTCAACCACACATCCAAATGCAACCAAATTTTCACAGTAGCCTCCATACAAAGTATAGATTGTTCCTGCCAAGTTTCAGCTCGATTGGACCATTTCTTGATGGGTTCGAAATGACTTTGAATCGATGTCAGATCGAGACGAAACTTGGTGGGGTCGGTCGCGTGGGCCCACTCACGTGCCAGAAGAGGTCTCCCGAAGTTTCAGCCAGATCTGGCCCTCCAACGCCTATAAATAGCACCCTGAAGCCTTCAGAAAAGGGGGCTTCCGAGAACTTCTGCCATTGAACGCTGAGACTCTGCTGGATTCAAATCCATTCATCAGAATCACTGTTGTATTCAGATTTCAAAGCTATTATCAATTGTAATCCGCTGTAATCGATTGAATCGAGCAAAGTAATAAAGAGAAATCCTTCAAAGTGGACGTAGGCACGAACGCCGAACCACTATAAATCCTGTGTTTGTGATTGTCGTTTGTGAATTACTGTGATTTATTTACCTAGAGCTGAATTCTATATTGATTGTTACTGAGTTATGTGTTGATTATTATCAAGTTGAATACGCAAACGGGTGCTTTCGTGATATTGGGTGTTTGTGACCAATTTTGGCGCAAACATTTTGGTGCTTTCACTGAGAGCTGAACTCAGGAGTTCTACCAGTTGATAATTGATTTAGAGAAAGTTTGAAAGTTTAGATTTGAGAAATTATGACGAGACAATCGAGTAGAAGGCCAAGGCCAGAGAGGAGTGAACAGCAGGGGAGTCAGGAGGCTTCCTCAGGAGCGAATCAACCATCGATCTACATCACTAGGGACGAGATGGAGACGATGATGAAGAAGCAAGAGGAGTTGATCTAGAGTTTATTTCAACAGATAGGACAGCTTGGAGCACAGAATAGAGGAGCCAATGGAGTCCAGAACGAAGCAGGACCATCCGGCGTCGCACCCGGATTAGGGGGCACACCCATGGGGAATGTTGGTCCAATTTCGGAGGGAGAAAGAGGAATATCTGCGCAACCTGGAGACAGCAGAGGAATGAACGCTCAGTCAAGGGGGAAGATCTCAGAGTTCCCTCGTGAACTCGGGGGGCAGGATGAAAGTAACGAACGAAGGTTACATCTTGGAGACACCGACAAGTTGGCAGAGATGGTTAGGCGAGCGATGAGAGGCGGTTTGGTGAACAAAGACCTAGAGGATGTTAATAGGAGTCCTTTCACTCCGGCAATCAGACGAGCTAGAAACCCACCGGATTTCAAATTACCATCGCTGGATATGTATGACGGGAGAACGGACCCCACGGTCCATCTGACAAAATATATGAGGCATATGGAAGTGCTGGGGGCATCAGAGGAGGTTATGGCCCGGTGCTTTCCACTATACTTGGCGGATATTGCGGCGTTATGGTTCAGGCAACTAGATAGTGGGTCCATCGGAACATGGAACGGTTTAACTGAGAGATTTATGAGGCAGTTCAGGGTTCACATTACAAGGCCCAAGAATGTGATGACACTGGCAACTTTGAAACAGAAGGCTGGAGAAACATTGAGAAGTTTCCTGACACGGTTCAATGCGGCAGCAGCTTCGGTGGATAGACCGGATCCATCCATGGTTATGATGGCGGCTGTGTTCGGAATAGCAGACGGAACGGAATTCAAAAATTCATTGACTAAGGATCCACCCGTAGATCTGGGAGAATTCTATCATGAGGCAAAAAAGTTTTTACGATTAGAGGATGCGAATGCAGAAAGAGAAGAAGGAGATGGGATAGAAGTTTATGCACTCAAAGATGAAAAGCCCCCTAGAAGGGACTCGGACAAGGATAAAGGTAAAAGAAGGATTGAGAATAACGGAGACAGATCAAAGCGGCAACGGAGGGAGCCGCGATTCACCACCTACACTGAGCTGAGCGAGAGCCTGGAGCGAATTTATCAGGATACCAAAGAACAGATTCCGTATCGAAGGCCGATGCGAAGGGACCCTACCTCTGACGAAAGGAAATCAGATAAGTTCTGTTTATTCCATGAATTAAATGGTCATAACACTAACGATTGTTGGCACCTGAAGGACGAGGTGGAAGGGCATATCAGGAACGGTATGCTCCTTCAATATGTAAGGAGGCGAGCTCCTGTGGCGGAACCAGAACGACCACCATCCACATCAGCTAGAGGCAATCCTGAATCAAGGCACCGTTTGGTTATCAATTGAGTGAGATAACGATGAACAAGTTGTAAGCTTCCACTAACGCAATTAAATCATTTACATATGTGCGAGATCGCGAACGATCTCCAGGCATGCTCTTAATGATCATTGACCGTTTCGTAGTGGGAACTTACGCTTCGACATCCGTGCTTTGCTTTCATATCATTTCAATTTGAACATTTAGACTCTGTTTGTTTGGACATTTCTATTTTGAAAACTTATCCGTGTAATAGATATTTGATTCTGATAACTCTGGAATGGCTAAGCTACTTACACATGTATGGGGTCGCGAACGATCCTTAGGCATGCTCTGAGATGGCGATGAACCGCCCTGACAAACGATCCAGGATCTCACCCGAATGTGACCCTGACATCGATAACATCAAGCCCTCCCGGGCACACAATTCGCCTCGGACGGCACTCGACTTCGAACAGTCACAACTCACCACGCCTAGATCGCGAACGGTCGTCACTTGAGGTCCAACACCCGACCGCGAACGGTCACAAATTCGCCTTGAACGGCACTTGGTCGCGAAAGATCATCAATTGCCGCGAACGGTCCCATTCAATCCTTTGCCATAAATAGCATCGACCGCGAACGGTCCTATTCCATCCTATGCCGCGAACGGCACGGACCGCGAACGGTCCCAATTCACCTCAAACAGCATATGATCCCGAACGATCGATGCATGGATTTATACGCTCGACCGCGCACGGTCGCACTTCACCTCGAATGACTCGATCACAAACGATCGTCATTTGAAGTTAAGCGCTCGACCATGAACGGTCGCGCTTCATCCCAAATGGCTTGATCCCGAACGATCGTCATTTGAGGCCGTATGAAACTGTCAAATTCTTTACAGGTCGATGACAGGATAAGAACATCCAACTCAAAGCATTACAAAACACACCTTCCTACCGCAAGGCATGTTTTGGGGGGCAAAATGTTATCCCGCTTTTTGGCAAAGCCGTGATACCAAAAGATTGGTCGAAAGCGAAAGACGGTTCGTCTCAGAGATTGGTTATAATTCACTTTGCTATGGATATCGATGAATTTTGTCCAAGTCCGGATCAGGCCACAATTGATAAGACACGACAAGAAAGATCATGGAAGTCGGTATTTCAAATTTCAAGTCAATCCGAGGTCGTATGCTCAAGTTATGATGGATTCAAGTTAAGGAGGATGGACATTGCTTAGTTCGAACCCCTCCCCCTTCACTTGTTCGAAACCATCGAGTTCGAACCCATCCAAACAAGCTCCGTGTTCGAACCGATAAGCACTGCCACGCCACACTCGAACCCATCAGTTTCAAGTCCATCATGTTCGAATCCATAAGAAGAAGCGACGTTCGAATCCATCATGATGTCCTCTCTTCGAATCCCTCCAGGTTATAGAGTTCGTATCCATGGAGTTGTCGTTACTTCGAATCCATGGGATATGCCCTTGCTTCGACTCCATCAAGCAACCTCCCAGATGGCCTTGCCTCGAATCAATCCATGACCTCACCCTCGAATCCATGAACTAAACCTTTGCTTCGACTCCATTACATTCGAAACCATCACCTTCGAATCCATTCAAGCCCACCAGCTTCGAATCCAAGCCGCTTCGAATCGATCTTGTTCGAATCGATCGAGTTCGAACCCACGAGTACACCTTAGTTCAAAACGGACGCATTCGAACCCGGGGACATTCACTTGTTCGTACCCACCAAGTCAGCTAACTTGGATGACGTGTCGCCCCACGATACGAACGAGGCGAAATCCATGGGTGCGAAGCGGTCAACTCGGAGACAAAACAGGATCGATTCGAGGAGCACGCGCCACGTCACTGCAGAATCACGTGTGCCCATGGATTCGAAGTCATGGTTTCGAAGATGATGGGTTCAAACTCCACAGCCAACCGAAAAACACCATTTCGAACCGATCATATCTCCTCAACCACACATCCAAATGCAACCAAATTTTCACATTAGCCTCCATACAAGGTAAAGATTGTTCCTGCCAAGTTTCAGCTCGATTGGACCATTTCATGATGGGTTCGAAATGACTTCGAATCGATGTCAGATCGAGACGAAACTTGGTGGGGTCGGTCGCGTGGGCCCACTCACGTGCCAGAAGAGGTCTCCCGAAGTTTCAGCCAGATCTGGGCCCCCAACGCCTATAAATAGCACCCTGAAGCCTTCAGAAAAGGGGGCTTCCGAGAACTTCTGCCATTGAACGCTGAGACTCTGCTGGATTCAAATCCATTCATCAGAATCACTGTTGTATTCAGATTTCAAAGCTATTATCAATTGTAATCCGCTGTAATCGATTGAATCGAGCAAAGTAATAAAGAGAAATCCTTCAAAGTGGACACAGGCACGAACGCCGAACCACTATAAATCATGTGTTTGTGATTGTCGTTTGTGAATTACTGTGATTTATTTACCTAGAGCTGAATTCTATATTGATTGTTACTGAGTTATGTGTTGATTATTATCAAGTTGAATACGCAAACGGGTGCTTTCGTGATATTGGGTGTTTGTGACCAATTTTGGCGCAAACAGTACTGTTCCGTTTCAAATCCATGCACGCATTTCTAAAAGTCGTACGGCATTGTTTCGCCATTTCGGACGGATGTTGCACCTTGTATCGTGGATGTTGCACCCTGTAGATATCGATTATTCGGACGGCCATAACTTCTGGCTCGTTTAGAGAGCCATAACCTGTCAAAACGAAGGCCTCGATGATTTCTACGGTTTTGACAGCTTTCAACCGTCAACGGATAGATTAATGGCCAAAAAGGACAACCCGAATCTCAATCGGGTCTCGTAAGTTTTTTACCCTTCGTTTTTTTGACACGTGGATTTTTACGGTAAAACGGGATTACCGTGGCCCCATCGCTGGAGAGTGGTGCACCATGGTACTGTTCCGTTTCAAATCCATGCACGCATTTCTAAAAGTCGAACGGCACTGTTTCGCCATTTCGGACGGATGTTGCACCTTGCACCGTGGATGTTGCACCCTGTAGATATCGATTATTCGGACGGCCATAACTTCTGGCTCGTTTAGAGTTACGGGAGCCATAACCTGTCAAAACGAAGGCCTCGATGAGTTCTACGGCTTTGACAGCTTTCAGCCGTCAACGGATAGGTTAAGCCCCAAAAAGGACAACACGAATCTCAATCGGGTCTTGTAAGTTTTTTACCCTTCGTTTTTTCGGCACGTGGATTTTTACGGTAAAACGGGATTACAGTGCCCCGTCTTCGACTTCCCATCGCTGAAGAGTGGTGCACCATGGTACTGTTCCGTTTCAAATCCATGCACGCATTTCTTAAGGTCGTACGGTACTGTTTCGCCATTTCGGACGGATGTTGCACCTTGCACCGTGGATGTTGCACCCTGTAGATATCGATTATTCGGACGGCCATAACTTCTGGCTCGTTTAGAGTTGTGGGAGCCATAACCTGTCAAAACGAAGGCCACGATGAGGTCTACGGCTTTGATAGCTTTCAGCCGTCAACGGATATATTAATGCCCAAAAAGGACAACCCGAATCTCAATCTGGTCTCGTAAGTTTTTTACCCTTCGTTATTTCGACACGTGGATTTTTACGGTAAAACGGGATTACGTTGGCTGGTCTTTGATTTACCATCGCTGGAGAGTGGTGCACCATGGTACTGTTCCGCTTCAAATCCATGCACCCATTTCGAAAAGTCGTACGGCACTGTTTCGCCATTTCGGACGGATGTTGCACCTTGCACCGTGGATGTTGCACCCTGTAGATATCGATTATTCCGACGGCTATAACTTCTGGCTCGTTCAGAGTTACGGGAGCCATAACCTGTCAAAACGAAGGCCTCGATGAGTTGTACGGCTTTGACATCTTTCAGCCTTCAACGAATAGATTAATGCCCAAAAAGGACAACCGAATCTCAATCGGGTCTCGTAAGTTTTTTACCCTTCGTTTTTTCGACACGTGGATTTTTGCGGTAAAACGGGATAACCGTGGCCCGTCTTCGACTTCCCATCGCTGGAGAGTGGTGCACCATGGTGCTGTTCCATTTCAAATCCATGCACCCATTTCTAAAAGTCATACGGCACTGTTTCGCCATTTCGGACGGATGTTGCACCTTGCACCGTGGATGTTGCCCCCTGTAGATATCGATTATTCGGCCGGGCATAACTGCTGGCACGTTTAGAGTTGCGGGAGCCATAACCTGTCAGAACGAAGGCCTCGATGATTTCTATGGCTTTGAAAGCTTTCAGCTGTCAATGGATAGATTAATGCCCAAAAAGGACAACCCGAATCTCAATCGGGTCTCGTAAGTTTTTTACCCTTCGTTTTTTCGACACGTGGATTTTTACGGCAAAACGGGATTACCGTGGCCCGTCTTCGATTTCCCATCGCTGGCGAGTGGTGCACCATGGTACTGTTCCATTTCAAATCCATGCACGTATTTCTAAAAGTCGTACGGCACTGTTTTGCCATTTCGGACGGATGTTGCACCTTGCACCGTGGATGTTGCACCCTGTAGATATCGATATTCGGATGGCCATAACTTCTGGCTCGTTTAGAGTTACGGGAGCCTTAACCTGTCAAAACGAAGGCCTCGATGAGTTCTACGGCTTTGACAGCTTTCAGCCGTGAACGGATAGATTAATGTCCAAAAAGGACAACCCGATTCTCAATCGGGTCTCGTAAGTTTTTTACCCTTCGTTTTTTCGACACGAGGATTTTTACGGTAAAACGGGATTACGGTGCCCCGTCTTCGACTTTCCATCGCTGAAGAGTGGTGCACCATGGAACTGTTCAATTTCAAATCCATGCACGCATTTCTAAAGGTCGTACGACACTGTTTTGCCATTTCGGACGGATGTTGCACCTTGCACCGTAGATGTTGTACCCTGTAGATATCGATTATTTGGACGGCCATAACTTCTGGCTCGTTTAGAGTTACAGGAGCCATAACCTGTCAAAACGACAGCCTCGATGAGTTCTATGGCTTTGACAGCTTACAACCGTCAACGGATAGATTAATGCCCAAAAAGGACAACCCGAATCTCAATCGGGTCTCGTAAGTTTTTTACCCTTCGTTTTTTCGACACGTGGATTTTTACGGTAAAACGGGATTACGGTGGCTGGTCTTCGATTTACCATCGCTGGAGAGTGGTGAACCATGGTACTTTTCCGTTTCAAATCCATGCACGCATTTCGAAAAGTCGTACGGCACTGTTTCGCCATTTCGGACGGATGTTGCACCTTGCACCGTGGATGCTGCACCCTATAGATATCGATTATTCGGACGGCTATAACTTCTGGCTCGTTTAGAATTACGGGAGTCGTAACCTGTCAAAACGAAGGCCTCGATGAGTTCTACGGCTTTGACAGCTTTCAGCCGTCAACGGATAGATTAATGCCCAAAAAGTACAACCCGAATCTCAATCGGGTCTCGTAAGTTTTTTACCCTTCGTTTTTTCGACACGTGGATTTTTAAGGTAAAACGGGATTACCGTGGCCCGTCTTCGACTTCCCATCGCTGGAGAGTGGTGCACCATGGTACTGTTCCGTTTCAAATCCATGCACGCATTTCTAAAAGTCGAACGGCACTGTTTCGCCATTTCGGTCGGATGTTGCACCTTGCACCGTGGATGTTGCACCTTGTAGATATCGATTATTCGGACGGCCATAACTTCTGGATCGTTTAGAGTTACGGGAGCCATAACCTGTCAAAACGAAGGCCTCGATGAGTTCTACGGCTTTGACAGCTTTCAGCCGTCAACGGATAGGTTAATGCCCAAAAAGGACAACCCGAATCTCAATCGGGTCTCGTAAGTTTTTTACCCTTCGTTTTTTTGACACATGGATTTTTACGGTAAAACGGGATTACCGTGGCCCGTTTTCGACTTCCCATCGCTGGAGAGTGGTGCACCATGGTACTGTTCCGTTTCAAATCCATGCATGCATTTCTAAAAGTCGAACGGCACTG
The DNA here is from genome assembly GCA_030765085.1 of Allium cepa. Taxonomy (NCBI): domain Eukaryota; kingdom Viridiplantae; phylum Streptophyta; class Magnoliopsida; order Asparagales; family Amaryllidaceae; genus Allium; species Allium cepa. The sequence goes on along the minus strand of CM060934.1, from coordinate 28,315,896 downwards.
TTTCGCCATTTCGGACGGATGTTGCACCTTGCACCGTGGATGTTGCACCCTGTAGATATCGATTATTCGGACGGACATAACTTCTGGCTCGTTTAGAGTTACGGGAACCATAACCTGTCAAAACGAAGGCCTCGATGAGTTCTACGGCTTTGACAGCTTTCAGCCGTCAACGGATAGATTAATGCCCAAAAAGGCCAACCCGATTCTCAATCAGGTCTCGTAAGTTTTTTATCCTTCGTTTTTTCGACACGTGGATTTTTACGGTAAAACGGGATTACGGTGCCCCGTCTTCGACTTCCCATCGCTGAAGAGTGGTGCACCATGGTACTGTTACGTTTCAAATCCATGCACACATTTCTAAAGGTCGTACAACACAGTTTCGCCATTTCGGACGGATGTTGCACCTTGCACCGTGGATGTTGCACACTGTAGATATCGATTATTTGGACGGCCATAACTTCTGGCTCGTTTAGAGTTACGGGAGCCATAACCTGTCAAAACGAAGGCCACGATGAGTTCTACGGCTTTGAAAGCTTTCATCCGTCAACGGATAGATTAATGCCCGAAAAGGACAACCCGAATCTCAATCGGGTCTCGTAAGTTTTTTACCCTTCGTTTTTTCGACACGTGGATTTTTACGGTAAAACAGGATTACCGTGGCCCGTCTTCGACTTCCCATCGCTGGAGAGTGGTGCACCATGGTACTGTTCCATTTCAAATCCATGCACGCATTTCTAAAAGTCGAACGGCACTGTTTCGCCATTTCGGACGGATGTTGCACCTTGCACCGTGGATGTTGCACCCTGTAGATATCGATTATTCGGACGGACATAACTTCTGGCTCGTTTAGAGTTACGGGAGCTATAACCTGTCAAAACGAAGGCCTCGATGAGTTCTACGGCTTTGACAGCTTTCAGCCGTCAACGGATAGATCAATGCCCAAAAAGGCCAACCCGATTCTCAATTAGGTCTCGTAAGTTTTTTATCCTTCGTTTTTTCGACACGTGGATTTTTACGGTAAAACGGGATTACGCTGCCCCGTCTTCGACTTCCCATCGCTGAAGAGTGGTGCACCATGGTACTGTTACGTTTCAAATCCATGCACACATTTCTAAAGGTCGTACAACACTGTTTCGCCATTTCGGACGGATGTTGCACCTTGCACCGTGGATGTTGCACACTGTAGATATCGATTATTTGGACGGCCATAACTTCTGGCTCGTTTAGGGTTACGGGAGTCATAACCTATCAAAACGAAGGCCTCGATGAGTTCTACGGCTTTGACAGCTTTCAGCCGTCAACGGATAGATTAATGCCCAAAAAGGACAACCCGAATCTCAATCGGGTCTCGTAAGTTTTTTACCCTTCCTTTTTTCGACACGTGGATTTTTACGGTAAAACGGGATTATGGTGGTTGTTCTTTGATTTACCATCGCTGGAGAGTGGTGTACCATGGTACTGTTCCGTTTCAAATCCATGCACCCATTTCGAAAAGTCGTACGGCAATATTTCGCCATTTCGGACGGATGTTGCACCTTACACCGTCCATGTTGCACCCTATAGATATCGATTATTCGGACGGCTATAACTTCTGGCTCGTTCAGAGTTATGGGAGCCATAACCTGTCAAAACGAAGACCTCGATGAGTTCTACGGCTTTGACAGCTTTCAGCCGTCAATGTATAGATTAATGCCCAAAAAGGACAACCCGAATCTCAATCGGGTCTCGTAAGTTTTTTACCCTTCGTTTTTTCGACACGTGGATTTTTATGGTAAAATGGGATTACTTTGGCCCGTCTTCGACTTCCCATCGCTGGAGAGTGGTGCACCATGGTACTGTTCCATTTCAAATCCATGCACGCATTTATAAAAATCGTACGACACTGTTTTGCCATTTCGGACGGATGTTGCACCTTGCACCGTGGATGTTGCACCCTGTAGATATCGATTATTCGGACGGCCATAACTTCTGGCTCGTTAAGAGTTACGGGAGCCATAACCTGTCAAAACGAAGGCCTCGATGAGTTCTATGGCTTTGACAGCTTTCAGCCGTCAACGGATAGATTAATGCCCAAAAAGGACAACCCGAATCTCAATCGGGTCTCGTAAGTTTTTTACCCTTCGTTTTTTCGACACGTGGATTTTTACGGTAAAACGGGATTACCGTGGCTGGTCTTCGATTTACCATCGCTGGAGAGTGGTGCACCATGGTACTGTTCCGTTTCAAATCCATGCACGCATTTTGAAAAGTCGTATGGCACTGTTTCGCCATTTCGGACGGATGTTGCACCTTGCACCGTGGATGTTGCACCCTGTAGATATCGATTATTTGGATGGCTATAACTTCTGGCTCGTTTAGAGTTACGGGAGCCATAACCTGTCAAAACAAAGGCCTCGATGAGTTCCACGGCTTTGATAGCTTTCAGCCGTCAACGGATAGATTAATGCCCAAAAAGGACAACCCGAATCTCAATCGGGTCTCGTAAGTTTTTTACCCTTCGTTTTTTCGACACGTGGATTTTTACGGTAAAATGGGATTACCGTGGCCCGTCTTCAACTTCCCATCGCTGGAGAGTGGTGCATTATGTTACAGTTCCGTTCCAAATCCATGCACGTATTTCTAAAAGTCGTACGGCACTGTTTCGCCATTTCGGACGGATGTTGCACCTTGCACCGTGGATGTTGCACCATGTAGATATCGATTATTCGGACGGCTATAACTTCTGGTTCGTTCAGAGTTACGGGAGCCATAACCTGTCAAAACGAAGGTCTCGATGAGTTCTACGGCTTTGACAGCTTTCAGCCGTCAACGGATAGATTAATGCCCAAAAAGGACAACCCGAATCTCAATCGGGTCTCGTAAGTTTTTTACCCTTCGTTTTTTCGACACGTGGATTTTTACGGTAAAACAGGATTACCGTGGCCCGTCTTCGACTTTCCATCGCTGGAGAGTGGTGCACCATGGTACTGTTCCGTTTCAAAATCATGCACGCATTTCTAAAAGTCGTACGGCATTGTTTTGCCATTTCGGACGGATGTTGCACCTTGCACCGTGGATGTTGCACCCTGTAGATATCGATTATTCGGACGGCGATAACTTCTGGTTCGTTAAGAGTTACGGGAGCCATAACCTGTCAAAACGAAGGCCTCGATGAGTTCTACGGCTTTGACCGCTTTCAGCCGTCAACGGATAGATTAATGCCCAAAAAGGACAACCCGAATCTCAATCGGGTCTCGTAAGTTTTTTACCCTTCGTTTTTTCGACATGTGGATTTTTAAGGTAAAACGGGATTACCGTGGCTGGTCTTTGATTTACCATCGCTGCAGAGTGGCGCACCATGGTACTGTTCCATTTCAAATCCATGCACGCATTTTGAAAAGTCGTACGGCACTTTTTCGCCATTTTGGACGGATGTTGCACCTTGCACCGTGGATGTTGCACCCTGTAGATATCGATTATTTGGACGGCTATAACTTCTGGCTCGTTTAGAGTTACGGGAGCCATAACCTGTCAGAACGAAGGCCTCGATGAGTTCAACGTCTTTGACAGCTTTCAGCCGTCAACGGATAGATTAATGCCCAAAAAGGACAACACGAATCTCAATCGGGTCTCGTAAGTTTTTTACCCTACGTTTTTTCGACACGTGGATTTTTACGGTAAAACGGGATTGCCGTGGCCCGTCTTCGACTTTCCATCGCTGGAGAGTGGTTCACCATGGTACTGTTCCGTTTCAAATCCATGCACGCATTTCTAAAAGTCGAACGACACTGTTTCGCCATTTCGGACGGATGTTGCACCTTGCACCGTGGATGTTGCACCCTGTAAATATCGATTATTCGGACGGCCATAAATTCTGGCTCGTTTAGAGTTACGGGAGCCATAACCTGTCAAAACAAAGGCCTCGATGAGTTCTACAGCTTTGACAGCTTTCAGGCATAAACGGATAGGTTAATGCCCAAAAAGGACAACCCGAATCTCAATCGGGTCTCGTAAGTTTTTTACCCTTCGTTTTTTCGACACGTGGATTTTTACAGTAAAACGGGATTACCGTGGCCCGTCTTCGACTTCCCATCGCTGGAGAGTGGAGCACCATGGTACAGTTCCGTTTCAAATCCATACACGCATTTCTAAAAGTCGAACGGCACTGTTTCGCCATTTCGGACGGATGTTGCACCTTGCACCGTGGATGTTGCACCCTGTAGATATCGATTATTCGGACGGTCATAACTTCTGGCTCGTTTAGAGTTACGGGAGCCATAACCTGTCAAAACGAAGGCCTCGATGAGTTCTACGGCTTTGACAGCTTTCAGCCGTCAACGGATAGATTAATGCCCAAAAAGGTCAACCCAATTCTCAATCGGGTCTCGTAAGTTTTTTATCCTTCGTTTTTTCGACACGTGGATTTTTACGGTAAAACGGGATTACGGTGCCCCGTCTTCGACTTTCCATCGCTGAAGAGTGGTGCACCATGGTACTATTACGTTTCAAATCCATGCACACATTTCTAAAGGTCGTACAAAACTGTTTCGCCATTTCGGACGTATGTTGCACCTTGCACCGTGGATGTTGCACCCTGTAGATATCGATTATTTGGACTGCCATAACTTCTGGCTCGTTTAGAGTTACGGGAGCCATAACCTGTCAAAACGAAGGCTTTGACAGCTTTCATCCGTCAACGGATAGATAAATGCCCAAAAAGGACAACCCGAATCTCAACCGGGTCTCGTAAGTTTTTTACCCTTCCTTTTTTCGACACGTGGATTTTTACGGTAAAACGGGATTATGGTGGCTGGTCTTTGATTTACCATCACTGGAGAGTGGTGTACCATGGTACTGTTCCGTTTCAAATCCATGCACCCATTTCGAAAAGTCGTACGGCACTATTTCGCCATTTCGGACGGATGTTGCACCTTGCACCGTCCATGTTGCCCCCTATAGATATCGATTATTCGGACGGCTATAACTTCTGGCTCGTTCAGAGTTACGGGAGCCATAACCTGTCAAAACGAAGGCCTCGATGAGTTCTACGGCTTTGACAGCTTTCAGCCGTCAATGTATAGATTAATGCCCAAAAAGGACAACCCGAATCTCAATCGGGTCTCGTAAGTTTTTTACCCTTCGTTTTTTCGACACGTGGATTTTTATGGTAAAATGGGATTACTGTGGCCCGTCTTCGACTTCCCATCGCTGGAGAGTGGTGCACCATGGTACTGTTCCGTTTCAAATCCATGCACGCATTTCTAAAAGTCGTACGGCACTGTTTTGCCATTTCGGACGGATATTGCATCTTGCACCGTGGATGCTGCACCCTGTAGATATCGATTATTCGGACGGCCATAACTTCTGGCTCGTTAAGAGTTACGGGAGCCATAACCTGTCAAAACGAAGGCCTCGATGAGTTCTATGGCTTTGACAGCTTTCAGCCGTCAACGGATAGATTAATGCCAAAAAAGGACAACCCGAATCTCAATCGGGTCTCGTAAGTTTTTTACCCTTCGTTTTTTCGACACGTGGATTTTTACGGTCAAACGGGATTACCGTGGCTGGTCTTCGATTTACCATCGCTGGAGAGTGGTGCACCATGGTACTGTTCCGTTTCAAATCCATGCACGCATTACTGTTTCGCCATTTCGGACGGATGTTGCACCTTGCACCGTGGATGTTGCACCCTGTAGATATCGATTATTCGGACGGCCATAACTTCTGGCTCGTTAAGAGTTACAGGAGCCATAACCTGTCAAAACGAAGGCCTGGATGAGTTCTACGGCTTGGACAGCTTTCAGCCGTCAACGGATAGATTAATGCCCAAAAATGACAACCCGAATCTCAATCGGGTCTCGTAAGTTTTTTACCCTTCGTTTTTTCGACACGTGGATTTTTACGGTAAAACGGGATGACCATGGCACGTCTTCAACTTCCCATCGCTGGAGAGTGGTGCGCCATGTTACTGTTCCGTTCCAAATCCATGCACGTATTTCTAAAAGTCGTACGGCACTGTTTCTCCATTTCGGACGGATGTTGCACCTTGCACCGTGGATGTTGCACCATGTAGATATCGATTATTCGGACGGCTATAACTTATGGTTTGTTCAGAGTTACGGGATCCATAACCTGTCATAACGAAGGCCTCGATGAGTTCTATGGCTTTGACAGCTTTCAGCCGTCAACGGATAGATTAATGCCCAAAAAGGACAACCCGAATCTCAATCGGGTCTCGTAAGTTTCTTACCCTTCGTTTTTTCGACACGTGGATTTTTACGGTAAAACAGGATTACCTTGGTCCGTCTTCGACTTTCCATCGCTGGAGAGTGGTGCACCATGGTACTGTTCCGTTTCAAAACCATGCACGCATTTCTAAAAGTCGTACGGCACTGTTTTGCCATTTCGGACGGATGTTGCACCTTGCGCCGTGGATGTTGCACCCTGTAGATATCGATTATTCGGACGGCGATAACTTCTGGCTCGTTAAAAGTTACGGGAGCCATAACCTGTCAAAACGAAGGCCTCGATGAGTTCTACGGCTTTGACCGCTTTCAGCCGTCAACGGATAGATTAATGCCCAAAAAGGACAACCCGAATCTCAATCGGGTCTCGTAAGTTTTTTACCCTTCGTTTTTTCGACATGTGGATTTTTACGGTAAAACGGGATTACCGTGGCCCGTCTTCGACTTTCCATCGCTGGAGAGTGGTTCAACATGGTACTGTTCTGTTTCAAATCCATGCATGTATTTCTAAAAGTCGTACGGCACTGTTTCGCCATTTCGGACGGATGTTGCACCTTGCACCATGGATGTTGCACCCTGTAGATATCGATTATTCGGACGGCCATAACTTCTGGCTCGTTTAGAGTTACGGGAGCCATAACCTGTCAAAACGAAGGCTTTGACAGCTTTCATCCGTCAACGGATAGATTAATGCCCAAAAAGGACAACCCGAATCTCAATCGGGTCTCGTAAGTTTTTTACCCTTCCTTTTTTCGACACGTGGATTTTTACGGTAAAACGGGATTATGGTGGCTAGTCTTTGATTTACCATCGCTGGAGAGTGGTGTACCATGGTACTGTTCCGTTTCAAATCCATGCACCCATTTCGAAAAGTCGTACGGCACTATTTCGCCATTTCGGACGGATGTTGCACCTTGCACCGTCCATGTTGCCCCCTATAGATATCGATTATTCGGACGGCTATAACTTCTGGCTCGTTCAGAGTTACGGGAGCCATAACCTGTCAAAACGAAGGCCTCGATGTGTTCTACGGCTTTGACAGCTTTCAGCCGTCAATGAATAGATTAATGCCCAAAAAGGACAACCCGGATCTCAATCGGGTTTCGTAAGTTTTTTACCCTTCGTTTTTTCGACACGTGGATTTTTATGGTAAAATGGGATTACAGTGGCCCGTCTTCGACTTCCCATCGCTGTAGAGTGGTGCACCATGGTACTGTTCCGTTTCAAATCCATGAACGCATTTCTAAAAGTCGTACGGCACTGTTTTGCCATTTCGGACGGATATTGCACCTTGCACCGTGGATGCTGCACCCTGTAGATTTCGATTATTCGGACGGCCATAACTTCTGGCTCGTTAAGAGTTACGGGAGCCATAACCTGTCAAAACGAAGGCCTCGATGAGTTCTATGGCTTTGATAGCTTTCAGCCGTCAACGGATAGATTAATGCCCAAAAAGGACAACGCGAATCTCAATCGGGTCTCGTAAGTTTTTTACCCTTCGTTTTTTCGACACGTGGATTTTTACGGTCAAACGGGATTACCGTGGCTGGTCTTCGATTTACCATCGCTGGAGAGTGGTGCACCATGGTACTGTTCCGTTTCAAATCCATGCACGCATTTTGAAAAGTCGTACGACACTGTTTCGCCATTTCGGACGGATGTTGCACCTTGCACCGTGGATGTTGCACCCTGTAGATATCGATTATTCGGACGGCCATAACTTCTGGCTCGTTAAGAGTTACGGGAGCCATAACCTGTCAAAACGAAGGCCTGGATGAGTTCTACGGCTTGGACAGCTTTCAGCCGTCAACGGATAGATTAATGCCCAAAAAGGACAACCCGAATCTCAATCGGGTCTCGTAAGTTTTTTACCCTTCGTTTTTTCGACACGTGGATTTTTACGGTAAAACGGGATTACCATGGCACGTCTTCAACTTCCCATCGCTGGAGAGTGGTGCGCCATGTTACTGTTCCGTTCCAAATCCATGCACGTATTTCTAAAAGTCGTACGGCACTGTTACCCCATTTCGGACGGATGTTGCACCTTGCACCGTGGATGTTGCACTCTGTAGATATCGATTATTCGGACGGCCATAACTTCTGGCTCGTTTAGAGTTACGGGAGCCATAACCTGTCAAAACGAAGGCCTGGATGAGTTCTACGGCTTGGACAGCTTTCAGCCGTCAACGGATAGATTAATGCCCCCAAAGGACAACCCGAATCTCAATCGGGTCTCGTAAGTTTTTTACCCTTCGTTTTTTCGACACGTGGATTTTTACGGTAAAACAGGATTACCGTGGTCCGTCTTCGACTTTCCATCGCTGGAGAGTGGTGCACCATGGTACTGTTCCGTTTCAAATCCATGCACGCATTTCTAAAGGTCGTACGGCACTGTTTCACCATTTCGGACGGATGTTGCACCTTGCACCGTGGATGCTGCACCCTGTAGATATCGATTATTCGGACGGCCATAACTTCTGGCTCGTTTAGAGTTACGGGAGCCATAACATGTCAAAACGACGGCCTCGCTGAGTTCTACGGCTTTGGCAGCTTTCAGCCGTCAACGGATAGATTAATGCCCAAAAAGGACAACCCGAATCGCAATCGGGTCTCGTAAGTTTTTTACCTTTCGTTTTTTCGACACGTGGATTTACCATCGCTGGAGAGTGGTACACCATGGTACTGTTCCGTTTCAAATCCATGCATGCATTTCGAAAAGTCGTACGGCACTGTTTCACCATTTCGGACGGATGTTGCACCTTGCACCGTGGATGTTGCACCCTGTAGATATCGATTATTCGGATGGCTATAACTTCTGGGTCATTTAGAGTTACGGGAGCCATAACCTGTCAAAACGAAGGCCTCGATGAGTTCTACGGCTATGATAGCTTTCAGCCGTCAACGGATAGATTAATGCCCAAAAAGGACAACCCGAATCTCAATCGGGTCTCGTAAGTTTTCTACCCTTCGTTTTTTCGACACGTTTATTTCTACGGTAAAACGGGATTACCGTGGCCCGTCTTCGACTTCCTATCTCTGGAGAGTGGTGTACCATGGTACTGTTCCATTTCAAATCCATGCACGCATTTCTAAAAGTCATACGGCATTGTTTTGCCATTTCGGACGGATTTTCCACCTTGCACCGTGGATGTTGCACCCTATAGATATCGATTATTCGGACGGCCATAACTTCTGGCTCGTTAAGAGTTACGGGAGCCATAACCTATCAAAACGAAGGCCTCGATGAGTTCTACGGCTTTGACAGCTTTAATCCATCAACGGATATATTAATGCCCAAAAAGGACAACCCGAATCTCAATCGGGTCTCGTAAGTTTTTTACCCTTCGTTTTTTCGACACGTGGATTTTTACGGTAAAACGGGATTACCGTGGCCCGTCTTCGACTTCCCATCGCTGTAGAGTGGTGCAGCACGGTACTGTTCCGTTTCAAATCCATGCACGTATTTCTAAAAGTCGTACGGCACTGTTTCGCCATTTCGGACGGATGTTGCAACTTGCACCGTGGATGTTGCACCCTGCAGATATCGATTATTCGGACGGCCATAACTTCTGGCTCGTTTATAGTTACGGGAGCCATAACCTGTCAAAACGAAGTCCTCGATGAGTTCTACGGCTGTGGCAGCTTTCAGCCGTCAACGGATAGATTAATGCCCAAAAAGGACAACCCGATTCTCAGTCGGGTCTCGTAAGTTTTTTACCCTTCTTTTTTTCGACACGTGGATTTTTACGGTAAAACGGGATTACGGTGCCCCGTCTTCGACTTCCCATCGCTGAAGAGTGATGCACCATGATACTGTTCCGTTTATAAATCCATGCACGCATTTCTAAAGGTCGTACGGCACTGTTTCGCCATTTCGGACGGACGTTGCACCATTCACCTTGCACCGTGGATGTTGCACCCTGTAGATATCGATTATTCGGACGGCCATAACTTCTGGCTCGTTTAGAGTTACAGGAGCCATAACCTGTCAAAACGAAGGCCACGATGAGTTCTACGGCTTTGACGGCTTTTAGCCGTCAACGGATAGATTAATGCCCAAAAAAGACAACCCGAATCTCAATCTGGTCTCGTAAGTTTTTTACCCTTCGTTTTTTCGACACGTAGATTTTTACGGTAAAACGGGATTACGGTGGCTGGTCTTCGATTTACCATCGCTGGAGAGTGGTGCACCATGGTACTATTCCGTTTCAAATCCATGCACCCATTTCGAAAAGTCGTACGGCACTGTTTCGCCATTTCGGACGGATGTTGCACCTTGCACCGTGGATGTTGCACCCTGTAGATATCGATTATTCGGACGGCTATAACTTCTGGCTCGTTCAGAGTTACGGGAGTCATAACCTGTCAAAACGAAGGCCTCGATGAGTTCTACGGCTTTGACAGCTTTCAGCCGTCAACGGATAGATTAATGCCCAAAAACGACAACCCGAATCTCAATCGGGTCTCGTAAGTTTTTTACCCTTCGTTTTTTCGACACGTGGATTTTTACGGCAAAACGGGATTACCGTGGCTGGTCTTCGATTTACCATCGCTGGAGAGTGGTGCACCATGGTACTGTTCCATTTCATATCCATGCACGCATTTCTAAAATTCGTACGACACTGTTTCTCCATTTCGGACGGATGTTGCACCTTGCACCATGGATGTTGCACCCTGTAGATATCGATTATTCGGACGGCCATAACTTCTTGCTCGTTTAGAGTTACGGGAGCCATAACCTATCAAAAAGAAGGCCTCAATGAGTTCTATGGCTTTGATAGCTTTCAGCCATCAACGAATAGATTAATTCCAAAAAAGGACAACCCGAATCTCAATCGGTTCTCGTAAGTTTTTTACCCTTCGTTTTTTCGACACGTGGATTTTTACGGTAAAACGGGATTACCGTGGCCCGTCTTACACTTCCCATCGCTGGAGAGTGGTGCACCATGGTACTGTTCCGTTTCAAATCCATGCACGCATATCTAAAAGTCGTACTGCACTGTTTCGCCATTTCGGACGGATGTTGCACCTTGCACCGTGGATGTTTCACCCAGTAGATATCGATTATTCGGATGGCCATAACTTCTGGCCCGTTAAGAGTTACGGGAGCCATAACCAGTCAAAACGAAGGCCTCGCTGAGTTCTACGGCTTTGACAGCTTTCAGCCGTCAACGGATAGATTAATGCCCAAAAAGGACAACCCAAATCTCAATCGGGTCTCATAAGTTTTTTACCCTTCGTTTTTTCGACACGTGGATTTTTACGGTAAAACGGGATTACCGTGGCCCGTCTTCGACTTCCCATCGCTGGAGAGTGGTGCACCATGGTACTGTTTCATTTCAATTCCATGCACGCATTTCTAAAAGTCGTACGGCACTGTTTCGCCATTTCGGACGTATGTTGCACCTTGGACCGTGGATGTTGCACCCTGTAGATATCGATTATTCGGACGGCCATAACTTCTAGCTCGTTTAGAGTAACGGGAGCCATAACCTCTCAAAACGAAGGCCTCGATGAGTTCTACGGCTTTGCCAGCTTTCAGCCGTCAACGGATAGATTAATGCCCAAAAAGGACAACCTGATTCTCAATGGGTCTCGTAAGTTTTTTACCCTTTGTTTTTTCGACACGTGGATTTTTACGGTAAAACGGGATTACGGTGCCCCGTCTTCGACTTCCCATCGCTGAAGAGTGGTGCACCATGGTACATTTCCGTTTCAAATCTATGCACGCATTTCTAAAGGTCGTACGGCACTGTTTCGCCATTTCGGACGGATGTTGCACCTTGCACCGTGGATGTTGCACCCTGTAGATATCGATTATTCGGACGGCCATAACTTCTGGCTCGTTTAGAGTTACGGGAGCCATAACTTGTCAAAACAAAGGCCACGATGAGTTCTACGGCTTTGACAGCTTTCTGCCGTCAACGGATAGATTAATGCCCAAAAAGGACAACCCGAAACTCAATCGGGTCTCGTAAGTTTTTTACCCTTCGTTTTTTCGACACGTGGATTTTGACGGTAAAACGGGATTACGGTGGCTGGTCTTCGATTTACCATCGCTGGAGAGTGGTGCACCATGTTACTGTTCTGTTTCAAATCCATGCACCCATTTCGAAAAGTCGTACGGCATTGTTTCTCCATTTCGGACGGATGTTGCACCTTGCACCATGGATGTTGCACCCTATAGATATCGATTATTCGGACGGCTATAACTTCTGGCTCGTTCAGAGTTACGGGAGCCATAACCTGTCAAAACGAAGGCCTCGATGAGTTCTATGGATTTGATAGCTTTCAGCCATCAACGGATAGATTAATGCCCAAAAAGGACAACCCGAATCTCAATCGGGTCTCGTAAGTTTTTTAACCTTCGTTTTTTCGACACGTGGATTTTTACGGTAAAACGGGATTACCGTGGCCCGTCTTCGACTTCCCATCGCTGGAGAGTGGTGCACCATGGTACTGTTCCGTTTCAAATCCATGCACGCATTTCTAAAAGTCGTACGGCACTGTTTTGCCATTTCGGACGGATGTTGCGCCTTGCACCGTGCATGTTGCACCCTGTAGATATCGATTATTCGGACGGCCATAACTTCTGGCTCATTAAGAGTTACGGGAGCCATAACCTGTCACAACGAAGGCCTCGATGAGTTCTACGGTTTTGACAGCTTTCAGCCGTCAACGGATGGATTAATGCTCAAAAAGGACAACCCGAATCTCAATCGGGTCTCGTAAGTTTTTTACCCTTCTTTTTTTCGACATGTGGATTTTTACGGTAAATCGGGATTACCGTGGCTGGTCTTCGATTTACCATCGCTGGAGAGTGGTCCACCAAGGTACTATTCCATTTCAAATCCATGCACGCATTTCGAAAAGTCGCATGGCACTGTTTCGCCATTTCGGACGGATGTTGCTCCTTGCACCGTGGATGTTGCACCCTGTAGATATCGATTGTTCGAACGGCTATAACTTTTGGCTCATTTAGAGTTACGGGAGCCATAACCTGTCAAAACGAAGGCCTCGATGAGTTCTACGGCTATGAAAGCTTTCTGCCATCAACGGATAGATTAGTGCCCAAAGAGGACAACCCGAATCTCAATCGGGTCCCGTAAGTTTTTTACCCTTCGTTTTTTCGACACGGTAAAATAGGATTACCGTGGCCCGTCTTCGACTTCCCATCGCTGGATAGTGGTGCACCATGGTACTGTTCCGTTTCAAATCCATGCACGTATTTCTAAAAGTCGTACGACACTGTTTCGCCACTTCGGACGGATGTTGCACCTTGCACCGTGGATGTTGCACCCTGTAGATATCGATTATTCGGAAGGACATAACTTCTGGCTCGTTTAGAGTTACGGGAGCCATAACCTGTCAAAACGAAGTCCTCGATGAGTTCTATGGCTTTGACCGCTTTCTGCCATCAACAGATAGATTAATGCCCAAAAAGGACAACCCGAATCTCAATCGGGTCTCGTAAGTTTTTTACCCTTCGTTTTTTCGACACGTGGATTTTTACCGTCGCCTGTCTTCGACTTGCCATCGCTGGAGAGTGGTGCACCATAATTCTGTTCCATTTCAAATCCATGCACGTATTTCTAAAAGTCCTACGGCACTGTTTCGCCATTTCGTACGGATGTTGCACCTTGCACCGTGGATGTTGCACCTTGTAGATATCGATTATTCGGACGACCATAACTTCTGGCTCGTTTAGAGTTACGGGAGCCATAACCTGTCAAAACGAAGGCCTCGATGAGTTCTACGGCTTTGACAGCTTTCAGCCATCAACGGATATATTAATGCCCAAAAAGGACAACCCGAATCTCAATCGGGCCTCGTAAGTTTTTTACCCTTCGTTTTTTCGACACGTGGATTTTCACGGTAAAACGGGATTACCGTGTCTCGTCTTCGACTTCCCATCGCTGGAGAGTGGTGCACCATGGTACTGTTCCGTTTCAAATCCATGCACGTATTTCTAAAAGTCGTACGGCACTGTTGTACGGCACCGTGGATGTTGCACCCAAAAAGGACAACCCGAATTCATTTTTAAAAATAAAATAAAATTGGAATACTACTAATCTCATTTAAAAGTCCTAACGGTTATGCATGATTAGTAGATATTCAAATTCCTGATATAAAAATACCACAAATAGACACAATTGTATGGTTTTATATGATGACATCATCTCCATCATTCTAAAAGTGGAATATGCGCCTAACAATATTTTTATGATTTTTGTTTGATTTTCTATTGAAATTTAATATTTATATTCAATTGGGCTTTAATGTTGGATTAATATCGATTACTTTATCTCTATTTTTCTCTATTTCTATTATTCTTTTGCTGATAACAAAAGGGGGAGAGAAAAGTTAAGATTTTGTAAAAAGGGAGAGAAAAGGTCAAAGAAGTTTTCAATATGCATATAGACTCATTTGCACATTTTGTTTGTATGCATATATGCAGGGGGAGTCATATATGTAGGGGGAGTATCATATAGAAAGGAAGCATTCAAATAGGGGGAGCAATTGAAATTATCAAATACATTTAATATATTCAAAATCTTAAATATATGTTTGTTATCATCAAAAGGGGGAGATTGTTGAATATGCGCTTATATGACTACATTTTTGAATAGTACAATTTCAAGCTCTCACTATAAACTATACAACTTTGATTACAATTACATCACATTTCACATTTACAATTCACCTCACTACATATCACTCACACTCGTAATTATATTCAACTTCATTCCAGTTTGAATCCAGCATCTGAGCGATCTGCAATAATATAAACTAACGCAGTAAAATTGAAAAAGAAATATTTTTGCAATTCAAAAATAAAAGATAATTTTGAAAATATGATTTGCCTCAGTTATTTGGGTTGTTCGTCATAATTTAAATTTGAATTCATCATACACGAACAACTTGTGACATACACAGTGTATTACTGTATATGCCACAAGGCCGTGCACGCCGATATATACACTTGATTGTTTTACAGGGACAGGTGCGCACAGGTCAAACCCAAATGAAAAAGACGGGTTCAACTCAGGTGCAACATAAATAAAATTTCGACTTCGGCACAAGGTCAAACCCGAGTTGTGAAACTGGATTCAACTCAAGTGATACAAGTTCGAACAATGCTCAATGCACAGCCAACAGATGTCACCAAAAACCAAACAAGGGACAGGATAACAGGTGCAAACAAAAGACACAGTGATGGCCGAGCAACTGATGTATACAAATACACTGATTAAATGCAACACTGGCTGCAAGGATCAACGAAGTGATGAACCAACAAATGCAACAAACTCAAATGTCCAGTTACAATACAACAAGGCAACAGTGCAGTTGCAACATAGGTGACACAAGTGTTACAAGACAAGATGCAGTGGTACATGACCATCAAGATAAACCAATGAACCAACTGTGCATATATGAAAGCATGATACAAAGTGAACCAGTGCCAGGTCAAACAGTGTACAACATCAACTACAAATCAAATGCAAGCAGTGGCAAGCTACAGGCCAAACAATCCCAAACTAATCAAAATCAACATCATGTTGTACAATTGAATTTCAAGTTCGACCAAAGTCAACAAGACAAGTCACTGGAATAAACATACCAAGCAAACCAACACAGCTGCAGTGGACAGCATCAGTATGCAAGAGAACAAAGACCAAGTGAAGCATCTGTGAAGTTTCTGAAGACTCAAATGAACATACCAAATGCAAACTCAGGTGATACATGTACACAGCAAAGGCCAATATATATGCACAGCAAATAATGTACACCAGTGAACCAGTATGGCAGCAAGCAAGTTCAAGTGATGTAAAATGGAAATCAAAGCATGTACAAGTTGTAATATTGCATATGGTCGAGCTGTTATTCAACATAGCAGCAATGCATATCGAATACAATATGCAACACACATGCACGACTTATGGCAGTGAAACTCAAGCAAGTGGAGATCACAGCAAACCAAAGTGCACCAATGAATAATCAAGAAGAATGCAACAACATGTCATAAGCAATGCAGCAACAATGATCAGGTGTTATGCATCAGGCATTAAAACAATGCAGTAATAAAAATGCAAGTGATAGTGAATATGTACAAGTGCAGTGTTCAAGACAAAGCAAGCAAGTTCGAATGTCCAGAAATTCACATCACAAACCAAAAGTCAAGTATGCTACAAAAATAGCATATCAACTTTATCAAGCATCAGAGGGAATCATCTATATCCAAACTGCAGATACAAAAATGTATCAAAGCCGTGTGTTTTAACAAGTCAACAGCAAAAAGAATTCCAAGCCGTGGTCATCACGTAATGATTCAATACCGTGAATGTTAAGCAACCAAAATATATACGTGAATTGAAGAAGTCAGCAATCATCTCAAACATCCAAGCTAAAATCAACGGCCAGAACAAATTATTTGACAAATTCAAATGATTTTATACGAACGAAGATAAAGGAGTTCGAACGCATATAAATACCCAATCATCATCGGCAATTATCTTATCGAATTCAAGCATAAAATCAGAAAAACACAAAGTATAAAATTACATACCAAAGCCAAATTCGATCAACGAAGTAGCCGACGTGAGCAACAATCAATCAAGAATACACGCAAAAGATCATCGAATCAATCCACAAACCATCGGCACTTCAAAAGCCCTAATTGAATCAAAGGGACGAAGCCCTAGATCTGAAAAAGGAGCGGCCATTTCTTCACGAAGAAAAATAAAAGAGACGGGCTGAAGTGAAAAAGGAGGGCCGGCCTTGGTTATATTAAAAAAGGGGTTTTGTTTTTAAGTTTTGTTTTTTTTAGGGGTTTTTAATTAGGGTTTATTTTTAATTTGTTTTTAATTTGTATTTTCCTCTTTAAACCGTTTATTTTCTAGTCGTGTGATTAGGGTGCAAACTACCGTGTGTAGTTTGGGAATTTGCAACTCGGTAGTTGAGTTGTGGTCAAGGTTTTGAGCGTAGAGTTAGATTAGTCAATAGCGGTGTATAGCGAGTTTACGTGTGTAAGCGATGGACTATCTAATTTCTAGTAGAAACCTTGGGGGCAGCACGTAGGCAGGGTTTTGCCGAAGCTGGGTAAATTCTGTGTTGTTTTGTTTTATTCTGTTATTTATATTCTGCGATATCTGTGCTGCTATTCTGTGATCTGAATTGAAATTAATTTATAAGCTTCCGCGATTATTTTTTAATAATTTACACTATCACCCTATTCACCCCCCCTCTAGGGTGAAATCGATCCTACAAAAACGAAGGCCTCGATGAGTTCTATAGCTTTCAACAGTCAACGGATAGAGTAATGCCCAAAAAGGACAACCCGAATATCTATCGGGTCTCGTAAGTTTTTTACCCTTCGTTTTTCTGACACGTGGATTTTTACGGTAAAACGGGATTACCGTGGCCCGTCTTCGACTTCCCATCGCTGAAGAGTGGTGCACCATGGTACTGTTCCGTTTCAAATCCATGCACGCATTTCTAAAGGTCGTACGGTACTGTTTCGCCATTTCGGACGGATGTTGCGCCTTGCACCTTGCACCGTGGATGTTGCACCCTGTAGATATCGAATATTCGGACGGCCATAACTTCTGGCTCGTTTAGAGTTACGGGAGCCATAACCTGTCAAAACGAAGGTCTCGATGAGTTCTACGGCTTTGATCGCTTTCAGCCATCAACGGATAGACTAATGCCCAAAAAGGACAACCCGAATCTCGATCGGGTCTCGTAAGTTTTTTGCCCTTCGTTTTTTCAACACGTGGATTTTTACGGAAAAACGGGATTACGGTGGCACATCTTCGACTTCCCATCGCTGAAGAGTGATGCACCATGGTATTGTTCCGTTTCAAATCCACGCACGCATTTCTAAAAGTCGTACGGCACTGTTTCTCCATTTCGGACGAATGTTGCACCTTGCACCGTGGATGTTGCACCCTGTAGATATCGATTATTCGGGCGGCCATAACTTCTGGCTCGTTTAGATTTACGGGAGCCATAACCTGTCAAAACGAAGGCCTCGTTGAGTTCTACGGCTTTGACAGCTTTCAACCGTCAACGGATAGATTAATGCCCAAAAAGGACAACCTGAATCTCAATCGGGTCTCGTAAGTTTTTTACCCTTAGTTTTTTCGACACATGGATTTTTACGGTAAAACGGGACTATCGTGGCCCATCATCGACTTCCTATCGCTGGAGAGTGGTGCACCATGGTACTGTTCCATTTCGAATCCATGCACGCATTTCTAAAAGTCATACGGCACTGTTTCGCCATTTCGGACGGATGTTGCACCTTGCACCGTGGATGTTGCACCCTGTAGATATCGATTATTCGGACGGCCATAACTTCTGGCTCGTTTAGAGTTATGGGAGCCATAACCTGTCATAACGAAGGCCTCGATAAGTTCTACGGCTTTGACAGCTTTCAGCCATCAACAGATAGATTAATGCCCAAAAAGGACAACCCGAATCTCAATCGGGTCTCGTAAGTTTTTTACCCTTCGTTTTTTTGACACGAGGATTTTTACGGTAAAACCGGATTACCGTGGCCCGTCTTCGACTTCCCATCGCTGAAGAGTGGTGCACCATGGTACTGTTCCGTTTCAAATCCATGCACGCATTTCTAAAAGTCGTACGGCACTGTTTCGCCATTTCGGACGGATGTTGCACCTTGCACCGTGGATGTTGCACCCTGTAGATATCGATTATTCGGACGGGCATAACTTCTGGCTCGGTTAGAGTTACGGGAGCCATAACCTGTCAAAACGAAGGCCTCGATGAGTTCTACAGCTTTGACAGCTTTCAACCATCAACGGATAGATTAATGCCCAAAAAGGACAACCGGAATCTCAATCGGGTCTCGTAAGTTTTTTACCCTTCGTTTTTTCGACACGTGGATTTTTACGGTAAAACAGGATTACCGTGGCCCGTCTACGACTTCCCATCGCTGGAGAGTGGTGCACCATGGTACTATTCCGTTTCAAATCCATGCACGCATTTCTAAAAGTCGTAACGCACTGTTTCGCCATTTCGGACGGATGTTGCACCTTGCACCGTGGATGTTGCACCCTGTAGATATCGATTATTCGGACGGCCATAACTTCTGGCTCGTTTAGGGTTACGGGAGCCATAACCTGTCAAAACGAAGGCCTCGATGAGTTCTACGGCTTTGACCGCTTTCAGCCATCAACGGATAGATTAATTCCCAAAAAGGACAACCCGAATCTCAATCGGGTCTCGTGAGTTTTTCACCCTTCGTTTTTTCGACACGTGGATTTTTACGGTAAAACGGGATTACGTTGGCTGGTCTTCGATTTACCATCGCTGGAGAGTGGTGCACCATGGTACTGTTCCGTTTCAAATCCATGCAAGCATTTTTAATGGTCGTACGACACTGTTTCGCCATTTCGGACGGATGTTGCACCTTGCACCGTGGATGTTGCACCCTGTAGATATAGATTATTCGGACGGCCATAACTTCTGGCTCGTTTAGAGTTACGGGAGCCATAACCTTTCAAACGAAGGCCTCGTTGATTTCTACGGCTTTGACCGCTTTCAGCCGTCAACGGATAGATTAATGCCCAAAAAGGACAACTCGAATCTCAATCGGGTCTCGTAAGTTTTTTACCCTTCCTTTTTTTCGACACGTGGATTTTTACGGTAAAACGGGACTACCGTGGCCCATCATCGACTTCCTATCGCTGGAGAGTGGTGCACCATGGTACTGTTCCATTTCGAATCCATGCATGCATTTTTAAAAGTCGTACGGCACTGTTTCGCCATTTCGGACGGATGTTGCACCTTGCACCGTGGATGTTGCACCCTGTAGATATGGATTATTCGGACGGCCATAACTTCTGGCTCGTTAAGAGTTACGGGAGCCATAACCTCTCAAAACGAAGGCCTCGATGAGTTCTACGGCTTTGACAGCTTTCAGCCATCAACGGATAGACTAATGCCCAAAAAGGACAACCCGAATCTCAATCGGGTCTCGTAAGTTTTTTACACTTCATTTTTTCGACACGTGGATTTTTACGGTAAAACGGGATTAACGTGGCTGGTCTTCGATTTACCATCGCTGGAGAGTGGTGCACCATGGTACTGTTCCGTTTCAAATCCATGCACGCATTTCTAAAAGTCGTACGGCACTGTTTCGCCATTTCGGACGGATGTTGCACTTTGTACCGTGGATGTTGCACCCTGTAGATATCGATTATTCGGACGGCCATAACTTCTGGCTCGTTTAGAGTTACGGGAGCCATAACCTATCAAAACGATGGCCTCGATGAATTCTACGGTTTTCACAGCTTTCAACCGTCAACGGATAGATTAATGCCCAAAAAGGACAACCCGAATCTCAATCGGGTCTCGTAAGTTTTTTACCCTTCGTTTTTTTGACACGTGGATTTTTACGGTAAAACGGGATTACCGTGGCCCGTCTTCGACTACCCATAGCTGAAGAGTGGTGCACCATGGTACTGTTCCGTTTCAAATCCATTCACGCATTTCTAAAAGTCGTATGGCACTGTTTCACCATTTCGGACGGATGTTGCACCTTGCACCGTGGATGTTGCACCCTGTAGATATCGATTTTTCGGACGGCCATAACTTCTGGCTTGTTTAGAGTTACGGGAGCCATAACCTGTCAAAACGAAGGCCTCGATGAGTTCTACAGCTTTGACAGCTTTCAGCCATCAACGGATAGATTAATGCCCAAAAAGGACGCCGGAATCTCAATCGGTTCTCGTAAGTTTTTTACCCTTCGTTTTTTCGACACGTGGATTTTTACGGTAAAACAGGATTACCGTGGCCCGTCTTCGACTTCCCATCGCTGGAGAGTGGTGCACCATGGTACTGTTCCGTTTCAAATCCATGCACGCATTTCTAAAAGTCGTACCGCACTGTTTCGCCATTTCGGACGGATGTTGCACCTTGCACCGTGGATGTTGCACCCTGTAGATATCGATTATTCGGACGGCCATAACTTCTGGCTCGTTTAGAGTTACGGGAGCCATAACCTGTCAAAATGAAGGCCTCGATGAGTTCTATGGCTTTAACCGCTTTCAGCCGTCAAAGGATAGATTAATACCCAAAAAGGACAACCGAATCTCAATCGGGTCTCGTGAGTTTTTCACCCTTCGTTTTCTCGACACGTGGATTTTTATGGTAAAACGGGATTACGTTGGTTGGTCTACGATTTACCATCGCTGGAGAGTGGTGCACCATGGTACTATTCCGTTTCAAATCCATGCAAGCATTTTTAATGGTCGTACGGCACTGTTTCGCCATTTCGGACGGATGTTGCACCTTGCACCGTGGATGTTGCACCCTGTAGATATCGATTATTCGGACGGCCATAACTTCTGGCTCGTTTAGAGTTACGGGAGCCATAACCTGTCAAAACGAAGGCCTCGATGAGTTCTACGGCTTTGACAGCTTTCAGCCATCAACGGATAGATTAATGCCCAAAAAGGATAACCCGAATCTCAATCGGGTCTCGTAAGTTTTTTACCCTTCGTTTTTTCGACACGTGGATTTTTACGGTAAAACGGGGATTACGGTGGCTGGTCTTCGATTTACCATCGCTGGAGAGTGGTGCACTATGGTACTGTTCCGTTTCAAATCTATGCACGCATTTCGAAAAGTCGTACGGAACTGTTTCGCCATTTCGGACGGATGTTGCACCTTGCACCGTGGATGTTGCACCCTGTAGATATCGATTATTCAGACGGCCATAACTTCTGGCTCGTTAAGAGTTACGGGAGCCATAATCTGTCAAAACGAAGGCCTCGATGATTTCTATGGCTTTGACATCTTTCAGCCGTCAACGGATGGAGTAATGCCCAAAAAGGACAACCCGAATCTAAATCGGGTCTCGTAAGTTTTTTACCCTTCGTTTTTTCGACACGTGGATTTTTATGGTAAAACGGGGAATACGGTGGCTGGTCTTCGATTTACCATCGCTGGAGAGTGGTGCACCATGGTACTGTTCCATTTCAAATCCATGCACGCATTACTAAAAGTCATACGGCACTGTTACGCCATTTCGGACGGATGTTGCACCATGCACCGTGGATGTTGCGCCCTGTAGATATCCATTATTCGGACGGCCATAACTTCTTGCTCGTTAAGAGTTATGGGAGCCATAACCTGTCAAAACGAAGACCTCGATGATTTCCACGGCTTTGACAGCTTTCAGCCGTCAACGGATAGATTAATGCCCAAAAAGGACTACCCGAATCTCAATCGGGTCTCGTAAGTTTTTTACCCTTCTTTTTTTCGACACGAGGATTTTTACGGTAAAACGGGATTACCGTGGCCCGTCCTCGACTTTCCATCGCTGAAGAGTGGTGCACCATGGTACTATTCTGTTTCAAATCCATGCACGCATTTCGAAAGGTCGTACGGCACTGTTTCGCCATTTCGGACGGATGTTGCACCTTGCACCGTGGATGTTGCACCCTGTAGATATCGATTATTCGGACGGCCATAACTTCTGGCTCGTTTAGAGCTACGGGAGCCATAACCTGTCAAAACGAAGGCCTGGATGAGTTCTACGGCTATGATAGCTTTCAGCCGTCAACGGAAAGATTAATGCCCAAAAAGGACAACCCGAATCTCAATCGGGTCTCGTAAGTTTTTTACCCTTCGTTTTTTCGACACGTGGATTTTTATGGCAAAACGGGATAACGGTGGCTGGTCTTCGATTTACCATCGCTGGAGAGTGGCGCACCATGGTACTGTTCCATTTTAAATCCATGCACGCATTTCTAAAAGTCGTACGGCACTGTTTCGCCATGTCGGACGGATGTTGCACCTTGCACAATGGATGTTGCACCCTGTAGATATCGATTATTCGGACGGCCATAACTTCTGGCTCGTTAAGAGTTACGGGATCTATAACCTGTCAAAACGAAGGCCTCGATGAGTTCTACGGCTTTGACAGCTTTCAGCCGTCAACGGATAGAGTAATGCCCAAAAAGGACAACCCGAATCTCTATCGGGTCTCGTAAGTTTTTTACCCTTCGTTTTTTCGACACGTGTATTTTTACGGTAAAACGGGATTACCGTGGCCCGTCTTCGACTTGCCATCGCTGAAGAGTGGTGCACCATGGTACTGTTCCGTTTCAAATCTATGCACGCATTTCTAAAAGTCGTAGGACACTGTTTCGCCATTTCGGACGGATGTTGCACCTTGCACAGTGGATGTTGCACCTTGCACCGTGGATGTTGCACCCTGTAGATATCGATTATTCGGACGGCCATAACTTCTGGCTCGTTTAGAGTTACGGGAGCCGTAACCTGTAAAAACGAAGGCCTCGATTAGTTTGACGGCTTTGACAGCTTTCAGCCATCAACGGAAAGATTAATGCCCAAAAAGGACAACCCGAATCTCAATCGGGTCTCGTAAGTGTTTTACCCTTCGTTTTTTCGACACGTGGATTTTTACGGCAAAACGGGATTACCGTGGCTGGTGTTCGATTTAACATCGCTGGAGAGTGGTGCACCATGGTACTGTTCCGTTTCAAATCCATGCACGCATTTCTAAAAGCCGTACGGCACTGTTTCGCCATTTCGGACGGATGTTGCACCTTGCACGTGGATGTTGCACCCTGTAGATATCGATTATTCGGACGGCTATAACTTCTGGCTCGTTTATAGTTATAGGAGCCATAACCTGTCAAAACGAAGACCTCGATGAGTTCTACAGCTTTGACAGCTTTCAGTCGTCAACGGACAGATTAATGCCCAAAAAGGACAACCCGAATCTCAATCGGGTCTCGTAAGCTTTTTACCCTTCGTTTTTTCGACACGTGGATTTTTACGGTAAAACGGGATTACAGTGGCCCGTCTTCGACTTCCCATCGCTGAAGAGTTGTGCACCATGGTACTGTTCCGTTTCAAATCCATGCACGCATTTCTAAAGGTCGTACGGCACTGTTTCGCCATTTCGGACGGATGTTGCACCATGCACCGCGGATGTTGCACCCTGTAGATATCGATTATTCGGACGGCCATAACTTTTGGCTCGTTAAGAGTTATGGGAGCCATAACCTGTCAAAACGAAGACCTCGATGAGTTCCACGGCTTTGACAGCTTTCAGCCGTCAACGGATAGATTAATGCCTAAAAAGGACAACCCGAATCTCAATCTGGTCTCGTAAGTTTTTTACCCTTCGTTTTTTCGACACGTGGATTTTTACAATAAAACGGGATTACCGTGGCCCGTCCTCGACTTTCCATCGCTGAAGAGTGGTGCACCATGGTACTGTTCTATTTCAAATCCATGCACGCATTTCTAAAGGTCGTACGACACTGTTTCGCCATTTCTGACGGATGTTGCACCTTGCACCGTGGATGTTGCACCCTGTAGATATCGATTATTCGAACGGCCATAACTTCTGGCTCGTTTAGAGTTACGGGAGCCATAACCTGTCAAAACGAAGGCCTGGATGAGTTCTACAGCTTTGACAGCTTTCAGCTGTCAACGAATAGATTAATGCCCAAAAAGGATAACCCTAATCTCAATAGGGTCTCGTAAGTTTTTCACCCTTCGTTTTTTCGACACGTGGATTTTTACGGTAAAACGGGATTACGGTGCCCTGTCTTCGACTTACCATCGCTGAAGAGTGGTGCACCATGGTACTGTTCCGTTTCAAATCCATGCACGCATTTCTAAAGGTCGTACGGTACTGTTTCGCCATTTCGGACGGATGTTGCACCTTGCACCGTGGATGTTGCACCCTGTAGATATCGATTATTCGGACGGCCATAACTTCTGGCTCGTTTAGAGTTACGGGAGCCATAACCTGTCAAAACGAAGGTCTCGATGAGTTCTATGGCTTTGACCGCTTTCAGCCATCAACGGATAGATTAATGCCCAAAAAGGACAACCGGAATCTCAATCGGGTCTCGTAAGATTTTTACCCTTCGTTTTTTCGACACGTGGATTTTAACGGTAAAACGGGATTACCGTGGTCCGTCTTCGACTTCCGATCGTTGAAGAGTGATGCACCATGGTACTGTTCCGTTTCAAATCCATGCACGCATTTCTGAAAGTCGTAAGACACTGTTTCTCCATTTCGGACGGATGTTGCACCTTGCACCGTGGATGTTGCACCCTGTAGATATCGATTATTCGGACGACCATAACTTCTGGCTCGTTTAGAGTTACGGCATCCATAACCTGTCAAAACGAAGGCCTCGATGAGTTCTACGGCTTTGACAGCTTTCAACCATCAACGGATAGATTAATGCCCAAAAAGGACAACCCGAATCTAAATCGGGTCTCGTAAGTTTTTTACCCTTCGTTTCTTCGACACGTGGTTTTTACGGTAAAACGGGACTACCGTGGCCCGTCATCGACTTCCCATCGCGGGAGAGTGGTGCACCATGGTACTGTTCTGTTTCGAATCCATGCACGCATTTCTAAAAGTCATACGGCATTGGTTCTCCATTTCGGACGGATGTTGCACCTTGCACCGTGGATGTTGCACCCTGTAGATATCGATTATTCGGACGGCCATAATTTCTGGCTCTTTTAGAGTTATGGAGCCATAACCTGTCATAACGAAGACCTCGATGAGTTCTACGGCTTTGACAGCTTTCAGCCGTCAACGGATAGATTAATGCCCAAAAGGACAACCCGAATCTCAATCGGGTCTCGTAAGTTTTATACCCTTCATTTTTTCGACACGTGGATTTTTACGGTAAAACGGAATTACGGTGGCTGGTCTTCGATTTACCATCGCTGGAGATTGGTGAACCATGGTACTGTTCCGTTTCAAATCCATGCACGCATTTCTAAAAGTCGTACGGCACTGTTTCGCCATTTCGGACGGATGTTGCACCTTGTACCGTGGATGTTGCACCCTGTAGATATCGATTATTAGGACGGCCATAACTTCTGGCTCGTTTAGAGTTACGGGAGCCATAACCTGTCAAAATGAAGGCATCGATGAGTTCTACGTTTTTGACAGCTTTCAACCGTCAACGGATAGATTAATGCCCAAAAAGGACAACCCGAATCTCTATCGGGTCTCGTAAGTTTTTTACCCTTCGTTTTTTTGACACGTGGATTTTAACGGTAAAACGGGATTACCGTGGCACGTCTTCGACTTCCCATCGTTGGAGAGTGGTGCACTATGGTACTGTTCCGTTTCAAATCCATGCACGCATTTCGAAAAGTCGTACGGCACTGTTTCGCCATTTCGGACGGATGTTGCACCTTGCACCGTGGATGTTGCACCCTGTAGATATCGATTATTCGGACGGCCATAACTTCTGGCTCGTTAAGAGTTACGGGAGCCATAACTTGTCAAAACGAAGGCCTCGATGATTTCTATGGCTTTGACAGCTTTTAGCCGTCAACGGATAGAGTAATGCCCAAAAAGGACAACCCGAATCTCAGTTGGGTCTCGTAGGTTTTTTACCCTTCGTTTTTTCGACACGTGGATTTTTACGGTAAAACGGGGATTACGGTGGCTGGTCTTCGATTTACCATCGCTGGAGAGTGGTTCACCATGGTACTGTTCCATTTCAAATCCTTGCACGCATTTCTAAAAGTCATACGGCACGATTTCTCCATTTCGGACGGATGTTGCACCTTGCACCATGGATGTTGCACCTTGCACCATGGATGTTGCACCCTGTAGATATCGATGATTCGGACGGCCATAACTTCTGGCTCGTTAAGAGTTATGGGAGCCACAACCTATCAAAACGAAGACGTCGATGAGTTCCACGGCTTTGACAGCTTTAAGCCGTCAACGGATAGATTAATGCCCAAAAAGGACAACCCGAATCTCAATCGGGTCTCGTAAGTTTTTTACCCTTCGTTTTTTCGACAAGTGGATTTTTACGGTAAAACGGGATTACCGTGGCCCGTCCTCGACTTTCCATCGCTGAAGAGTGGTGCACCATGGTACTGTTCCATTTCAAATCCATGCACGCATTTCTAAAGGTCGTATGGCACTATTTCGCCATTTCGGACAGATGTTGCACCTTGCACCGTGGATGTTGCACCCTGTAGATATCGATTATTCGGACGGCCATAACTTCTGGCTCGTTTAGAGTTACGGGAGACATAACCTTTCAAAACGAAGGCCTCGATGAGTTCTACGGCTTTGATAGCTTTCAGCCGTCAATGGATAGATTAATGCCCAAAAAGGACAACCCGAATCTCAATCGGGTCTCATAAGTTTTTTACCCTTTGTTTTTTTGACACGTGGATTTTTACGGTAAAACGGGATTATGGTGGCTGGTCTTCGATTTACCATCGCTGGAGAGTGGTGCACCATGGTACTGTTCCGTTTCAAATCCATGCACGCATTTCTAAAAGTCGTACGGCACTGTTTCGCCATTTCGGACGGATGTTGCACCTTGTACCGTGGATGCTGCACCCTGTAGATATCGATTATTCGGACGGCCATAACTTCTGGCTCGTTTAGAGTTACGGGAGCCATAACCTGTCAAAACGAAGGCCTCGATGAGTTCTACGTTTATGACGGCTTTCAACCGTCAACGGATAGCTTAATGCCCAAAACGGACAACCTGAATCTCAATCGGGTCTCGTAAGTTTTTTACCCTTCGTTTTTTTGACACGTGGATTTTTACGGTAAAACGGGATTACCGTGGCCCGTCTTCGACTTCCCATCGCTGAAGAGTGGTTCACCATGGTACTGTTCCGTTTCAAATCCATGCACGCATTTCTAAAAGTCGTACGGCACTGTTTCGCCATTTCGGACGGATGTTGCACCTTGCACCGTGGATGTTGCACCCTATAGATATCGATTATTCGGACGGCCATAATTTCTGGCTCGTTTAGAGTTACGGGAGCCATAACCTGTCAAAACGAAGGCCTCGATGAGTTCTACGGATTTGACAGCTTTCAGCCGTCAACGGATAGATTAATGCCCAAAAAGGACAACCCGAATCTCAATCGGGTCTCGTAAGTTTTTTACCCTTCGTTTTTCCGACACGTGGATTTTTACGGCAAAACGGGATTACGGTGGCTGGTCTTCGATTTACCATCGTTGGAGATTGGTGCACCATGGTACTGTTCCGTTTCAAATCCATGCACGCATTTTTAAAAGTCGTACGGCACTGTTTCGCCATGTCGGACGGATGTTGCACCTTGCACCGTGGATGTTGCACCATGTAGATATCGACTATTCGCACGTCCATAACTTCTGGCTCGTTAAGAGTTACGGGAGCCATAACCTTTCAAAACGAAGGCCTCGATGAGTTCTACGGCTTTGACGGCTTTCAGCGGTCAACGGATAGATTAATGCCCAAAAAGGACAAACCGAATCTCAATCGGGTCTCGTAAGTTTTTTACCCTTCGTTTTTTCGACACGTGGATTTTTACGGTAAAACGGGATTACCGTGGTCCGTCTACGACTTCCCATCGCTGAAGAGTGATGCGCCATGGTACTGTTCCGTTTCAAATCCATGCACGCATTTCTAAAAGTCGTACGGCACTGTTTCTCCATTTCGGACAGATGTTGCACCTTGCACCGTGGATGTTGCACCCTGTAGATATCGATTATTCGGACGGCCATAACTTCTGGCTCGTTTAAAGTTACGGGAGTCATAACCTGTCAAAACGAAGGCCTCGATGAGTTCTACGGCATTGACAGCTTTCAGCCGTCAACGGATAGATTAATGCCCAAAAAGGACAACCCGAATCTCAATCGGGTCTCGTAAGTTTTTTACCCTTCTTTTTTTCGACACGTGGATTTTTACGGTAAAACGGGGATTACGGTGGCTGGTCTTTGGTTTAACATCGCTGAAGAGTGGTGCACCATGATACTGTTCCATTTCAAATCTATGCACGCATTTTGAAAAGTCGTACGGCACTGTTTCGCCATTTCGGACAGATGTTGAACCTTGCACCGTGGATGTTGCACCCTGTAGATATCGATTATTCGGACGGCCATAACTTCTGGCTCGTTAAGAGTTACGGGAGCCATAACCTGTCAAAACGAAGGCCTCGATGATTTCTATGGCTTTGACAGCTTTCAGCCGTCAACGGATAGAGTAATGCCCAAAAAGGACAACCCGAATCTCAATTGGGTCTCGTAAGATTTTTACCCTTCGTTTTTTCGACACGTGGATTTTTACGGTAAAACGGTGATTACGGTGGCAGGTCTTCGATTTACCATCGCTGGAGAGTGGTGCACCATGGTACTGTTCCATTTCAAATCCATGCACGCATTTCTAAAAGTCATACGGCACTGTTTCGCCATTTCCGACGGATGTTGCACCTTGCACCGTGGATGTTGCACCCTGTAGATATCGATGATTCGGACGGCCATAACTTCTGGCTCGTTAAGAGTTATGGGAGCCATAATATGTCAAAACGAAGACCTCGATGAGTTCCATGGCATTGACAGCTTTCAGCTGTCAACGGATAGATTAGTGCCCAAAAAGTACAACCCGAATCTCAATCGGGTCTCATAAGTTTTTTACCCTTCGTTTTTTCGACACGTGGATTTTTACGGTAAAACGGGATTACCGTGGCCCGTCCTCGACTTTCCATCACTGAAGAGTGGTGCACCATGGTACTGTACCATTTCAAATCCATGCACACATTTCTAAAGGTCGTACGACACTATTTCGCCATTTCGGACGGATGTTGCACCTTGCACCATGGATGTTGCACCCTGTAGATATCGATTATTCGGACGGCCATAACTTCTGGCTCGTTTAGAGTTACGGGAGCCATATCCTGTCAAAACGAAGTCCGCGATGAGTTCTACGGCTTTGATCGCTTTCAGCCATCAACGGATAGATTAATGCCCCAAAAGGACAACCCGAATCTCAATCGGGTCTCGTAAGTTTTTTACCCTTCGTTTTTTTGACACGTGGATTTTTACGGCAAAACGGGATAACGGTGGCTGGTCTTCGATTTACCATTGTTGGAGAGTGGTGCACCATGGTATTGTTCGTTTTAAATCCATGCACGCATTTCTAAAAGTCGTACGGCACTGTTTCGCCATGTCGGACGGATGTTGCACCTTGCACCGTGGATGTTGCACCCTGTAGATATCGATTATTCGGACGGCCATAACTTCTGGCTTGTTAAGAGTTACGGGAGCCATAACCTGTCAAAATGAAGGCCTCGATGAGTTTTATGGCTTTGACGGCTTTTAGCCGTCAACGGATAGAGTAATGCCCAAAAAGGACAACCCGAATCTCAATCGGGTCTCGTAAGTTTTTTACCCTTCGTTTTTTCGACACGTGGATTTTTACGGTAAAACGGGATAACCGTGGCCCGTCTTCGACTTCCCATCGCTGAAGAGTGGTGCACCATGGTACTGTTCTGTTTCAAATCCATGCATGCATTTCTAAAAGTCGTACGACACTGTTTCGCCATTTCGGACGGATGTTGCACCTTGCACCTTGCACTGTGGATGTTGCACCCTGTAGATATCGATTATTCGGACGGCCATAACTTCTGGCTTGTTCAGAGTTATGGGAGCCATAACCTATCAAAACGAAGGCCTCGATGATTTCTACGGCTTTAATAGCTTTCAGCCCTCAACGGATAGATTAATGCCCAAAAAGGACAACCCGAATCTCAATCGGGTCTCGTAAGTTTTTTACCCTTCGTTTTTTCGACACATGGATTTTTACGGTAAAACGGGATTATCGTAGCCCGTCTTCGACTTTCCATCGCTGGAGAGTGGTGCACCATGGTAATGTTCCATTTCAAATCCATGCACGCATTTCTAAAAGTCTTACGGCACTGTTTCGCCATTTCGGACGGATGTTGCACCTTGCACCGTGGATGTTGCACCCTGTAGATATCGATTATTCGGACGGGCATAACTTCTGGCTCAGTTAGAGTTACGGGAGCCATAACCTGTCAAGATGAAGGCCTCGATGAGTTCTACGGCTTTGACAGCTTTCAGCCATCAACGGATACATTAATGCCCAAAATGGACAACCCGAATCTCAATCGGGTCTCGTAAGTTTTTTACCCATCGTTTTTTCGACACGTGGATTTTTACAGTAAACGGGATTACCGTGGCTGGTCTTCGATTTACCATCGTTGGAGAGTGGTGCACCATGGTACTGTTCCGTTTCAAATCCATGCACACATTTCTAAAAGCCGTACGGCACTGTTTCACCATTTCGGACGGATGTTGCACCTTGCACGTGAATGTTGCACCCTGTAGATATCGATTATTCGGACGGCTATAACTTCTGGCTCGTTTAGAGTTACGGAAGCCATAACCTGTCAAAACGAAGGCCTCGATGAGTTATACGGCTTTGATAGCTTTAAGCCGTCAACGGACAGATTAATGCCCAAAAAGGACAACCTGAATCTCAATCGGGTCTCGAAAGTTTTTTACCCTTCGTTTTTTCGACACGTGGATTTTTACGGTAAAACGGGATTACCGTGGCCCGTCTTCGACTTCCCATCGCTGGAGAGTGGTGCATCATGGTACTGTTCCGTTTCAAATCCATGCACGCATTTCTAAAAGCCGTACGGCACTGTTTCGCCATTTCGGACGGATGTTGCACCTTGCACCGTGGATGTTGCACGGACGGCCATAACTTCTGGCTCGTTAAGAGTTATGGGAGCCATAATCTGTCAAAACGAAGACCTCGATGAGTTCCATGGCATTGACAGCTTTCAGTTGTCAACGGATAGATTAATGCCCAAAAAGGACAACCCAAATCTCAATTGGGTCTCGTAAGTTTTTTACCCTTCGTTTTTTCGACACGTGGATTTTTACGGTAAAACGGGATTACCGTGGCCCGTCCTCGACTTTCCATCACTGAAGAGTGGTGCACCATGGTACTGTACCATTTCAAATCCATGTACACATTTCTAAAGGTCGTACGGCACTATTTCGCCATTTCGGACGGATGTTGCACCTTGCACCGTGGATGTTGCACCCTGTAGATATCGATTATTCGGACGGCCATAACTTCTGGCTCTTTTAGAGTTACGGGAGCCATAACCTGTCAAAACGAAGGCCGCGATAAGTTCTACGGATTTGATCGCTTTCAGCCGTCAACGGATAGATTAATGCCCCAAAAGGACAACCCGAATCTCAATCGGGTCTCGTAAGTTTTTTACCCTTCGTTTTTTTGACACGTGGATTTTTACGGCAAAACGGGATAACGGTGGCTGGTCTTCGATTTACCATTGCTGGAGAGTGGTGCACCATGGTACTGTTCCGTTTTAAATCAATGCACGCATTTCTAAAAGTCGTACGGCACTGTTTCTCCATGTCGGACGGATATTGCACCTTGCACCGTGGATGTTGCACCCTGTAGATATCGATTATTCGGACGGCCATAACTTCTGGCTCGTTAAGACTTACGGGAGCCATAACCTGTCAAAACGAAGGCCTCGATGAGTTTTACGGCTTTGACGGCTTTCAGCCGTCAACGGATAGAGTAATGCCCAAAAAGGACAACCCGAATCTCAATCGGGTCTCGTAAGTTTTTTACCCTTCGTTTTTTCGACACGTGGATTTTTACGGTAAAACGGGATAACCGTGGCCCGTCTTCGACTTCCCATCGCTGAAGAGTGGTGCACCATGGTACTGTTCTGTTTCAAATCCATGCACGCATTTCTAAAAGTCGTACGACACTGTTTCGCCATTTCGGACGGATGTTGCACCTTGCACCGTGGATGTTGCACCCTGTAGATATCGATTATTCGGACGGCCATAACTTCTGGCTTGTTCAGAGTTATGGGAGCCATAACCTATCAAAAGGAAGGCCTCGATGATTTCTACGGCTTTAATAGCTTTCATCCGTCAACGGATAGATTAATGCCCAAAAAGGACAACTCGAATCTCAATCGGGTCTCGTAAGTTTTTTACCCTTCGTTTTTTCGACACATGGATTTTTACGGTAAAAAGGGATTATCGTGGCCCGTCTTCGACTTTCCATCGCTGGAGAGTGGTGCACCATGGTAATGTTCCATTTCAAATCCATGCACGCATTTCGAAAAGTCTTACGGCACTGTTTCGCCATTTCGGACGGATGTTGCACCTTGCACCGTGGATGTTGCACCCGGTAGATATCGATTATTCGGACGGGCATAACTTCTGGCTCGGTTAGAGTTACGGGAGCCATAACCTATCAAAATGAAGGCCTCGATGAGTTCTACGGCTTTGACAGCTTTCAGCCATCAACGGATATATTAATGCCCAAAATGGACAACCCGAATCTCAATCGGGTCTCGTAAGTTTTTTACCCATCGTTTTTTCGACACGTGGATTTTTACGGTAAACGGGATTACCGTGGCTGGTCTTCGATTTACCATCGCTGGAGAGTGGTGCACCATGGTACTGTTCCGTTTCAAATCCATGCACACATTTCTAAAAGTCGTACGACACTGTTTCACCATTTCGGACGGATGTTGCATCTTGCACGTGGATGTCGCACCCTGCAGATATCGATTATTCGGACGGCCATAACTTCTGGCTCGTTTAGAGTTACGGGAGCCATAACCTGTCAAAACGAAGGCCTCGATGAGTTATACGGCTTTGATAGCTTTCAGCCGTCAACGGACAGATTAATGCCCAAAAAGGACAACCCGAATCTCAATCGGGTCTCGTAAGTTTTTTACCCTTCGTTTTTTCGACACGTGGATTTTTACGGTAAAACGGGGATTACTGTGGCTGGTCATCGGTTTACCATCGCTGAAGAGTGGTGCACCATGGTACTGTTCCGTTTCAAATCCATGCACGCATTTCTAAAAGTCGTACGACACTGTTTCGCCATTTCGGACGGATGTTGCACCTTGCACCGTGGATGTTGCACCCTGTAGATATCGATTATTCGGACGGCCATAACTTCTGGCTTGTTCAGAGTTATGGGAGCCATAACCTATCAAAACGAAGGCCTCGATGATTTCTACGGCTTTAATAGCTTTCAGCCGTCAACGGATAGATTAATGCCCAAAAAGGACAACCCGAATCTCAATCGGGTCTCGTAAGTTTTTTACCCTTCGTTTTTTCGACACATGCATTTTTACGGTAAAACGGGATTACCGTGGCCCGTCTACGACTTTCCATCGCTGGAGAGTGGTGCACCATGGTAATGTTCCATTTCAAATCCATGCACGCATTTCTAAAAGTCTTACGGCACTGTTTCGCCATTTCGGACGGATGTTGCACCTTGCACCGTGGATGTTGCACCCTGTAGATATCGATTATTCGGACGGGCATAACTTCTGGCTCGGTTAGAGTTACGGGAGCCATAATCTGTCAAAATGAAGGCCTCGATGATTTCTACGGCTTTGACAGCTTTCAGCCATCAATGGATTTATTAATGCCCAAAATGGACAACCGGAATCTCAATCGGGTCTCGTAAGTTTTTTACCCATCGTTTTTTCGACACGTGGATTTTTACGGCAAAACGGGATTACCGTGGCTGGTCTTCGATTTACCATCGCTGGAGAGTGGTGCACCATGGTACTGTTCCGTTTCAAATCCATGCACACATTTCTAAAAGTCGTACGGCACTGTTTCGCCATTTCGGACGGATGTTGCACCTTGCACGTGGATGTTGCCCCCTGTAGATATCGATTATTCGGACGGCTACAACTTCTGGCTCGTTTAGAGTTACGGGAGCCATAACCTGTCAAAACGAAGGCCTCGGTGAGTTATACGGCTTTGATAGCTTTCAGCCGTCAACGGACAGATTAATGCCCAAAAAGGACAACCCGAATCTCAATCGGGTCTCCAAAGTTTTTTACCCTTCGTTTTTTCGACACGTGGATTTTTACGGTAAAACGGGATTACCGTGGCCCGTCTTCGACTTCCCATCGCTGGAGAGTGGTGCACCATGGTACTGTTCTGTTTCAAATCCATGCACGCATTTCTAAAAGCCGTACGGCACTGTTTCGCCATTTCGGACGGATGTTGCAACTTGCACCGTGGATGTTGCACCCTGTAGATATCGATTATTCGGACGGCCATAACTTCTGGCTCATTTAGAGTTACGGGAGCCATTACCTATCAAAACGAAGGCCTCGATGAGTTCTACGGCTTTAACAGCTTTCAGCCATCAACAGATATATCAATGCCCAAAAAGGACAACCCGTATCTCAATCAGGTCTCGTAAGTTTTTTACCCTTCGTTTTTTCGACACGTGGATTTTTACGGCAAAACGGGATTACCATCGCTGGTCTTCGATTTACCATCGCTGCAGAGTGGTGCACCATGGTACTGTTCCATTTCAAATCCATGCACACATTTCTAAAAGCTGTACGGCACTGTTTCACCATTTCGGACGGATGTTGCACCTTGCACGTGGATGTTGCACCCTGTAGATATCGATTATTCGGACGGCTATAACTTCTGGCTCATTTAGAGTTACGGGAGCCATAACCTGTCAAAACGAAGGCCTCGATGAGTTATACGGCTTTGATAGCTTTCAGCCGTCAACGGACGGATTAATGCCCAAAAAGGACAACCAGAATCTCAATCGGGTCTCGTAAGCTTTTTACCCTTCGTTTTTTCGGCACGTGGATTTTTACGGTAAATCGGTATTACAGTGGCCCGTCTTCGACTTCCCATTGCTGGAGAGTGGTGCACCATGGCACTGTTCCGTTTCAAATCCATGCACGCATTTCTAAAGTCGTACGGTACTGTTTCGCCATTTCGGACGGATGTTGCACCTCGCACCGTGGATGTTGCACCCTGTAGATATCGATTATTCAGACGTCCATAACGTCTGGCTCGTTTAGAGTTACGGGAGCCATAACCTGTCAAAACGAAGGCCTCGATGAGTTCTATGGCTTTGACAGCTTTAAGTCGTCAACGGATAGGTTAATGCCCAAAAAGGACAACCCGAATCTCAATCGGGTCTCGTAAGCTTTTTACCCTTCGTTTTTACGACACGTGGATTTTTACGGTAAAACGGGAATACGATACCCCGTTTTCGACTTCCCATCGCTGAAGAGTGGTGCACCATGGTACTGTTCCGTTTCAAATCCATGCACGCATTTCTAAAAGTCGTACTGCACTGTTTCGCCATTTCGGACGGATGTTGCACCTTGCACCGTGGATGTTCACCCTGTAGATATCGATTAATCGGACGGCCATAACTTCTGGCTCGTTTAGAGTTACGGGAGCCATAACCTGTCAAAACGAAGGCCTCGATGAGTTCTACGGATTTGACAGCTTTCAGCCGTCAACGGATATATTAATGCCCAAAAAGGACAACCCGAATCTCAATCGGGTCTCGTAAGTTTTTTACCCTTCGTTTTTTCGACACGTGGATTTTTACGGTAAAACGGGATTACCGTGGCCCGTCTTCGACTTCCCATCGCTGGAGAGTGGTGCACCATGGTACTGTTCCGTTTCAAATCAATGCACGCATTTCTAAAAGTCGTACGGCACTGTTTCGCCATTTCGAACGGATGTTGCACCTTGCACCGTGGATGTTGCACCCTGTAGATATCGATTATTCGGACGGCCATAACTTCTGGCTCGTTTAGACTTACGGGAGCCATAACCTTTCAAAACGGAGGCCTCGATGAGTTCTATGGCTTTGATAGCTTTCAGCCATCAACGGATAGGTTAATGCCCAAAAAGGGCAACCCGAATCTCAATCGGGTCTCGTAAGTTTTTTACCCTTCGTTTTTTCGACACGTGGATTTTTACGGTAAAACGGGATTACGGTGCCCCGTCTTCGACTTCCCATCGCTAGGGAGTGGTGCACCATGGTACTGCTCCGTTTCAAATCCATGCACGCATTTCTAAAGGTCGTACGTCACTGTTTCGCAATGTCGGACGGATGTTGCACCTTGCACCGTGGATGTGGCACCCTGTAGATATCGATTATTCGGACGGCCATAACTTCTGGCTCGTTAAGAGTCACGGGAGCCATAACCTGTCAAAACGAAGGCCTCGATGAGTTCTATGGCTTTGACAGCTTTCAGCCGTCAACGAATAGATTAATGCCCAAAAAGGACAACCCGAATCTCCATCGGGTCCCGTAAGTTTTTTACCCTTCGTTTTTTCGACACGTGCATTTTTACGGTAAAACGGGATTACCGTGGCCCGTCTTCGGCTTTCCATCGCTGAAGAGTGATGCACCATGGTACTGTTCCGTTTCAAATCCATGCACGCATTTCTAAAAGTCGTACGGCACTGTTTCTCCATTTCGGACGGATGATGCACCTTGAACCGTGGATGTTGCACCCTGTAGATATATTGATTATTCGGACGGCCATAACTTCTGGCTCGTTTAGAGTTACGGGAGCCATAACCTGTCAAAACGAAGGCCTCGATGAGTTCTACGGCTTTGACAGCTTTTAGCCGTCAACGGTTAGATTAATGTGCAAAAAGGACAACCCGAATCTCAATCGGGTCTCGTAAGTTTTTTACCCTTCGTTTTTTCGACGCGTGGATTTTTACGGTAAAACGGGACTACCGTGGCCCGTCATCGACTTCCCATCGCTGGAGAGTGGTGCACCATGGTACTGTTCCGTTCTAATCCATGCACGCATTTCTAAAAGTCGTACGGAACTGTTTCGCGATTTCGGACGGATGTTGCGCCTTGCACCGTGGATGTTGCACCCTGTAGATATCGATTATTCGGACGGCCATAACTTCTGGCTCGTTTAGAGTTACGGGAGCCATAACCTGTCAAAACGAAGGCCTCGATGAGTTCTACGGATTTGACAGCTTTCAGCCGTCAACGGATAGAGTAATGCCCAAAAAGGACAACCCGAATCTCAATTGGGTCTCGTAAGATTTTTTACCCTTCGTTTTTTCGACACGTGGATTTTTACGTAAAACGGAGATTACGGTGGTTGGTCTTCGATTTACCATCGCTAGAGAGTGGTGCACCATGGTACTATTACATTTCAAATCCATCCACGCATTTCTAAAAGTCATACGGCACTGTTTCGCCATTTCGGACGGATGTTGCACCTTGCACCGTGGATGTTGCACCCTGTAGATATCGATGATTCGGACAGCCATAACTTCTGGCTCGTTAAGAGTTATGGGAGCCATAATCTGTCAAAACGAAGACCTCGATGAGTTCCATGGCTTTGACAGCTTCTAGCTATCAACGGATAGATTAATGCCCATAAAGGACAACCCGAATCTCAATCGGGTCTCGTAAGTTTTTTACCCTTCGTTTTTTCGACACGTGGATTTTTACGGTAAAACGGGATTACCGTGGCCCGTCCTCGACTTTCCATCACTGAAGAGTGGTGCACCATGGTACTGTACCATTTCAAATCCATGCACGCATTTCTAATGGTCGTACGGCACTATTTCGCCATTTCGGACGGATGTTGCACCTTGCACCGTGGATGTTGCACCCTGTAGATATCGATTATTCGGACGGCCATAACTTCTGGCTCGTTTAGAGTTACGGGAGCCATAACCTGTCAAAACGAAGACCGCGATGAGTTCTACGGTTTTGATCGCTTTCAGCCGTCAACGGATAAGCTAATGCCCCAAAAGGACAACCCGAATCTCAATCGGGTCTCGTAAGTTTTTTACCCTTCGTTTTTTTGACACGTGGATTTTTACGGCAAAACGGGATAACGGTGGCTGGTCTTCGATTTACCATCGCTGGAGAGTGGTGCACCATGGTACTGTTCCGTTTTAAATCCATGCACGCATTTCTAAAAGTCGTACGGCCCTGTTTCGCCATGTCGGACGGATGTTGCACCTTGCACCGTGGATGTTGCACCCTGTAGATATCGATTATTCGGACGGCCATAACTTCTGGCTCGTTAAGAGTTACGGGAGCCATAACCTGTCAAAACGAAGGCCTCGATGAGTTCTACGGCTTTGACGGCTTTCAGCCGTCAACGGATAGAGTAATGCCCAAAAAGGACAACCCGAATCTCAATCGGGTCTCGTAAGTTTTTTACCCTTCATTTTTTCGACACGTGGATTTTTACGGTAAAATGGGATAATCGTGGCCCGTCTTCGACTTCCCATCGCTGAAGTGGGTGCACCATGGTACTGTTCCGTTTCAAATCCATGCACGCATTTCTAAAAGTCGTACGACACTGTTTCGCCATTTCGGACGGATGTTGCACCTTGCACCGTGGATGTTGCACCCTGTAGATATACGTTATTCGGACGGCCATAACTTCTGGCTTGTTCAGAGTTATGGGAGCCATAACCTATCAAAACGAAGGCCTCGATGATTTCTACGGTTTTAATAGCTTCCAGCCGTCAATGGATAGATTAATGCCCAAAAAGGACAACCCGAATCTCAATCGGGTCTCGTAAGTTTTTTACCCTTCGTTTTTTCGACACATGGATTTTTACGGTAAAACGGGATTACCGTGGCCCGTCTTCGACTTTCCATCGCTGGAGAGTGGTGCACCATGGTAATGTTCCATTTCAAATCCATGCACGCATTTCTAAAAGTCTTACGGCACCGTTTCGCCATTTCGGACGGATGTTGCACCTTGCACCGTGGATGTTGCACCCTGTAGATATCGATTATTCGAACGGGCATAACTTCTGGCTCGGTTAGAGTTACGAGAGCCATAACCTGTCAAAACGAAGGCCTCGATGAGTTCTACGGCTTTGATAGCTTTCAGCCGTCAACGGACAGATTAATGCCCAAAAAGGACAACCCGAATCTCAATCGGGTCTCGAAAGTTTTTTACCCTTCGTTTTTTCGACACATGGATTTTTACGGTAAAACGGGATTACCGTGGCCCGTCTTCGACTTCCCATCGCGGGAGAGTGGTGCACCATGGTACTGTTCCGTTTCAAATCCATGCACGCATTTCTAAAAGCCGTACGGCACAGTTTCGCCATTTCGGACGGATGTTGCAACTTGCACCGTGGATGTTGCACCCTGTAGATATCGATTATTCGGACGGCCATAACTTTTGGCTCATTTAGAGTTACGGGAGCCATAACCTGTCAAAACGAAGGCCTCGATGAGTTCTACGGCTTTAACAGCTTTCAGCCATCAACATATATATTAATGCCCAAAAAGGACAACCCGAATCTCAATCAGGTCTCGTAAGTTTTTTACCCTTCGTTTTTTCGACACGTTGATTTTAACGGCAAAACGGGATTACCATCGCTGGTCTTCGATTTACCATCGCTGGAGAGTGGTGCACCATGGTACTGTTCCGTTTCAAATCCATGCACACATTTCTAAAAGCCGTACGGCACTGTTTCACCATTTCGGACGGATGTTGCACCTTGCACGTGGATGTTGCACCCTGTAGATATCGATTATTCGGACGGCTATAACTTCTGGCTCATTTAGAGTTACGGGAGCCATAACCTGTCAAAACGAAGGCCTCGATGAGTTATACGGCTTTGATAGCTTTCAGCCGTCAACGGACGGATTAATGCCCAAAAAGGACAACCGGAATCTCAATCGGGTCTCGTAAGCTTTTTACCCTTCGTTTTTTCGACACGTGGATTTTTACGGTAAAACGGTATTACAGTGGCCCGTCTTCGACTTCCCATCGCTGGAGAGTGGTGCACCATGGCACTGTTCCGTTTCAAATCCATGCACGCATTTCTAAAGTCGTACGGCACTGTTTCGCCATTTCGGACGGATGTGGCACCTTGCACCGTGGATGTTGCACCCTGTAGATATCGATTATTCGGACGGCCATAACTTCTGGCTCGTTTAGAGTTACGGGAGCCATAACCTGTCAAAACGAAGGCCTCGATGAGTTCTATGGCTTTGATAGCTTTAAGTCGTCAACGGATAGGTTAATGCCCAAAAAGGACAACCCAGATCTCAATCGGGTCTCGTAAGTTTTTTACCCTTCGTTTTTACGACACGTGGATTTTTACGGTAAAACGGGATTACGATGCCCCGTCTTCGACTTCCCATCGCTGAAGAGTGGTGCACCATGGTACGAAAGGTAAAAAACTTACGAGACCCAAATCTCAATCAGGTCTCGTAAGTTTTTTACCCTTCGTTTTTTCGACACATGGATTTTTACGGCAAAACGGGATTACCGTGGCTGGTCTTCGATTTAACATCGCTGGAGAGTGGTGCACCATGGTACTGTTCCGTTTCAAATCCACGCACGCATTTCTAAAAGCCGTACGGCACTGTTTCGCCATTTCGGACGGATGTTGCACCTTGCACGTGGATGTTGCACCCTGTAGATATCGATTATTCGGACGGCTATAACTTCTGGCTCGTTCATAGTTACAGGAGCCATAACCTGTCAAAACGAAATCCTCGATGAGTTCTACGGCTTTGACAGCTTTCAGTCGTCAACGGACAGATTAATGCCCAAAAAGGACAACCCGAATCTCAATCGGGTCTCGTAAGCTTTTTACCCTTCGTTTTTTCGACACGTGGATTTTTACGGTAAAACGGGATTACAGTGGCCCGTCTTCGACTTCCCATCGTTGGAGAGTGGTGCACCATGGTACTGTTCCGTTTCAAATCCATGCACGCATTTCTAAAAGTCGTACGGCACTGTTTCTCCATTTTGGACGGATGTTGCACCTTGCACCGTGGATGTTGCACCCTGTATATATCGATTATTCGGACGGCCATAACTTCTGGCTCGTTTAGATTTACGGGAGCCATAACCTGTCAAAACGAAGGCCTCGATGAGTTCTATGGCTTTGATAGCTTTCAGCCATCAACGGATACGTTAATGCCCAAAAAGGACAACCCGAATCTCAATCGGGTCTCGTAAGTTTTTTACCCTTCGTTTTTTCGACACGTGGATTTTTACGGTAAAACGAGATTACGATGCCCCGTCTTCGACTTCCCATCGCTAGGGAGTGGTGCACCATGGTACTGCTCCGTTTCAAATCCATGCACGCATTTCTAAAGGTCGTACGTCACTGTTTCGCCATGTCGGACGGATGTTGCACCTTGCACCGTGGATGTGGCACCCTGTAGATATCGATTATTCGGACGGCCATAACTTCTGGCTCGTTAAGAGTCACGGGAGCCATAACCAGTCAAAACGAAGGCCTCGATGAGTTCTATGGCTTTGACAGCTTTCAGCCGTCAACGAATAGATTAATGGCCAAAAAGGACAACCTGAATCTCCATCGGGTCCCGTAAGTTTTTTACCCTTCGTTTTTTCGACACGTGCATTTTTACGGTAAAACGGGATTACCGTGGCCCGTCTTCGACTTTCCATCGCTGAAGAGTGATGCACCATGGTACTGTTCCGTTTCTAATCTATGCATGCATTTCTAAAAGTCGTACGGCACTGTTTCTCCATTTCGGACGGATGTTGCACCTTGAACTGTGGATGTTGCACCCTGTAGATATCGATTATTCGGACGGCCATAACTTCT
The DNA here is from genome assembly GCA_030765085.1 of Allium cepa. Taxonomy (NCBI): domain Eukaryota; kingdom Viridiplantae; phylum Streptophyta; class Magnoliopsida; order Asparagales; family Amaryllidaceae; genus Allium; species Allium cepa. The sequence goes on along the minus strand of CM060934.1, from coordinate 28,273,389 downwards.
GGCTCGTTTAGAGTTACGAGAGCCATAACCTGTCAAAACGAAGGCCTCGATGAGTTCTACGGCTTTGACAGCTTTTAGCCGTCAACGGATAGATTAATGCGCAAAAAGGACAACCCGAATCTCAATCGGGTCTCGTAAGTTTTTTACCCTTCGTTTTTTCGACACGTGGATTTTTACGATAAAACGGGACTACCGTGGCCCGTCATCGACTTCCCATCGCTGGAGAGTGGTGCACCATGGTACTGTTCGGTTCTAATCCATGCACGCATTTCTAAAAGTCGTACGACACTGTTTTGCCATTTCGAACGGATGTTGCACCTTGCACCGTGGATGTTGCACCCTGTAGATATCGATTATTCGGACGGCCATAACTTCTGGCTCGTTTAGAGTTACGGGAGCCATAACCTGTCAAAACGAAGGCCTCGATGAGTTATACGGCTTTGATCGCTTTCAGCCATCAACGGACGGATTAATGCCCAAAAAGAACAACCTGATTCTCAATCGGGTCTCGTAAGCTTTTTACCCTTCGTTTTTTCGACACGTGGATTTTTACGGTAAAACGGTATTACAGTGGCCCGTCTTCGACTTCCCATCGCTGGAGAGTGATGCACCATGGCACTGTTCCGTTTCAAATCCATGCACGCATTTCTAAAGACGTACGACACTGTTTCGCCATTTCGGACGGATGTTGCACCTTGCACCGTGGATGTTGCACCCTGTAGATATCGATTATTCGGACGGCCATAACTTCTGGCTCGTTTAGAGTTACGGGAGCCATAACCTGTCAAAACGAAGGCCTCGATGAGCTCTATGGCTTTGATAGCTTTCAGTCATCAACGGATAGGTTAATGCCCAAAAAGGACAACCCGGATCTCAATCGGGTCTCGTGAGTTTTTTACCCTTCGTTTTTACGACACGTGGATTTTTACGGTAAAACGGGATTACGATGCCCCGTCTTCGACTTCCCATCGCTGAAGAGTGGTGCACCATGGTACGAACGGTAAAAAACTTACGAGACCCAAATCTCAATCAGGTCTCGTAAGTTTTTTACCCTTCGTTTTTTCGACACGTGGATTTTTACGGCAAAACGGGATTACCGTGGCTGGTCTTCGATTTAACATCGCTGGAGAGTGGTGCACCATGGTACTGTTCCGTTTCAAATCCACGCACGCATTTCTAAAAGCCGTACGACACTGTTTCGCCATTTCGGACGGATGTTGCACCTTGCACGTGGATGTTGCACCCTGTAGATATCGATTATTCGGACGGCTATAACTTCTGGCTCGTTCATAGTTACAGGAGCCATAACATGTCAAAACGAAATCCTCGATGAGTTCTACGGCTTTGATAGCTTTCAGTCGTCAACGGACAGATTAATGCCCAAAAAGGACAACCCGAATCTCAATCGGGTCTCGTAAGCTTTTTACCCTTCGTTTTTTCGACACGTGGATTTTTACGGTAAAACGGGATTACAGTGGCCCGTCTTCGACTTCCCATCGCTGGAGAGTGGTGCACCATGGTACTGTTCCGTTTCAAATCCATGCACGAATTTCTAAAAGTCGTACGGCACTGTTTCTCCATTTTGGACGGATGTTGCACCTTGCACCGTGGATGTTGCACCCTGTAGATATCGATTATTCGGACGGCCATAACTTCTGGCTCGTTTAGATTTACGGGAGCCATAACCTGTCAAAACGAAGGCCTCGATGAGTTCTATGGCTTTGATAGCTTTCATCCATCAACGGATACGTTAATGCCCAAAAAGGACAACCCGAATCTCAATCGGGTCTCGTAAGTTTTTTACCCTTCGTTTTTTCGACACGTGGATTTTTACGGTAAAACGGGATTATGGTGCCCCGTCTTCGACTTCCCATCGCTAGGGAGTGGTGCACCATGGTACTGCTCCGTTTCAAATCCATGCACGCATTTCTAAAGGTCGTACGTCACTGTTTCGCCATGTTGGACGGATGTTGCACCTTGCACCGTGGATGTGGCACCCTGTAGATATCGATTATTCGGACGACCATAACTTCTGGCTCGTTAAGAGTCACGGGAGCCATAACCTGTCAAAACGAAGGCCTCGATGAGTTCTATGGCTTTGACAGCTTTCAGCCGTCAACGAATAGATTAATGGCCAAAAAGGACAACCTGAATCTTCATCGGGTCCCGTAAGTTTTTTACCCTTCGTTTTTTCGACACGTGCATTTTTACGGTAAAACGGGATTACCGTGGCCCGTCATCGACTTCCCACCGCTGGAGAGTGGTGCACCATGGTACTGTTCTGTTTTAATCCATGCACGCATTTCTAAAAGTCGTACGGCACTGTTTTGCCATTTCGGACGGATGTTGCACCTTGCACCGTGGATGTTGCACCCTGTAGATATCGATTATTCGGACGGCCATAACTTCTGACTCGTTTAGAGTTACGGGAGCCATAACCTGTCAAAACGAAGGCCTCGATGAGTTCTACGGATTTGACAGCTTTCAGCCGTCAACGGATAGATTAATGCCCAAAAAGGACAACCCGAATCTCAATCGGGTCTCGTAAGTTTTTTACCCTCCGTTTTTCTGACACGTGGATTTTTACGGCAAAACGGGATTACGGTGGCTGGTCTTCGATTTACCATCGCTGGAGAGTGGTGTACCATGGCCCTGTTCCGTTTCAAATCCATGCACGCATTTCCAAAAGTCGTACGGCACTGTTTCGTCATGTCGGACAGATGTTGCACCTTGCACCGTGGATGTTGCACCATGTAGATATCGATTATTCGGACGACCATAACTTCTAGCTCGTTAAGAGTTACGGGAGCCATAACCTTTGAAATCGAAGGCCTCGATGAGTTCTACGGCTTTGACAGCTTTCAGCCGTCAACGGATAGATTAATGCCCAAAAAGGACAACCCAAATCTAAATCGGGTCTCGTAAGTTTTTTACCCTTCGTTTTTTCGACACGTGGATTTTTACGGTAAAACGGGATTACCGTGGTCCGTCTTCGACTTCCCATCACTGAAGAATGATGCACCATGGTACTGTTCCGTTTCAAATCCTTGCACGCATTTCTACAAGTCGTACGGCACTGTTTCTCCATTTCGGCCGGATGTTGCACCTTGCACCGTGGATGTTGCACCATGTAGATATCGATTATTCGGACGGCCATAACATCTGGCTCGTTTAGAGTTACGGGAGCCATAACCTGTCAAAACGAAGGTCTCGATGAGTTATACGGCATTGACAGCTTTCATCCGTCAACGGATAGATTAGTGCCCAAAAAGGACAACCCGAATCTCAATCGGGTCTCGTAAGTTTTTTACAATTCGTTTTTTCAACACGTGGATTTTTGCGGTAAAACGGGGATTACGGTGGCCGCTCTTCGATTTACCATCGCTGGAGAGTGGTGCACTATGGTACAGTTCTGTTTCAAATCCATGCATGCATTTCGAAAAGTCGTACGACACTGTTTCGCCATTTCGGACGGATGTTGCACCTTGCACCGTGGATGTTGCACCCTGTAGATATCGATTATTCAGACGGCCATAACTTCTGACTCGTTAAGAGTTACGGGAGCCATAACCTGTCAAAACGAAGGCCTCGATGATTTCTATGGCTTTGACGGCTTTCAGCCGTCAACGGATAGAGGAATGCCCAAAAAGGACAACCCGAATCTCAATCGGGTCTCGTAAGTTTTTCACCCTTCTTTTTTTCGACACGTGGATTTTTACGGTAAAACGGGGATTACGTTGGCCGGTCTTCGATTTACCATCGCTGGAGAGTGGTGCACCATGGTACAGTTCCGTTTCAAATCCATGCACGCATTTCTAAAAGTCATACGGCACTGTTTCGCCATTTCGGACGGATGTTGCACCTTGCACCGTGGATGTTGCACCCTGCAGATTTCGATTATTCGAACGGCCATAACTTCTGGCTCGTTAAGAGTTATGGGAGCCATAACCTGTCAAAACGAAGACCTCAATGAGTTCTACGGCTTTGACAGATTTCAGCCATCAACGGATAGATTAATGCCCAAAAAGTACAACCCGAATCTCAATCGGGTCTCGTAAGTTTAAAACCCTTCGTTTTTTCGACACGTGGATTTTTACGGTAAAACGGGATTACCGTGGCCCGTCTTCGACATTCAATCGCTGAAGAGTGGTGCACCATGGTACTGTTCCATTTCAAATCCATGCACGCATTTCTAAAGGTCGTACGGCACTATTTCGCCATTTTGGACGGATGTTGCACCTTGCACCGTGGATGTTGCACCCTGTAGATATCGATTATTCGGACGGTCATAACTTCTGGCTCGTTTAGAGTTACGGGAGCCATAACCTGTCAAAACGAAGGCCTCGATGAGTTCTACGGCTTTGATAGCTTTCAGTCGTCAACGGATGGATTAATGGCCAAAAAGGACAACCCGAATCTCAATCGGGTCTCGTAAGTTTTTTACCCTTTGTTTTTTCGACACGTGGATTTTTACGGCAAAACGGGATAACGGTGGCTGGTCTTAGATTTACCATCGCTGGAGAGTGGTGCACCATGGTACTTTTCTGTTTTAAATCCATCCACGCATTTCTCAAAGTCGTACGGCACTGTTTCGCCATGTGGGACGGATGTTGCACCTTGCACCGTGGATGTTGCACCCGGTAGATATCGTTTATTCGGACGACCATTACTTCTCGCTCGTTAAGAGTTACGGGAGCCATAACCTCTCAAAACGAAGGCCTCGATGAGTTCTACGGCTTTGACAGCTTTCAGCCATCAATGGATAGAGTAATGCCCAAAAATGACAACCCGAATCTCAATCGGGTGTCGTAAGTTTTTTACCCTTCGTTTTTTCGACACGTGGATTTTTACGGTAAAACGGGATTACCGTGGCCCGTCTTCGACTTCCCATCGCTGAAGAGCGGTGCACCATGGTACTGTTCCGTTTCAAATCCATGCACGCATTTCTAAAAGTCGTACGACACTGTTTCGCCATTTCGGATGGATGTTGCACCTTGCACCGTGGATGTTGCACCTTGCACGGTGGATGTTGCACCCTATAGATATCGATTATTCGGACGGCCATAACTTTTGGCTCGTTCAGAGTTACGGGAGCCATAACCTACCAAAACGAAGGCCTTGATGAATTCTACGGCTTTGATAGCTTTTAGCCGTCAACGGATAGATTAATGCCCAAAAAGGACAACCCGAATCTCAATCGGGTCTCGTAAGTTTTTTAGCCTTTTTTTTTTCGACACGTGGATTTTTACGGTAAAACAGGATTACCGTGCCGTCTTCGACTTTCCATCGCTTGAGAGTGGTGCACCATGGTAATGTTCCGTTTCAAATCCATGCACGCATTTCTAAAAGTCTTACGGCACTGTTTCTCCATTTCCGACGGATGTTGCACCTTGCGCCGTGGATGTTGCACCCTGTAGATATCGATTATTCGGACGGGCATAACTTCTGGCTCGTTTAGAGTTACGGGAGCCATAATCTGTCAAAACGAAGGCCTCGATGAGTTCTATGGCTTTGATAGCTTTCATCCATCAACGGATATATTAATGCCCAAAAAGGACAACCCGAATCTCAATCGGGTCTCGTAAGTTTTTTACCCTTCGTTTTTTCGACACGTGGTTTTTTACGGCAAAACGGGATTACCGTGGCTGGTCTTCGATTTACCATCGCTGGAGAGTGGTGCACCATGGTACTGTTCCGTTTCAAATCCATGCACGCGTTTTTAAAAGCCGTACGACACTGTTTCGCCATTTCGGACGGATGTTGCAACTTGCACGTGGATGTTGCACCCTGTAGATATCGATTATTCGGACGGCTATAACTTCTGGCTCGTTTAGACTTACGGGAGCCATACCCTGTCAAAACGAAGGTCTCGATGAGTTCTACGGCTTTGATAGCTTTCAGCCGTCAACGGACAGATTAATGCCCAAAAAGGACAACCCGAATCTCAATTGGGTCTCGTAAGTTTTTTACCCTTCGTTTTTTCGACACGTGGATTTTTACGGTAAAACGGGATTACCTTGGCCCGTCTTCGACTTCCCATTGCTGGAGAGTGGTGCACCATGGTACTGTTCCGTTTCAAATCCATGCACACATTTCTAAAAGCCGTACGGCAATGTTTCGCCATTTCGGACGGATGTTGCACCTTGCACCGTGGATGTTGCACACTGCAGATATCGATTATTCGGACGGCCATAACTTCTGGCTCATTTAGAGTTACGGGAGCCATAACCTGTCAACACGAAGGCCTCGATGAGTTCTACGGCTTTGACAGCTTTTAGCCATCAACAGATATATTAATGCCCAAAAAGGACAACCCGAATCTCAATCGGGTCTCGTAAGTTTTTTAACCTTTGTTTTTTCGACACGTGGATTTTTACGGTAAAACGGGATTACCGTGGCCCGTCTTCGACTTCCCATCGCTGAAGAGTGGTGCACCATGGTACTGTTCCGTTTCAAATCCATGCACGCATTTCTAAAAGTCGTACGGCACTGTTTCGCCATTTCGGACCGATGTTGCACCTTGCACCGTGGATGTTGCACCCTGTAGATATCGATTATTCGGACGGCCATAACTTCTGGCTCGTTTAGAGTTACGGGAGCCATAACCTGTCAAAACGAAGGCGTCGATGAGTTCTATGGCCTTGACAGCTTTCAGCCATCAACGGATAGATTAATGCCCAAAAAGGACAACCCGAATCCCAATCGGGTCTCGTAAATTTTTTACCCTTCATTTTTTCGACACGTGGATTTTTACGGTAAAACGGGATTACGGTGGTTGGTCTTCGATTTACCATCGCTGGAGAGTGGTGCACCATGGTACTGTTCCGTTTCAAATCCATGCACGCATTTCTAAAAGTCATACGACACTGTTTCGCCATTTTGGACAGATGTTGCACCTTGTACCGTGGATGTTGCACCCTGTAGATATCGATTATTCGAACGACCATAACTTCTGGCTCGTTTAGAGTTACGGGAGCCATAACCTTTCAAAACGAAGGCCTCGATGAGTTCTACGGTTTTGACAGCTTTCGACCGTCAACGGATAGATTAATGCCTAAAAAGGACAGCCCGAATCTCAATCGGGTCCCGTAAGTTTTTTACCCTTCGTTTTTTTGACACGTGGATTTTTACGGTAAAACGGGGTTATCGTGGCCCGTCTTCGACTTCCATCGCTGAAGAGTGGTGCACCATGGTACTGTTCCGTTTCAAATCCATGCACGCATTTCTAAAAGTCGTACGACACTGTTTCGCCATTTCGGACGAATGTTGCACCTTGCACCGTGGATGTTGCACCCTGTAGATATCGATAATTCGGGGCCATAACTTCTGGCTCGTTTAGAGTTACGGGAGCCATAACCTGTCAAAACGAAGGCCTCGATGAGTTCTACGGATTTGACAGCTTTCAGCCATCAACGGATAGATTAATGCCCAAAAAGGACAACCCGAATCTCAATCGGGTCTCGTAAGTTTTTTACCCTTTGTTTTTCCGATACGTGGATTCTTACGGCAAAACGGGATTACGGTGGCTGGTCTTCGATTTACCATCGCTGGAGAGTGGTGCACCATGGTACTGTTCCGTTTCAAATCCATGCACGCATTTCTAAAAGTCGTACGACACTGTTTCGCCATTTCGGACGGATGTTGCACCTTGCACCGTGGATGTTGCACCCTGTAGATATCGATAATTCGGGGCCATAACTTCTGGCTCGTTTAGAGTTACAGGAGCCATAACCTGTCAAAACGAAGGCCTCGATGAGTTCTACGGATTTGACAGCTTTCAGCCGTCAACGGATAGATTAATGCCCAAAAAGGACAACCCGAATCTCAATCGGGTCTCGTAAGTTTTTTACCCTTCGTTTTTCCGACACGTGGATTCTTACGGCAAAACGGGATTACGGTGGCTGGTCTTCGATTTACCATCGCTGGAGAGTGGTGCACCATGGTACTGTTCCGTTTCAAATCCATGCACGCATTTCTAAAAGTCGTACGGCACAGTTTCGCCATGTCGGACAGATGTTGCACCTTGCACCGTGAATGTTGCACCATGTAGACATCGATTATTCGGACCGCCATAACTTCTGGCTCGTTAAGAGTTACGGGAGCCATAACGTTTCAAAATGAAGGCCTCGATGAGTTCTACGGCTTTGACAGCTTTCAGCCGTCAACGGATAGATTAATGCCCAAAAAGGACAACCCAAATCTCGATCGGGTCTCGTAAGTTTTTTACCCTTCGTTTTTTCGACACGTGGATTTTTACGGTAAAACGGGATTACCGTGGCCCGTCTTTGACTTTCCATCGCTGGAGAGTGGTGCACCATGGTAATGTTCCGTTTCAAATCCATGCACGCATTTCTAAAAGTCTTACGGCACTGTTTCGCCATTTCGGACGGATGTTGCACCTTGCACCGTGGATGTTGCACCCTGTAGATATCGATTATTCGGACGGGCATAACTTCTGGCTCGTTTAGAGTTACGGGATCCATAACCTGTCAAAACGAAGGCCTCGATGAGTTCTACGGCTTTGACTGCTTTCAACCATCAACGGATATGTTAATGCACATAAAGGACAACCCGAATCTCAATCGGGTCTCGTAAGTTTTTTACCCTTCGTTTTTCCGACACGTGGATTTTTACGGCAAAACGGGATTACGGTGGCAGGTCTTCGATTTACCATCGCTGGAGAGTGGTGTACCATGGTACTGTTCCGTTTCAAATCCATGCACGCATTTCTAAAAGTCGTACGGCACTGTTTCGCCATGTCGGACAGATGTTGCACCTTGCACCGTGGATGTTGCACCATGTAGATATCGATTATTCGGACGGCCATAACTTCTGGCTCGTTAAGAGTTACGGGAGCCATAACCTTTCAAAACGAAGGCCTCGATGAGTTCTACGGCTTTGACGGCTTTCAGCCATCAACGGGTAGATTAATGCCCAAAAAGGACAACCCAAATCTCAATCGGGTCTCGTAAGTTTTTTACCCTTCATTTTTTCGACACGTGGATTTTTACGGTAAAACGGGATTACCGTGGTCCGTCTTCGACTTCCCATCGCTGAAGAGTGATGTACCATGGCACTGTTCCATTTCAAATCCATGCACGCATTTCTAAAAGTCATACGGCACTGTTTCTCCATTTCGAACGGATGTTGCACCTTGCACCGTGGATGTTGCACCCTGTAGATATCGATTATTCGGACGGCCATAACTTCTGGCTCGTTTAGAGTTACGGGAGCCATAACCTGTCAAAACGAAGGCATCGATGATTTCTACGGCATTGACAGCTTTCATCCGTCAACGGATAGATTAATGCCCAAAAAGGACAACCCGAATCTCAATCGGGTCTCGTATGTTTTTTACCCTTCGTTTTTTCGACACGTGGATTTTTACGGTAAAACGGGTATTACGGTGGCTGCTCTTCGATTTACCATCGCTGGAGAGTGGTGCACCATGGTACTGTTCCGTTTCAAATCAATGCATGCATTTCGAAAAGTCGTACGACACTGTTTCGCCATTTCGGACAGATGTTGCACCTTGCGCCGTGGATGTTGCACCCTGTTGATATCGATTATTCGGACGGCCATAACTTCTGGCCCGTTAAGAGTTACGGGAGCCATAACCTGTCAAAACGAAGGCCTGATGATTTCTATGGCTTTGATAGCTTTCAGCCGTCAACGGATAGAGGAATGCCCAAAAAGGACAACCCGAATCTCAATCGGGTCTCATAAGTTTTTTACCCTTCGTTTTATCGACACGTGGATTTTTACGGTAAAACGGGGATTACGGTGGCCGGTCTTCGATTTACCATCGCTGTAGAGTGGTGCACCATGGTACTGTTCCGTTTCAAATCCATGCACTCGTATCTAAAAGTCATACGGCACTGTTTCGCCATTTCGGGCGGATGTTGCACCTTGCACCGTGGATGTTGCACCCTGTAGATATCGATTATTCGGACGGCCATAACTTCTGGCTCGTTAAGAGTTATGGGAGCCATAACCTGTCAAAACGAAGACCTCAATGAGTTCTACAGCTTTGACAGCTTTCAGCCGTCAACGGATAGATTAATGCCCAAAAAGGACAACCCGAATCTCAATCGGGTCTCGTAAGTTTTAAACCCTTCGTTTTTTCGACACGTGGATTTTTACGGTAAAACGGGATTACCGTGGCCCGTCTTCGACATTCCACCGCTGAAGAGTGGTGCACCATGGTACTCTTCCGTTTCAAATCCATGCACGCATTTCTAAAAGTCGTACGACACCGTTTCGCCATTTCGGACGGATGTTGCACCTTGCACCATGGATTTTGCACCCTGTAGATATCGATTATTCGGACGGCCATAACTTCTGGCTCGTTTAGAGTTACGGGAGCCATAACCTGTCAAAACGAAGGCCTCGATGAGTTCTATGGCTTTGACAGCTTTCAGCCATCAGCGGATAGATTAATGCCCGAAAGGACAACCCGAATCTCAATCGGGTCTCGTAAGTTTTTTACCCTTCGTTTTTTCGACACGTGGATTTTTACGGCAAAACGGGATAACGGTGGCTGGTCTTCGATTTACCATCGCTGGAGAGTGGTGCACCATGGTACTGTTCTGTTTTAAATCCATGCATGCATTTCTAAAAGTCGTACGGCACTGTTTCGCCATGTTGGACGGATGTTGCACCTTGCACCGTGGATGTTGCACCCTGTATATATCGATTATTCGGACGGCCATAACTTCTGGCTCGTTAAGAGTTACGGGATCCATAACCTGTCAAAACGAAGGCCTCGATAAGTTCTACGGCTTTGACGGCTTTCAGCCGTCAACGGATAGAGTAATGCCCAAAATGGACAACCCGAATCTCAATCGGGTCTCGTAAGTTTTTTACCCTTCGTTTTTTCGACACATGGATTTTTATGGTAAAACGGGATTACCGTGGCCCGTCTTCGACTTTCCATCGCTAAAGAGTGGTGCACCATGGTACTGTTCCGTTTTAAATCCATGCACGCATTTCTAAAAGTCGTACGACACTGTTTCGCCATTTCGGATGGATGTTGCACCTTGCACCGTGGATGTTGCACCCTATAGATATCGATTATTCGGACGGCCATAACTTCTGGCTCGTTCAGAGTTACGGGAGCCATAACCTATCAAAACGAAGGCCTCGATGAGTTCTACCGCTTTCACAGCTTTTAGCCGTCAACGGATAGATTAATGCCCAAAAAGGACAACCCGAATCTCAATCGGGTCTCGGAAGTTTTTTAGCCTTCGTTTTTTCGACACGTGGATTTTTACGGTAAAACGGGATTACCATGGCCCGTCTTCGACTTTCCATCGCTGGAGAGTGGTGCACCATGGTAATGTTCCGTTTCAAATCCATGCACACATTTCTAAAAGTCTTACGGCGCTGTTTCGCCATCTCGGACGGATGTTGCACCTTGCACCATGGATGTTGCACCCTGTAGATATCGATTATTCGGACGGGCATAACTTCTGGCTCGTTTAGAGTTACGGGAGCCATAACCTGTCAAAACGAAGGCCTCGATGAGTACTACGACTATGACAGCTTTCAGCCATCAACGGATATATTAATGCCCAAAAAGGACAACCCGAATCTCAATCGGGTCTTTTAAGTTTTTTACCCTTCGTTTTTTCGACACGTGGATTTTTACGGCAAAACGGGATTACCGTGGCTGGTCTTCGATTTACCATCGCTGGAGAGTGGTGCACCACGGTACTGTTCCGTTTCAAATCCATGCACGCATTTCTAAAAGTCGTACGGCACTGTTTCGCCATTTCGGACGGATGTTGCACCTTGCACGTGGATGTTGCACCCTGTAGATATCGATTATTCGGACGGCTATAACTTCTGGCTCGCTTAGAGTTACGGGAGCCATAACCTGTCAAAACGAAGGTCTTGATGAGTTCTACGGCTTTGATACCTTTCAGCCATCAACGGACAGATTAATGCCGAAAAAGGACAACCCGAATCTCAATTGGGTCTCGTAAGTTTTTTACCCTTCGTTTTTTCGACACGTGGATTTTTGCGGTAAAACGGGATTACCATGGCCCGTCTTCGACTCCCCATCGCTGGAGGGTGGTGCACTATGGTACTGTTCCGTTTCAAATCCATGCACGCATTTATAAAAGCCGTACGGCACTGTTTCGCCATTTCGGACGGATGTTGCACCTTGCACCGTGGATGTTGCACCCTGTAGATATCGATTATTCGGACAGCCATAACTTCTGGCTCATTTAGAGTTACGGGAGCCATAACCTGTCAACACGAAGGCCTCGATGAGTTCTATGGCTTTGACAGCTTTCAGCCATCAACGGATATATTAATGCCCAAAAAGGACAACCCGAATCTCAATCGGGTCTTGTAAGTTTTTTACCCTTCGTTTTTTCGACACGTGGATTTTTACGGTAAAACGGGATTAACGTGGCCCGTCTTCAACTTCCCATCGCTGAAGAGTGGTGCACCATGGTACTGTTCCGTTTCAAATCCATGCACGCATTTCTAAAAGTCGTACGGCACTGTTTCGCCATTTCGGACGGATGTTGCACCTTGCACCGTGGATGTTGCACCCTGTAGATATCGATTATTCGGACGGCCATAACTTCTGCCTCGTTTAGAGTTATGGGAGCCATAACCTGTCATAACGAAGACCTCGATGATTTCTATGGCTTTGACAGCTTTCAGCCGTCAACGGATAGATTAATTTCCAAAAAGGAGAACCCGAATCTCAATCGGGTCTCGTAAGTTTTTTACCCGTCATTTTTTCGACACGTGGATTTTTACGGTAAAACGGGATTGCGGTGGTTGGTCTTCGATTTACCATCGCTGGAGAGTGGTGCACCATGGTACTGTTCCGTTTCAAATCCATGCACGCATTTCTAAAAGTCGTACGGCACTGTTTCGCCATTTCGGACGGATGTTGCACCTTGTACCGTGGATGTTGCACCCTCTAGATATCGATTATTCGGACGACCATAACTTCTGGCTCGTTTAGATTTACGGGAGCCATAACCTTTCAAAACGAAGGCCTCGATGAGTTCTACGGTTTTGACAGCTTTCGACCATCAACGGATAGATTAATGCCCAAAAAGGACAGCCCGAATCTCAATCGGGTCTCGTAAGTTTTTTACCCTTCGTTTTTTTGACACGTGGATTTTTACGGTAAAACGGGGTTACCGTGGCCCGTCTTCGACTTCCCATCGCTGAAGAGTGGTGCACCATGGTACTGTTCCGTTTCAAATCCATGCACGCATTTCTGAAAGTCGTACGGCACTGTTTCGCCATTTCGGACGGATGTTGCACCTTGCACCGTGGATGTTGCACCCTTTAGATATCGATTATTCGGACGGCCATAACTTCTGGCTCGTTTAGAGTTACGGGAGCCATAACCTGTCAAAACGGAGGCCTCGATGAGTTCTACGGATTTGACAGCTTTCAGCCGTCAACGGATAGAATAATGCCCAAAAAGGACAACCCGAATCTCAATCGGGTCTCGTAAGTTTTTTACGCTTCATTTTTCCGACACGTGGATTTTTACGGGAAAACGGGATTACGGTGGCTGGTCTTCGATTTACCATCACTGGAGAGTGGTGCACCATGGTACTGTTCCGTTTCAAATCCATGCACACATTTCTAAAAGTCGTACGACACTGTTTCGCCATGTCGGACAGATGTTGCACCTTGCACCGTGGATGTTGCACCACGTAGACATCGATTATTCGGACGGCCATAACTTCTGGCTCGTTAAGAGTTGCGGGAGCCATAACCTTTCAAAACGAAGGCCTCGATGAGTTTTACGGCTTTGACGGCTTTCAGCCGTCAACGGATAGATTAATGCCCAAAAAGGACAACCCAAATCTCAATCGGGTCTCGTTAAGTTTTTTACCCTTCGTTTTTTCGACACGTGGATTTTTACGGTAACCGTCTTCGACTTCCCATCGCTGAAGTGTGATGCACCATGGTACTGTTCCATTTCAAATCCATGCACCCATTTCTAAAAGTCGTACGGCACTGTTTCTCCATTTCGGACGGATGTGGCACCTTGCACCGTGGATGTTGCACCCTGTAGATATCGATTATTCTGACGGCCATAACTTCTGGCTCGTTTAGAGTTACGGGAGCCATAACCTGTCAAAACGAAGGCCTCGATGAGTTCTACGGTATTGACAGCTTTCAGCCATCAACGGATAGATTAATGCCCAAAAAGGACAACCCGAATCTCAATCGGGTCTCGTAAGTTTTTTACCCTTCGTTTTTTCGACACGTGGATTCTTACGGTAAAACGGGATTACCGTGGCCCGTCTTCGACTTTTCATCGCTGGAGAGTGGTGCACCATGGTAATGTTCCGTTTCAAATCCATGCACGCATTTCTAAAAGTCTTACGGCACTGTTTCGCCATTTCGGACGGATGTTGCACCTTGCACCGTGGTTGTTGCACCCTGTAGATATCGATTATTTGGACGAGCATAACTTCTGGCTCGTTTAGAGTTACGGGAGCCATAACCTGTCAAAACGAAAGCCTCGATGAGTTCTACGGGTTTGACAGCTTTCAGCCATCAACGGATATATTAATGCCCAAAAACGACAACCCGAATCTCAATCGGGTCTCGTAAGTTTTTTACCCTTCGTTTTTCCGACACGTGGATTTTTACGGCAAAACGGGATTACGGTGGCTGGTCTTCGATTTACAATCGCTGGAGAATGGTGTACCATGGTACTGTTCCGTTTCAAATCCATGCACGCATTTCTAGAAGTCGTACGGCACTGTTTCGCCATGTCGGACAGATGTTGCACCTTGCACCGTGGATGTTGCACCATGTAGATATCGATTATTTGGACGGCCATAACTTCTGGCTCGTTAAGAGTAACGGGAGCCATAACCTTTCAAAACGAAAGCCTCGATGAGTTCTACGGCTTTGACAGCTTTCAGCCATCAACGGATAGATTAATGCCCAAAAAGGACAACCCAAATCTCAATCGGGTCTCGTAAGTTTTTTACCCTTCGCTTTTTCGACACGTGGATTTTTACGGTAAAACGGGATTACCGTGGTCCGTCTTCGACTTCCCATCGCTGAAGAGTGATGTACCATGGTACAGTTCCATTTCAAATCCATGCACGCATTTCTAAAAGTCGTACGGCACTGTTTCTCCATTTCGGACTGATGTTGCACCTTGCACCGTGGATGTTGCACCCTGTAGATATCGATTATTCGGACGGCCATAACTTCTGGCTCGTTTAGAGTTACGGGAGCAATAACCTGTCAAAACGAAGGCCTCGATGAGTTCTACGGCATTGACAGCTTTCATCCGTCAACGGATAGATTAATGCCCAAAAAGGACAACCCGAATCTCAATCGGGTCTCGTAAGTTTTTTACCCTTCGTTTTTTCGACACGTGGATTTTTACGGTAAAAAGGGGATTACGGTGGCTGCTCTTCGATTTACCATCGCTGGAGAGTGATGCACCATGGTACTGTTCCGTTTCAAATCCATGCATGCGTTTCGAAAAGTCGTACGACACTGTTTCGCCATTTCGGACGGATGTTGCACCTTGCGCCGTGGATGTTGCACCCTGTAGATATCGATTATTCGGACGGCCATAACTTCTGGCTCTTTAAGAGTTACGGGAGCCATAACCTGTCAAAACGAAGGCCTCGATGATTTCTATGGCTTTGACGGCTTTCAGCCGTCAACGGATAGAGGAATGCCCAAAAAGGACAACCCGAATCTCAATCGGGTCTCGTAAGTTTTTTACCCTTCGTTTTTTCGACACGTGGATTTTTACGGTAAAACGGGGATTACGGTGGCCGGTCTTCGATTTACCATCGCTGGAGATTGGTGCACCACGGTACTGTTCCGTTTCAAATCCATGCACGCATTTCTAAAAGTCATACGGCACAGTTTCGCCATTTCGGACGGATGTTGCACCTTGCGCCGTGGATGTTGCACCCTGTAGATATCGATTATTCGGACGGCCATAACTTCTGGCTCGTTAAGAGTTATGGGAGCCATAACCTGTCAAAACGAAGACCTCAATGAGTTCTACGGCTTTGATAGCTTTCAGCCGTCAACAGATAGATTAGTGCCCAAAAAGGACAACCCGAATCTCAATCGGGTCTCTTAAATTTTAAACCCTTCGTTTTTTCGACACGTGGATTTTTACGGTAAAACGGGATTACCGTGGCCCCATCTTCGACATTCCATCGCGGAAGAGTGGTGCACCATGGTACTGTTCCATTTCAAATCCATGCACGCATTTCTAAAATTCGTACGGCACTGTTTCACCATTTCGGACGGATGTTGCACCTTGCACCGTGGATTTTGCACCCTGTAGATATCGATTATTCGGACGGCCATAACTTCTGGCTCGTTTAGAGTTACGGGAGCCATAACCTGTCAAAACGAAGGCCTCGATGAGTTCTACGGCTTTGATAGCTTTCAGCCGTCAACGGATAGATTAATGCCCAAAAAGGACAACCCGAATCTCAATAGGGTCTCGTATGTTTTTTACCCTTCGTTTTTTCGACACGTGGATTTTTACGGCAAAACGGGATAACGGTGGCTGGTCTTCGATTTACCATCGCTGGAGAGTGGTGCACCATGGTACTGTTCTGTTTTAAATCCATGCACGCATTTCTAAAAGTCGTACGGCACTGTTTCGCCATGTTGGACGGATGTTGCACCTTGCACCGTGGATGTTGCACCCTGTATATATCGATTATTCGGACGGGAATAACTTCTGGCTCGTTAAGAGTTATGGGAGCCATAACCTGTCAAAACGAAGGCCTCGATGAGTTCTATGGCTTTGACAGCTTTCAGCCGTCAACGGATAGAGTAATGCCCAAAATGGACAACCCGAATCTCAATCGGGTCTCGTACGTTTTTTACCCTTGGTTTTTTCGACACTTGGATTTTTATGGTAAAACGGGATTACCGTGGCCCGTCTTCGACTTCCCATCGCTGAAGAGTGGTGCAACATGGTACTGTTCCGTTTCAAATCCATGCACGCATTTCTAAAAGTCATACAACACTGTTTCGCCATTTCGGACGGATGTTGCACCTTGCACCGTGGATGTTGCACCCTGTAGATATCGATTATTCGGACGACCATAACTTCTGGCTCGTTCAGAGTTACGGGAGCCATAACCTATCAAAACGAAGGCCTCGATGAGTTCTACCGCTTTCACAGCTTTCAGCCGTCAACGGATAGATTAATGCCCAAAAAGGACAACCCGAATCTCAATCGGGTCTCGTAAGTTTTTTAGCCTTCGTTTTTTCGACACGTGGATTTTTATGATAAAACGGGATTACCGTGGCCCGTCTTCGACTTTCCATCGCTGGAGAGTGGTGCACCATGGTAATGTTCCGTTTCAAATCCATGCATGCATTTCTAAAAGTCTTACGGCACTGTTTCGCCATTTCGGACGGATGTTGCACCTTGCACCGCGGATGTTGCACCCTGTAGATATCGATTATTCGGACGGGCATAACTTCTGGCTCGTTTAGAGTTACGAGAGCCATAACCTGTCAAAACGAAGGCCTCGATGAGTTCTACGGCTTTGACAGCTTTCAGCCATCAACGGATATATTAATGCCCAAAAAGGACAACCCGAATCTCAATCGGGTCTCGTAAGTTTTTTAACCTTCGTTTTTTCGACACGTGGATTTATACGGCAAAACGGGATTACCGTGGCTGGTCTTCGATTTACCATCGCTGGAGAGTGGTGCACCATGGTACTGTTCCGTTTCAAATCCATGCACGCATTTCCAAAAGCCGTACGGCACTGTTTCGCCATTTCGGACTAATGTTGCACCTTGCACGTGGATGTTGCACCCTGTAGATATCGATTATTCGGACGACTATAACTTCTGGCTCGTATAGAATTACGGGAGCCATAACCTGTCAAAACGAAGGACTCGATGAGTTCTACGGCTTTGATAGCTTTCAGCCGTCAACGGACAGATTAATGCCCAAAAAGGACAGCCCGAATCTCAATTGGGTCTCGTAAGTTTTTTACCCTTCGTTTTTTCGACACGTGGATTTTTATGGTAAAAGGGGATTACCGTGGCCCGTCTTCGACTTCCCATCGCTGCAGAGTGGTGCACCATGGTACTGTTCCGTTTCAAATCCATGCACGCATTTCTAAAAGCCGTACGACACTGTTTCGCCATTTCGGACGGATGTTGCACCTTGCACCGTGGATGTTGCACCCCGTAGATATCGATTATTCGGACGGCGATAACTTCTGGCTCATTTAGAGTCACGGGAGCCATAACCTGTCAACACGAAGGCCTCGATGAGTTCTATGGCTTTGACAGCTTTCAGCCATCAACGGATATATTAATGCCCAAAAAGGACAACCCGAATCTCAATCAGGTCTCGTAAGTTTTTTACCCTTCGTTTTTTCGACACTTGGATTTTTACGGCAAAACGGGATTACCGTGGCTGGTCTTCGATTTACCATCGCTGGAGAGTGGTACACCATGGTACTGTTCCGTTTCAAATCCATGCACGCATTTATAAAAGCCGTACGGCAATGTTTCGCCATTTCGGACGGATGTTGCACCTTGCACGTGGATGTTGCACCCTGTAGATATCGATTATTCGGACGGCTATAACTTTTGGCTCGTTTAGAGTTACGGGAGCGATAACCTGTCAAAACGAAGGCCTCGATGAGTTCTACGGCTTTGATAGCTTTCAGCCGTCAACGGACAGATTAATGCCCAAAAAGGACAACCCAAATCCCAATCGGGTCT
Organism: Allium cepa; assembly: GCA_030765085.1. Classification (NCBI taxonomy): domain Eukaryota; kingdom Viridiplantae; phylum Streptophyta; class Magnoliopsida; order Asparagales; family Amaryllidaceae; genus Allium; species Allium cepa. The sequence continues at coordinate 28,254,636 of CM060934.1, read as the reverse complement.
CGTAAGCTTTTTACCCTTCGTTTTTTCGACACGTGGATTTTTACGGTAAAACGGGATTACAGTGGCCCGTCTTCGACTTCCCATCGCTGGAGAGTGGTGCACCATGGTACTGTTCCGTTTCAAATCCATGCACGCATTTCTAAAAGTCGTACGGCACTGTTTCGCCATTTCGGACGGATGTTGCACCTTGCACCGTGGATGTTGCACCCTGTAGATTTCGATTATTCGGACGGCCATAACTTCTAGCTCGTTTAGAGTTACGAGAGCCATAACCTGTCAAAACGAAGGCCTCGATGAGTTCTATGGCTTTGACAGCTTTCAGCTGTCAAAGAATAGGTTAATGCCCAAAAAGGACAACCCGAATCTCAATCAGGTCTCGTAAGTTTTTTACCCTTCGTTTTTTCGACACGTGGATTTTTACGGTAAAACGGGATTACGATGCCCCGTCTTCGACTTCCCATCGCTGAAGAGTGGTGCACCATGGTATTGTTCCGTTTCAAATCCATGCACGCATTTCTAAAGGTCGTAAGGCACTATTTCGCCATTTCAGACGGATGTTGCTCCTTGCACCGTGGATGTTGCACCCTGTAGATATCGATTATTCGGACGGCCATAACTTCTGGCTCGTCTAGAGTTACGGGAGCCATAACCTGTCAAAATGAAGGCCTCGATGAGTTCTACGGCTTTGACAGCTTTCAGCCGTCAACGGATAGATTAATGCCCAAAAAGGACAACCCGAATCTCAACCAGGTCTCGTAAGTTTTTTAGCCTTCGTTTTTTCGACACGTGCATTTTTACGGTGAAACGGGACTGGAGAGTGGTGCACCATGGTACTGTTCCTTTTCGAATCCATGCACGCATTTCTAAAAGTCATACGGCACTGTTACGCCATTTCGGACGGATGTTGCACCTTGCACCGTGGATGTTGCACCCTGTAGATATCGATTATTCGGACGGCCATAACTTCTGGCTCGTTTAGAGTTATGGGAGCCATAACCTGTCATAACGAAGACCTCGATGAGTTCTACGGCTTTGACAGCTTTCAGCCATCAACGGATAGATAAATTCCCAAAAAGGACAACCCGAATCTCAATCGGGTCTCGTAAGTTTTTTACCATTCATTTTTTCGACACGTGGATTTTTACGGTAAAACGGGATTACGGTGGTTGGTCTTCGATTTACCATCGTTGGGGAGTGGTGCACCATGGTACTGTTCCGTTTCAAATCCATGCACGCATTTCTAAAAGTCGTACGGCACTGTTTCGCCATTTCGGACGGATGTTGCACCTTGTACCGTGGATGTTGCACCCTGTAGATATCGATTATTCGGACGGCCATAACTTCTGGCTCGTTTAGAGTTACGGGAGCCATAACCTGTCAAAACGAAGGCCTCGATGTGTTCTACGGTTTTGACAGCTTTCAACCGTCAACGGATAGATTAATGCCCAAAAAGGACAGCCCGAATCTCAATCGGGTCTCGTATGTTTTTTACCCTTCGTTTTTTCGACACGTGGATTTTTACGGTAAAACGGGATTACGGTGGCTGGTCTTCGATTTACCATCGCTGAAGAGTGGTGCAATATGGTACTGTTCCGTTACAAAACCATGCACGCATTTCTAAAAGTCGTACGGCACTGTTTGCCATTTCGGACGGATGTTGCACCTTGCACCGTGGATGTTGCACCCTGTAGATATCGATTATTCGGACGGCCATAACTTCTGGCTCGTTTAGAGTTACGGGAGCCATAACCTGTCAAAACGAAGGCCTCGATGAGTCCTATGGATTTGACAGCTTTCAGTCATCAACGGATAGATTAATGCCCAAAAAGGACAACCCGAATCTCAATCGGGTCTTGTAAGTTTTTTACCCTTCGTTTTTCCGACACGTGGATTTTTACGGCAAAACGGGATTACGGTGGCTGGTCTTCGATTTACCATCGCTTGAGAGTGGTGCACCATGGTACTGTTCCGTTTCAAATCCGTTCACACATTTCTAAAAGCCGTACGACACTGCTTCGCCATTTCGGACGGATGTTGCACCTTGCACGTGGATGTTGCACCCTGTAGATATCGATTATTCGGACGGCTATAACTTCTGGCTCGTTTAGAGTTACGGGAGCCATAACCTGTCAAAACGAAGGCCTCGATGAGTTCTACGGTTTTGATAGCTTTCAGCCGTCAACGGACAGATTAATGCCCAAAAAGGACAACCCGAATCTCAATCGGGTCTCGGAAGCTTCTTACCCTTCATTTTTTCGACACGTGGATTTTTACGGTAAAACGGGATTACAGTGGCCCGTCTTCGACTTCCCATCGCTGGAGTGTGGTGCACCATGGGACTGTTCCGTTTCAAATCCATGCATGGATTTCTAAAAGTCGTACGGCACTGTTTCGCCATTTCGGACGGATGTTGCACCTTGCACCGTGGATGTTGCACCCTGTAGATATCGATTATTCGGATGGCCATAACTTCTGGCTCGTTTAGAGTTACGGGAGCCATAACCTGTCAAAACGAAGGTCTCGATGAGTTCTATGGCTTTGACAGCTTTCAGCCGTCAACGGATAGGTTAATGCCCAAAAAGGACAACCCGAATCTCAATCGGGTCTCGTAAGTTTTTTACCCTTCGTTTTTTCGACACGTGGATTTTTACGGTAAAACGGGATTACGATGCCCCATCTTCGACTTCCCATCGCTGAAGAGTGGTGCTCCATGGTACTGTTCCGTTTCAAATCCATGCACGCATTTCTAAAGGTCGTATAGCACTGTTTCGCCATTTCGGACGGATGTTGCACCTTGCACCGTGGATGTTGCACCCTGTAGATATCGATTATTCGGACGGCCATAACTTCTGCTCGTTTAAAGTTACGGGAGCCATAACCTGTCAAACGAAGGCCTCGATGAGTTCTACGGCTTTTCAGCCTTCATCTGTCAACGGATTGATTAATGTCCAAAAAGGGCAACCCGAATCTCATTCGGGTCTCGTAAGTTTTTTACCCTTCGTTTTTTCGACACGTGGATTTTTACGGTAAAACGGGATTACGGTGGATGGTCTTCGATTTACCATCGCTGGAGAGTGGTGCACCATGGTATTGTTCGGTTCAAATCCATGCACTCATTTCTAAAGGTCGTACGGCAATGTTTCGCCATTTCGGACGGATGTTGCACCTTGCACCGTGGATATTGCACCCTGTAGATATCGATTATTCGGACGGCCATAACTTCTGGCTCGTTTAGAGTTACGGCAGCCATAACCTGTCAAAATGAAGGCCTCGATGAGTTCTACGGCTTTGATAGCTTTTAGCCATCAACGGATAGATTAACGCCCAAAAAGGACAACCCGAATCTCAATCGGGTCTCGTAAGTTTTTTACCCTTCGTTTTTTCGACACGTGCATTTTACGGTAAAACGGGATTACCGTGGCCCGTCTTCGACTTCCCATCGCTGAAGAGTGATGCACCATGGTACTGTTCCGTTTCAAATCGATGCACGCATTTCTAAAGTCGTACGGCACTGTTTCTCCATTTCGGACGGATGTTGCACCTTGCACCGTGGATGTTGCGCTCTGTAGATATCGATTATTCGGACGGCCATAACTTCTGGCTCGTTTAGAGATACGAGAGTCATAACCTGTCAAAACAAAGGCCTCGATGAGTTCTACAGCTTTGACAGCTTTCAGCCGTCAACGGATAGATTAATGTCCAAAAAGGACAACCCGAATCTCAATCGGGTCTCATAAGTTTTTTACCCTTCGTTTTTTCGACACGTGGATTTTTACGGTAAAACGGGATTACCGTGGCCCATCTTCGACTTCCCATCGTTGGAGAGTGGTGCACCATGGTATTGTTCCGTTTCAAATCCATGCACGCATTTCGAAAAGTCATACGGCACTGTTTCGCCATTTCGGACGGATGTTGCACCTTGTACCGTGGATGTTGCACCCTGTAGATATCGATTATTCGGACGGCCATAACTTCTGGCTCGTTTAGAGTTACGGGAGCCATAACCTGTCAAAACGAAGGCCTCGATGAGTTCTACGGTTTTGACAGCTTTCAACCGTCAACGGATAGATTAATGCCCAAAAAGGACAGCCCGAATCTCAATCGGGTCTCGTAAGTTTTTTACCCTTCGTTTTTTCGACACGTGGATTTTTACGGTAAAACGGGATTACGGTGGCTGGTCTTCGATTTACCATCACTGAAGAGTGGTGCAATATGGTACTGTTCCGTTTCAAAACCATGCACGCATTTCTAAAAGTCGTACGGCACTGTTTGCCATTTCGGACGGATGTTGCACCTTGCACCGTGGATGTTGCACCCTGTAGATATCGATTATTCGGTCGGCCATAACTTCTGGCTCGTTTAGAGTTACGGGAGCATAACTTGTCAAAACGAAGGCCTCGATGAGTTCTACGGATTTGACAGCTTTCAGTCGTCAACGGATAGATTAATGCCCAAAAAGGACAACCCAAATCTCAATCGGGTCTTTTAAGTTTTTTACCCTTCGTTTTTCCGACACGTGGATTTTTACGGCAAAACGGGATTACCGTGGTTGGTCTTCGATTTACCATCGCTGGAGAGTGGTGCACCATGGTACTGTTCCGTTTCAAATCCATTCATGCATTTCTAAAAGTCGTACGACACTGCTTCACCATTTCGGACGGATGTTGCACCTTGCACGTGGATGTTGCACCCTGTAGATATCGATTATTCGGACGGCTATAACTTCTGGCTCGTTTAGAGTTACGGGAGCCGTAACCTGTCAAAACGAAGGCCTCGATGAGTTCTACGGTTTTGATAGCTTTCAGCCGTAAACGGACAGATTAATGCCCAAAAAGGACAACCCGAATCTCAATCGGGTCTCGTAAGCTTCTTACCCTTCATTTTTTCGACACGTGGATTTTTACGGTAAAACGGGACTACAGTGGCCCGTCTTCGACTTCCCATCGCTGGAGAGTGGTGCACCATGGGACTGTTCGTTTCAAATCCATGCACGGATTTCTAAAAGTCGTACGGCACTGTTTCGCCATTTCGGACGGATGTTGCACCTTGCACCGTGGATGTTGCACCCTGTAGATATCGATTATTCGGATGGCCATAACTTCTGGCTCGTTTAGAGTTACGGGAGCCATAACCTGTCAAAACGAAGGCCTCGATGAGTTCTATGGCTTTGACAGCTTTCAGCCGTCAACGGATAGGTTAATCCCCAAAATAGACAACCCGAATCTCAATCGGGTCTCGTAAGTTTTTTACCCTTCGTTTTTTCGACACGTGGATTTTTACGGTAAAACGGGATTACGATGCCCCGTCTTCGACTTCCCATCGCTGAAGAGTGTTGCTCCATGGTACTGTTCCGTTTCAAATCCATGCACGCATTTCTAAAGGTCGTACGACACTGTTTCGCCATTTCGGACGGATGTTGCACCTTGCACCGTGGATGTTGCACCCTGTAGATATCGATTATTCGGACGGCCATAACTTCTGCTCGTTTATAGTTACGGGAGCCATAACCTGTCAAACGAAGGCCTCGATGAGTTCTACGGCTTTTCAGCTTTCATCTGTCGACGGATAGATTAATGTCCAAAAAGGGCAACCCGAATCTCATTCGGGTCTCGTAAGTTTTTTACCCTTCGTTTTTTCGACACGTGGATTTTTACGGTAAAACGGGATTACCGTGGCCCGTCTTCGACTTCCCATCACTGGAGAGTGGTGTACCATGGTACTTTTCCTTTTCAAATCCATGCACGCATTTCTAAAAGTCACATGGCACTGTTTCGCCATTTCGGACGGATGTTGCACCTTGCACCGTGGATGTTGCACCCTGTAGATATTAATTATTCGGACGGCCATAACTTCTGCGTCGTTTAGAGTTACAGGAGCCATAACCTGTCAAAACGAAGACCTCGATGAGTTCTACGGCTTTGACAGCTTTCAGCCGTCAACGGATAGATTAACGCCCAAAAAGGACAACCCGAATCTCAATCGGGTCTCGTAAGTTTTTTACCCCTCGTTTTTCGACACGTGGATTTTTACGGTAAAACGGGATTACGGTGGATGGTCTTCGATTTACCATCGCTGGAGAGTGGTGCACCATGGTACTGTTCGGTTCAAATCCATGCACTCATTTCTAAAGGTCGTACGGCAATGTTTCGCCATTTCGGACGGATGTTGCACCTTGCACCGTGGATGTTGCACCCTGTCGATATCGATTATTCGGACGGCCATAACTTCTGGCTCGTTTAGAGTTACGGCAGCCATAACCTGTCAAAACGAAGGCCTCGATGAGTTCTACGGCTTTGATAGCTTTTAGCCATCAACGGATAGATTAACGTCCAAAAAGGACAACCCGAATCTCAATCGGGTCTCATAAGTTTTTTACCCTTCGTTTTTTCGACACGTGCATTTTACGGTAAAACGGGATTACCGTGGCCCGTCTTCGACTTCCCATCGCTAAAGAGTGATGCACCATGGTACTGTTCTGTTTCAAATCGATGCACGCATTTCTAAAGTCGTACGGCACTGTTTCTCCATTTCGGACGGATGTTGCACCTTGCACCGTGGATGTTGCGCTCTGTAGATATCGATTATTCGGACGGCCATAACTTCTGGCTCGTTTAGAGATACGGGAGTCATAACCTGTCAAAACAAAGGCCTCAATGAGTTCTACGGCTTTGACAGCTTTTAGCCGTCAACGGATAGATTAATGTCCAAAAAGGACAACCCGAATCTCAATCGGGTCTCGTAAGTTTTTTACCCTTCGTTTTTTCGACACGTGGATTTTTACGGTAAAACGGGATTACCGTGGCCCATCTTCGACTTCCCATCACTGGACAGTGGTGTACCATGGTACTGTTCCGTTTCAAATCCATGCACGCATTTCTAAAAGTCATACGGCACTGTTTCGCCATTTCGGACGGATGTTGCACCTTGCACCGTGGATGTTGCACCCTGTAGATATCGATTATTCGGACGGCCATAACTTCTGGTTCGTTTAGAGTTACGGGAGCCATAACCTGTCAAAATGAAGACCTCGATGTGTTCTACAGCTTTGACTACTTTCAGCCGTCAACGGATAGATTAACGCCCAAAAAGGACAACCCGAATCTCAATCGGGTCTCGTAAGTTTTTTACCCTTCGTTTTTTCGTCACGTGGATTTTTACGGTAAAACGGGATTACGGTGGATGGTCTTCGATTTACCATCGCTAGAGAGTGGTGCACCATGGTAATGTTCGGTTCAAATCCATGCACGCATTTCTAAAGGTCGTACGGCACTGTTTCGCCATTTCGTACGGATGTTGCACCTTGCGCCGTGGATGTTGCACCCTGTAGATATCGATTATTCGGACGGCCATAACTTCTGGCTCGTTTAGAGTTACGGGAGCCATAACCTGGCAAAACGAAGGCCTCGATGAGTTCTACGATTTTGACAGCTTTCAGCCGTCAACGGACAGAGTAATGCCCATAAAGGACAACCCGAATCTCAATCGGGTCTCGAAAGTTTTTTACCCTTCATTTTTTCGACACGTGCATTTTTACGGTAAAACGGGATTACCGTGGCCCGTCTTCGACTTCCCGTCGCTGAATAGTGATGCACCATGGTACTGTTCCGTTTCAAATCCATGCACGCATTTCTAAAAGTCTTACGGCACTGTTTCTCCATTTCGGACGGATGTTGCACCTTGCACCGTGGATGTTGCATCCTGTAGATATCGATTATTCGGACGGCCATAACTTCTGGCTCGTTTAGAGTTACGGGAGCCATAACCTGTCAAAACGAAGGCCTCGATGAGTTCTACGGCTTTGACAGCTTACAGCCCTTAACGGATAGATTAACGCCCAAAAAGGACAACCTGAATCTCAATCGGGTCTCGTAAGTTTTTTACCCTTCGTTTTTTCGACACGTGGATTTATACGGTAAAACGGGATTAAGGTGGATGGTCTTCGATTTACCATCGCCGGAGAGTGGTGCACCATGGCACTGTTCCGTTTCAAATCCATGCACGAATTTCTAAAGGTCGTACGGCACTGTTTCGCCATTTCGGAAGGATGTTGCACCTTGCACCGTGGATGTTGCACCCTGTAGATATCGATTATTCAGACGGCCATAACTTCTTTCTCGTTTAGAGTTACGGTAGCCATAACCTGTCAAAACGAAGGCCTCGATGAGTTCTACGGCTTTGAATGCTTTCAGCCGTCAAAGGATAGATTAACGCCCAAAAAGGACAACCCGAATCTCAATCGGGTCTCGTAAGTTTTTTACCCTTCGTTTTTTCGACACGTGGATTTTTACGGTAAAACGGGATTACGGTAGATGGTCTTCGATTTGCCATCGCTGGAGAGTGGTGCACCATGGTACTGTTCCGTTTCAAATCCTTGCACGCATTTCTATAGGTCGTACGGCACTGTTTCGCCATTTCGGACGGATGTTGCACCTTGCACCGTGGATGTTGCACGTTGTAGATATCGATTATTCGGACGGCCATAACTTCTGGCTCGTTAAGAGTTACGGGAGCCATAACCTGTCAAAACGAAGGCCTCGATGAGTTCTATGGCTTTGACAGCTTTCAGCCATTAACGGATATATTAATGCCCAAAAAGGACAACCCGAATCTCAATCGGGTCTCGTAAGTTTTTTACCCTTCGTTTTTTCAGTGGTGCACCATGGTGAGTGGTGCACCATGGGTCTCGTAATCGGGTCTCGTAAGTTTTTTACCCTTCGTTTTTTCGACATGTGGATTTTTACGGCAAAACGGGATTACAGTGGCTGGTCTTCGATTTACCATCGCTGGAGAGTGGTGCACCATGGTACTGTTCCGTTTCAAATCCATGCACGCATTTCTAAAAGTCGTACGGCACTGTTTCGCCATGTCGGACGGATGTTGCACCTTGCACCGTGGATGTTGCACCCTGTAGATATCGATTATTCGGACGGTAATAACTTCTGGCTCGTTAAGAGTTACGGTGCCATAACCTGTCAAAACGAAGGCCTCGATGAGTTCTACGGCTTTGACAGCTTTCAGCCGTCAACGGATAGATTAGCTCCCAAAAAGGACAACCCGAATCTCAATCGGGTCTCGTAAGTATTTACCCTTCGATTTTTCGACACGTGGATTTTTACGGTAAAACGACATTACGGTGGATGGTCTTCGATTTACCATCGCCGGAGAGTGGTGCACCATGGTACTATTCTGTTTCAAATCCATGCACGCATTTCTAAAGGGCGTACGGCACTGTTTCGCCATTTCGAAAGGATGTTGCACCTTGCACCGTGGATGTTGCACCCTGTAGATATCGATTACTCGGACGGCCGTAACTTCTGGCTCGTTTAGAGTTACGGGAGCCATAACCTGTCAAAACGAAGGCCTCGATGAGTTCTACGGTTTTGATAGCTTTCAGCCATCAACGGATAGATTAATGCCCAAAAAGGAAAACCGATTCTCAATCGGGTCTCGTAAGTTTTTTACCCTACGTTTTTTCGACACGTGGGTTTTTACGGTAAAACGGGATTACCGTGGCCCATCTTCAACTTCCCATCGCTGGAGAGTGGTGCACCATGGTACTGTTCCGCTTCAAATCCATGCACGCATTTCTAAAAGTCGTACGACACTGTTTTGCCATTTCGGTCGGATGTTGCACCTTGCACCGTGGATGTTGCACCCTATAGATATCGATTATTCGAACGGCCATAACTTCTGGCTCGTTTAGAGTTACGGGAGCCATAAACTCTCAAAACGAAGGCCTCGATGAGTTCTATGGCTTTGACAGCTTTCAGCCGTCAATGGATAGATTAATGCCCAAAAAGGACAACCCGAATCTCAATCGGGTCTCGTAAGTTTTTTACCCTTCGTTTTTTCGACACGTGGATTTTTATGGTAAAATGGGATTACGGTGCCCCGTCTTCGACTTCCCATCGCTGAAGAGTGGTGCACCATGGTACTGTTCCGTTTCAAATCCACGCACGCATTTCTAAAGGTCGTACGGCACTGTTTCGCCATTTCGGACGGATGTTGCACCTTGCACCGTGGATGTTGCACCCTGTAGATATCGATTATTCGGACGGGCATAACTTCTGGCTCGTTTAGAGTTACGGGAGCCATAACCTGTGAAAACGAATGCCTCGATGAGTTCTACGGTTTTGACAGCTTTCGGCCGTCAATGGATAGATTAATTCCCAAAAAGGACAACCCGAATCTCAATCGGGTCTCGAAAGTTTTTACCCTTCGTTTTTTCGACACGTGCATTTTTACGGTAAAACGGGATTACCGTGACCCGTCTTCGACTTCCCATCGCTGAAGAGTGATGCACCATGGTACTGTTCCATTTCAAATCCATGCACACATTTCTAAAAGTCGTACGGCACTGTTTCTCCATTTCGGACGGATGTTGCACCTTGCACCGTGGATGTTGCACCTTGTAGATATCGATTATTCGGACGGCCATAACTTCTGGCTTGTTTAGAGTTACGGGAGCCATAACCTGTCAAAACGAAGGCCTCGATGAGTTCTACGGCTTTGACGGCTTTCAGCCGTCAACGGATAAATTAATGCCCAAAAAGGACAACCCGAATCTCAATCGGGTCTCGTAAGTTTTTTACCCTTCGTTTTTTCGACACGTGGATTTTTACGGTAAAACGGGATTACCGTGGCCCGTCTTCGACTTTCCATCGCTGGAGAGTGGTGCACCATGGTACTGTTCCGTTTCAAATCCATGCACGCATTTCTAAAAGTCATACGGCACTGGTTCGCCATTTCGGACGTATGTTGCACCTTGCACCGTGGATGTTGCACCCTGTAGATATCAATTATTCGGACGGCCATAACTTCTGGCTCGTTTAGATTTACGGGAACCATAACCTGTCAAAACGAAGACCTCGATGAGTTCTACGGCTTTGACAACTTTCAGCCGTCAACGGATAGTTAACGCCCAAAAAGGACAACCCGAAACTCAATCGGGTCTCGTAAGTTTTTTACCTTTCGTTTTTTCGACACGTGGATTTTTACGGTAAAACGGCATTACGGTGGATTGTCTTCGATTTACCATCGACGAAGAGTGGTGCACCATGGTACTGTTCTGTATCAAATCCATGCACGCATTTCTAAAGGTCGTACGGCACTGTTTCACCATTTCGGACGGATGTTGCACCTTGCACCGTGGATGTTGCACCCTGTAGATATCGATTATTCGGACGGCCATAACTTCTGGCTTGTTTAGAGTTACGGGAGCCATAACCTGTCAAAACGAAGGCCTCGATGAGTTCTACGGCTTTGACAACTTTCAGCCGTCAACGAATAGATTAATGCACAAAAAGGACAACCCGAATCTCAATCGGGTCTCGTAAGTTTTTTACCCTTCGTTTTTTCGACACGTGGATTTTTACGGTAAAACGGGATTACCGTGGCCCTTCTTCGACTTTCCATCGCTGGAGAGTGGTGCACCATGGTAATGTTCCGTTTCAAATCTATGCACGCATTTCTAAAAGTTATACGGCACCGTTTCGCCATTTCGGAAGGATGTTGCACCTTGCACCGTGGATGTTGTACCCTGTAGATATCGATTATTCAAACGGGCATGACTTCTGGCTCGTTTAGAGTTACGGGAGCCATAATCTGTCAAAACGGAGGCCTCGAGGAGTTCTACGGCTTTGACAGCTTTCATCCATCAACGGATACATTAATGCCCAAAAAGGACAACCCGAATCTCAATCGGGTCTCGTAAGTTTTTTACCCTTCGTTTTTTCGACACGGGGATTTTTATGGAAAAACGGGATTACCGTGGCTGGTCTTCGATTTACCATCGCTAGAGAGTGGTGCGCCATGGTACTATTCCATTTCAAATCCATGCACGCATTTTGAGAAGTCGTACGTCACTGTTTCGCCATTTTGGATGGATGTTGCACCTTGCACCGTGGATGTTGCACCCGGTAGATATCGATTATTCGGACGACTATAACTTCTGGCTCGTTTAGAGTTACGGGAGCCATAACCTTTCAAAACGAATGCCTCGATGAGTTCTACGGCTTTGACAGCTTTCAGCCATCAACGGATAGATTAATGCCCAAAAAGGACAACCCGAATCTCAATCGGGTCTCGTAAGTTTTTTACCCTTCGTTTTTTCGACACGTGGATTTTTACGGCAAAACGGGATTACCGTGGCCCGTCTTCGACTTCCCATCGCTGAAGAGTGGTGCACCATGGTAATGTTCCGTTTCAAATCTATGCACGCATTTCTAAAAGTCGTACGGCACTGTTTCGCCATTTCGGTCGGATGTTGCACCTTGCACCGTGGATGTTGCACCCTGTAGATATCGATTATTCGGACGGCCATAACTTCTGGCTCGTTAAGAGTTACGGGAGCCAGAACCTGTCAAAACGAAGGCCTCGATGATTTCTACGGCTTTGACAGCTTTCAGCCGTCAACGGATAGAGTAATGCCCAAAAAGGCAACCCGAATCTCAATCTGGTCTCGTAAGGTTTTTACCCTTCGTTTTTTCGACACGTGGATTTTTACGGTAAAACGGGATTACCGTGGCCCGTCTTCGACTTCCCATCGCTAGAGAGTGGTGCTCCATGGTAATGTTCCGTTTCAAATCCATGCACGCATTTCTAAAAGCCGTACGGCAATGTTTCGCCATTTCGGACGGATGTTGCACCTTGCACCGTGGATGTTGCACCCTGTAGATATCGATTATTCGGACGGCTATTACTTCTGGCTCGTTTAGAGTTACGGGAGCCATAACCTGTCAAAACGAAGGCCTCGATGAGTTCTACAGCTTTGATAGCTTTCAGCCGTCAACTGATAGATTAATGCCCAAAAAGGACAACCCGAATCTCAATCGGGTCTCGTAAGTTTTTTACCCTTCCTTTTTTCGACACGTGGATTTTTACGGTAAAACGGGATTACCGTGGCCCGTCTTCGACTTTCCATCGCTGGAGAGTGGTGCACCATGGTACTGTTGCATTTCAAATCTATGCATGCATTTCTAAAAGTCGTACGGCACTGTTTTGCCATTTCGGACGGCTGTTGCACCTTGCACCGTGGATGTTGCACCCTGTAGATATCGATTATTCGGACGGCCATAACCTCTGGCTCGTTTAGAGTTACGGGAGCCGTAACCTGTCAAAACGAAGGCCTCGATGAGTACTATGGCTTTGATAGCTTTCAGCCGCCAACGGATAGATTAATGCGCAAAAATGACAACCCGAATCTCAATCGGGTCTCGTAAGTTTTTTACCCTTCGTTTTTTCGACACGTGGATTTTTACGGTAAAACGGGATTACGGTGCCCTGTCTTCGACTTTCCATCACTGAAGAGTGGTGCACCATGCTACTGTTCCGTTTCAAATCCATGCACGCATTTCTAAAGGTCGTACGGCACTGTTTCGCCATTTCGGACGGTTGTTGCACCTTGCACCGTGGATGTTGCACCCTGTAGATATCGATTATTCGGACGGCCATAACTTCTGGCTCGTTAAGAGTTACGGGAGCCATAACCTGTGAAAACGAAGGCCTCGATGAGTTCTACGGCTTTGATTGCTTTCAGCCGTCAACGTATAGATTAATGCCCAAAAAGGACAACCCGAATCTCAATCGGGTCTCGTAAGTTTTTTACCCTTCGTTTTTTCGACACGTGGATTTTTATGGTAAAACCTGATTACGGTGGCCCGTCTTCGACTTCCCATCGCTGGAGAGTGGTGCACCATGGTAATGCTCCATTTCAAATCCATGCACGCATTTCTAAAAGTCATACGGCACTGTTTCTCCATTTCGGACGGATGTTGCACCTTGCACCGTGGATGTTGCACCCTGTAGATATCGATTATTCGACGGGCATAACTTCTGGCTCGTTCAGAGTTACGGGAGCCACAACCTGTCAAAACGAAGGCCTCGATGAGTTATACGGCTTTGACAGCTTTCATCCATCAACGGATATATTAATGCCCAAAAAGAACAACCCGAATCTCAATCGGGTCTCGTAAGTTTTTTACCCTTCGTTTTTTCGACACGTGGATTTTTACGGTAAAACGGGATTACGGTGCCCTGTCTTCGACTTCCCATCACTGAAGAGTGGTGCACCATGGTACTGTTCCGTTTCAAATCCATGCACGCATTTCTAAAGGTCGTACGGCACTGTTTCGCCATTTCGGACGGATGTTGCACCTTGCACCATGGATGTTGCACCCTGTAGATATCGATTCTTCAGACGGCCATAACTTCTGGCTCGTTAAGAGTTACGGGAGCCATAACCTGTCAAAACGAAGGCCTCGATGAGTTCTACGGCTTTGATTGCTTTCATCCATCAACGGATGGATTAATGCCCAAAAAGGACAACCCGAATCTCAATCGGGTCTCGTAAGTTTTTTACCCTTCGTTTTTTCGACACGTGGATTTTTACGGTAAAACGGGATTATGGTGGCCCGTCTTCGACTTCCCATCGCTGGAGAGTGGTGCACCATGGCAATGCTCCGTTTCAAATCCATGCACGCATTTCTAAAAGTCATACGGCACTGTTTCTCCATTTCGGATGGATGTTGCACCTTGCACCGTGGATGTTGCACCCTGTAGATATCGATTATTCGGACGGCCATAACTTCTGGCTCGTTTAGAGTTACGGGAGCCATAACCTGTCAAAACGAAGACCTCGATGAGTTCTACGGTTTTGACAGCTTTCAGCTGTCAACGGATAGATTAATGCCCAAAAAGGACAACCCGAATCTTAATCGGGTCTCGTAAGTTTTTTACCCTTCGTTTTTTCGACACGTGGATTTTTACGGTAAAACGGGTTTACGGTTCCCTGTCTTCGACTTCCCATCGCTGAAGAGTGGTGCAACATGGTACTGTTCCGTTTCAAATCCATGCACACATTTCTAAAAGTCGTACGGCACTGTTTCGCTATTTCGGACGGATGTTGCACCTTGCACCGTGGATGTTGCACCATGTAGATATTGATTATTCGGACGGCCGTAACTTCTGGCTCGTTTAGAGTTACGGGAGCCATAACCTGTCAAAATGAAGGCCTCGATGAGTTCTATGGCTTTGACAGCTTTCAGCCGTCAACGGATAGATTAATGCGCAAAAAGGACAACCCGAATCTCAATCGAGTCTCGTAAGTTTTTTACCCTTCGTTTTTTCGACACGTGGATTTTTACGGTAAAACGGGATTACGGTGCCCTGTCTTCGACTTCCCATCGCTAAAGAGTGGTGCACCATGGTACTGTTCCGTTTCAAATCCATGCATACATTTCTAAAGGTCGTACGACACTGTTTCGCCATTTCGGACGGATGTTGCACCTTGCACCGTGGATGTTGTACCCTGTAGATATCGATTATTCGGACGGCCATAACTTCTCTCTCGTTAAGAGTTACGCGAGCCATAACCTGTCAAAACGAAGGCCTCGATGAGTTCTACGGCTTTGACAGCTTTCAGCCGTCAACGGATAGATTAATGCCCAAAAAGGACAACCCGAATCTCAATCGGGTCTCGTAAGTTTTTTACCCTTCGTTCTTTCGACACGTGCATTTTTACGGTAAAACGGGATTACCGTGGCCCGTCTTCGACTTCCCATCGCTGAAGAGTGATGCACCATGGTACTGTTCCGTTTCAAATCCATGCATTCATTTCTAAAGTCGTACTGCACTGTTTCTCCCTTTCGGACGGATGGTGCACCTTGCACCGTGGATGTTGCACCCTGTAGATATCGATTATTCGGACGGCCATAACTTCTAGCTCGTTTAGAGTTACGGGAGCCATAACCTGTCAAAACGATGGCCTCGATGAGTTCTACGGCTTTGACAGCTTTCATCCATCAACGGATAGATTAGTGTCCAAAAAGGACAACCCGAATCTCAATCGGGTCTCGTAAGTTTTTTACCCTTCGTTTTTTCGACACGTGGATTTTTACGGTAAAACGGGATTACCGTGGCCCGTCTTCGACTTCCCACCTCTAGAGAGTGGTGCACCATGGTACTGTTCTGTTTCAAATCCATGCACGCATTTCTAAAAGTCATACGGCACTGTTTTTCCATTTCGGACGGATGTTGCACCTTGCACCGTGGATGTTGTACCCTGTAGATATCGATTATTCGGAGGGCCATAACTTCTGGCTCGTTTAGAATTATGGGAGCCATAACCTGTCAAAACGAAGACCTCGATGAGTTCTACAGCTTTGACAGCTTTCAGCCGTCAACGGATAGCTTAACGCCCAAAAAGGACAACCCGAATCTCAATTGGGTCTCGTAAGTTTTTTACCCTTCGTTTTTTCGACACGTGGATTTTTACGGTAAAACGGGATTACAGTGGATGGTCTTCGATTTACCATCGCTGGAGAGTGGTGCACCATGGTACTGTTCGGTTCAAATCCATGCACGCATTTCTAAAGGTCGTACGGCACTGTCTCGCCATTTCGGACGGATGTTGCACCTTGCACCGTGGATGTTGCACCCTGTAGATATCGATTATTCGGACGGCCATAACTTCTGGCTCGTTTAGAGTAACGGGAGCCATAACTTGTCAAAACAAAGGCCTCGATGAGTTCTACGGTTTTGACAGCTTTCAACTGTCAACGGATAGATTAATGCCCAAAAAGGACAATACGAATCTCAACCGGGTCTCGTAAGTTTTTTACCCTTCGTTTTTTCGACACGTGCATTTTTACGGAAAAACGGGATTAGCGTGTCCCGTCTTCGACTTCCCATCGCTGAAGAGTGATGCACCATGGTACTGTTTCGTTTCAAATCCATGCATGCATTTCTAAAAGTCGTACGTCACTGTTTCGCCATTTCGGACGGATGTTGCACCTTCCACCGTGGATGTCGCTCCCTGTAGATATCGATTATTCGGACAGCCATAACTTCTGGCTCGTTTAGAGTTACGGGAGCCATAACCTGTCAAAACGAAGGCCTCGATGAGTTCTACGGCTTTGACAGCTTTCATTCGTCAACGGATAGATTAATGCCCAAAAAGGACAACCCGAATCTCGATTGGGTCTCGTAAGTTTTTTACCCTTCGTTTTTTCGACACGTGGATTTTTACGGTAAAACGAGATTACCGTGGCCCGTCTTCGACTTCCCATCGCTGGAGAGTGGTGCACCATGGTAATGATCCGTTTCAAATCCATGCACGCATTTCTAAAAGTCATACGGCACTGTTTCACCATTTCGGACGGATGTTGCACCTTACACCGTGGATGTTGCACCCTGTAGATATCGATTATTCGGACGGGCATAACTTTTTGCTCGTTTAGAGTTACGGAAGCCATAACCTGTCGAAACGAAGGCCTCGATGAGTTCTACGGTCTTGATGACTTTGATCCATCAACAGATATATTAATGCCCAAAAAGGACAACCCGAATCTCAATCGGGTCTCATAAGTTTTTTACCCTTCGTTTTTTCGACACGTGGATTTTTACGGCAAAACGGGATTACCGTGGCTGGTCTTCGATTTACCATTGCTGGAGAGTGGTGCACCATAGTACTGTTCCGTTTCAAATCCATGCACGAATTTCTAAAAGCCGTACGGCACTATTTCGCCATTTCGGACGGTTGTTGCACCTTGCACCGTGGATGTTGCACCCTGTAGATATCGATTATTCGGACGGCTATAACTTCTGGCTCGTTTGGAGTTACGGGAGCCATTACCTATCAAAACGAAGGCCTCGATGAGTTCTACTTCTTTGATAGCTTTCAGCAGTCAACGGATAGATTAATGCCCAAAAAGGACAACCCGAATCTCAATCGGGTCTCGTAAGTTTTTTACCCTACGTTTTTTCGACACGTGGATTTTTACGGTAAAACGGAATTACCGTGGCCCTTCTTCGACTTCCCATCGCTGGAGAGTGGCGCACCATGGTACTGTTCCACTTTAAACCCATGCACACATTTCTAAAATTCGTAAAGGCACTGTTTCGCCATTTCGGACGGATGTTGCACCTTGCACCGTGGATGTTGCACCCTGTAGATATCGATTATTCGGACGGCCATAACTTCTGGCTCGTTTAGAGTTAAGGGAGCCATAACCTGTCAAAACGAAGGCCTCGATGAGTTATATGGCTTTGACAGCTTTCAGCCGTCAACGTATAGATTAATGCCCAAAAAGGACAACCCGAATCTCAATCGGGTCTCGTAAGTTTTTTACCCTTCGTTTTTTCGACACGTGGATTTTTACGGTAAAACGGGATTACGGTGCCACGTCTTTGACTTCCCATCGTTGAAGAGTGGTGCACCATGGTACTGTTCCATTTCAAATCCATGCACGTATTTCTAAAGGTCGTACGGCACTGTTTCGCCGTTTCGGACGGATGTTGCACCTTGCACCGTGGATGTTGCACCCTGTAGATATCGATTATTCGGACGGCCATAACTTCTGGCTCGTTAAGAGTTACGGGAGCCATAACCTGTCAAAACGAAGGCCTCGATGAGTTCTATGGCTTTGACAGCTTTCAGCCATTAGCGGATAGATTAATGCCCGAAAGGACAACCCGAATCTCAATCGGGTCTCGAAAGTTTTTTACCTTTCGTTTTTTCGACACGTGAATTTTTAGGGTAAAACAGGATTACAGTGGCCCGTCTTCGACTTCCCCTCGCTGAAGAGTGATGCACCATGGTACTGTTCCGTTTCAAATCCATGCAAGCATTTCTAAAAGAGTACGGCACTGTTTCTCCATTTCGGACGGATATTGCACCTTGCACGGTGGACGTTGCACCCTGTAGATATCGATTATTCGGACGGCCGTAACTTCTGGCTCGTTTAGAGTTACAGGAGCCATAACCTGTCAAAACGAAGGCCTCGATGAGTTATACGGCTTTGATAGCTTTCAGCCGTCAACGGATAGATTAATGCCCAAAAAGGACAACCCGAATCCCAATCGGGTCTCGTAAGTTTTTTACCCTTCGTTTTTTCGACACGTGGATTTTTACGGTAAAACAGGATTACCGTGGCCCGTCTTCGACTTCCCATCGCTGGAGAATGATTCACCATGGTACTGTTCCATTTCAAATCCATGCACGCAATTCTAAAAGTCATACGACACTGTTTCGCCATTTCGGACGAATGTTGCACCTTGCACCGGGATGTTGCACCCTGTAGATATCGATTATTCGGACGGCCATAACTTCTGGCTCGTTTAGAGTTACGGGAGCCATAACCTGTCAAAACAAAGACCTCGATGAGGTCTACGGCTTTGACAGCTTTTAGCCGTCAACGGATAGATTAACACCCAAAAAGGACAACCCGAATCACTATCGGGTCTCGTAAGTTTTTTACCCTTCGTTTTTTCGACACGTGGATTTTTACGGTAAAACGGCATTACAGTGGATGGTCTTCGATTTACCATCGCCGGAGAGTGGTGCACCATGGTACTGTTCCGTTTCAAATCCATGCATGCATTTCTAAAGGTCGTACGGCACTGTTTCGCCATTTCGGACGGATGTTGCACCTTGCACCGTGGATGTTGCATCCTGTAGATATCGATTATTCAGACGGCCATAACTTCTGGCTCGTTTAGAGTTACGGGAGCCATAACCTGTCAAAACGAAGGCCTCGATGAGTTCTACGGTTTTGACGGCTTTCAGCCGTCAACGGATAGATTAATGCCCAAAAAGGACAACCCGAATCTCAATCGGGTCTCGTAAGTTTTTTACCCTACGTTTTTTTGACACGTGGATTTTTACGGTAAAACGGGATTACCGTGGCCCGTCTTCGACTTCCCATCGCTGAAGAGTGGTCCACTATGTTACTGTCCCATTTCAAATCCATGCACGCATTTCTAAAAGTCGTACGGCACTGTTTCGCCATTTCGGACGGATGTTGCACCTTGCACCGTGGATGTTGCACCCTGTAGATATCGATTATTCGGACGGCCATAACTTCTGGCTTGTTTAGAGCTACGGGAGCGATAACCTGTCAAAATGAAGGCCTTGATGAGTTCTACGGCTTTGACAGCTTTCAGCCGTCAGCGGATAGCTTAATGCCCAAAAAGGACAACCCGAATCTCAATCGGGTCTCGTAAGTTTTTTACCCTTCGTTTTTTCGACACGTGGATTTTTACGGCAAAACGGGATTACGGTGGCTGGTCTTCGATTTACCATCGCTGGAGAGTGGTGCACCATGGTACTGTTCCGTTTCAAATCCATGCACGCATTTCTAAAAGTCGTACGACACTGTTTCGCCATGTCGGACGGATGTTGCACCTTGCACCGTGGATGTTGCACCCTGTAGATATCCATTATTCGGACGGCCATAACTTCTGGCTCGTTAAGAGTTACGGGATGCATAACCTGTCAAAAAAAAAGGCCTCGATGAGTTCTACGGCTTTGAAAGCTTTCAGCCGGCAACGGATAGATTAATGCCCAAAAAGGACAACCCGAGTCTCAATCGGGTCTCGTAAGTTTTTTACCCTTCGTTTTTTCGACACGTGGATTTTTACGGTAAAACGGGATTACAGTGGCCCGTCTGCGACTTCCCATCGCTGGAGAGTGGTGCACCATGGTAATGTTCCGTTTCAAATCTATGCATGCATTTCTAAAAGTCATACGGCACTGTTTTGCCATTTCGGACAGATGTTGCACCTTGCACCGTGGATGTTGCACCCTGTAGATATCGATTATTCGGACGGGCATAACTTCTGGCTCGTTTAGAGTTACGGGAGCCATAACCTGTCAAAACGAAGGCCTCGATGAGTTCTACGGCTTTGACAGCTTTCAGCCATCAACGGATATAATAATGCCCAAAAAGAACAACCCGAATCTCAATCGGGTCTCGTAAGTTTTTCACCCTTCATTTTTTCGACACGTGGATTTTTACGGCAAAACGTGATTATTGTGGCTGGTCTTCGATTTACCATCGCTGGAGAGTGGTGCACCATGGTACTGTTCCGTTTCAAATCCATGCACGCATTTCTAAAAGCCGTACAGCACTGTTTCGCCATTTCGGACGGATGTTGCACCTTGCACCGTGGATGAGGCACCCTGTAGATATCGATTATTCGGACGGCTATAACTGGCTTGTTTAGAGTTACGGGAGCCATAACCTGTCAAAACGAAGACCTCGATGAGTTCTATGGCTTTGACATCTTTGAGCCATCAACGGATAGACTAATGCCCAAAAAGGACAACCCGAATCTCGTAAGTTTTTTACCCTTCGTTTTTTCGACACGTGGATTTTTACGGTAAAACGGGATTACGGTGCCCCGTCTTCGACTTCCCAACTCTGAAGAGTGGTGCACCATGGTACTGTTCCATTTCAAATCCATGCACGCATTTCTAAAGGTCGTACGGCACTGTTTCGCCATTTCGGACGGATGTTGAACCTTGCACCGTGGATGTTGCACCCTGTAGATATCGATTATTCGGACGGCCATAACTTCTGGCTCGTTTAGAGTTACGGGAGCCATAACCTGTCAAAACGAAGGCCTCGATGAGTTCTACGGCTTTGACTGCTTTCAGCCGTCAACGGACATATTAATGCCCTAAAAGGACAACCCGAATCTCAATCGGGTCTCGAAAGTTTTTTACCCTTCGTTTTTTCGACACGTGCATTTTTACGGTAAAACGGGATTACCGTGGCCCGTCTTCGACTTCCCATCGCTGAAGAGTGATGCACCATGGTACTGTTCCGTTTCAAATCCATGCACACATTTCTAAAAGTCGTACGGCACTGTTTCTCCATTTCTGACGGATGTTGCACCTTGCACCGTGGATGTTGCACCCTGTAGATATCGATTATTCGGACGGCCATAACTTCTGCCTCGTTTAGAGTTACGCGAGCCATAACCTGTCAAAACGAAGGCCTCGATGAGTTCTACGGCTTTGACAGCTTTCAGCCATCAATGGATAAACTAATGCCCAAAAAGGACAACCCGAATCTCAATCGGGTCTCGTAAATTTTTTACCCTTCGTTTTTTCGACATGTGGATTTTTACGGTAAAACGGGATTACCGTGGCCCGTCTTCGACTTCCCATCGCTGGAGAGTGGTGCACCATGGTACTGTTCCGTTTCAAATCCAAACACGCATTTCTAAAAGTCTTACGACACTGTTTCGCCATTTCGGACGGATGTTGCACCTTGCACCATGGATGTTGCACCCTGAAGATATTGATTATTCGGACGACCATAACTTCTGGCTCGTTTAGAGTTACGGGAGCCATAACCTGTCAAAACGAAGACCTCGATGAGTTCTACGGCTTTTGTAACAGCCCGCAAACCCGTACCGCTTGAGTCAACACTATTCTACAACAATCAACTCAAGTTGCACAGAAATACGAACCATTTGGGTTTAAGAAGAAGAGGTAGAAGAAGAAAATAGGAAACAACAACAGAATCTAACCATCGCAGCGAAATAAAATATAATAGATAATAAATAATCTTTACTCAAAATCAAATATATCTATTTACATATATTACATCATCAGAGTACATCAATCACAGCTCACATCAATAACATACAATGGATACATAACAACTTAAACAGCGGAATATATATAAACAAGTACGAGAGTACGTATCGACATCCAGCTCGTCTCCTGAGCCCCACAGCATCAAATCCTGTATCATATAATACACGGTCTGACCCGAGCATTATAGTTAAATAACACCCGAGTCAGTCTGGAATACCAGCGTGAGAAAATCACACCCAATTGATTATTAAAGTTTCAAAAATCCTTTGAAAACAAAAGCATCTCGTAAGACCACGCCACAAATAACATGTCGGGTTTTTACCTTACAATAGCTAAAACAATTTTTATAGAAATCCTCTGATATTGTAATAGGGTCTACATACAAATACTTATAAAATAGCCGAAATTTTTACATTATTAAATTCCAGCTACTAGCCACAAAGTGGGTAATATAAACAAAACTCGTACAAGGCTCGTAGGGAGAATGGATTTCCAACAATGACTAGGCACTGGGGTACCACCTGTCACAGTACGGGGCCTAGATCACTGTACCGAGGATTAATCCCTTCATCCCCTGAAACACAAGGCCGGAACCATTCCTTACTGAACAGTCCCGAGCAAGATAAACCCCGTGGTTGGCGCGAACAACCACCCACTAAGCCGAAATATATAAAAAGGGACATCTAGACAGGGGAAATATCTTGTCCTGCTTGGGCATGACCCACCTAACCTTGCTGCATATCCCCTGGTTTTCAGTCATTCCCGGTTGATGAGGCTTGAGGCTAAACGTTACCTTTAGAACGTTTTTACTTAGAATGCCCATCGCCCACCTGGCGATGTTTCGCAAGCATTCATCCATACAAGTCTGTCCCGGGTTCGAACGGAACCGAAGGCACTATTCCTACTACATCCATTTTGGAAATATCCTTAGGATTAGTAGCGACTAGCCCTTGCACTTCACTGCTCCATCTTCGACTCTGAACACGTTTTTCGCACGAAACGTACAAACCGGATCGAAGTGGTTTTCGAGAAATAAATTTCGATCCCGGTCTCTTCGAAACGATCAACGCAGTTGGCCAATATTGATAGTCGGTTATTTAACTATCAATTAATATTCACAAACAACCATCCAACAATAAACAATTTCCCAAATTATTTATTTATTTCCAAAAATATCTTCACAAGATATATTTCTATTTCCAATCCTTTGAAAACAGTTTCAAATCCCTCATTCTTTTCAGAATCAACTTTCCCAAATATTTTCTATCTTCTCTGAAATCACCAAGTACAAAACTAGATTTAAAATTATTTAAAACACTTTACTTTGAAATATATACTGTAAAAACATTTAAATTAAAACTACTTTTAATAATTTGGTAAAAATACATCTTATATGAATATTTGAAAATAAAGTCACTAAATAAAATATAAAACTAGAATTACACTTTTGAAACCAAAATATTAAGTCACTTTTTAAATAATTACTACTATAATAGATTTGAGGAAATACTTACCTTAAATTTAAATATTAGAAATAATAAATTTTTCAAAACATACCTTTTAAAAACAATTTTAAAACTATTAACTTATATTTAAAATTTACTTGAAAGCATACTTAGTGATCCAGGAAGAATCCCAGCTTCAAACATTTAAATCAATTTTCCAAATTGATTTTCAATTTATTCCATTTGAAATAAGTTTCTTAAGTTACTCAATTCATTTCAAATTTCATTTAATTATGCACTTAATTATTATTGTTATTCCTTTCCATTTGATTTTAAATCTTTTAACTCAAATATACAAATTTCATCTTTTCCCAACTTCTTCTTTATTATTATATTTTTTAAAAAAAATTTAAGTCTTACCTTTTAAATAAATGTTTTGTTCTTTAATTAATATCGTTGAAGATTGTAATTCAATAACTTCCTGTTTATTCAAATTTCCTTTCTATACTTCACAATTTATTTATTAGAAATTTAAAGTCACATTATTTCTTCTCCAATTCATTCTTAAGTTTATTCAAACTTTCTATAATTATTTCGCTTACACATTTACTTCCGTTTAATTTCTTTTCAACACTTCAATTCATAAACTTTGGGAATTCATTATAACTGAATATCCAATCAATCCCTAACATTCAATATTCCAATATAACTCATCATAGGATATCAAATAATCACAACAGAGAATATTGAATAATTTAAATAAATGTGAGGGGTCCAGTTGGATCCCTCCAACCTGTTTTCCCTGCATCCACAAATGTTAGCACAATACAATATGCCAATTCCAAAATATCATACTATATCACATCAATCAATTCAGCCATTCAAACAATTATTTAAATTTTATCATTTATATTTAAATTTAACTGAGTGAGATTAACTCACCTTTGCTTTTATTGTTGTAATCCGATCCACACCGTCCTGATTCTCAATGATTTAGACCTTGTATAAATATTTATTCGATTTATTAATATCTTTGGTTAATCAAAAATCTATTAACATTTAATAAATTTAAATTAATCAATTATCCTTAAATAAACTATTTTTGGTAACTAAAATAAATTAAATCGGTTTATTAACCACATTAATCACTAATATACATTATTTACGTAGACTGTAGATTTTATACTTCTAAACTGCCTACATATAAAAATTTATAAACCTCATATATGTGTATATATATCCTTATTGTCTATTTATTATTTCCTGTAAACATACAATGTATATCACAAAGATAAAACAAATTGCAATAAGCCTCGGAAAATGAAAATACCTCAATCAGAGGTCGGAGACGACGAACCCTAGCTTGCTTTCGGTCACACGCGATGCACAAGACGTCCCCTATCCTACGCGACCAACTGCACCGAGTTTCCCATCTCGTCAGACATCTCATCATCGCGACAATGCTCTAGGGATCGCTGCCTTCGAGCTCCTCAAGGAGATTCGTGCTTCGCTTCGGCCGCGCCCCCTCTCTCTCTGCTTTCGAATTGTGAAATCCCCAAATCGACGCCTCCCATCGGCCATGGTCGACGACCCCTCCCATCGTCGCGCGTTCGCTTGCGCTCGAGCCGATGAAGTACGAGCCTAACTCGATTTGATTTTCGAACGAAAATCATTTGAATCTCAGGCCGCCATTACGTTCCCTCACACCTTTTTTTTTAATCGTAATCGGTTTCGATTATTAGAAGAGGGGAAGTGAAGAAAACTGTCGCCCCTATTTATTTTTTAATTTGATTTCGTTTTTCTGCGTTCCATTCGAAAGGAGGAAAGGGAATAATAAAAAAAAATTGAACGAGATGGCTTCACAGAAATATACTAATACGAGAATTCTTGAAGAAGACTCGGCTTTGAAAGAAATGGGAAGGAGACGTAAAGAAGAAGATTTGATTTTTATTTTATATGAATATTTTATTTCGGTTAATATTAATTAAATTTGCAACACGTTTATATATCGTGCACCCACACACTAACTCCGATTAATACGAAATTTGTAATCCGGTAATAATTCAATATTTCGGACCGAATGGAACTGGTTTCATCGAATTCCGAGACTGTGCCTCGAAAGGCTATTTTTAAATTCAATTTAAACGATATATTTTTAAAACTGAACAAACCACTGTAAATTTCAATTTCACAACTTCTATTATCTTTAGTATTATCAATATAAATTTTATAAGCCTTCAAATTATTTTCAACAAGCTTAAAATTCCAGGTTAAATATTTTATCCAACTTCAAATAATTTAACTCAATCATTTAATTATCAAATAAATTGTGATATTCGTAATTCAAGTTAAAATTATTCTATTGAGTATTTAAAATCAATTAAATATTCCGGTTTTAAATACTCGAAAATTCCGGGTCGTCACATTCCTCCCCCCTTAAAAGAATTTCGCCCCCGAAATTACTAACTAGGAAGAATGGTCCAAAACCCGTCTACCCTTCTCTCCAAAACCAACAGTGTCTAACAATTCAACATCATACCAGCTACCTTTTTTTTTATAAAAGATCCATTATCATTCTTATTAACTTTCCAAACCTTTCCCTAGTTTCATACTATACCATTTGTTTAGCCATTCAAGTTTCAATTTAAAACCAAATTTTGAATTATCAAAAATTTTCTCAAAATTTTTCTAACTCCCTAAATTCCCGAAAATTTTTGCCAGCGTCTCCTTTGCGCGGCTAGCTCGGTACAACTACAAAATGGCTCTACGGCCTCCCAAATCCAAAAAGAAAACAAAAAGCCAAGAAGCTCAATCCAAATCCAAATCCAAATCCCAATCAAATTCCATACCAAATTTAAATGCGTACCTTTTGATACCAAGTGTAACGGTCTAGGCTTTAGATATGCAGAATCACATCTCACAAATATCTAGAGAAAATGAAGATATAAATGTTCACACAATTCATTTAAACATTCAAATACAGGCATGCATCAGGATTTAAAACTTAAGTAAATGTTAAAAGTGTTACTCACCTGGATTGACGAACACAGAGTCTCAGATTTTAATTGTGAAGAAGCTTGAAACTGTGAAACTTTTGAAGACTAAACTTGCAAATTAAAGACACTATGATGCTGAGATGATCAAGTAGAAGCTTTGTTGAGTTTGAAATAGGTTTTGATTCAGATTCTTATCTTAACTTTCGAACTTAAAATGAAAAAGGCAGAGATATATATATATATATATCGAAAAGTTGCAGACAGGTTTATTATTGTGTTTCAACAATCTGAGACCAATATTTGTACAATATAACACTAAATCTTGTTTGTACAGATTTTCTTACCAGATATTTTATTAATGGTGGCTGATATGAATACAATTATGTACAAAAAGATTCTACATTAATTACTTTTTGTTTGTTAGCTTAAGATATTTAATACTATCTTCCTAAGCAAGCTTCATACACATATACAGTTGTGTATCTATGATTTTGTTTACAGAGAGTATCAGAAAACAAGTATATGCAAATAATGCAGGTTAGATTTGGTTCCAGATAAAACTCAAGACTATATTGCTTTAAGTATAATTCTAAACTTAAACTCATGATTGAACAAACTTAAATTGTTTAGATCTCTAATCCTAACAACGATTAGATGAATAGATTTGTATTTGGATCTAACTTTCAAATTTCTAAACTAAGAGCAGAGACACTTGAATACAACAGGCAAGTATATTTACAAACATTTATAAACTCAGAATTATCAACCCCATATATATATACAAACAAGCATATTTCATCTCAGAAATCTTCACAAGCAACAAACTAAAATTTACTTAGGCTTTTAAATTTAAAGGTTTACTCACAGTTTAAGTTTTTCAAAGCAGTTCTTCCTTGTCTAACTTGAATTTAAATTTTAAAATTTACTTTATGATCAACAAACATATTTATTTTCATACTTCATCAAGCAACCAGATTACTTAAGTATTAAAAGAAAAAGAAGTTACTCACCTTTGCTTTGAAAAGAGGGACAGAGCACCTCTGATTGTAAACAGTTGTTGAATTTGTAAAACTGGAAATAGCCCTTACTTTGATCCTCTTATCATCTTGCATGAGTGTTGTTTTCAATTTGTAAAAAATGGATATGCCTACCTTTTCTTACTCTTCTGGTTTACTAAATTTATTAAGTGATTGTGAACGAACTAACATAGTAGGATATATATATAAGAAAACTGTTGAACAGCTGTAGGTTATCATATGTACAGGTTTCACTTGTTTTGAAATGGGCAGATTTTTGTATCAGAGAGGTACAGATTTATATTTACTTGAATTGACAAAATTATGTGCTGAGATGATAGTGATTAAGAAATTAATTACTTATTAATTGTGTAAATTGATTTAATTTGAGTTAATTAATTTAGTTTTATTAACTGATATTTTGGAGGTAAATTACTTAGAGATGTAATTGATGAATAATTACGGGATGTAACTAAGAAATTGATTTATTTGAGAATAATAAATCAACAAGAAAATTAAATGGAAATAAATCGATATAAATGTAATTAATGGATTTATTCAAGATTAATTTCTGTAAATAAATTAAAGGAAATTTCTGGAATGCAGTAAAAGATATTTAAATCAAAGATGATTAATTTGAATATATAAGAAATTGATGATTTGGTATGTGTAATTACTTAGTGTAATTAATGGAGCATAATTACTCAGAATAGAAATTGGATGATCATTATTTGATGAAATTTACACCAGACGATTTGTAAATGAAGTATTTTGAGTAATTTCTTTTGTAATTAATCAAAGGATTAATTTATGGGAATAGTTAATCATGGAATGATTAATTTGTTAATAAGTAATTGATAGTAGTTAATTA
Source organism: Allium cepa (assembly GCA_030765085.1). Taxonomy (NCBI): domain Eukaryota; kingdom Viridiplantae; phylum Streptophyta; class Magnoliopsida; order Asparagales; family Amaryllidaceae; genus Allium; species Allium cepa. The sequence continues at coordinate 28,225,921 of CM060934.1, read as the reverse complement.
CTGGTTTGTTATTAATCAAGGGGTGATTAATAATTGTGTTTAAGTAAAGATTAATCACTTAATTAATTTAAATAAGTAATTTAATATAAATTGAAGATCATGAATTAATATAATTAATGATGTAATTAAGAATTGTGAATTAAGGAATCATAAATTAAGGAGGTAATTAAATGTTAACCAATTATGAATGATTTTAGAATAAATTCATTTGAGAATTAATTTAAAACTAAATTACTTTTTGTAATTAGAGAATGATTAATTAATTTAATTAATGACTGTGAGAGCAAGATTTATGGAATGAGTAATTAATTTAATTTATTTTAAATTAATTAAAATGGAAGTAGTTAATTTAATTCATTTTAAATTAATTATACATTGTGATTCATAAATCATTACTAATGGATGATATTGATATTTCATTGTTTGATTGTGATCTCAGGAATGAGATGGATAATGTCTATGTGATATGGATGTATAGTTTAAGTATGATAATATTTAATTCTCTGTTTGGATGATGATATTAGTTATCTGTTTATGATGATGATGTGATTATCTGTTATGAGATGTGAATTATCTTTCTGTACATATTGATGATATTGAATTCATTGTTAAGACTAAATAGACAACTTGGCCCTAAAAGACACGTTTTGGATTTCGATGAGACCGGGATCGGGTTTCCGCATTAGGAATATCCGAAAACCACATCGATTCCAAATTAACGATAGGTCGTGAATCTGAAGTGAAGATGAAGGTTCAGAATGCAAGGGTTATCGTCGTTAACTCTGAGGGTGATTCCAAAATGAGTGTAACGAGATGATGCCTTCGGTTTCGTTCGAACCCGGAACAAACTTGTATGGATTGAATGCTTTCAACACATCGTTAGGCGGACGATGAGCATTATAAGAAATATGTTCTATAAAGGTAATCGTAACCTCAAGCCTCATCAACCGGGAATGGCTAAAACAGGGGAGGTGCAGCAAGGTTAGATGGGTCATGCCCAAGCTGGACAAGGATATTCCCCTGTCTAGATGTCCCTTTTTATTCGGCTTAGTGGGCAGTTGGTCTGCAGCCAACTGCGGGGTTTATCTTGTTCGGGATTGTTCAGTAAGGAATGGTTCCGGCCTTGTGTTGCAGGGGATGAAGGGAGTAATCCTCGGTACGTTGATCTAGGCCACGTACTGTGACGGGCGGTACCCCAGTAGCCCTGCCATTGTATGGAATCCACAATCCAATAAGTGCCAACGGTTTTGATTGTATTACCCACTTTTGTGGCTAGTAGCTGGAATTTAATTAATGTAACAATTTCGGCTATTTTCTATTTACTTGAAAACCCTAGACCTATTATAATATCACAGAATTTCCTATCAAATGTTTTGGTTAGCGTAAGGTAATTTTTTTTCCATGTTTATGTGTGGGAAGTCTTACGTGATACCTTTTGTTTTCAAAAGATTTTCAAAGTTAAACAACTTTAACCTGTTACTCATACCAGACCCATGTCTGACCCGGAGTTTATTTTTGTTTTTCATAAACTCTCGGGTACCCAAATTTTTACGGGTAGCCAAGGGATTCAGGTTAGCTTTGACGAATTCTGGAGGAGCAATGGAGCAGGAGGCTTCAGCGTTGTAGATATATATATAGTTCCGCTGTGTTGGTATCTCTGAGTCATTTGTTTGAGTTGAGTTGTATTAACTAGACAGGTGTTTATAACTGTCTAGTATGTGATGTATTATCTGTATCACTCTGATTGATGTTATATATTATGTAAATATTTATGTGATTAATATATTTTATTCGTTCCGCTGTGAGATTCTGATGTTGTTGTTCTTTCTTCTCTATCTTTTCTATTTTCTCACCTTTTTCTTTCTTATTAACGATGCTTCTTCCTGTTGTGAATCCATTTCTTCAATGGATTGGCTAGAGTAGCTTAAGTTATTCAGATTGGTAAGGAGAGAACAGTTTTCTTTGGATATTAGCCTGGGTTGATCGCAAAAGAGACTTGCGATAGTTGAGTGTTCTCTGGGATGGCAGAAATTTTTCTAGATTGTTTTTGGATTCAGATTGTTTTAGGAGTTATTAGCGAAGGTTGAGCTGATCAATGGGTTGAAGGCAGCTTTGGACTGTCAGAAGTATTTGGTGGATAAGAGACGAAGGAATTTGGATTTCGGAGTCGGAGATTTGATTTTGTATGAATTTTCTCTGATTCAAAGGAGTTCTGTAGATTAGAAGCATAGACTGTTTAGATTCTATAGATCGAGTATTCCGGTATTATACTGGAAAACTCTAGGGAACTTTATCCAGAATTTTGTCTGCATAGTTAGCTTTGTTGATTGAGTAGATTGGCTGTGATGATTTTTAGCATGTGATTGATATATGCTTATAGTTTAAAATTAATTAAAATCTTAAATATATTATTAAATTACCATTGCTTTTAAATTTCGGGGACGAAATTCTTTTAAGGGGAGAGGAATGTGACGACCCGGAATTTTCTAGCAATATCAATTTAATAATCTGCATTAAATATTAAATTGATTTGATATATTTTTATTAATAAAATCTGAATTGATACTTTTCTTTTAATAAATATTCAATTGGTAACTTTTATCTGTTAGAAATTAATTGTTTGTTTTCTATTTATATATGTATATATTTTTATACATTGTAAATAGATGAATTTGTTTTAAAATTTAACTAACAAATTTTGTTTAAAATACTAATATATATTTTAGTGAATTAGAAATTATGTTTTATTTAATATAAACTTTTCAAAGGCTAAATAAATAAATATAGAGTTTTAAATATATAAGTAAATGTTTAAATAGTTCAAGACTCATTTTAACTTAAGTTTAAATTTAATTTATTAACAAGAAGAATTGTTTACTTTTCTTTTAGTATAACTTGATTAAAACATGGATTTAAACAATATATATGAGTCTTTAATATAATTTTGTCAATAAATACATTAACATACACTAATAAATATGTAGTTTATAATAGGAAGATAATTCATTTTATTTATCATTTCAAATTGATCATATGTTTTATAATATAAAGAATGTATATATATATATATATATATATATATATATATAGGGATGCAAGATTTTATGTAATAAGTTAAACATAGAAATAAAATAAAATATACATGAAGCTATTGATTATAAGTGAAAATACTATATATAATAAGTTAAATAAGTAATAATCATATGGGATAAATTTATATAACATTCACAAACATTTACAATTTACAATAACAAGTCACATACACTTCAAAATGTAATAACAAGACAACAATAAATAAACTAGAAACAAAATCATTTTTTTAAGTTTGTAAACTATCAAAGGAACTGCAGTATACATATGTACATGTTTAAGCATCAAGACAGTAACAAAATCTAAAGTATATGCAAGCTACTGAACAATTCAAAAGTATGCAGGCCAAATAAATAAACAAATTGTATATGTGTATGAAGCTTGCTTAGGAAGATAGTATTAAATACCTTAAGCTAACAAACAAAAAGTAATTAATGTAAAAATATTTTAGTACATAATTGTATTCATATCAGCCACAATTAAATAAATATCTCTGGAAAACAAAACTGTACAAACACAAGATTGTATACTATGTTGTACAGTTTCATGAAACATAATCATATACCCTGTTTTCTTTTTTTTCTATAAAGCAGTTTCATTTTTATTCAATTCGAATTAATTAAAAAGTAAAGTAAACTTCATTTCAAACTCAAACAAGCAAAGCTTCAGTTTAAAACAACAACTTAAAATCAATTAATACTGAGAATCACAAGAGAGTTCAACCTGAAAATTGCAAGCCTGAAGCAAAGCAAAAGTGAAGTTTCAGCTGTTTTCATGCCTGCTTCAATAAAGTACCTCTGTTCTTCCATATATCAGTGAGTAACTTCTTTTTTTAAAATATTAAGTAATCTGGTTGCTTGATGAAGTATGAAAATAAATATGTTTGTTGATCATAAAGTAAATTTTAAAATTTGAATTCAAGTTAGATAAGGAAGAACTGCTTTGAAAACCTTAAACTGTGAGTAAACCTTTAAATTTAAAAGCCTAAGTAAATTTTAATTTGTTGCTTGTGAAGATTTCTGAGATGAAATATGCTTGTTTGTATATATATGTATGGGGTTGATAATTCTGAGTTTACAAATGTTTGTAAATATACTTGCCTGTTGCATTCAAGTGTCTCTGCTCTTAGTTCAGAAATTTGAAAGTTAGATCCAAATACAAATCTATTCATCTAATCTTTGTTAGGATTAGAGATCTAAACAATTTAAGTTTGTTCAATCATGAGTTTAAGTTTAGAATTATACTTAAAGCAATATAGTCTTGAGTTTTATCTGGAACCAAATCTACCTGCAGTATTTGCATATACTTTTTTTCTGATACTCTCTGTGAACAAAATTTTGCTTTTAAAAATTATTTATTTCTTCCCTGATTTATGCTTGCACTTCAGTTTAAAGCAAATGATGTTTGTATCGTCTCAAACTAAGTCTAAGCATTTAGTTAAGATAAAACAACTTAAAATTTTCATCTGGAACCCAATTTATTTTGAGCAAAATTCCTGTGCATAACCTGGTTGTAGTGGCCGAAGTGTTTGGTTCTGTATGACACCATCAGGCGATCGAGTGCCGTGGAACTTTGTGAGGGGGTAGCTCAGTCTTTGTCGCGTTCATGGCCGGAGCTTCTTGACGCCACGTGGTCAGGGTTGGGGGAGAGCGGCGTTGACAGGTATAGGGTTGTTGAGTTTTGTGTTGTTCCCAGGTTCTGTCTTTCCTTTTCATTCGCGCGCGCCTGGAAATAAACTCGAAGCAGGTGGTTTGTTTTCTCGGGGAAACTCGCGTATTACTCGAAGTAAATAGGGGGGAGTGCTCGGGTTTTTGTGTAAAGGTTTGTAAAACCTGAAACTGTTTTAAAACTTTATTTTAAAATTTAAAATCAAAGTTAAAACCTAGATCTAAATCAAAATTTAACTGTGAATTCAAGTCAGTTTTGAAAATAAAGTTGGGTATAAATAAGTTTTCAAAACTTAAATTATTTTAATAATTTAAAGGTGCTTAATGTTTAAGTGTATTCAAAAAAGGAGTTGAATTCGAAAATAAATTATAAATGGTTAAAGAAAGTATTTAGGCAAGTTGGCTCCAAAGAAATCTGGACTTAGTTATGAAAAGTTAGATTTAGAACTAAAATAAAGTTTTATAATTTAAATTTATTCAAATAAGTTTTAGTTGAAATTGAATATGTGAGATTACAAAGAGTTTTGAAAAATATAATAAATTAGTTGTTTGCACAAAAAATGGACAAACACCTCCAAGTCGTATTATTTAGTTGATTATATGTGATTTTCAATGATTTTAGATGAGTATATAAATATAAAAGAAGTAGGGGCTGAAATGTAAAAGACACGCGGATTTATAGTGGTTCGGCCAGAATGTGCCTACGTCCACTTTATATGTTATTATCTTCTTTCCTTCAGATTACAAGTACAATGCTTCGTATATGAGTATATGAAAGTAGTTTGAAAGTTCCTTCCTTGCTTGAGCTCTCAGACTTGTCTGCCATTGTTGTACCCCTGCCCCTCTATTTATAGAGTGAGGCAGGGGGCAGGGGTCTTGGAAGTGTATAGCTGCTGGTGGGCCCGGGCTGGAGCAATCTGGACTGGCAATCTTCTGGTTCGGCGAAGCCTTGGTTCGGCCGTGCTGAGGTTGGACCGGTGGTAGCCTCGTCCGGCTATGGTGGTCCGGTGATGGGTGGATATGTGCCATTCGGTAATGGGTTTACATGGAGTTGGTTCGGTCTTGGAGGTGAGTTGGTTCGGTACCAACCAGGCTCGGTGAAGGCTTGTGGATCGGTGGAGTTCGTGAGTGTTTGCACAAAAAATGGACAAACACCTCCAAGTCGTATTATTTAGTTGATTATATGTAATTTTCAATGATTTTAGATGAGTATGTAAATATGAGAAAAGTAGGGGCTGAAATGTAAAAGACACACAGATTTATAGTGGTTCGGCCAGAATGTGCCTACGTCCACTTTATATGTTATTATCTTCTTTCTTTCAGGTTACAAGTGCAATGCGTTGTATACAAGTGTATGAAAGTAGTTTGAAAGTTCCTTCCTTGCTTGAGCTCTCAAACTTGTCTGCCATTGTTGTACCCCTGCCCCTCTATTTATAGAATGAGGTAGGGGGCAGGGGTCTTGGAAGTATATAACTGCTGGTGGGCCCGGGCTGAAGCAATTTGGCCTGGCACTTCTGGTTCGGCGAGGCTTCATTCGGTAGAGCTTGGACTGGTGATGGTGGTGTGTGAAGTGGATTGCTGAAGCCTTGATTCGGTGGTAGTGTTGGAGTGGCAGTGGAGTTGATTCGGTCGTGGTTGGTTTGGTGGTAGGGTATTGGAGTTGGTCCGGTGGAGATGTGATGGGAAGGTGGTTCGGCAATAGTGTGGTCCGGTGGTGGTATTCGGCGGGACATGGACCGGCTATGCCGAATGGAAAGGGGCTGGTCATGCCGGATGGACATGGCTCGTGCTGCCGAATGGAGCTTCCATGCCGAATGGACTTGTGCTCGTGCTGCCGAATGAAGCTTCATGCGTGAGTGCCGAGTGTTCCTTGGCCTTGGTGAATGAACTGGAGGTTATTCATGTCGAATGAGCTATGGCTTGCATTGTCGAATGGTAAAGAGGCCGGTTATGCTGAATGAAGTGGTGACTGCGAACCCGGGTGAAACAGACGCTTCGTTGTCTCAAGATCTTCTGGGTGAGAATTCGCCCAACATTTGCCCCCCAAAGTGGGGCACGTGCTTGCATGTGTCGCGCTTTGTTTCCCTGCGGCAAGAAGGCGTGTTTTGTAATGTCATGGGCTGGATGTTCATATCCTGTTGAGGTCCTGCAAAGGGATTTACAGTTTTAGTATGATTTCAAACGATGACCGTTCGTGGTCGAAACGTTCGGGATGAAGTGAATTGCGCCGTTCGAGGCGAGTTGGTGTGCCCCGAGGGGGCTTTGCATTATCGATGCCAGGTTCACGTTAGAGTGATTCCCTGGATCGTTTGTCAAGGTGGTTTATCGCCAGCTCAGGGCATGCCTAGGGATCGTTCGTGATCCCGTACATGTGTAAGTAGCTTAGCCATTTCGTAATTATCAGAGTCAACTATCTGTCTCACCTATGAGTTTAAAAAGACGTGTCAAAGTGTAAATTCCCACGATGATAGGGTTAATGACCATTCAGAGCGTGCCTATGGACCATTCGTGGTCGCGTACACGTGTGAACGATTTAATTCATGCTAGTGGGAGTTTTACGACTTATTCATCGTTGTCATAATCTTATTTTATTAGTTAGTTCTGGAGTTCGGTACTTATCTGAGTGAAGCGCCCTGCGTGCCCCCAGTTCCTGGTCTTGGACGGTAGATAGAGGGTTCCATTCGGTTCTTGGTTGGTCCGGCTATTCTCATCCGGCTTCTGGTGGTCCGGTATCATTGGTCCGGTTGGGCGAGACATCTGGTTCGGTGGTTGTGAGTTTGCCTATATATAGAGGCCGTACCCCCCTTGTTTTTCTTTACCGAACGAGTAGAGCCGAATCACTCCATTGCCGAATCAAGTGTTTGCCGAACCAACCTTATACCGAACCAGGTATACACTTATTACCGAATACACACGTATGTCCTTGCTTCACCGAATGGGACTACTGCCTTGGAGCCGAATGAGATGAAAACCGAATGGGGTTGAAACCGAATGAACTTGGAAACCGAATGAACTTGGAAACCGAATGAACTTGGAAGCCGAATGAACATGGAAACCGAATGAACTTGTGATCTGGAAGACTTCAGCTTGCGAATGAAATTCCACACTTGCACGCACTTGTTTGTTTACTTTTCTATTTTCCTTGTTCTAATATTAGGTTTTTCTTGTGCTGCAGAAAATGTCTCGCAAAGCGGAAACACGATCGGATAGAAAGAAGTCTAGAGGCACAGGAGAGCCTTCTTCTTCCTTGCCCCCAGTCCAACCAGGATCCGGGCAACACCGACCTATTCCGAGGTCTCTAGTGGACGGATATGGTCCACAGGAACTTTTGGTCTCTCCCCCGGATTGCTTTCCTAGCTCCCTAAAGGAGGAGCAACTTGACGTCATATCCCGTTCCTTCGGGATAGATAGGGCTCTTATGCTGCTGCCGGGAGATGGAGTGATGCCATATAATCCTCCCGAGGGCTACTTCGCTTTTAGCAGATACCATTGCATGTGCGGCGCTATCCCCCCTATCAACGCTTGGATAGTAAGCTTCACCACATATTTGAAGGTGGCTCCCTTCCAGCTTCAGCCTAACTCATATGCTATCCTGGTGAGCCTCTTTGTCATCTTCCAGAGGAGGTACGGGCGTCCTCCTTCTAACCGGGAGATCCGATACTTGTACAACCTGAGAGGCTATAAGAAGGGGTCTCCGTATATTAGTCTGGAGGCGGCCGTACCCTTCAAACCAGTTCTGGACTTATATTCCAAGTTTACCATGTTCAAGAAAGAGTGGTTCTTCATCAAGGACGATGCTGTTTCTTTCCGCCTTTTCACTTCTGGCTGTAAGATGGATTTCATTTATATTTTCCATGTTTTGACTGTAGTGTTTTTTCTGACATGCTTCTATTTCTGGCTAGCGACAGGTGGTATTGCAGTTGTGGAGGATGATTCCTTGGTGCGAATGGCTGCTGAACTAAAGGCTATTCCGGCACGGGACCGGTCGGCCTCCTTCTTGATCAGGAACGCAACCCTCTTGGAGTATAATTTGATCTTACCGCACCAGTCCGTGGTTAAGCAAAGAGACACGGCTGAGGAGAAGGCTGCTAAAGCTAAGGAGGGGGATAAGGTAAAGAGCGGTAAGAGGGAGCCTTTCGCAGAGCGTCCCGTGGTCGGGGGGAAGAAACTGAGGAAGTCCGATGGCCCTTCTCCAAGTACTTGCCCGATTGTCCCGGAGGAGGAAGGTGTAGAAGAGGAGGAAGGAGGCGAAGTTGGAGAAGGGTCGGAGGGTGGAGGAGATGGCGAAGGTCAAGGTGGTAGTGGTGTTGCTGCTCTAACCTCTGAACAAGACCTCGAACTGGATGAGGCTCTCCGTCGGGCCTTCGGGGAGTCGGAGGGAGAGTCGGAAACGGAGAAGGGAACGGAGAAGGCAAAGGAAACCGGCAAAGCTGTGGCTGGCACTGACCCATCCTCTAAGGGTTCCTCAGCTAGGGTGATCCCGGCGATGCAAGGTGAACTTTTGTCTTCTGCCGATTCTATTTTCGATAAGGACTTAGAAATTTTTTACGGTTCACTTCCGTCCTGGAATGAGATCCAGGACTTATTGCAGTATCCCACTCCTCCGCCGGGTTTGTATAACAGATGTGTCTCCTCACTTTTCTTTCTTTTTAACTTAGCACATTTTTTGAATTGCGGATTATTGTATGTTCGTAACACTTGTTCTTTATTCCAGGGGCAGGCCAGGCGGGTAAAACGTCGGATGTTCGACACCGCCTTGAACAATTTAAGTCGAGGAGAGCTTCCGCGAAACCTTCTACTGATCGCACTGGGGACGTAGTCAAGTACCGCCCTCTTCTTGGGGTCATCGAAGAGGGCATTCAGAAAAGGAAGCGGAGCCGTTCCTTATTTGAGTCTTCTTCTGCTTCGCAGCTTCCTACTCTGTCTCCCCCTACTCAGCCTCCTCGTGATACTACGGAGGAGAGCACGGAGCCCTGCCCCCCTCCTCCTCCTTCCAAGAGTTCTACTGTCATTCATATAAGGCGTCCCGATGTGCCTCGCCCCGTGCCTCGTGACCCTTTTGCCGGCCATCCTGATTTAGACCCAAGTTTTCGGGACATTTCATTCGATGAGACCACGGGCGAGCACCTACTTCCCCGCAACCCCATGGTAAGAGTGCTGGACGAGGCCAAATCTTTAGATCTTGATTTACTTACTACACGGGTAGTCACCATGGGGGATGAGGCCAAGGCTAATATCGACCGGGTGGCCGCAGAGACCAAGAAGTTAATGGAGCATCATGCTAAGTTGGTCAAGGCCGGGGAAGAGATCGGGAGTGCTAACATTCGGTTGAGGTTAAAGGTTGCCGATCAGGCCAAGCAACTCGCCGACCAAGCCATCCAGATTTCCCAGCATGAGGAAGCCTCCAAGCGTCTGAAAGAGACCATGGAGAAGGCCAGTAGGGCGGAATTACGGAAGATGGAGGTCGCTTGCAGGGAACGGATTAACATAGCTATCGCAACGGTGGATGAGGTTCGAAATGCGGATCTCGAGCGGGTAGAGGAGTTGTCAGGGAGGCTCGAGGCTGCGGAGATGGCTCAGGCCGAGTTGAAGGAGGAGATGGAGGAGATGAGGAGGTCCCTCAAGTTGAAGGAAGAGGAAATGAGGAGGTCACTCCAGGCTGACTGCTTGAGATACCAATCAGAGAGGGACGTCGCCATCACCAAGTTGCAAGCTTCCGAGGCCCGGGTGAGGGAGTTTGAGGAAAACGAGGGGATGATGGATGAGATGTTGCAGGATATGTACTTCCACACTTGGAAGGAGGGCGGCTTGTCTTGGATGGACGATTACCCTCGGGTCATGGCCAAGGTGTATCTCCAGGCTTTAGAGGAGGCCAGGGTGAATGCGGGTAAGGAAGGCGGAGAGGCTTTCAACTTGAGTGCGGTTACTGCTCAGTTCTCAAAGGAGGAGCAAGCGGCGGTGAAGGAGGGGATGCGGCTACTCGCTGCAGAGGAAGCGGGCGTGCAGTTGGATGATGAGGATCAAGCGGCGGATGCTGGTGAGTTATTCTTTTCCCTTTCTTTTCTTTTCGTGTTTTCATAACTTGATCGTTCGTTTAATGAATTCCTCTTCTGATCTGGACAGGTGGGACTTCAGATCCACATGCTGGGGGCTCCGATCCTGCGGCTAAGTAGGCTGGGGGAGTTGGTGATGGAGTGTGGATGCATCTGCCATCTTTTTGTTTCTTTTTTATCACTGTTCATGTTAGTCTTTGATATGCAACTGTAATAAAATTATTTGCAAAGAATAACTTCGTGTGATCTTATAATATAAGCTGATTTTGTCATGTTCAAATGTTGTTGCTATCTTTATGTGCTGTGTGAGAAGTATAATTATGTATATGCCTGTGATTCCACTTGTGTTTGATGTTAAGTTTTTGCTTGAAATATAATTTCACGTTTTGCAATGTCAGTGTATGAATAAGTTATAGTTACGCATTTATGTACAAGAGAAGAGAGTACCGCCCTTTATGTTTTATTCGCAGGCGGTAGCTTTGAGTGTCTTGTGTAACTGTTCACGGGTATAGCAGAGCGCCCTGCTACCCAGCATGCAGGCTTAGAGCCTCATGAGTGAATGCTTCCTATTTGGTTTCCTGTACTTTAGAGTTTGTTATACAGGATAGGAGAAAAATATTTAAATGAAATGGAAATATAGTAAAAGTAAAACTTCCAGTCACGGAAGGCCGTCGATGTGCTTAAGTTCGTGGCAAACGGGTTTTGTAGTCACTTTCCCTAGCTGTGGGTCTTGGAGACATTTGTCACCCATCTTACGCCTCCGCGGGGAGTTTTCTTTTTTACCACAGCCGCACTTAAGACACATCGGAGCCGAGATCGCGCACGGTAACTACCCGAACCATTATGGTCCGTAATCGTGGGTATTATTCGATTTACCGTGGCCGGCTAGCGTGGGTGCCGTTGGCCGTGAACTACCCCTGGCTGGCCACACCTTATGTTGGGGCTTAAAGTAGGTTCACAGTTACCGACGAGCCGAACGCCGTAATGAGCTGCCATCGGCTATAGTCGGCCTTTATGATGACTTATAATCGGCTCATTACAGTTGGCTTTGAGGGCAGGCGCGCAATGAGTTAACCCGCAGCAGAGGGATGCCGGGGCAAAAGAGTCTCATTGGCGAGTGCATAGAATCGTAGCGTACCTGTTAGGCCTAGTCCAGATGAGGCCGCGGTGCGTCTTGAGTGGAGATGCCATAGAATTTTGTTCAACAGAAAGGGATAACGCTTAACAAGTAGCCAAGACATAAAGGAACAAGTTAAAAAGAGACAAGATTTTTTAAAGTGGTTCGGCACGAAAATGCCTACGTCCACTGATTCTCTTTGTTAATTCACTTCATATGGGCAGTACAAGTTAAGAAAAGTATCGACGGAGGTGTCGGATGTTCCATGCCCTCTGGAACACCTCTCCGTCCACTGTTGACAAAATGTAAGCTCCGTTGTGGAGATCTTTGTGAATTACATATGGTCCGTCCCAGATGGGGTCCAGTGCCCCGGGGCGCGGAAAGATTCGCCTGAGGACAAGATCTCCTTCTTGTAAGTTGCGATGCTTGACTTTGGAATTGTATAGTGCTGCCACTTTTTGTTTGTGAGCTGCTGCCTTGAGTGCTGCACCGTTCCTCCTTTCCTCAATCAGATCCAAAGACATGAGGAGGAGTTCTTCGTTTTCTTCTGGGTTGTAGTGGATCCTACGGTGAGAAGGCACAATAGTCTCGACTGGGAGCATTGCCTCCGATCCATATGCCAAAGAGAAAGGAGTATGTCCCGTGGATGTTCTGAAAGATGTGCGGTATGCCCATAGTGCCGTAGGAAGTTCGTCCACCCAAGCGCCTTTTGACTTTTCAAGTTTCTTCTTGACTAGGGTTTTGAGAATTTTGTTGACAGCTTCAACTTGTCCGTTTGCCTGAGGGTAAGCTACTGATGAGAAGCTCTTATGAATTCCATGCTCTTGGCACCAGTCGGCAAATTCTTCGCTGTCAAATTGGAGTCCGTTGTCTGATACGATCTTGAGGGGGACTCCATACCTGCACAGAATGTTTTTGATCAAGAAATTGATAACTTTTGCTGAAGATATTTTATTTAAAGGTTCCGCTTCCACCCATTTGGTGAAATAATCGACTGCCACTATAGCATATTTGGCTCCGCCTCGGCCCGTTGGCAGTTCGCCAATCAAGTCAATTCCCCATACAGCAAAGGGCCAAGGGCTGGTCATTTGAGTAATTTCGTTTGTGGGCAGTCGAGGGATCTTGGCGAACTTCTGACATCTGTCGCATTTCTTAACGAAGTCTAGGGCATCTTTGTTCAGTGTGGGCCAGTAATATCCATATCGGAGTATCTTTCTTGCCAAAGTCTGTCCTCCAGTGTGATCTCCGCATCCTCCCTGATGGATGTTTGTTAATATCTCCTTGGCTTCCCTCCCGGCGACGCATCTTAATAGGGGGCTAGAGAAGCCACGCCGGTAGAGGATGCCTTCTTGCATTGTGTAGTGGGGAACTTTCCTCAAGATCTTCTTGGCTTCGTCACGCCTGTCGGGTAGTATGCCATCTTGCAAATATTTCCGGATAGGAGTCATCCAGGTTCCTTCTTCGATTGCAGTTATCAGATTCGCTTGTTCGAAACTCGGGGCTAGCTGCCTTGAGATTACTAGTGCTCCGGGAATGGTGCTGTCCTTCATACTAGCTTGCTTTGCAAGTTCATCTGCCTCTTGGTTTTCTTCTCGAGGAATGTGTTTGATTAGATAATGGTCCAATCGATCGAGCAGCAGTCTGGTTTTCTTTAGGTATGCTGTGAGCCGTTCTCCTCGAGTCTGGAATTCTCCTAGTACCTGGTTTACGATAAGCTGAGAATCACTATGAATACATAAGGAATTGATCCCAATTTCTAGGGCCAGTTCCAATCCCGCTATTACTGCTTCATATTCAGCATCGTTGTTAGTGGCCGTGAACTCCAATCTTAATGCATAGTACAACTTTCTTCCCCTGGGGGTGACGATCACAATACCTGCCCCCGAGCCTTGTTCGTTCGATGCTCCGTCTACAAAGAGGTTCCACTTGATGTTTTTTGCTACTTCGGATTGTTCCTTGCCTTCGTTGGTAGTGAATTCGGCAATGAAATCAGCCATGGCTTGTCCTTTGATAGCGGTGCGGGGATGGTAGGTGATATCATACTGACTTAGTTCGATGCACCATTTGAGGAGTCGCCCAGAAGTGTCAGGACGATGGAGCACTTGTCTTAGTGGTTGATCGGTTAGAACCCTGATGGAGTGAGACTGGAAGTAGTGTCGCAGTTTCCGTGACGCGATCAATAAACAATATGCTAACTTCTCAAGTTTAGGATATCTGGCTTCTGCCCCCGTAAATCTCTTGCTTACAAAGTAAACCGGACGTTGTGTGCGGTCTTCTTCTCTTACCAAGGCGGCGCTTAGAGCATGAGATGATACAGCGAGGTATAGGTATAACACTTCACCTTCATTTGGAGTTGAGAGTACTGGTGGTCTCTGAAGGTGTTCGATTAGGTTGAGGAAGGCTTTTAAGCATTCGTCGGTCCACTCGAACCTCCCTTTGTCTTTCTTGAGTGCTTCGAAGAAAGGGACACACTTGTCAGTTGCCTTGGAAATGAATCTGCTTAGGGCGGCCACCTTTCCGTTTAGGCTCTGCATTTCTTTTCGAGTGGAAGGTATCCTTATTTCTTTTAAAGCTCGGATTTGTTCAGGGTTTGCTTCGATTCCTCTGGCGTGGACGATGAATCCTAAGAATTTTCCCGATGATACTCCGAAGGAGCACTTTAGAGGATTCAGCTTCATTCCATATCGGCGAAGTACCCGAAACATATCGTCCAGATGGCTTACATGGTCGTTGGCTTTCCTGGACTTCACCAACATGTCATCCACATATACTTCCATAGTACGTCCTATCAGTTCTGCGAACATTTTGTTGACGAGGCGTTGATAGGTAGCTCCAGCATTTTTGAGTCCAAAAGGCATGACTTTGTAACAATATAATCCGCGGTCGGTGATGAAGCTAGTGTGGTCCTGATCGGGAGCGTGCATGGGGATCTGGTTATATCCGGAGTATGCATCCATAAAAGATAGGAGTTCGTGCCCAGCTGTGCTGTCCACGAGTTGGTCAATTCGGGGAAGTGGGAAGCAGTCTTTCGGGCAAGCGTCATTCAGATTGGAGAAGTCAATACATGTTCGCCACTTTCCATTGGCCTTTTTTACTAGCACTGGGTTAGCGATCCATTCTGGGTAGATGGCTTCCCGTATGAAGTCATTAGCAAGTAGATTTTTTACTTCCTCATCAAGGGCTGCTGATCGCTCTGCCCCCATGCTCCTCTTTTTCTGCTTTACTGGTACCTTGGTGGGATCGATGTTCAACATGTGGCACGCTACGTCTGGAGAGATTCCTGTCATATCGGCGTGGGTCCACGCAAATACATCTAAGTTGTGGCGGAGAAAGTCAATGAGTTGACCCTTTAATTCCGTTTTCAGCTGAGATCCGATTTTTAATAGTTTACTTGAATCGTGCTTATCTACAGATACGAATTCCATAGCCTCTGCAGGCTCGGCGGTAGCCTCCTCCTCTTTATCCCGGGGGTCTAGTTCATTGAAGGGATCGCTTGTGTATCGAAGAGGAGGGGCTTTCTTTAGTTGCTATGCCTCCAAGCTTTTCATGCAGAGAGTAGTCTCTGCATCTTTTCCTTTATTCTTTCTGCGGTTGTTGCGAAGCTCAGTTACATAGCAGTCTCGGGCAGCGTCTTGATCTCCTTCTACTTCTCCTATTCCGTTGTCTGTCGGGAATTTCATCTTCAGGCACCAGGGGGCTAGGACAATTTGGAAGTCAGACAAGGCTGGTCTCCCCAAGAAGGCGTTGTAAGCCGAGTGGTTCTCTATTAGCACGAACGTTTGTTTTCGCACCACGGAGCGGGGATGACTTCCTATTTCGACGAAGAGGTCAAGTTGCCCGAGGGGCATTTTTGCATCTCCAGTGAAACCGTGCAGTGGTTTGTCGCAGGGAGACACATCCTTCATTGATAACTTCATTTTGTCGAAAGCATGTTTGAACAAGATGTTTACGGAGCTTCCCGTGTCTATTAGAATCCGAAAAACTTTAGCAGGGCCGAACCAGGCAGAGATGACCATAGGATCCATATGTGGGTACTGTCTTCCTTCCAAATCGCGTCTACTGAATATGATGTCGTCGCTCTCTTTTCGTTTCGGTTGGCGTTCTTCTGTGACGGAGTTAACGTATCCTTCGGCATTTCTAAGCGACTTGCCGTACCTTTCCATCTCTGCCCAACTTCTGTCGGCAATGTGTGGTCCTCCTGAGATGGTAAGGACTACTATCTTCTCTTGACTAGAGCCACTGGTGTTGTGATTGTTGCGACTCCCTCCGCCTACTTCTGGGAGGGGTTGCTTTGAGTTCTCATTGGCAGGAGTTGGAGTCCTGTTCTGACTTTTCACATAACGTTCCAGTCTTCTTCTTCTAATGTGTTCTTCGATCAAGTCCCGAAGATGGTGGCATTCATTGGTGTCATGTCCGTGGGATTCGTGGAAGCGACAGAACTTTCCGGACTTGAGTGCGTTATCTGATTCTTTCTTGTGCGGGGGGCGCTTGTATCCGAGTTCGCCCTGAGTGGCTAGGTAGATGTTTTCGATTGTTTCATTCAAAGGAGTGTAGGAGTCAAATCTTGGCCCTGGTCGATATTGGCGCTTCTCACCCTTTCTGCCCCCAGCATTGTCTCTAGATTCATTTCTTCGAGCGTCCTTAGCTGCAGTGGGAACCTTGTCCTGAATTATCTTGCCTTGTTGCCCTGGCTGCCTCTCCGTAGCAGCGTCTTCAAGTCTCATATACTTTCCAGCTTCATGGAAGAAATCAGGCAAGGTAACTGGTTTTTCCTTAGTTAATCTTCTGGCAAACTTGGTGTCTGGATGCACACCACTACAGAGGGCCATTAGAGTGAGTTTTTCATCGGCATCTTGAACTGCTGCCGCTGCGGCGTTGAACCGTGTTAGATATTGTTGTAGCGTCTCTCCGGTTTTCTGTTTGACATTGGATAGAGAATAAGCATCCCTGGGTTGTTCCACATGGATGCGGAACTGGCTAATAAACCTTTCTTTTAACATCTCCCATGAGTTGATGGATCCTTGGGGTAGATGGCAGAACCAGGAGGTAGCTAGATCTGATAGGAATAGCGGAAAGCATTTACATAATACTCCTTCTGTTGCTCCACTCATGAGCATATGCTGGGTGTATCTCTGTAAATGTACGATAGGGTCGGAAGTTCCTTTGTAAGGTTCCATGGTTGGCATTTTCCATTCCCGGGGGGTAATGGCGGTTTCGATATTTCGGGTAAAGGGGCTGGTGACCCTAGCGCCTATCCCCCGGTCCCTTTGCTCGCGTTGGACACATTCTCTGAATAATCGTGCCATTCGTTCGTCAGAACTTGGAGCGGACAAAAATGAGCTTGGCTCTTCCCTGCGGGATCTATCTCGTCCGGATGACCTGTAGGGATGGTACAATCTATCACTTCTAGCATTATCCAGTGGTTCTCTTTGGCTGCTTGGATGCATGCTAGGACCAGCTACAGTTGCCCCCTGCCTTGATCTTCCCCTGTGGGGTTCTGTTTCGAGCACATCCATGGGGTCAACTTCGGGCTGGGTCCTAGCTCGGCTCCGTTCAGCGGGGTTTCTATGATTAGGTGGCATGACTGGCTCAGCTACATCCGACCCTCGCCTGGTGCCTCCCCCGTTGGGCTCGGCACCAAGGGCTTCCTCGAGTCGGGATTCGGGCTGAGTCCGGGCGCGGCCCCTATCATTGTTGTTTCTGTTGATAGCTTCTTCGAAGAGTGGAGACCTTTGTTGCCTCCGAGATCCTCCAGATTGGGATTCGCCCCATGATTCAGTGTTGCGGTTGGACTCTTCAGCATCCCTTAAACGTGACATGAGTTGGTCCACCAAAGCTTCTTGTTGGGATGTGAAGCGGTTAGTTACTTCAGCCACAACTCTGTCCAGATCTGCCCTAGTGATTGGTTGTTCCGTTGCAGGACCAGTTGTATTCTCTTGATTCTCATCCGGTACTGCTGTTGAAGTGGGCTGATCTGCGATTGCTGGATCTGGAAGGCTGCTAGTTGCGATGTTCTTTCCTTTGTTAGCGTCCCTTCTCTGTTTGGAAGGCATGATTTCTAAGCAACGGGCGATGTTGTTAGGAAGAAGGTTGAATGGGAGAGGATGAAGCTTGAGTTCAGTTCTCAGTGAAAGCACCAAAAATGTTTGCACAAAAAATGGACAAACACCTCCAAGTCGTATTATTTAGTTGATTATATGTAATTTTCAATGATTTTAGATGAGTATGTAAATATGAGAAAAGTAGGGGCTGAAATGTAAAAGACACACAGATTTATAGTGGTTCGGCCAGAATGTGCCTACGTCCACTTTATATGTTATTATCTTCTTTCTTTCAGGTTACAAGTGCAATGCGTTGTATACAAGTGTATGAAAGTAGTTTGAAAGTTCCTTCCTTGCTTGAGCTCTCAAACTTGTCTGCCATTGTTGTACCCCTGCCCCTCTATTTATAGAATGAGGTAGGGGGCAGGGGTCTTGGAAGTATATAACTGCTGGTGGGCCCGGGCTGAAGCAATTTGGCCTGGCACTTCTGGTTCGGCGAGGCTTCATTCGGTAGAGCTTGGACTGGTGATGGTGGTGTGTGAAGTGGATTGCTGAAGCCTTGATTCGGTGGTAGTGTTGGAGTGGCAGTGGAGTTGATTCGGTCGTGGTTGGTTTGGTGGTAGGGTATTGGAGTTGGTCCGGTGGAGATGTGATGGGAAGGTGGTTCGGCAATAGTGTGGTCCGGTGGTGGTATTCGGCGGGACATGGACCGGCTATGCCGAATGGAAAGGGGCTGGTCATGCCGGATGGACATGGCTCGTGCTGCCGAATGGAGCTTCCATGCCGAATGGACTTGTGCTCGTGCTGCCGAATGAAGCTTCATGCGTGAGTGCCGAGTGTTCCTTGGCCTTGGTGAATGAACTGGAGGTTATTCATGTCGAATGAGCTATGGCTTGCATTGTCGAATGGTAAAGAGGCCGGTCATGCTGAATGAAGTGGTGACTGCGAACCCGGGTGAAACAGACGCTTCGTTGTCTCAAGATCTTCTGGGTGAGAATTCGCCCAACAGTGAGAGGAGCATGGTTCGGCATAGGGGCATGAAGGCTGGTGGACCGGTAGTGACTGGACCGGTAGGGTCTGGTTCGGTATGGGGCTTGACCGGATGAAGTTGGTTGATGGCTGCCGAATGGGTCGTGCCGAATGGGACATAGGATATGCCGAATGGACTCATGCCCGAATGGATTTGTACACTGAGAATGCCAGATGGGCTCCTATGCTTACGTTGAGCCTTGTGTTTGCTGAACGAGGTGGAGGTTGCGAGCCCGGGTAAAACTTGTGACTTCTTGGTCTTGAGATCCTCTGGGTGAGAATTCGCCCAACATTTGCCCCCCAAAGTGGGGCACGTGCTTGCATGTGTCACTCTTTGTTTCCTTGTTGTAGGGAGGCTTGTTTTTGTAATGCCATGGGCTGGATGTTCATATCATGTTGATGTCCTGCAAAGGAATTTACAGTTTTAGTGTGATTTCAAATAACGACCGTTCGGGATCGAAATATTCGCGATGAAGTGAATTGTGCCGTTCGGGGTGAGTAAGTGTGCCCCGAGGGGGCTTAGCATTATCGATGCCAGGTTCACGTTCGAGTGGGTTCCTGGATCGTTTGTTAAGGTGGTTTATCGCCGGCTCAGAGCATGCCTAAGGATTATTCTCAACCCCGTACATGTGTAAGTAGCTTAGCCATTTCATAATTATCAGAATCAAGGATCCTTTTAACCGGTGAGCTTAAAAAGGGATGTCAAAGTGTAAATTCTCACGGTGATAGGGTTAATAGCCATTCAGAGCGTGCCTATGGACCGTTCGTGGTCGCGTGCACGTGTAAATGATTAACCCATGTTAGTGAGAGATTCACGACTTATCCATTGTTATCATATTCTTTATTTTATTAGTAAGATCTGGAGTTCGGGACTTATCTGAGTGAGGCGCCCTACATGCCCCCTGTTTCTGGTTTCTGCTGGTAGAGACAGTTTCACTCGGTTTCGAGTAGGCATATATTCTTATTCGTTTGGAGGTTGGTTTGGTATGGAAGGTTTCATTCGGTACATAGTTGGTCCGGTTGTTGTTGGCCCGGTGATAGGTTCTCGTTCGGCATGGGGTTGGTCCGGCAGTAGGTTCTCGTCCGGTATTCCAGAGCTCGCCTATATATAGAGGCTACACCCCCCTTAGTTTTTCTCTACCGAACAAGAGGAAGCCGAATCAAAAGTCCACCGAACCAAATCTTTGCCGAATCAAATATTCGCCGAATCAGGTATATACTCTTTTACCGAATGAACTCTATAACCGAATGGGCTTATGCCGAATGGGCACGAAAGCTTTGTTTTGCCGAATGAACCTCAGATTCCATGGCCGAATGGAAGTCAGATCCCATTGCCGAATGAACATGAACTTGTACTGCCGAATGAACGTAAGACCCTAGTGCCGAATGGTCTTGAACCTCCAGTGCCGAACGAACTTTGTGTCTGGACTTTGAGTGGAACTCCGGACTTATGTATGCTTGTTTGTTTATACTGTCGTTCTAACATCATGCTTTTTACTTTTGTGTATGCAGATAAATGTCTCGCAAAGTTGAAACTCGATCGGGCAAGAAGAAATCCAGGGATAGCGGAGAAACTTCTGCCGTGCCCCCAGCTCAGCCAGATCCAGCACAGCACGGACCCGCTCCGAGGTCACTAGTCGATGGGTATGGTCCCCAGGAGCTTCTCGTCTCCCCTCCTGATTGCTATCCTAGCTCTCTGAAAGAGGAGCAACTTGATGTCATATCCCGTTCCTTCGGGATTGACAGAGCGCTTATGTTACTGCCGGAGGCCGGTGTCATGCCGTACAACCCTCCCGAGGGGTATTTTGCCTATAGCCGATATCATTGCATGTGTGGGGCCATTCCTCCTATCAACGCTTGGATAGTAAGCTTCACCACATACTTGAAGGTGGCTCCCTTCCAGCTTCAGCCTAACTCTTACGCCATCCTGGTGAGCCTCTTTGTTATCTTCCAGAGGAGGTACGGGCGTCCTCCTTCTAACCGAGAAATTCGATATTTGTACAACCTGAGAGGCTATAAGAAGGGGTCTCCGTATATTAGCTTGGAAGCGGCCGTGCCCTTCAAACCAGTCCTGGACTTGTATTCCAAGTTCACCATGTTCAAGAAACAGTGGTTCTTCGTCAAGGACGATGCTGTTTCTTTCCGCCTTTTCGCTTCCGGCTGTAAGATTGATTTCATTTATATTGTTCATGTGTTTTGACTGTAGTGTTTTTTTCTGACATGCTTCTATTTCTGGCTAGCGACAGGTGGTATTGCAGTCGTGGAGGACGATTCCTTAGTGCGAATGGCTGCTGAACTAAAGGCTATTCCGGCACGGGACCGGTCGGCCTCTTTCTTAATCAGGAACGCAACCCTCTTGGAGTATAATTTGATCTTACCGCGCCAGTCCGTGGTTAAGCAAAGGGATACGGCTGAGGAGAGGGCTGCTAAAGCTAAGGAGGGGGCTACGGTAAAGAGCGGTAAGAGGGAGCCTTTCGCAGCGCGTCCTGCGGTCGGGGGGAAGAAACTGAAGAAGTCCGATGGCCCTTCTCCAAGTACTTGCCCGACTGTCCCGGAGGAGGAAGGTGTAGAAGAGGAGGAAGGAGGCGAAGTTGGAGAAGGGTCGGAGGGTGGAGGGGATGGCGACGGTCAAGGTGGTAGTGGTGTTGCTGCTCTAACCTCTGAACAAGACCTCGAACTGGATGAGGCTCACCGTCGGGCCTTCGGGGAGTCGGAGGGAGAGTCGGAAACGGAGAAGGGAAAGGAGAAGGAAACGGAGAAGGCAAAGGAAACCGGCAAAGCTGTGGCTTCAGCTAGGGTGACTCCGGCGATGCAAGGTGAACTTTTGTCTTCTGCCGATTCCATTTTCGATAGGGACTTAGAAATTTTTTACGGTTCACTTCCGTCCTGGAATGAGATCCAGGACTTATTGCAGTATCCCACTCCTTCGCCGGGTTTGTATAATAGATGTGTTTCCTCACTTTTCTTTCTTTTTAACTTAGCACATTCTTTGAATTGCGGATTATTGTATGTTCGTAACACTTGTTCTTTATTCCAGGGGCAGGCCAGGCGGGTAAAACGTCGGATGTTCGACACCGCCTTGAACAATTTAAGTCGAGGAGAGCTTCTGCGAAACCTTCTACTGATCGCACTGGGGATGTAGTCAGTTACCGCCCTCTTCTTGGGGTCATCGAAGAGGGTATTCAGAAAAGGAAGCGGAGCCGTTCCTTATTTGAGTCTTCTTCTGCTTCGCAGCTTCCTACTCTGCCTCCCCCTACTCAGCCTCCTCGTGATACTACGGAGGAGAGCACGGAGCCCTGCCCCCCTCCTCCTCCTTCCAAGAGTTCTACTGTCATTCATATAAGGCGTCCCGATGTGCCTCGCCCCGTGCCTCGTGACCCTTTTGCCGGTCATCCTGATTTAGACCCAAGTTTTCGGGACATTTCATTCGATGAGACCACGGGCGAGCACCTCCTTCCCCGCAACCCCATGGTAAGAGTGCTGGACGAGGCCAAATCTTTAGATCTTGATTTACTTACTACACGGGTAGTCACCATGGGGGATGAGGCCAAGGCTAATATCGACCGGGTGGCCGCAGAGACCAAGAAGTTAATGGAGCATCATGCTAAGTTGGTCAAGGCCGGGGAAGAGATCGGGAGTGCTAACATTCGGTTGAGGTTAAAGGTTGCCGATCAGGCCAAGCAACTCGCCGACCAAGCCATCCAGATTTCTCAGCATAAGGAAGCCTCCAAGCGTCTGAAAGAGACCATGGAGAAGGCCAGTAGGGCGGAATTACGGAAGATGGAGGTCGCTTGCAGGGAACGGATTAACATAGCTATCGCAACGGTGGATGAGGTTCGAAATGCGGATCTCGAGCGGGTAGAGGAGTTGTCAGGGAGGCTCGAGGCTGCGGAGATGGCTCAGGCCGAGTTGAAGGAGGAGATGGAGGAGATGAGGAGGTCCCTCAAGTTGAAGGAAGAGGAAATGAGGAGGTCACTCCAGGCTGACTGCTTGAGATACCAATCAGAGAGGGACGTCACCATCGCCAAGTTGCAAGCTTCCGAGGCCCGGGTGAGGGAGTTTGAGGAAAACGAGGGGATGATGGATGAGATGCTGCAGGATATGTACTTCCACACTTGGAAGGAGGGCGGCTTGTCTTGGATGGACGATTACCCTCGGGTCATGGCCAAGGTGTATCTCCAGGCTTTAGAGGAGGCCAGGGTGAATGCGGGTAAGGAAGGCGGAGAGGCTTTCAACTTGAGTGCGGTTACTGCTCAGTTTTCAAAGGAGGAGCAAGCGGCGGTGAAGGAGGGGATGCGGCTACTCGCTGTAGAGGAAGCGGGCGTGCAGTTGGATGATGAGGATCAAGCGGCGGATGCTGGTGAGTTATTCTTTTCCCTTTCTTTTCTTTCCGTGTTTTCATAACTTGATCGTTCGTTTAATGAATTCCTCCTCTGATCTGGACAGGTGGGACTCCAGATCCACATGCTGGGGGCTCTGATCCTGCGGCTAAGTAGGCTGGGGGAGTTGGTGATGGAGTGTGGATGCATCTGCCATCTTTTTGTTTCTTTTTTATCACTGTTTATGTTAGTCTTTGATATGCAACTTTAATAAAATTATTTGCAAAGAATAACTTCGTGTGATCTTGTAATATAAGCTGATTTTGTCATGTTTAAATGTTGTTGCTATCTTTATGTGCCGTGTGAGAAGTATAATTATGTATATGCCTGTGATTCTAGTTGTGTTTGATGTTAAGTTTTTGCTTGAAATATAATTTCACGTTTTGCAATGTCAGTGTATGAATAAGCTATAGTTACGCATTTATGTACAAGAGAAGAGAGTACCGCCCTTTATGTTTTATTCGCAGGCGGTAGCTTTGAGTGTCTTGTGTAACTGTTCACGGGTATAGCCGAGCGCCCTGCCACCCAGTACGCAGGCTTAGAGCCTCATGAGTGAATGCTTCCTATTCGGTTTCCTATACTTTAGAGTTTGTTATACAGGATAGGAGAAAAATATTTAAATGGAATGGAAATATAGTAAAAGTAAAACTTCCAGTCACGGAAGGCCGTCGATGTGCTTAAGTTCGTGGCAAACGGGTTTTGTAGTCACTTTCCCTAGCTGTGGGTCTTGGAGACATTTGTCACCCATCTTACGCCTCTGCGGGGAGTTTTCTTTTTTACCACAGCCGCACTTAAGACACATCGGAGCCGAGATCGCGCACGGTAACTACCCGAACCATTATGGTCCGTAGTCGTGGGTATTATTCGATTTACCGTGGCCGGCTAGCGTGGGTGCCGTTGGCCGTGAACTACCCCTGGCTGGCCACACCTTATGTTGGGGCTTAAAGTAGGTTCACAGTTGCCGGCGAGCCGAACGCCGTAATGAGCTGCCATCGGCTATAGTCGGCATTTATGATGACTTATAATCGGCTCATTACAGTTGGCTTTGAGGGCAGGCGCGCAATGAGTTAACCCGCAGCAGAGGGATGCTGGAGCAAAAGTGTCTCATTGGCGAGTGCATAGAATCGTAGCGTACCTGTTAGGCCTAGTCCAGATGAGGCCGTGGTGCGTCTTGAGTGGAGATGCCATAGGATTTTGTTCAACAGAAAGGGATAAAACTTAACGAGCAGCCAAGACATAAAGGAACAAGTTAAAAAGAGACAAGATTTTTTAAAGTGGTTCGGCACGGAAATGCCTACGTCCACTGATTCTCTTTGTTAATTCACTTTATATGGGCAGTACAGGTTAAGAAAAGTATCGACGGAGGTGTCGGATGTTCCATGCCCTCTGGAACACCTCTCCGTCCACTGTTGACAAAATGTAAGCTCCGTTGTGGAGATCTTTATGAATTACATATGGTCCGTCCCAGATGGGGTCCGGTGCCCCGGGGCGCGGAAAGATTCGCCTGAGGACAAGATCCCCTTCTTGTAAGCTGCGATGCTTGACTTTGGAATTGTATTGTGCTGCCACTTTTTGTTTGTGAGCTGCTGCTTTGAGTGCTGCATCGTTCCTCCTTTCCTCAATCAGATCCAAAGACATGAGGAGGAGTCTTTCGTTTTCTTCTGGGTTGTAGTGGATCCTACGGTGAGAAGGCACAACAGTCTCAACTGGGAGCATTGCCTCCGATCCATATGCCAAAGAGAAAGGAGTATGTCCCGTTGATGTTCTGAAAGATGTGCGGTATGCCCATAGTGCCGTAGGAAGTTCGTCCACCCAAGCGCCTTTTGACTTTTCAAGTTTCTTCTTGATTAGGGTTTTGAGAATTTTGTTGACAGCTTCAACTTGTCCGTTTGCCTGAGGGTAAGCTACTGATGAGAAGCTTTTATGAATTCCATGCTCTTGGCACCAGTCGGCAAATTCTTCGCTGTCAAATTGGAGCCCGTTGTCTGACACGATCTTGAGGGGGACTCCATACCTGCACAGAATGTTTTTGATCAAGAAGTTGATAACTTTTGCTGAAGATATTTTATTTAAAGGTTCCGCTTCCACCCATTTGGTGAAATAATCGACTGCCACTATAGCATATTTGGCTCCGCCTCGGCCCGTTGGCAGTTCGCCAATTAAGTCAACTCACCATACAGCAAAGGGCCAAGGGCTGGTCATTTGAGTAATTTCGTTTGTGGGTAGTCGAGGGATCTTGGCGAACTTCTGACATCTGTCGCATTTCTTAACGAAGTCTAGGGCATCTTTGTTTAGTGTGGGCCAGTAATATCCATATCGGAGTATCTTTCTTGCCAAAGTCTGTCCTCCAGTGTGATCTCCGCATCCCCCCTGATGGATGTTTGTTAATATCTCCTTGGCTTCCCTTCCGGTGACGCATCTTAATAGGGGGCTAGAGAAGCCACGCCGGTAGAGGATGCCTTCTTGTATTGTGTAGTGGGGAACTTTCCTCAAGATCTTCTTGGCTTCGTCACGCCTGTCGGGTAGTATGCCATCTTGCAAATATTTCCGGATAGGAGTCATCCAGGTTCCGTCTTCGATTGCAGTTATCAGATTCGCTTGTTCGAAACTCGGGGCTAGCTGCCTTGAGATTGCTAGTGCTCCGGAAATGGTGCTGTCCTTCATACTAGCTTGCTTTGCAAGTTCATCTGCCTCTTGGTTTTCTTCTCGAGGAATGTGTTTGATTAGATAATGGTCCAATCGATCGAGCAGCAGTCTGGTTTTCTTTAGGTATGCTGTGAGTCGTTCTCCTCGAGTCTGGAATTCTCCTAGTACCTGGTTTACGATAAGCTGAGAATCACTATGAATACATAAGGAATTGATTCCAATTTCTAGGGCCAGTTCCAATCCCGCTATTACTGCTTCATATTCAGCATCGTTGTTAGTGGCCGTGAACTCCAATCTTAATGCATAGTACAACTTTCTTCCCCTGGGGGTGATGATCACAATACCTGCCCCCGAGCCTTGTTCGTTTGATGCTCCGTCTACAAAGAGGTTCCATTTGATGTTTTTTGCTACTTCAGATTGTTCCTTGCCTTCGTTGGTAGTGAATTCGGCAATGAAATCAGCCATGGCTTGTCCTTTGATAGCGGCGCGGGGATGGTAGGTGATATCATACTGACTTAGTTCGATGCACCATTTGAGGAGTCGCCCAGAAGTGTCAGGACGATGGAGCACTTGTCTTAGTGGTTGATCGGTTAGAAACCTGATGGAGTGAGACTGGAAGTAGTGTCGCAGTTTTCGTGACGCGATCAATAAACAATATGCTAACTTCTCAAGTTTAGGATATCTGGCTTCTGCCCCTGTAAATCTCTTGCTTACAAAGTAAACCGGGCGTTGTGTGCGGTCTTCTTCTCTTACCAAGGCGGCGCTTAGAGCATGAGATGATACAGCGAGGTATAGGTATAACACTTCACCTTCATTTGGAGTTGAGAGTACTGGTGGTCTCTGAAGGTGTTCGATTAGGTTGAGGAAGGCTTTTAAGCATTCGTCGGTCCACTCGAACCTCCCTTTGTCTTTCTTGAGTGCTTCGAAGAAAGGGACACACTTGTCAGTTGCCTTGGAAATGAATCTGCTTAGGGCGGCCACCTTTCCGTTTAGGCTCTGCATTTCTTTTCGAGTGGAAGGTATCCTTATTTCTTTTAAAGCCCGGATTTGTTCAGGGTTTGCTTCGATTCCTCTGGCGTGGACGATGAATCCTAAGAATTTTCCCGATGATACTCCGAAGGAGCACTTTAGAGGATTCAGCTTCATTCCATATCGGCGAAGTACCTGAAATGTACCGTCCAGATGGCTTACATGGTCGTTGGCTTTCTTGGACTTTACCAACATGTCATCCACATATACCTCCATAGTTTGTCCTATCAACTCTGCGAACATTTTGTTGACGAGGCGTTGATAGGTAGCTCCAGCATTTTTGAGTCCAAAAGGCATTACTTTGTAACAATATAATCCGCGGTCGGTGATGAAGCTAGTGTGGTCCTGATCGGGTGCGTGCATGGGGATCTGGTTATATCCGGAGTATGCATCCATAAAAGATAGGAGTTCGTGCCCAGCTGTGCTGTCTACGAGTTGGTCAATTCGGGGAAGTGGGAAGCAGTCTTTCGGGCAAGCGTCATTCAGATTGGAGAAGTCAATACATGTTCGCCACTTTCCATTGGCCTTTTTTACTAGCACTGGGTTAGCGATCCATTCTGGGTAGATGGCTTCCCGTATGAAGCCATTAGCAAGTAGATTCTTTACTTCCTCATCAAGGGCTGCCGATCGCTCTGCCCCCATGCTCCTCTTTTTCTGCTTTACTGGTACCTTGGTGGGATCGATGTTCAACATGTGGCATGCTATGTCTGGGGAGATTCCTGTCATATCGGCATGAGTCCACGCAAATACATCTAAGTTGTGGCGGAGAAAGTCAATGAGTTGATCCTTCAATTCCGTTTCCAGCTGAGATCCGATTTTTAATAGTCTACTTGAATCATGCTTATCTACCGATACGAATTCCATAGCCTCTGCAGGCTCGGCGGTAGCCTCCTCCTCTTTATCCCTGGGGTCTAGTTCATTGAAGGGATCGCTTGTGTATCGAAGAGGAGGGGCTTTCTTTAGTTGCTATGCCTCCAAGCTTTTCATGCAGAGAGTAGTCTCTGCATCTTTTCCTTTATTCTTTCTGCGGTTATTGCGAAGTTCAGTTACGTAGCAGTCTCGGGCAGCATCTTGATCTCCTTCTACTTCTCCTACTCCGTTGTCTGTTGGAAATTTCATTTTCAGGCACCAGGGGGCTAATACAATCTGAAAGTCAGACAAGGCTGGTCTTCCCAAGAAAGCGTTGTAAGCCGAGTGGTTTTGTATTAGTACGAACGTTTGTTTTCGCACAACAGAGCGGGGATGACTTCCTATTTCGACGAAGAGGTCAAGCTGCCCGAGGGGCATTTTTGCATCTCCAGTGAAACCGTGCAGTGGTTTGTCACAGGGGGATACATCCTTCATTGATAACTTCATTTTGTCGAAAGCATGTTTGAACAGGATATTTACGGAGCTTCCCGTGTCTATTAGAATCCGAAAAACTTTAGCTGGACCAAACCAGGCAGAGATGACCATGGGATCCATATGTGGGTACTGTCTTCCTTCCAAATCATGCCTACTGAATACAATGTCATTGTTTTCTTTTCGTTTCGGGTGGCGTTCCTCCGTAATGGAGTTAACATATCCTTCGGCATTTCTAAGCGACTTGCCGTACCTTTCCATCTCTGCCCAACTTCTGTCGGCGATGTGTGGTCCTCCTGAGATGGTAAGGACCACTATCTTCTCTTGACTAGAGCCACTGGTGTTGTGATTGTTGCGATTCCCTCCGCCTACTTCTGGGAGGGGTTGCTTTCAGTTCTCATTGGCAGGAGTTGGAGTCCTGTGCTGACCTTTCACATAACGTTCCAGTCTTCTTCTTCTAATGTGTTCTTCGATCAAGTCCCGAAGATGGTGGCATTCATTGGTGTCATGTCCGTGGGATTCGTGGAAGCGACAGAACTTTCCGGACTTGAGTGCGTTATCTGATTCCTTCTTGTGCGGGGGGCGCTTGTATCCGAGTTCGCCCTGAGTGGCTAGGTAGATGTTTTCGATTGTTTCATTCAAAGGAGTGTAGGAGTCAAATCTTGGCCCTGGTCGATATTGGCGTTTCTCAACCTTTCTGCCCCCAGCATTGTCTCTAGATTCATTTCTTCGAGCGTCCTTAGCTGCAGTGGGAACCTTGTCCTGAACTATCTTGCCTTGTTGCCCTGACTGCCTCTCCGTAGCAGCGTCTTCAAGTCTCATATACTTTCCAGCTTCATGAAAGAAATCAGGCAAGGTAGCTGGTTTTTCCTTAGTTAATCTTCTGGCAAACTTGGTGTCTGGATGTACACCACTGCAGAGGGCCATTAGAGTGAGTTTTTCATCGGCATCTTGAACTGCTGCCGCTGCGGCGTTGAACCGTGTTAGATATTGTTGCAGCGTCTCTCCGGATTTCTGTTTGACATTGGATAGAGAATAAGCATCCTTGGGTTGTTCCACATGGATGCGGAACTGGCTAATAAACCTTTCTTTTAACATCTCCCATGAGCGGATGGATCCTTGGGGTAGATGGCAGAACCAGGAGGTAGCTAGATCTGATAGGAATAGCGGAAAGCATTTACATAATACTCCTTCTGTTGCTCCACTCATGAGCATATGCTGGGTGTATCTCTGCAGGTGTACGATGGGGTCGGAAGTTCCTTTGTAAGGCTCCATGGTTGGCATTTTCCATTCCCGGGGAGTAAT
This sequence comes from Allium cepa, assembly GCA_030765085.1. Lineage (NCBI taxonomy): Eukaryota > Viridiplantae > Streptophyta > Magnoliopsida > Asparagales > Amaryllidaceae > Allium > Allium cepa. Next base: position 28,196,224 of record CM060934.1, on the reverse strand, counting down.
GGCAGTTTCGATATTTCGGGTAAAGGGGCTGGTGACCCTAGCGCCTATCCCTCGGTCCCTTTGCTCCCGTTGTACACATTCTCTGAATAATTGTGCCATTCGTTCGTCAGAACTTGGAGCGGACAAGAATGAGCTTGGTTCTTCCCTGCGGGATCTATCTCGTCCAGATGACCTGTAGGGATGGTACAGTCTATCACTTCTAGCATTATCCAGTGGTTGTCTTTGGCTGCTCGGATGCACGCTAGGACCAGCTACAGTTGCCCCCTGCCCTGATCTTCCCCTGTGGGGTTCTGTTTCGAGCACATCCATGGGGTCAACTTCGGGCTGGGTTCTAGCTCGGCTCCGTTCAGCGGGGTTTCTATGATTAGGTGGCATGACTGGCTCAGCTACATCCGACCCTCGCCTGGTGCCTCCCCCGCTGGGTTCGGTTCTAAGGGCTTCCTCGAGTCAGAATTCGGGCTGAGTCCGGGCGCGGCCCCTATCATTGTTGTTCCTGTTGATAGCTTCTTCGAAGAGGGAAGACCTTTGTTGCCTCCGAGATCCTCCGGATTGGGACTCACCCCATGATTCAGTGTTGTGGTTGGACTCTTCAGCATCCCTTAAGCGTGACATGAGTTGGTCCACCAAAGCTTCTTGTTGGGATGTGAAGCGGTTAGTTACTTCAGTCACAACCCTGTCCAGATCTGCCCTAGTGATTGGTTGTTCCGTTGTGGGACCAGTTGGATTTTCCTGATTTTCATCTGGTACTGCTGTTGAAGTGGGCTGATCTGCGATTGCTGGATCTGGAAGGCTGCTAGTTGCGATGTTCTTTCCTTTGTTAACATCCCTTCTCTGTTTGGAAGGCATGATTTCTGAGCAACGAGCGATGTTGTTAGGAAGAAGGTTGAATGGGAGAAGATGAAGCTTGAGTTCTATTCTCAGTGAAAGCACCAAAAATGTTTGCACAAAAAATGGACAAACACCTCCAAGTCGTATTATTTAGTTGATTATATGTGATTTTCAATGATTTTAGATGAGTATATAAATATAAAAGAAGTAGGGGCTGAAATGTAAAAGACACGCGGATTTATAGTGGTTCGGCCAGAATGTGCCTACGTCCACTTTATATGTTATTATCTTCTTTCCTTCAGATTACAAGTACAATGCTTCGTATATGAGTATATGAAAGTAGTTTGAAAGTTCCTTCCTTGCTTGAGCTCTCAAACTTGTCTGCCATTGTTGTACCCCTGCCCCTCTATTTATAGAGTGAGGTAGGGGGCAGGGGTCTTGGAAGTGTATAGCTGCTGGTGGGCCCGGGCTGGAGCAATCTGGACTGGCAATCTTCTGGTTCGGCGAAGCCTTGGTTCGGCCGTGCTGAGGTTGGACCGGTGGTAGCCTCGTCCGGCTATGGTGGTTCGGTGATGGGTGGATATGTGCCATTCGGTAATGGGTTTACATGGAGTTGGTTCGGTCTTGGAGGTGAGTTGGTTCGGTACCAACCAGGCTCGGTGAAGGCTTGTGGATCGGTGGAGTTCGTGAGAGGAGCACGGTTCGGCATAGGGGCATGAAGGCTGGTGGACCGGTAGTGACTGGACCGGTAGGGTCTGGTTCGGTATGGGGCTTGACCGGATGAAGTTGGTTGATGGCTGCCGAATGGGTCGTGCCGAATGGGACATAGGATATGCCGAATGGACTCATGCCCGAATGGATTTGTACACTGAGAATGCCAGATGGGCTCCTATGCTTACGTTGAGCCTTGTGTTTGCTGAACGAGGTGGAGGTTGCGAGCCCGGGTAAAACTTGTGACTTCTTGGTCTTGAGATCCTCTGGGTGAGAATTCGCCCAACATTAGTTATAAAACTTTATTAAGAATAAATTGGTTTCATTTAGAAAGTAATTTAAAAAATGTTTTAAAACATATTGGAATTTTACTTTAATTCATGAAGTTTTGGAATTTTATATGCATTAACTCTTAAGTTGATTAAGTAAGCAAGTAATTATAGTGTAAAAGTAGTAATTAAAGTTAATTAATGAATTAATTAACTAATATGTGATTTAGAACTATAGATGAGATTTTTAAATTAATAATGGTTAATTAACTTATAATTAATAATTAATATAAGTTGATTATGTTAGAAGGAAATAATTAAATAATTGTTAATGAAGTTCATTAACCAGATTATGTTATAATTAATTAATATGATTGATTTTGTAATAAATTAAATTAATTAATTCAATAATTTAAATGAAATTATTTATTGAAAAGTGATTAAGAAATTAATTACTTATTAATTGTGTAAATTAATTTAATTTGAGTTAATTAATTTAGTTTAATTAACTGATATTTTGGAGGTAAATTACTTAGAGAAGTAATTGATGAATAATTACGGGATGTAACTAAGAAATTGATTTATTTGAGAATAATAAATCAACAAGAAAATTAAATGGAAATAAATCGATATAAATGTAATTAATAGATTTATTCAAGATTAATTCCTGTAAATAAATTAAAGGAAATTTCTGGAATGCAGTAAAGGATATTTAAATCAAAGATGATTAATTTGAATATATAAGTAATTGATGATTTGGTATGTGAAATTACTTAGTGTAATTAATGGAGGAAAATTACTCAGAATAGTAATTGGATGATCATTACTTGATGAAGTTAATACAAGATGATTTGTAGGTAAAGTAATGTGAGTAATCTCTTTTTAATAAATCAAAGGATTGATTTATGGAAATAATTAATCATGGAATGATTAATTTGTTAATAAGTAATTAAGAATAGATAATTACTGGTTTGTTATTAATAAAGGGGTGATTAATAATTGTGTTTAAGTAAAGATTAATCACTTAATTATTTTAGATAAGTAATTGAATATAAATTGAAGATCATTAATTAGTATAATTAATGATGCAATTAAGAATTGTAAATTAAGGAATCATAAATTAAGGAGGTAACTAAATGTTAATCTATTATGAATGATTTAAGATATTTCATTTGAGAATTAATTTAAAACTAAATTACTTTTTTGTCATTAGAGAATGATTTATTAAATAATTAATGATTGTGAGAGCAGGATTTATGGAATGAGTAATTAATTTAATTTATTTTAAATTAATTTAGAGGGAAGTAATTAATTTAATTCATTTTAAATTAATTATAACTGGTTATTCATAAATCATTGCTGAGGGATGATATTGATATTTCATTGTTTGATTGTGATCTCAGTAATGAGATAGACAATGTCTATGTGATTTGGATGTATAGTTTAAGTATGATAATGTTTAATTATCTGTTTGGATGATGATATTAATTATCTGTTTATGATGATGATGTGATTATCTATTATGAGATGTGAATTATCTATCTGTGCATATTGATGATATTGAATTCACTGTTAAGACTAAATAGACAACTTGGCCTTAAAAGACACGCTTTGGATTTCGATGAGACCGGGATCGGGTTTCCGCATTAGGAATATCCGAAAACCACATCGATTCCAAATTAACGATAGGTCGTGAATCTGAAGTGAAGATGAAGGTTCAGAATGCAAGGGTTATCGCCGTTAACTCTGAGGGTGATTCCAAAATGAGTGTAACGAGATGATGCCTACGGTTTCGTTAGAACCCGGAACGAACTTGTATGGATTGAATGCTTTCAACTCATCGTCAGGCGTACGATGAGCATTCTAAGAAATATGTTCTATAAAGGTAATCGTAACCTCAAGCCTCCTCAACCGGGAATGGCTAAAACAGGGGAGGTGCAGCAAGGTTAGGTGGCTCATGCCCAAGCAGGACAAGGATATTCCCCTGTCTAGATGTCTCTTTTTATTCGGCTTAGTGGGCAGTTGGTCTGCAGCCAGCTGCGGGGTTTATCTTGTTCGGGACTGTTCAGTAAGGAATGGTTCCGGCCTTGTGTTGCAGGGGATGAAGGGAGTAATCCTCGGTACGTTGATCTAGGCCACGTACTGTGACGGGCGGTGCCCCAGTAGCCCTGCCATTGTATGGAATCCACAATCCAATAAGTGCCAACGGTTTTGATTGTATTACCCACTTTTGTGGCTAGTAGCTGGAATTTAATGAATGTAACAATTTCGGCTATTTTCTATTTACTTGAAAACCCTAGACCTATTATAATATCACTTGATTTCCTATCGAATGTTTTGGTTAGCGTAAGGTAAAAACTTTTCCATGTTTATGTGTGGGAAGTCTTACGTGATACCTTTTGTCTTCAAAGGATTTTACAAAATTAAGCAACTTTAACCTGTCACTCATACCAGACCCATGTCTGACCCGAAGTTTGTTTTTGTTTTTCATAAACTCTCGGGTACCCAAATTTTTACGGGTAGCCAAGGGATTTAGTATTAGCTTTGACGAATTCTGGAGGAGCAACGAAGCAGGAGGCTTCAGCGTTTTAGATATATATTTAGTTCCGCTGTGTGGTATCTCTGTGATGTATTGTGCTGTATTAACTAGACAGGTGTTTATAACTGTCTAGTATTTGATGTACTATATGTATCACTCTGATTGATGTTATATATTATGTAAATATTTATGTGATTAATATATTTTATTCGTTCCGCTGTGAGATTCTGATGTTGTTGTTCTTTCTTCTCTATCTTTTCAATTTTCTCACCTTTTTCTTTCTTATTAACGATGCTTCTTCCTGGGGTACGAAGTGGGGTCGTTACTGTATTTAGTCTTGCGATAGTTGAGTATTGAAGAAATGGATTATATAAGCAAGTAAGTTGTAAATTCCTTTTAATTAAAAGGGAATGGTTTGAAAATTGATTGAGATTAATTGGGTTGAGGATTGGAACCTTACTTATGTACTTATGAAAATATGTAATGGAGAGTATGTCAAAGCTTTTCAGAATTTTAAAACTATAAAAAAAAATTCTAGCAACAAAACAATTTCAAATTGAAAATTTAAAGTAAACTAATGAATGAAACTAATTTAAAAATAATAATAGGAATCAGTTATAAATGGAAATAGTCAATAAAGGTTCAATTTTCAGAGTTAAGAAAATTGAATTCATATGGAATTGGTAATTCAGATTTAAATAAGAAGATATAAAGGCTAATAATATAAAAGTATATATAATGCTTATATTAAGCTTAAGAAATGAATAGAGGGATTCTTAAGTAAAATTTGATACTGAAAAAAAAAATATTCCAAGTGGTTAGAATCAGAATAATGTGAATAAAAGAAATTTGATATGGTTGATAATCAATGGATATAAATACGTAGGATGTGCGTATATTATTTTATTCGCATAACAATTTGATCCTGATTCGAGCACAGAATTTCGAGATAGTTATATCGATCCGAGTTAGTATTTTTCACTCGATTTTCGACGACGAACCAGGAATTGGGATTTTGATTGATTCTGGGGAATTCTCTATCATAGTTGTGACTATGCATGGAGAATGACAGACTCTAATCTAGAAACCAGTTTTGAGTCCGCACTAGGAAGTCGGGTGGACAATACTAGTTCGGAAGTGAAATTGTGTGATCGTGCGAGCGATCGGATTTGATACTGCGTACGAATAATATATGTACATCGTACGGGCTTGATTTAATAAGTATTGAAATTCTGTAAAGAAGTCAATAAAATTTAGAAAGAGTTAATACTGTAGCTTTTAAAATTGAATTGCTAGAATGGATGTCTGGAATTTATTGTATATTCCATATATCTCAGGAAATTTGTTCATGATTCATCATTGATTGTTAAACCAGTAATTCAGGAAATTTGAAGTTGAGTCGAATTTAATTGTGGTCAGGAATCCAGTTTGGATTATTGATCATCGAGAGACAACTCTCGATAGTTTTAGGAATGCTTAGCCGAATTTATGTTTGGATAGCTAGTGATGTTTGTTAGAGTAGACTGTTTGTTTGTTTGCTATTGAATGAATGATATGTATGTTTGGATGGTTAATATAAAAGCTTAAATTTACTGTTGTTTAAATTTCGGGGACGAAATTCTTTTAAGGGGGGAGGAATGTAACGACCCGGAATTTTGACGATATATTTTAATAAATATTAAATCTAAATTAAATCAAATATAAGCTTGTCAATGTTTAAATTGATGAGATATTAAATGATTAACAGCTATGTAATATTTATGTTGATATATTATATTTTATTCCGTTCCGCTGTGAGATTCTGATGTTGTTGTTCTTTCTTTTCTTTTCTTTTCTATTTCTATCCCTTCCTTTCTTATTGATGACACGACTTTCTGGGCATAGAAAGTTGGGACATCATAGGTGGTATATAAACTTTCGGGTACCTAAATTTTTACGGGTAGCCAAGGGATTCAGGTTAGCTTTGACGACATCTGGAGGAGCAATGGAGCAGGAGGCTTCAGTGATGTAGACATATATATCTATATAGTTCCGCTGTGTTAGTTAGTTTATGTATTTGAGATGTATGTTCTTACAGATATGTATATGATAGTCATGTTGTATGATATGGTTTAACTCTGATGTATATATATAACTATGTAATATTTATGTTGATATATTATATTTTATTCCGTTCCGCTGTGAGATTCTGATGTTGTTGTTCTTTCTTTTCTTTTCTTTTCTATTTCTATCCCTTTCTTTCTTATTAATGACACGACTTTCTGGGCATAGAAAGTTGGGTCGTCACAGGTGGTAAATTTGCAACACGTTTATATATCGTGCACCCACACACTAACTCCGATAAATACGAAATTTGTAATTCGGTAATAATTCAATATTTCGGACCGAATGGAACTGGTTTCATCGAATTCCGAGACTGCACCTCGAAAGGCTATTTTTAAATTCAATTTAAACGATATATTTTTAAAACTGAACAAACCACTATAAATTTCAATTTCACAACTTCTATTATCTTTAGTATTATCAATATAAATTTTATAAGCCTTTAAATTATTTTCAACAAGCTTAAAATTCCAGGTTAAATATTTTATCCAACTTCAAATAATTTAACTCAATAATTTAATTATCAAATAAATTGTGATATTCGTAATTCAAGTTAAAATTATTCTATTGAATATTTAAAATCAATTAAACATTCCGGTTTTAAATACTCGAAAGTTCCGGGTCGTCACAGCTTTGACAGCTTTCAGCCGTCAAAGGATAGATTAACGTCCAAAAAGGACAACCCGAATCTCAATCGAGTCTCGTAAGTTTTTTACCCTTCGTTTTTTCGACACGTGGATTTTTGCGGTAAAACAGGATTACGATGAATGGTCTTCGATTTACCATCACTGGAGAGTGGTGCAACATGGTACTGTTCTGTTTCAAATCCATGCACGCATTTCTAAAGGTCGTACGGCACTGTTTCGCCATTTCGGACGGATGTTGCACCTTGCACCGTGGATGTTGCACCCTGTAGATATCGATTATTTGGACGGCCATAACTTCTGGCTCGTTTAGAGTTACGGGAGCCATAAACTGTCAAAACGAAGGCCTCGATGAGTTCTACGGTTTTGACGGCTTTCAACCGTCAACGGATAGATTAATGCCCAAAAAGGACAACCCGAATCTCAATCGGGGCTCGTAAGTTTTTTACCCTTCGTTTTTTCGACACGTGGATTTTTACGGTAAAATGGGATTACCGTGGCCCGTCTTCGACTTCCCGTCACTGAAGAGTGGTGCACCATGGTACTATTCCGTTTCAAATCCATGCACGCATTTCTAAAAGTCGTACAGCACTGTTTCGCCATTTCAGACGGATGTTGCACCTTGCACCGTGGATGTTGCACCCTGTAGATATCGATTATTCAAACGACCATAACTCCTGGCTCGTTTAGAGTTACGGGAGCCATAACCTGTCAAAACGAAGGCCTCGATGAGTTCTACGGCTTTGATGTCTTTCAGCCGTCAACGGATAGATTAATGCCCAAAAAGGACAACCCGAATCTCAATCGGGTCTCGTAAGTTTTTTACCCTTCGTTTTTTCGACACGTGGATTTTTACGGCAAAACGGGATTACGGTGGCTGGTCTTTGATTTACCATCGCTGGAGAGTGGTGCACCATGGTACTGTTCCGTTTCAAATCCATGCATGCATTTCTAAAAGTCGTACGGCACTGTTTCGCCATGTCGGACGGATGTTGCACCTTGCACCGTGGATGTTGCACCCTGTAGAGATCGATTATTCGACGGCCATAACTTCTGGCTCGTTAAGAGTTACGGGAGCCATAACCTTTCAAAACGAAGGCCTCGATGAGTTCTAAGGCTTTGACAGCTTTCAGCCATCAACGGATAGATTAATGCCCAAAAAGGACAACCCGAATCTCGATCGGGTCTCGTAAGTTTTTTAACCTTCGTTTTTTGACACGTGGATTTTTACAGCAAAACAGGATTACCGTGGCTGGTTTTCGATTTACCATCGCTGGAGAGTGGTGCACCATGGTACCGTTCCGTTTCAAATCCATGCATGCATTTCTAAAAGTCATACGGCACTGTTTCGCCATTTCGGATGGATGTTGCACCTTGCACCGTGGATGTTGCACCCTGTAGATATCGATTATTCGGACGGGCATAGCTTCTGGCTCGTTTAGAGTTACGGGAGCCATAACCTGTCAAAACAAAGGCCTCGAGGAGTTCTACGGCTTTGACAGCTTTCAGCCATCAACGGATATATTAATGCCCGAAAAGGACAACCCAAATCTCAACCGCGTCTCGTAAGTTTTTTACCCTTCGTTTTTTCGAAACGTGTACTTTTACGGCAAAACGGGATTACCGTGGCTGGTCTTCGATTTACCATCGCTGGAGAGTGGTGCACCGTGGTACTGTTCCGTTTCAAATCCATGCACGCATTTCGAAAAGTCGTACGGCACTGTTTCGCCATTTCGGACAGATGTTGCACCTTGCACCGTGGATGTTGCACCCTGTAGATATCGATTATTCGGATGGCCATAACTTCTGGCTCGTTTAGCGTTACGGGAGCCATAACCTGTCAAAACGAAGGCCTCGATGAGTTATACGGTTTTGATAGTTTTCAGCCATCAACGGATAGATTAATGTCCAAAAAGGACAAACCGAATCTCAATCGGGTCTCGTAAGTTTTTTACCCTTCGTTTTTTCGACACGTGGATTTTTACGGTAAAACGGGATTACCGTGGCCCGTCTTCGACTTTCCATCGCTGGAGAGTGGTGCACCATGGTACTGTTCCGTTTCAAATCCATGCACGCATTTCTAAAAGTCGTACGACACTGTTTCGCCATTTCGGACGGATGTTGCACCTTGCACCGTGGATGTTGCACCCTGTAGATATCGATTATTCGGACGACCATAACTTCTGGCTCGTTTAGAGTTACGGGAGCCATAACCTGTCAAAAGAAGGCCTCGAGGAGTTCTACGGCTTTGACATATTTCAGCCATCAACGGATATATTAATGCCCAAAAAGGACAACCCGAATCTCAATCGGGTCTCGTAAGTTTTTTACCCTTCGTTTTTTCGACACGTTGATTTTTGCGGGAAAACGGGATTACCGTGGCTGGTCTTCGATTTACCATCGCTGGAGAGTGGTGCAACATGGTACTATTCCATTTCAAATCCATGCACGCATTTCTAAAAGTTGTACGACACTGTTTCGCCATTTCGGACGGATGTTGCACCTTGCACCGTGGATGTTGCACCCCATAGATATCGATTATTTGGACGGCCATAACTTCTGGCTCGTTTAGAGTTATGGGAGCCATAACCTATCAAAACGATGGCCTCGATGAGTTCTACGGGTTTGACAGCTTTCAGCCGTCAACGGATAGAGTAATGCCCAAAAAGGACAACCCGAATCTCAATCGGGTCTCGTAAGTTTTTTACCCGTCGTTTTTTCGACACGTGGATTTTTACGGTAAAACCGGATTACCGTGGTCCGTCTTCGACTTCCCATCGGTAGAGAATGGTGCACCATGGTAATGTTCCGCTTCAAATCCATGCACGCATTTCTAAAAGTCATACGGCACTGTTTCGCCATTTCGGACGGATGTTGCACCTTGCACCGTGGATGTTGCACCCTGTAGATATCGATTATTCGGACCGGCATAACTTCTGGCTCGTTTAGAGTTACGGGACCATAACCAGTCAAAACGAAGGCCTCGATGTGTTCTACGGCTTTGACAGCTTTCAGCCATCAACGGATATATTAATGCCCAAAAAGGACAACCCGAATCTCAATCGGGTCTCGTAAGTTTTTTACCCTTCGTTTTTTCGACACGTGGATTTTTACAGTAAAACGGGATTACGGTGGCTGGTCTTCGATTTACCATCGCTGCAGAGTGGTGCACCATGGTACTGTTCCGTTTCAAATCCATGCACGCATTTCTAAAGGTCGTACGTCACTATTTCGCCATTTCGGACGGATGTTGCTCCTTGCACCGTGGATGTTGCACCCTGTAGATATCGATTATTCGGACGGCCGTAACTTCTGGCTCATTTAGAGTTACGGGAGCAATAACCTGTCAAAACGAAGGCCTCGATGAGTTCTATGGCTTTGATAGCTTTCAGCCGTCAACGGATATATAAATGACCAAAAAGGACAACCCGAATCTCAATCGGGTCTCGTAAGTTTTTTACCCTTCGTTTTTTCGACACGTGGATTTTTACGGCAAAACGGGATTACCGTGGCTGATCTTCGATTTACCATCGCTGGAGAGTGGTGCACCATGGTACTGTTCCGTTTCAAATCTATGCACGCATTTCTAAAAGTCATACGGCACTGTTTCGCCATTTCGGACGGATGTTGCACCTTGCACCGTTGATGTTGCACCTTGTAGATATCGATTATTCGGACGGCCATAACTTCTGGCTCGTTTAGAGTTATGGGAGCCATAATCTATCAAAACGAAGGCCTCGATGAGTTCTATGGCATTGACAGCTTTCATCCGTCAACAGATAGATTAATGGCCAAAAAGGACATCCCGAATCTCAATCGGGTCTCATAAGTTTTTTACCCTTCGTTTTTTCGACACGTGGATTTTTACGGCAAAACGGGATTACCGTGGCTGGTCTTAGATTTACCATTGCTGGAGAGTGGTGCACCATGGTACCGTTCCGTTTCAAATCCATGCACACATTTCGAAAAGTCGTACGGCACTGTTTCGCCATTTCGGACAGATGTTGCACCTTGCACCGTGGATGTTGCTCCCTGTAGATATCGATTATTCAGGCGGCTATAACTTCTGGCTATTTTAGAGTTACGGGAGCCATAACATATCAAAACGAAGGCCTCGATTAGTTCTACGGCTTTGACAGCTTTCAGCCGTCAACTGATAGATTAATGCCCAAAAAAGACAACCCGAATCTCAATCGGGTCTCGTAAGTTTTTTATCCTTCTTTTTTTCGACACGTGGATTTTTACGGTAAAACGGGATTACCGTGGCCCGTCTTTGACTTCCCATCGCTGGAGAGTGGTGAACCATGGAAATGTTCCGTTTCAAATCCATGCACGCATTTCTAAAAGTCATATGGCACTGTTTCGACATTTCGGACGGATGTTGCACCTTGTAGATATCGTTTATTCGGACCGGCATAACTTCTAGCTCGTTTAGAGTTATGTTGGGCAAATTCTCACCCAGAAGATCTCAAAACCAAGAAGCCACAGTTTCACTCGGGCTCGCAATCTCCACTTCATTCAGCACGACCAATCACCTTCCCATTCGGCCTTGACTCATCCGGCCTTAACACATTCGGCCTCCACCTCATTCAGCCTTGACACATTCGGCCTCCACCTCATTCGGCCTCCACCTCATTCGGCTTCCTTTCCACAACCGGTCCAAGCAGACAACACCGAACCAACTTCCAAAGCCACCACCGAATCAACATTCCCCTCTACTGCCGAACCAGAGGGATGCTGCCCCATGCCGAACCAACCCATCAACAAGGCCACCACCGGACCAAACGAGCACCGAACCACCTAACTATCACCGGTCCATACCTACCACCGATCCAAAGCCCAATGCCGAACGAAGCTCTGCCGAACCAGGTGATTGCCAGTCCAGATTGTCTCAGCCCGGGCCCACCAGCAGCTATATACCTCCAAGACCCCTGCCCCCTGCCTCATTCTATAAATAGAGGGGTAGGGGTACAACAATGGCGGACAAGTTTGAGAGCTCAAGCAAGGAAGGAACTTTCAAACTACTTTCATATACTTATATACGAAGCATTGTACTTGTAATCTGAAAGAAAGAAGATAATAACATATAAAGTGGACGTAGGCACATTCTGGCCGAACCACTATAAATCCGCGTGTCTTTTACATTTCAGCCCCTACTTCTTTTATATTTACATACTCATATAAAATCATTGAAAATCACATATAATCAACTAAATAATACGACTTGGAGGTGTTTGTCCATTTTTTGTGCAAACATTTTTGGTGCTTTCACTGAGAATTGAACTCAAGCTTCAGCTTCTCCCACTCAACCTCCTTCTTAACAACATCGCTCGTTACCTAGAAATCATGCCTTCCAAACAGAGAAAGGATGTTAACAAAGGAAAGAACATCGCAACTAGCAGCCTTCCAGATCCAGCAATCGCAGATCAGCCCACTTCAACAGCAGTACCAGATGAAAATCAGGAAAATCCAACTGGTCCCGCAACGGAACAACCAATCACTAGGGCAGATCTGGACAGGGTTGTGGCTGAAGTAACTAATCACTTCACATCCCAACAAGAAACTTTGGTGGACCAACTCATGTCACGCTTAAGGGATGCTGAAGAGTCCAACCGCAACACTGAATCATGGGGTGAATCCCAATCTGGAGGATCTCGGAGGCAACAAAGGTCTTCCCTCTTCGAAGAAGCTATCAACAGGAACAACAATGATAGGGGCCGCGCCCGGACTCAGCCCGAATTCCGACTCGAGGAAGCGCTTGGAACCGAACCCAGTGGGGGAGGCGCCAGGCGAGGATCGGATGTAGCTGAGCCAGTCATGCCACCTAATCATAGAAACCCCGCTGAACGGAGCCGAGCAAGGACCCAGCCCGAAGTTGACCCCATGGATATGCTCGAAACAGAACCCCACAGGGGAAGATCAAGGCAGGGAGCAACTGTAGCTGGTCCTAGCGTGCATCCGAGCAGCCAGAGACAACCACTGGATAATGCTAGAAGTGATAGACTATACCATCCCTACAGGTCATCTGGACGAGATAGATCCCGCAGGGAAGAACCAAGCTCGTTTTTGTCCGCTCCAAATTCTGACGAACGAATGGCACGATTATTCAGAGAATGTGTCCAACGGGAGCAAAGGGACCGGGGAATAGGCGCTAGGGTCACCAGCCCCTTTACCCGAAACATCGAAACTACCATCACTCCCCGGGAATGGAAAATGCCAACCATGGAACCTTACAAAGGAACTTCCGACCCCATCGTACACTTACAGAGATACACCCAGCATATGCTCATGAGTGGAGCAACGGAAGGAGTATTATGTAAATGCTTTCCGCTATTCCTAGCAGATCTAGCTACCTCCTGGTTCTTCCATCTACCCCAAGGATCCATCAGCTCATGGGAGATGTTGAAAGAAAGGTTTATTAGCCAGTTCCGCATCCATGTGGAACAACCCAAGGATGCTTATTCTCTATCCAATGTCAAACAGAAATCCGGAGAGACGCTGCAACAATATCTAACACGGTTCAACGCCGCAGCGGCAGCAGTTCAAGATGCCGATGAAAAACTCACTCTAATGGCCCTCTGTAGTGGTGTACATCCAGACACCAAGTTTGCCAGAAGATTAACTAAGGAAAAACCAGCTACCTTGCCTGATTTCTTCCATGAAGCTGGAAAGTATATGAGACTTGAAGACGCTGCTACGGAGAGGCAGTCAGGGCAACAAGGCAAGATAGTTCAGGACAAGGTTCCCACTGCGGCTAAGGACGCTCGAAGAAATGAATCTAGAGACAATGCTGGGGGCAGGAAGGTCGAAAAGCGCCAATATCGACCAGGACCGAGATTTGACTCCTACACTCCTTTGAATGAGACAATCGAAAACATCTTCCTAGCCACTCAGGGCGAACTCGTATACAAGCGCCCCCCGCACAAGAAAGAATCAGATAACGCACTCAAGTCTGGAAAGTTCTGTCACTTCCACGAATCCCACGGGCATGACACCAATGAATGCCACCATCTTCGGGATTTGATCGAAGAACACATTAGAAGAAGAAGGCTGGAACGCTATGTGAAAGGTCAGAACAGGACTCCAACTCCTGTCAATGAGAACTCAAAGAAACCCCTCCCAGAAGTAGGCGGAGGGAGTCGCAACAATCACAACACCAGTGGCTCTAGTCAAGAGAAGATAGTGGTCCTTACCATCTCGGGAGGACCACACATCGCCGACAGAAGTTGGGCAGAGATGGAAAGGTATGGCAAGTCGCTTAGAAATGCAGAATGCTATGTTAACTCCATCACGAAAGAACGCCACCCGAAACGAAAAGAGAGCGACGACATCATATTCAGTAGGCGTGATTTGGAAGGAAGACAGTACCCACATATGGATCCTATGGTCATCTCTGCCTGGTTCGGTCCAGCTAAAGTTTTTCGGATCCTAATAGACACAGGAAGCTCCGTAAATATCCTATTCAAACATGCTTTCGACAAAATGAAGTTATCAATGAAGGATGTATCCCCCTGTGACAAACCACTGCACGGTTTCACTGGAGATGCAAAAATGCCCCTCGGGCAACTTGACCTCTTCGTCGAAATAGGAAGTCATCCCCGCTCCGTTGTGCGAAAACAAACGTTCGTACTAATAGAAAACCACTCGGCTTACAAGGCCTTCTTAGGAAGACCAGCCTTGTCTGACTTCCAGATTGTATTAGCCCCCTGGTGCCTGAAAATGAAATTTCCAACAGACAACGGAGTAGGAGAAGTAGAAGGAGATCAAGATGCTGCCCGAGACTGCTACGTAACTGAACTTCGCAATAACCGCAGAAAGAATAAAGGAAAAGATGCAGAGACTACTCTCTGCATGAAAAGCTTGGAGGCATAGCAACTAAAGAAAGCCCCTCCTCTTCGATACACAAGAGATCCCTTCAATGAACTAGACCCCAGGGATAAAGAGGAGGAGGCTACCGCCGAGCCTGCAGAGGCTATGGAATTCGTATCTGTAGACAAGCACGATTCAAGTAAACTATTAAAAGTCGGATCTCAGCTAAAAACGGAGTTGAAAGATCAACTCATTGACTTTCTCCGCCACAACTTAGATGTATTTGCGTGGACCCATGCCGATATGACAGGAATCTCCCCCGACATAGCATGCCACATGCTGAACATCGATCCCACCAAGGTACCAGTAAAGCAGAAAAAGAGGAGCATGGGGGCAGAGCGATCGGCAGCCCTTGATGAGGAAGTAAAGAATCTACTTGCTAATGGCTTCAAGTGGGAAGCCATCTACCCAGAATGGATCGCTAACCCAGTGCTAGTAAAAAAGGCCAATGGAAAGTGGCGAACATGTATTGACTTCTCCAATCTGAATGACGCTTGCCCAAAAGATTGCTTCCCACTTCCCCGAATTGACCAACTTGTGGACAGCACAGCCGGACACGAACTCCTATCTTTTATGGATGCATACTCCGGATATAACCAGATTCCCATGCACGCTCCTGATCAAGACCACACTAGCTTCATCACCGACCGCGGACTATATTGTTACAAAGTCATGCCTTTTGGACTCAAAAATGCTGGAGCTACCTATCAGCGCCTCGTCAACAAGATGTTCGCGGAACTAATAGGACGAACTATGGAAGTGTATGTGGATGACATGTTGGTAAAGTCCAGGAAAGCCGACGACCATGTAAGCCACCTGGGCGAGATGTTTCAAGTACTTCGCCGCTATGGAATGAAGCTGAATCCTCTAAAGTGCTCCTTCGGAGTATCTTCGGGAAAATTCTTAGGATTTATCGTCCACGCCAGAGGAATCGAAGCAAACCCTGAACAAATCCGGGCTCTAAAAGAAATAAGGATACCCTCCACTCGAAAAGAAATGCAGAGCCTAAACGGAAAGGTGGCCGCCCTAAGCAGATTCATTTCCAAGGCAACTGACAAGTGTGTCCCTTTCTTCGAAGCTCTCAAGAAAGACAAAGGGAGATTCGAGTGGACCGATGAATGCTTAAAAGCCTTCCTCAACCTAATCGAACACCTTCAGAGACCACCAGTACTCTCAACTCCAAATGAAGGTGAAGTGTTATACCTATACCTCGCTGTATCATCTCATGCTCTAAGCGCCGCCTTGGTAAGAGAAGAAGACCGCACACAACGCCCGGTTTACTTTGTAAGTAAGAGATTTACAGGGGCAGAGGCCAGATATCCTAAACTAGAGAAATTAGCATATTGTTTATTGATCGCGTCACGAAAACTGCGACACTACTTCCAGTCTCACTCCATCAGGGTTCTAACCGATCAACCGCTGAGACAAGTGCTCCATCGTCCTGACACTTCTGGGCGACTCCTCAAATGGTGCATCGGACTAAGTCAGTATGATATCACCTACCATCCTCGCACCGCTATCAAAGGACAAGCCATGGCCGATTTCATTGCCGAATTCACTACCAACGAAGGCAAGGTACAATCCGAAGTAGCAAAAAACATCAAGTGGAACCTCTTTGTAGATGGAGCATCGAACGAACAAGGCTCGGGGGCAGGAATTGTGATCATCACCCCCAGGGGAAGAAAGTTGTACTATGCATTAAGGTTGGAGTTCACGGCCACTAACAACGATGCTGAATATGAAGTAGTAATAGCGGGATTGGAGCTTGCCCTGGAAATTGGAATCAATTCCTTATGTCTTCATAGTGATTCTCAGCTTATCGTAAACCAGGTACTAGGAGAATTCCAGACTCGAGGAGAACGACTCACAGCATACCTAAAGAAAACCAAACTGCTGCTCGATCAATTGGACCACTATCTAATCAAACATATTCCTCGAGAAGAAAACCCAGAGGCAGATGAACTTGCAAAGCAAGCTAGTATGAAGAATAGCACCATTTTCGGAACACTAGCCATCTCAAGGCAGCTAGCCCCAAGTTTCAAACCAGTAAATCTGGTAACTGCAATCGAAGAAGGAACCTGAATGACTCCTATCCGGAAATATTTGCAAGATGGCACATTGCCCGACAGGCGTGACGAAGCCAAGAGGATCTTGAGGAAAGTTCCCCACTACACGATACAAGAAGGCATCCTCTATCGGCGTGGCTTCTCTGGCCCCTTATTGAGATGCGTCGCTGGAAGGGAAGCCAAGGAGATCTTATCAAACATCCATCAGGGAGGATGCGGAGATCACACTGGGGGGCAGACTTTGGCAAGGAAGATACTCCGATATGGATATTACTGGCCCACACTAAACAAAGACGCTCTAGACTTCGTCAAGAAATGCGACAGATGTCAGAAATTTGCCAAGATTCCTCGACTGCCGACAAATGAAATTACTCAAATGACCAGCCCTTGGCCCTTTGCTGTATGGGGAATTGACTTAATTGGCGAACTGCCAACGGGCCGAGGCGAAGCCAAATATGCTGTAGTGGCAGTCGATTATTTCACCAAATGGGTGGAAGCAGAACCTCTAAATAAAATATCTTCAGCAAAAGTTATAAACTTCTTGATCAAAAATATTCTGTGCAGGTATGGAGTCCCACTCAAGATCATATCAGACAACGGACTCCAGTTTGACAGCGAAGAATTTGCCGACTGGTGCCAAGAGCATGGAATTCATAAAAGCTTATCATCAGTAGCTTATCCTCAGGCAAACGGACAAGTTGAAGCTGTCAACAAAATTCTCAAAACCCTAATCAAGAAGAAACTTGAAAAGTCAAAAGGCGCTTGGGTGGACGAACTTCCTGCGGCACTATGGGCATACCGCACGTCTTTCAGAACATCAACGGGACATACTCCTTTCTCCTTGGCATATGGATCGGAGGCAATGCTCCCAGTTGAGACTATTGTGCCTTCCCACCGTAGGATCCACTACAACCCAAAAGAAAACGAAGAACTCCTCCTCATGTCTTTGGATCTGATTGAGGAAAGGAGAAACGATGCAGCACTTAAAGCAGCAGCTCACAAACAAAAAGTGGCAGCGCTATACAATTCCAAAGTCAAGCATCGCAGCTTACAAGAAGGAGATCTTGTCCTCAGGCGAATCTTTCCGCGCCCCGGGGCACTAGACCCCATCTGGGACGGACCGTATGTAATTCATAAAGATCTCCACAACGGAGCTTATATTTTGTCAACAGTGGACGGAGAGGTGTTCCAGAGGGCATGGAACATCCGACACCTCCGTCGATACTTTTCTTAACTTGTACTGCCCATATGAAGTGAATTAACAAAGAGAATCAGTGGACGTAGGCACTTTCGTGCCGAACCACTTTAAAAAATCTTGTCTCTTTTTAGCTTGTTCCTTTATGTCTTGGCTACTTGTTAAGTTTTATCCCTTTCTGTTGAACAAAATCCTATGGCATCTCCACTCAAGACGCACCGCGGCCTCATCTGGACTAGGCCTAACAGGTACGCTACGATTCTATGCACTCGCCAATGAGACACTTTTGCTCCAGCATCCCTCTGCTGCGGGTTAACTCATTGCGCGCCTGCCCTCAAAGCCAACTGTAATGAGCCGATTATAAGTCATCATAAAGGCCGACTATAGCCGATGGCAGCTCATTACGGCGTTCGGCTCGCCGGCAACTGTGAACCTACTTTAAGCCCCAACATAAGGTGTGGCCAGCCAGGGGTAGTTCACGGCCAACGGCCCCCACGCTAGCCGGCCACGGTAAATCGAATAATACCCACGATTACGGACCATAATGGTTCGGGTAGTTACCGTGCGCGATCTCGGCTCCGATGTGTCTTAAGTGCGGCTGTGGTAAAAAAGAAAACTCCCCGTGGAGGCGTAAGATGGGTGACAAATGTCTCCAAGACCCACAGCTAGGGAAAGTGACTACAAAACCCGTTTGCCACGAACTTAAGCACATCGACGGCCTTCCGTGACTGGAAGTTTTACTTTTACTATATTTCCATTTCATTTAAATACTTTTCTCCTATCCTGTATAACAAACTCTAAAGTACAGGAAACCAAATAGGAAGCATTCACTCATGAGAAACTAAGCCTGCGTACTGGGTGGCAGGGTACTCAGCTATATCCGTGAACAGTTACATAAGACACTCTAAGCTACCGCCTGCGAATGAAACATAAAGGGCGGTACTCTCTTTTCTTGTACATAAATACGTAACTATAGCTTGTTCGTACAATAACATTGCAACACATGAAATTATATTTCTAGCAAAAAACTTAGCATCAAACACAACTAGAATCACAGGCATATACATAGTTATATTTCTCACGCAGCACATCAAGATGACAACAACATTTAAACATAACAACATCAGCTTATATTATAAAATCACACGAAGTTATTCTTTGCAAATAATATTATTATAGTTACATGTCAATGACTAACGTAAACAGTGATAAAAAGAAATAAAAAGGTGGCAGCCGCGTCCACACTCCATCACCAACTTCCCCAGTCTACTTAGCTGCAGGATCAGAGCCCCCGGCATGTGGATCAGGAGTCCCACCTGTCAAGTTCAGAAGAGGAATTCATTAAACGAACGATCAAGTTATGAAAACACGGAAAGGAAAGAAAGGGAAAAGAATAACTCACCAGCATCCGCCGCTTGATCCTCATCATCCAACTGCACGCCCGCTTCCTCTGCAGCAAGCAGCCGCATCCCCTCCTTCACCGCCGCTTGCTCCTCCTTCGAGAACTGGGCAGTAACCGCATCCAAATTGAAAGCCTCTCCGCCTTCCTTACCCGCGTTCACCCTGGCCTCCTCTAAAGCCTGGAGATACACCTTGGCCATCACCCGAGGGTAATCGTCCATCCAAGACAAGCCGCCCTCCTTCCAAGTGTGGAAGTACATGTCCTGCAGCATCTCATCCATCATCCCCTCATTCTCCTCAAACTCCCTCACCCGGGCCTCGGAAGCTTGCAACTTGGCGACGGCAATGTCCCTCTCTGATTGGTATCTCAAGCAGTCAGCCTGGAGAGACCTCCTCATTTCCTCCTCCTTTAACTTGAGGGACCTCCTCATCTCCTCCATCTCCTCCTTCAACTCGGCCTGAGCCATCTCCGCCGCCTCGAGCCTCCCAGACAACTCCTCTACCCGCTCAAGATCCGCATTTCGAACCTCGTCCACCGTCGTAATGGCCATGTTAATCTGTTCCCTGCAGGCGACCTCCATCTTCCGTCATTCCGCCCTACTGGCCTTCTCCATCGTCTCTTTCAGCCGCTTGGAGGCTTCCTCATGCTGGGAAATCTGGATGGCTTGATCGGCGAGCTGCTTGGCCTGATCGGCAACTTTTAACCTCAATCGAATATTAGCACTCCCGATCTCTTCCCCGGCCTTGGCCAATTTAGCATGATGCTCCATTAACTTCTTGGTCTCTACGGCCACCCGATCGATGTTAGCCTTGGCTTCGTCCCCCATGGTGACCACCCGTGTAGTAAGTAAATCAAGATCTAAAGACTTGGCCTCGTCCAGCACTCTTACCATGGGGTTGCGGGGAAGGAGGTGCTCGCCCGTGGCCTCATCAAATGAGATATCTTGAAAGCTCGGATCTAAATCAGGATGACCGGCAAAAGGGTCACGAGGCACGGGGCGAGGCACATCAGGACGCCTTATACGAATAATAGTTGGGATCTTGAAAGGAGGATGAGGGGGGCCGGATTCCGTGCTCTCCTCCGTAGTATCACGAGGAGGCTGAGTAGGAAGCTGCGAACCAGGGGAAGACTCAAATAAGGAACGGCTCCGCTTCTTTTTCCGAATGCCCTCTTCAATGACCCCAAGAAGAGGGCGATAACTGACTACATCTCCAGTGCGACCAGTAGAGGGTTTCGCAGAAGCTCTCCTCGACTTAAACTGCTCAAGGCGGTGTCGAACGTCCGACGTTTTAACCACCTGGCCTGCCCCTGGAATAAAGAACAAGTGTTACGAACATACAATAATCCACAGTTCGAAAAATGTGTTAAGTTAAAAGGAAAGAAAAGTGAGAAGACACGTCTATTATACAAACCCGGCGGAGGAGTGGGATACTGCAATAAGTCCTGGATCTCATTCCAGGACGGAAGTGAACCGTAAAAAATTTCTAAGTCCCTATCGAAAATGGAATCGGCAGAAGACAAAAGTTCACCTTCAATCGCCGAAATCGCCCTAGCTGAGGAACCCTTAGAGGATGGGTCAGTGCCAGCCACAGCTTTGCCGGTTTCCTTTGCCTTCTCCGTTTCCGACTCTCCCTCCGACTCCCCGAAGGCCCGACGGAGAGCCTCATCCAGTTCAAGGTCTTGCTCAGAGGTTAGGGCACCGACGCCACTACCACCTTGACCGTCGCCATCTCCTCCACCCTCCGACCCTTCTCCAACCTCGCCTCCTTCCTCCTCTTCTACACCTTCCTCCTCCGGGACAGTCGGAAAAGTACTTGGAGAAGGGCCATCAGACTTCTTCAATTTCTTCCCCCCGACAACGGGACGCTCTGCAAAAGGCTCCCTCTTACCGCTCTTCACCGTAGCCCCCTCCTTAGCTTTAGCAGCCTTCTCCTCAGCCGTATCTCTTTGCTTAACCACGGACTGGTGCGGTAAGATCAAATTATACTCCAAGAGGGTTGCGTTCCTGATCAAGAAGGAGGCCGACCGGTCCCGTGCCGGAATAGCCTTTAGTTCAGCAACCATTCGCACCAAGGAATCATCCTCCACGACTGCAATACCACCTGTCGCTAGCCAGAAATAGAAGCATGTCAGAAAAAACACTACAGTCAAAACATGGAAAATATAAATGAAATCCATCTTACAGCCGGAAGTGAAAAGGCGGAAAGAAACAACATCGTCCTTGATGAAGAACCACTCTTTCTTGAACATGGTAAACTTGGAATATCAGTCCAGGACTGGTTTGAAGGGCACGGCCGCTTCCAGACTAATATACGGAGACCCCTTCTTATAGCCTCTCAGGTTGTACAAATATCGAATTTCCCGGTTAGAAGGAGGACGCCCGTACCTCCTCTGGAAGATAACAAAAAGGCTCACCAGAATGGCATAAGAGCTAGGCTGAAGTTGGAAGGGAGGCACCTTCAAATACGTGGTGAAGCTTACTATCCAAGCGTTGATAGGAGGGATAGCACCACACATGCAATGGTATCTGCTATAAGCAAAGTAGCCTTCGGGAGGATTATACGGCATCACTCCATCTCCCGGCAGCAGCATAAGAGCCCTGTCTATCCCGAAGGAACGGGATATGACGTCAAGTTGCTCCTCCTTTAGGGAGCTAGGAAAGCAATCAGGGGGGGAGATCAGAAGTTCCTGTGGACCATATCCATCCACTAATGACCTCGGAACAGGTCGATGTTGCCCGGATCCTAGTTGGGCTGGGGGCACAGAAGAAGGCTCTCCCCCATCCTTGGATTTCCGTCTGTCTGATCGTGTTTCTGCCTTACGAGTCATTTATCTGCATGCACAAAAGTGAAAAACATGACGTTAGAACGAAAGTATAAGCAAGCAAGCATACATAAGTCCAGAATACGAGGTTCATTCGGCACTGGGGTCCTAAGTCCATTCGGTAGTACAAGTCTTAAGTTCATTCGGTGGTACATGTCCAAGTTCATTCGGCACTAAGGCCTTAAGCTCATTCGGCATTTGAGATCTTACGTGTGCATTCGGCATTCTGAACCATTCGGTAATAAGAGGCATTCGGCAATAGGGTACGTACCTGATTCGGTAGAAGATTGATTCGGTAGAAGATTGGTTCGGCAGAAGATTGGTTCGGCAGAAGATTGGTTCGGCAGAAGACTTGGTTCGGTAAGGAAAAACCAAAGGGGGGTGTAGCCTCTATATATAGGCGAGCTCAGGACCGCCGAACCAGCTGGTTCGGCCCACCGAATAGAAACACCGGACCAATGCCAAACATACCGAACCAAACGAATACCGAATGAACCCATCCGTGCCGGACCAACCAAAGGACCGAATGAAGCTATCTCCACCAGCGAAAACCAGGAACAGGGGGCACGCAGGCTCCTCACTCAGATAAGTACCGAACTCTAGAACTAGCTAATAAAATAAGGATTATGATAACAATGAATATGTCGTAAAACTCTCACTAACATGGATTAATCGTTTACACGTGTACACGACCACGAATGGTCCATAGGCACGCTCCGAATGGTTATTAACCCTATCGTCGTGGGAATTTACACTTTGACACGCCTTTTTAAACTCATAGATGAAACGAATATTTGATTCTGGTAATTATGAAATGGCTAAGCTACTTACACATGTACGGGGTCGCGAACGATCCCTAGGCATGCTCTGAGCTAGCGATAAACCATCTTGACAAACGATCCAAGGATCCACTCTGACATGAACCTGGCATCGATGATGCTAAGCCCCCTCGGGGCTCACTCTCCCGTCCCAAACGGCTCAGTTCAATTAAAATATTCCGATCACGAACGGTTGTTACTTAAAATCACACTAAAACTGTAAATTCCTTTGCAGGACATCAGCAGGATACGAACATCCAGCCCATGGCGTTACCAAACAAGCTTTTCTACCACAAGGAAACAAAGCGCGACACATGCGAGCACGTGCCCCACTTTGGGGGGCAAATGTTGGGCGAATTCTCACCCAGAAGATCTCAAAACCAAGAAGCCACAGTTTCACTCGGGTTCGCAATCTCCACTTCATTCAGCATGACCAATCACCTTCCCATTCGGCCTTGACTCATCCGGCCTTAACACATTCGGCCTCCACCTCATTCGGCCTTGACACATTCGGCCTCCACCTCATTCGGCCTCCACCTCATTCGGCTTCCTTTCCACCACCGGTCCAAGCAGACAACACCAAACCAACTTCCAAAGCCACCACCGAATCAACATTCCCCTCTACTGCCGAACCAGAGGGATGCTGCCCCATGCCGAACCAACCCATCAACAAGGCCACCACCGGACCAAACGAGCACCGAACCACCTAACTACCACCGGTCCATACCTACCACCGATCCAAAGCCCAATGCCGAACGAAGCTCTGCCGAACCAGGTGATTGCCAGTCCAGATTGTCTCAGCCCGGGCCCACCAGCAGCTATATACCTCCAAGACCCGTGCCCCCTGCCTCATTCTATAAATAGAGGGGTAGGGGTACAACAATGGCGGACAAGTTTGAGAGCTCAAGCAAGGAAGGAACTTTCAAACTACTTTCATATACTTATATACGAAGCATTGTACTTGTAATCTGAAAGAAAGAAGATAATAACATATAAAGTGGACGTAGGCACATTCTGGCCGAACCACTATAAATCCGCGTGTCTTTTACATTTCAGCCCCTACTTCTTTTATATTTACATACTCATCTAAAATCATTGAAAATCACATATAATCAACTAAATAATACGACTTGGAGGTGTTTGTCCATTTTTTGTGCAAACAAGTTACGGGAGCCATAACCTGTCAAAACGAAGGCCTCGATGAGTTCTACGGCTTTGACAGCTTTCAGCCATCAACGGATATATTAATGCCCAAAACGGACAACCCGAATCTCAATCGGGTCTCGTAAGTTTTTTACCCTTCGTTTTTTCGACACGTTGATTTTTACGATAAAACGGGATTACGGTGGCTGGCTTCGATTTACCATCGCTGCAGAGTGGTGCACCATGGTACTGTTCTGTTTTAAATCCATGCACGCATTTCTAAAGGTCGTACGTCACTGTTTCGCCATTTCGGACGGATGTTGCACTTTGCGCCGTGGATGTTGCACCCTGTAGATATCGATTATTCGGACGGCCGTAACTTCTGGCTCGTTTAGAGTTACGGGAGCCATAACCTGTCAAAACGAATGCCTCGATGAGTTCTATGGCTTTGATAGCTTTCAGCCGTCAACGGATAGATTAATGCCCAAAAAGGACAACCCGAATCTCAATCGGGTCTCGTAAGTTTTTTACCATTCGTTTTTTCGACACGTGGATTTTTACGGCAAAACGGGATTACCGTGGCTGGTCTTCGATTTACCATCGCTGGAGAGTGGTGCACGTGGTACTGCTCCGTTTCAAATCCATGCACGCATTTCTAAAAGTCATACGACACTGTTTCGCCATTTCGGACGGATGTTGCACCTTGCACCGTTGATGTTTCACCTTGTAGATATCGATTATTCGAACGGCCATAACTTCTGGCTCGTATAGAGTTACGGGAGCCATAACCTGTCAAAACGAAGGCCTCGATGAGTTCTACGGCTTTGACAGCTTTCAGCCATCAACGGATAGATTAATGGCCAAAAAGGACAACCCGAATCTCAATCGGGTCTCGTAAGTTTTTTACCCTTCGTTTTTTCGACCCGTGGATTTTGACGGCAAAACGGGATTACCGTGGCTGGTCTTCAATTTACCATCGCTGGAGAGTGCTACATCATGGTACTGTTCCGTTTCAAATCCATGCACGCATTTCGAAAAGTCGTACGGCACTGTTTCGCCATTTCGGACAGATGTTGCACCTTGCACCGTGGATGTTGCACCCTGTAGATATCGATTATTCGGACGGCTATAACTTCTGGCTCGTTTAGAGTTACGGGAGCCATAACATGTCAAAACGAAGGCCTCGATGAGTTCTACGGCTTTGATAGCTTTCAGCCGTCAACGGATAGATTAATGCCCAAAAAGGACAACCCGAATCTCAATTGGGTCTCGTAAGTTTTTTACCCTTCGTTTTTTCGACACGTGGATTTTTACGGCAAAACGGGATTACCGTGGCTGGTCTTCGATTTACCTTCGCTGGAGAGTGGTGCACCATGGTACTGTTCCGTTTCAAATCCATGCACGCATTTCTAAAAGTCATACGGCACTGTTTCGCCATTTCGGACGGATGTTGCACCTTGCACCGTTGATGTTGCACCCTGTAGATATCGATTATTCGGACGGCCATAACTTCTGGCTCGTTTAGAGTTACGGGAGCCATAATCTGTCAAAACGAAGGCCTCGATGAGATCTATGGCATTGACAGCTTTCAGCCGTCAACAGATAGATTAATGCCCAAAAAGGACAACCCGAATCTCAATCGGGTCTCGTAAGTTTTTTACCCTTCCTTTTTTCGACACGTGGATTTTTACGGAAAAATGGGATTACCGTGGCTGATCTTCGATTTACCATCGCTGGAGAGTGGTGCACCACGGTACTGTTCCGTTTCAAATCCATGCACAAATTTCGAAAAGTCGTACGCACTGTTTCGCCATTTCGGACAGATGTTGCACCTTGCACCGTGGATGTTGCTCCCTGTAGATATCGATTATTCGGACGGCTATAACTTCTGGCTATTTTAGAGTTACGGGAGCCATAACATATCAAAACGAAGGCCTCGATGAGTTCTACGGCTTTGATAGCTTTCAGCCGTCAACGGATAGATTAATGCCCAAAAAGGACAACCCGAATCTCAATCGGGTCTCGTAAGTTTTTTATCCTTCGTTTTTTCGACACGTGGAATTTTACTGTAAAACGGGATTACCGTGGCCCGTCTTCGACTTCTCATCGCTGGAGAGTGGTGCACCATGGTAATGTTCCATTTCAAATCCATGCATGCATTTCTAAAAGTCATACGGCACTGTTTCGCCATTTCGGACGGATGTTGTACCTTGCACCGTGGATGTTGCACCCTGTAGATATCGATTATTCGGACCGGCATAACTTCTGGCTCGTTTAGAGTTACGGGAGCCATAACCTGTCAAAACGAAGGCCTCGATGAGTTCTACGGCTTTGACAGCTTTCAGCCATCAACGGATATATTAATGCCCAAAAAGGACAACCCGAATCTCAATCGGGTCTCGTAAGTTTTTTACCATTCGTTTTTTTCGACACGTGGATTTTTACGGTAAAACGGGATTACGGTGGCTGGCTTCGACTTACCATCACTGCAGAGTGGTGCACCATGGTACTGTTCCGTTTCAAATCCATGCACGCATTTCTAAAGGTCGTACGTCACTGTTTCGCCATTTCGGACGGATGTTGCACCTTGCACCGTGGATGCCGCACCCTGTAGATATCGATTATTCGGACGGCCGTAACTTCTGGCTCGTTTAGAGTTACGGGAGCCATAACCTGTCAAAACGAAGGCCTTGATGAGTTCTACGGCTTTGACAACTTTCAGCCGTCAACGGATAGATTAATGCCCAAAAATGACAACCCGAATCTCAATCGGGTCTCGTAAGTTTTTTACCCTTCGTTTTTTCGACACGTGGATTTTTACGGAAAAATGGGATTACCGTGGCTGGTCTTCGATTTACCATCGCTGGAGAGTGGTGCACCATGGTACTGTTCCATTTCAAATCGATGCACGCATTTCTAAAAGTCATACGGCACTGTTTCACCTTGCACCGTTGATGTTGGACCCTGTAGATATCGATTATTCGAACGGCCATAACTTCTGGCTCGTTTAGAGTTACGGGAGCCATAACCTGTCAAAACGAAGGCCTCGATGAGTTCTACGGCTTTGACAGCTTTCAGCCATCAACGGATAGATTAATGCCCAAAAAGGACAATCCGAATCTCAATCGGGCCTCGTAAGTTTTTTACCCTTCGTTTTTTCGACACGTGGATTTTTACGGTAAAACGGGATTACCGTAGCCCGTCTTCGACTTCCTATCGCTGGAGAGTGGTGCACCATGGTAATGTTCCATTTCAAATCCATGCACGCATTTCTAAAAGTCGTACGACACTGTTTCGCCATTTCGAACGGATGTTGCACCTTGCACCGTGGATGTTGCACCTTGTAGATATCGATTATTCGGACGGCCATAACTTCTGGCTCGTTTAGAGTTACGGGAGCCATAACCTGTCAAAACGAAGGACTCGATGAGTTCTACGGCAATGACCGCTTTCAGCCGTCAGCGGATAGATTAGTACCCCAAAAGGACAACCCGAATCTTAATCGGGTCTCGTAAGTTTTTTACCCTTCGTTTTTTCGACACGTGGATTTTTACGGTAAAACGGGATTACCGTGGCCCGTCTTCGACTTCCCATCGCTGAAGAGTGATGCACCATGGTACTGTTCCGTTTCAAATCCATGCACGCATTTCTAAAAGTCGTACGACACTGTTTCTCCATTTCGGACGGATGTTGTACCTTGCACCGTGGATGTTGCACCCTATAGATATCGATTATTCGAACGACCATAACTTCTGGCTCGTTTAGAGTTAGGGAGCCATAACCTGTCAAAACGAAGGCCTCGATGAGTTCTACGGCTTTGACAGCTTTCCGCCATCAACGGATAGATTAATGCCCAAAAAGGACAACCCGAATCTCAATAGGGTCTCTTAAGTTTTTTACCCTTCGTTTTTTCGACACGTGGATTTTTACGGTAAAACGGGATTAACGTGGCCCGTCTTCGACTTCCCATTGCTGGAGAGTGGTGCACCATGATACTGTAACATTTCAAAAACATGCACGCATTTCTAAAAGTCATACGGCACTATTTCGCCATTTCGGACGGATGTTGCACCTTGCACCGTGGATGTTGCACCATGTAGATATCGATTATTCGAACGACCACAACTTCTGGCTCGTTTAGAGTTAGGGAGCCATAACCTGTCAAAACGAAGGCCTTGATGAGTTCTACAGCTTTGACATCTTTCAGCCGTCAACGGATAGATTAAAGCCCAAAAAGAACAACCCGAATCTCAATCGGGTCTCGTAAGTTTTTTACTCTTCGTTTTTTCGACACGTGGATTTTTACGGTAAAACGGGATTACCGTGGCCCGTCTTCGACTTCCCATCGCTGGAGAGTGGTGCACCATGTACTGTTCCGTTTCAAAACTTTGCACTCATTTCTAAAAGTCATACGGCAATGTTTCGCCATTTCGGACGGATGTTGCACCTTGCACCGTGGATGTTGCACCTTATAGATATCGATTATTCGGACGGGCAGGACTTCTGGCTCGTTTAGAGTTACGGGAGCCATAACCTGTCAAAACGAAAGCCTCGAGGAGTTCTACGGCTTTGGCAGCTTTCAACCATCAATGGATATATTAATGTCCAAAAAGGACAACCCGAATCTCAATCGGGCCTCGTAAGTTTTTTACCCTTCGTTTTTTCGACACGTGGATTTTTACGGCAAAACAGGATTACCGTGGCTGGTCTTCGATTAACCATCGCTGGACAGTGGTGCACCATGGTACTGTTCCATTTCAAATCCATGCACGCATTTCGGAAAGTCGTACGACACTGTTTCGCCATTTCGGATGGATGTTGCACCTTGCACCGTGGATGTTGCACCCTGTAAATATCGATTATTCGGACCGGCATAACTTCTGGCTCGTTTAGAGTTACGGGAGCCATAACCTGTCAAAATGAAGGCCTCGATGAGCTCTATGGCTATGACTGCTTTCAGCCATCAACGGATATATTAATGACCAAAGAGGACAACCCGAATCTCAATCGGGCCTCGTAAGTTTTTTACCCTTCGTTTTTTCGACACGTG
This sequence comes from Allium cepa, assembly GCA_030765085.1. NCBI lineage: Eukaryota > Viridiplantae > Streptophyta > Magnoliopsida > Asparagales > Amaryllidaceae > Allium > Allium cepa. The sequence goes on along the minus strand of CM060934.1, from coordinate 28,166,764 downwards.
GATTTTTACCACAAAACGGGATTACCGTGGCTGGTCTTCGATTTACCATCGCTGGAGAGCGGTGCAACATGTTACTGTTCCATTACAAATCCATTCACGCATTTCTAAAAGTCGTATGACACTGTTTCACCATTTCGGACGGATGTTGCAACTTGCACCGTGGATGTTGCACCCTGTAGATATCGATTATTCGGACGGCCATAACTTCTGGCTCGTTTAGAGTTACGGGAGCCATAACCTATAAAAACGAATGCCTCGATGAGTTCTACGGCTTTGACAGCTTTTAGCCGTCAACGGATAGATTAATGCCCAAAAAGGACAACCCGAATCTCAATCGGGTCTCGTAGGTTTTTTACCCTTCGTTTTTTCGACACGTGGATTTTTACGGTAAAACGGGATTACCGTGGCCCGCCTTCGACTTCCCATCGCTGGAGAGTGGTGCACCATGGTACTGTTCCGTTTCAAAACCATGCGCGCATTTCTAAAAGTCATACGGCACTGTTTCGCCATTTCGGACGGATGTTGCACCTTGCACCGCGGATGTTGCACCCTGTAGATATCGATTATTCGGACGGGCATGACTTCTGGCTCGTTTAGAGTTGCGGGAGCCATAACCTGTCAAAACAAAGGCCTCGAGGAGTTCTACAGCTTTGACGGCTTTCAGCCATTAACGGATATATTAATGCCCAAAAAGGACAACCCGAATCTCAATCGGGTCTCGTAAGTTTTTTACCCTTCGTTTTTTCGACACGTGGATTTTTACGGCAAAACGAGATTACCGTGGCTGGTCTTCGATTTACCATCGCTGGAGAGTGGTGCACCATGGTACTGTTCCATTTCAAATCCATGCACGCATTTTGAAAAGTCGTATAGCACTGTTTCGCCATTTCGGATGGATGTTGCACCTTGCACCGTGGATGTTGCACCCGGTAGATATCGATTATTCGGACGGCTATAACTTCTGGCTCGTTTAGAGTTACGGGAGCCATAACCTGTCAAAACGAATGCCTCAATGAGTTCTACAGCTTTGACAGCTTTCATCCGTCAACGGATAGATTAATGCCTAAAAAGGACAACCCGAATCTCAATCGGGTCTCGTAAGTTTTTTACCCTTCGTTTTTTCGACACGTGGATTTTTACGGTAAAACGGGATTACCGTGGCCCGTCTTCGACTTCCCATCGCTGGAGAGTGGTGCACCATGGTACTGTTCCGTTTCAAATCCCTGCATGCATTTCTAAAAGTCATACGGCACTGTTTCGCCATTTCGGACGGATGTTGCACCTTGCACCGTGGATGTTGCACCCTATAGATATCGATTATTCGGACGGGCATAACTTCTGGCTCGTTTAGAGTTACGGGAGCCATAACCTGTCAAAACGAAGGCCTCGATGAGTTCTACGGTTTTGACAGCATTCAGCCATCAACGGATATATTAATGCCCAAAAAGGACAACCCGAATCTCAATCGGGTCTCGTAAGTTTTTTACCCTTAGTTTTTTCGAAACGTGGATTTTTACGGAAAAACGGGATTACCGTGGCTGGTCTTCGATTTACCATCGCTGGAGAGTGGTGCAACAAGGTACTGTTCCGTTTCAAATCCATGCACGCATTTCTAAAAGTCGTACGACACTGTTTCGCCATTTCGGACGGATGTTGCACCTTGCACCGTGGAAGTTGCACCCTGTAGATATCGATTATTCGGACGGCCATAACTTCTGGCTCGTTTAGAGTTACAGGAGCCATAACCTGTCAAAACGAAGGCCTCGATGAGTTCTACGGCTTTGACAGCTTTCAGCCATCAATCGATATATTAATGCCCGAAAAGGACAACCCGAATCTCAATCGGGTCTCGTAAGTTTTTTACCCTTAGTTTTTTCGAAACGTGGATTTTTACGGTAAAACGGGATTACCGTTGCCCGTCTTCGACTTACCATCGTTGGAGAGTAGTGCACCATGGTACTGTTCCGTTTCAAATCCATGCACGCATTTCTAAAAGTCATACGGCACTGTTTCTCCATTTCGGACGGATGTTGCACCTTGCACCGTGGATGTTGCACCCTGTAGATATCGATTATTCGGACCGGCATAACTTCTGGCTCGTTTAGAGTTACGGGAGCCATAACCTGTCAAAACGAAGGCCTCGATGAGTTCTACCTCTTTGACAGCTTTCAGCCTTCAACGGATATTTTAATGTCCAAAAAGGGCAACCCGAATCTCAATCGGGTCTCGTAAGTTTTTTACCCTTCGTTTTTTCGACAAATGGATTTTTACGGTAAAACGGGATTACCGTGGCTGGTCTTCAATTTACCATAGCTGGAGAGTGGTGCACCATGGTACTATTCCGTATCAAATCCATGCATGCATTTCTAAAAGTCGCACGACACTGTTTCGCCGTTTCGGACGGATTTTGCACCTTGCACCGTGGATGTGGCACCCTGTAGATATCGATTATTCGGACGGCCATAACTTCTGGCCCGTTTAGAGTTACGGGAGCAATAACCTGTCAAAACGAAGGCCTCGATGATTTCTACGGCTTTGACCGCTTTCAGCCGTCAACGGATAGAGTAATGCCCAAAAAGGACAACCCGAATCTCAATCGGGTCTCGTAAGTTTTTTACCCTTCGTTTTTTCGACACGTGGATTTTTACGGTAAAACGGGATTACCGTGGCCCGTCTTCGACTTCCCATCGTTGGATAGTGGTGCACCATGGTACAGTTCCGTTTCAAATCCATGCACGCATTTCTAAAAGTCAAACGGCACTGTTTCTCCATTTCGGACGGATGTTGCACCTTGCACCGTGGATGTTGCACCCTATAAATATCGATTATTCGGACCGGCATAACTTCTGGCTCCTTTAGAGTTACGGCAGCCATAACCTGTCAAAACGAAGGCCTCGATGAGATCTACGGCTTTGACAGCTTTCAGCCATCAACGGATATATTAATGACCAAAGGGGACAACCCGAATCTCAATCGGGTCTCGTAAGTTTTTTACCCTTCGTTTTTTCGACACGTGGATTTTTACCGCAAAACGGGATTACCATGGCTGGTCTTCGATTTACCATCGCTGGAGAGTGGTGAAACATGTTACTGTTCCGTTTCAAATCCATTCACGCATTTCTAAAAGTCGTACGACACTGTTTCACCATTTCGGACGGATGTTGCAACTTGCACCGTGGATGTTGCACCCTGTAGATATCGATTATTCGGACGGCCATAACTTCTGGCTCGTTTAGAGTTACGGGAGGCATAACCTATAAAAACGAATGCCTCGATGAGTTCTATGGCTTTGACAGCTTTCAGCCGTCAACAGATAGATTAATGCCCAAAAAAGACAACCCGAATCTCAATCGGGTCTCGTAAGTTTTTTACCCTTCGTTTTTTCGACACGTGGATTTTTACGGTAAAACAGGATTACCGTGGCCCGTCTTTGACTTCCCATCGCTGGAAAGTGGAGCACCATGGTACTGTTCCCTTTCAAATCCATGCACGTATTTCTAAAAGTCATACGGCACTGTTTCGCCATTTCGGACAGATGTTGCACCTTGCACCGTGGATGTTGCACCCTATAGATATCGATTATTCAGAAGGGCATAACTTCTGGCTCGTTTAGAGTTACGGGAGCCATAACCTGTCAAAACAAAGGCCTCGAGGAGTTTTACGGCTTTGACGGCTTTCAGCCATCAACGGATATATTAATGCCCAAAAAGGACAACCCGAATCTCAACCGCGTCTCGTAAGTTTTTTACCCTTCGTTTTTTCGAAACGTGTATTTTTACGGCAAAACGGGATTACCGTGGCTGGTCTTCGATTTACCATCGCTGTGACGACCGCCCATGACTCCCGCACCAAAACAAGGAAATAATGCGCTGAAAGGTGTGCCAGGCAGCCATGGACGATAGTCAGGGTAAAACAAAACAAAAGAATCTCTATCGCATAACTCACAGCGCATGCATAAAATACAATAGAGAAATATAATATAGTGAAGCTCCATAGAACAGAAACATCATCATATAAGCATCACAGTAGTTTTATACAATCATCTACACAAATCCATACATGAAAGCCTCACTACAAATCACTCAACCAAATGCAGCAGCGGATACCCAGTACATATAGTAAGAAAACTAATATGCAAAGCCTCCTGCTCGTCTTCGTCATCTTCATCGTAGAACTCCTAGCACAGCACCTGTCACCTGCTACCTAGTCTGCCCATCCCAACATGGATGAACAGCCCAAGGTAATAAGAGGAGACATAAAACCTTGAGTCAGACAAAGTCTTAGTGAGCAGTAAATCAACTATCAAGCATACCAAAAGAGCATAAAGGATAAAAGGAATAGGAACCAAACCATCCCACTCCACCTCTTTCTACAGTGATAGCCCCAGACATACACTAAGGAGAAGCAAGCATAACAACATAGACAATTAAGGTAAAGCGAATACCACTCGAGTCAAGGACGATGTTTTCCAAATACAAACCCCCAAGGCCTAAACCAAGATCAGATAAGCACCCAGGAAACACCGCTCTTGAAGCCGAATGATAATACAACCAAACATCCATGACTCTGGCTATCACTGTTATCCTTGCCTCGATTTCACCGTTAGTTGAATGACCATCTGTCAAGGGCTAATGGTAACCCCGGTTCTAACCATAACTCCGCACACTGCCTTGTGCCTAGGACTTATCTACTTTGCCCAGAGTACTCAACTACCTACCTGTAGTCTTTTGGGTGTCCCGACTACCTACCTGTAGTCGTTATGGGCGCCCCATGTACTCTTGCTTTTGAGCATGCTAGAACCTTCAACAACGACGAGATCCAAGCCTCCTAGTCATCCTCCTCGACGACTACTTCCTCATACAAGCTCAAGCTACCTCTTGAACAATCCATTATCAACCAACTTGAACTACCCTTCAAGTTATCAACATGCTTGGAATGATCCCTTCCTGGATTAAGCCAAGACTCACATCATACTTCACTTCATCACATCAAAGCAAAGTCTCAACTCAACAACATGGTTTGCCTCATCGCATCATGGCAAAGTTCCATCTCATCATCATCCAATCTATACATATGAGCTTCAACATCCGCTACATATGCCTTAAGCAGCTTTCACCATTCAAGAGCCTTCTTCCATAGCTTTTGAATCCTCTTTCATCATCTTGTTCCAAATCAACTACTAGCTAACTTGGAAACAATCAAATCAATCATACATTCAAATATCAATCATTCAAACAAGATCTAACAAGCAATATACGCAATATCAACTATAATGGCAATTCCGTAAATAAGTGAGCAAAAGTCCAACATATGTGAAACCATAGTTTTTAGCATAGATCTATCAAATATAAAACATGGGTTTTGTCTCTAATACTTGTTAAACTAACTTGCATAAGTAAACATCTTCAAAAACCATGGATCTAGACTTCGATCTAAGAAAAATGCATGAAATCTCTAACTTTAACACCCAAACATGCCACCAATCCAATATACTCCCTTGGATCCGCGTGAGAGATAACTACCACTCACCAAATCACCCAAACACTACAAAAACTACACACTTCAGATCTGGACAGCGAAGATCAAGGTTTGATCCGGCAATATCTCGCTCCAATCGATGAATTCTAGCTCGAACGGATGAAGATCTTCAACTTTGGCACTTGGATCTTCGATCTCGATCTTCGATCTTGGATGGATGTTAGAATTAGATTGGAATGGAGAAAAGAAGGTGAAGAAATGTTGTAGTCGAGTCTTCAAAATGGCAGCACTTCGTCGCTTCAAAAACCGGTGCCAAAAAGTGAGCCAAACCCCTCTATTTATAGGCTGGATCAACCATGAGTCGTCGTCCCTATGAGTCGTCCACGACTCATCATGAGTCGTTGCCGACTTATCAGCCCTTACCGACTCAACATAACACTGCCTACTTACCATGAGTCGTTCACGACTCATTGCCATGACGACCTACCCCAGCCGACTCAACTGCACAGCCTTCCGACTCAAGCCAACGACTCAATACACCAAGGCACAAGGTCATACGACTCAAACCCAAACCGACTCAACACCTACCGACTCACGACTCAAGACCAGTGCCGACTCAACATAAGTCGGTCACGACCTAAAAGCCTCCGACCTAAGACACTGCCGCGTTTTCCCCAAGTCCTATGTCGTACGACGACTCAACAATACACACTCACGACTCAACTATGATGCCGACTCACGACTCATCAGGCCCTACGACTCAAAACCCTGCCGACTCATTACCCACGACCTAAGCCTAAACCCCTTAAGTCGCTACACCCTTAACCCGTTAACTCCTTAACTCGGCAAACCCTATGAGTCGTAACTCGTTGACTCGGCCACACTTCTTATCTCGGCCCTCTATGAGTCGGTCATCCTATGAGTCGCCTAACTTCTTGAGTCGGTCCATCCTTATCTCGGCCAACACTTTAAACCGCTACCCCTCCTTGAGTCGGTCCCCTATGAGTCGGTCACGACTCATCACTTGTACCCGGGTTAACTTCTAAACGACTCAAGCTAGAAGCAACACAAACAACACTAACAACCTGCAAATTCTACGATTTATCGACACGTAAAAATACGGGTCGTTACATTCTCTCCCCCTTAGGAATTTCGCCCCCGAAATTCCAAGCAAACAACAGCAATCAAAATTATTCCGCATGCCTATCATCCATGGCAATCAACAATCCATGCAACCAATTCTAACCTAGCATGCAGAATTCTAAGACTTAGAACAAGCTACAAATTCATGAGATGTCACGACACTTTAGGGCCATACCTCGAAGAGTCCGGGATGAGCTGCCTTCATCCTCTCTTCCTCCTCCCATGTACAGTCGTTAACATCATCACTCCATTGTACCTTGAGCAACGTAATCGTCTTCCTCCTAAGCTGTTTCGTATCGGTTTCAACAATACGAAGCGGCTTACGAGGTCTCGAAACAACAGGATCAACCTCCAAGTCTTCACAGCTATCAGCAGAAACCACCGTAGTTGGGTCGTGCACATACTTCCGTAGATAAGATACATGAAAAACATTGTGCACACCCGCCATCTTTTCCGGTAACTCCAATCTATAAGCGAGCTTTCCAATTCGCTCGATAATCGGAAATGGTCCAACAAATCTCGGAGTCAATTTCCCTTTCTTCCCGAATCTAATGACACTCTTCAGAGGAGAAATCTTCACAAAAACCATATCACCTACGTCGAATTCCAAATCCTTACGACGATTATCGGCATAACTTTTCTGACGATCTTGGGCTGCCTTCATTCGTTGCCGAATGATCTCTATACAATCTGAAGTCTGTCGAATCATCTCTGGCCCAAGTATCAGCTTTTCTCCAGTTTCCAACCAACATGTCGGAGAGTTACACGGTCTTCCATATAATGCCTCATATGGTGCCATACCGATACTCGACTGATAACTGTTATTATAAGCAAACTCCACCAAATGAAGGTGATCTTCCCATGATCCTCCGAAGTCCAAAACACATGCTCTAAGAAGATCTTCCAAAACTCGGTTGACTCTCTCAGTCTGACCATCTGTTTGAGGGTGATAAGCTGTACTCAAACACAACTCGGTTCCCAAAACTTCCTGGAAGCTCTTCCAAAATCTACTAGTGAACAATGGATCTCGATCGCTCACTATACTCTTTGGAACACCATGGAAACGAACTATCCACTTCACATATAATTCAGCCAACTTCGATGCAGTCCTAGTCGATCGAACAGGAATGAACCTTGCACTCTTGGTCAAACGATCTACTATGACCCAAATCCCTTCATTCCCTGCTCTTGTCCTAGGTAGACCATCGATAAAGTCCATCGACACTTGCTCCCACTTCCATGTAGGAACCTCTAATGGCTGAAGCAATCCACTGGGCTTCTTCTGCTCAGCTTTCACCAACTGGCAATTCATACACTTGGAAATAAAATTTCCAACATCCTTCTTCATACCTTCCCAGTAGTAGGTTCTCTTCATATCCCGATACATCTTATTTCCACCTGGATGAATTGTCAACTTCGAGTGATGACTCTCCCTCAGAACTTCATCTCTCAATCCATCTACATCGGGAACAACTAGTCGCCCTTGCTTTCGAAGCCAACCCTCTCGATCGACTTCAAATCCTTTATCCTTTTCTGGATCCAATCCGGATTCCAAATCACGGATAATCTTGATAAGCTTATCATCTCTCCTTTGGCTCTCGCCAATTCTTTCCACAAGAGTAGGCCTTATCGATAAGTTTGCCAACATCTCAGGTTCCAATTCACATCTAGGCCTGAAATCAAATCCAGCCAAATACTCAAGACTCTTCCATTCCGAAAACATGGCTCCCAATCCTGCATGTCTTCGACTTAACGCATCAGCCACTGCGTTACCTTTCCCTGGAGTATAGGCTATACCAAAATCATACGATGCTAAGAACTCTAGCCACCGTTGCTGTCGAAGATTCAAATCCTTTTGGGAGAAAAGATACTTCAACGACTTATGATCTGTAAACAACTCGAATCTAACTCCCAATAGATAATGTCTCCACATCTTCAAAGCAAACACAATCGCCGCTAACTCCAAATCATGAGTCGGATAATTCCTTTCATGCGGCTTCAGTTGTCGACTAGCATACGCAACAACTTTATCCTTCTGCATTAGCACCGCTCCTAGTCCAGTGCCACATGCATCGGTGTAAACCACCATCTCATCATTCCCACTCGGAATAGTCAAAACAGGAGCACTCGTCAGTCGCTCTTTCAGGATTACGAAAGCTTGCTCACACTTATCATCCCATCTGAACACTTGGTTCTTCTTCGTCAATCCTGTCAACGGTGCAGCTATCTTGGAAAAGTCTTTGATAAACCGACGATAATATCCTGCTAATCCAAGAAAACTTCTCACATCAGATGCATTCTTAGGCCTAACCCAATCCTGGATCGCTGCCACCTTAGCGGGATCAACCGCTATTCCATTTCCAGAAATAACATGACCTAAGAACCTCACTTCATTCTTCCAGAAGTGACACTTCGAAAACTTAGCCTTCAGCTGATGTTTCCGTAAGATTCCTAAAACAATCCTCAAGTGCGTCTTGTGCTCTTCCTCAGTTCTGGAATAAACCAAAATATCATCCACGAACACAAGCACGAACTTATTCAACTGATCTCTGAACACTCTATTCATAAGATCCACAAAATATGCTGGCGCGTTAGTCAACCCAAACGGCATTACCAGCCACTCATAAAACCCGGATGGTGTCCTGAAAGCAGTCTTCGGCACACTATCCTTCGCCACTCTCAACTGGTGAAATCCCGTTGCCAAATCCATCTGAGAAAACACCTTAGCCTCGTGAAGCTGATCAAACAAGTCATCTATTCTCGGCAATGGATACTTGTTCTTCTTAGTCACCTTATTCAGCTCACGATAATCGACACACAACCTCAACGATCCATCCGCTTTGGTTGCGAACACAACTGGTGCACCCCATTCGGACACACTTCTCCGAATGAATCCTTTCCTCAAAAGGTCATCAACTTGCACCTTCAGCTCTTGCTGCTCCCTCGGTGCCATCCGCCTAAGAGGCATCACAACAGGTCTGGCTCCCTCAACTAGATCGATACGAAACTCGATCTCCCTATGCGGCGGCAACCCTTTGACTTCCTCAAAGACATTCTCAAACTCATTCACAATAGGCACCGATGACAGTCCATCCCGTGGAACAACTAGCGAATACATGAAGCTCATGAAGACGCCTTCTTCATGCTTACATCGTATCACAACCTTTCGCCCTTCCACATTCCCGACTGTCACCTCAAGCCTCTCACAATCAATCCTAGCCGCATACTTCCTAAGCCAGTCCATACCCAAAATAATTCCGAACCCCGCAAAGTTCAGAACAAAGCAATCACAAACAAACGAGCAATCATGACTCGACACAACTAGACCACGACATAACATACACAAACATGACGAACCCCCTACCGGATTAGTCACAACCAATGGCCTATCAACAATATCCGGTTTCATACCTAACCGGCTTACCAAATCATCACAAACAAAAGAATGCGACGCTCCAGTATCAAACAACACTCTAACTGGAACACCACAAATAGAAAGAGTACCTTGAACAACCACACTCTTCCCCTTCTCTTCAGCAGTAGGAGCTTTCGAAGACGATGGAACAGCCCCCAAAGCATAGGCTTGCACAACCTGCCTATCTTTCCTCGGTTCTGGACAATCCTTCTTGATATGTCCCAGCTTATCACAGTTGTAACACTTTCCCGGCACTTTGGGATTCTTACAATCTTTGTAAAGATGGCCCTTCTGCTGGCAGTTATAGCAAGTCACTTCACTCTTCGGCTTCTTCTGGCCATCCCTACCCCTCTGTTGCTGTTGTTTCCTCTTCTTATTGCCACTCTGCTGTGGTTTAGATCCTTCCCTGGTTACAGAAACGACAGAACTTTCCCTAGGAAACAAACTCTCATGCCTAAGAGCTTTTTCCACAAGCTTCTCAAATGGATCGTCCAGATGATCCACTAACTGCCTCCCAAGATAAGCATCCAGACCAGTCACAAACTTTTCATTCTTCTGGTAGGGAGAATCAATATACGATCTGGCATACTTAGACAAAGCTTCAAACTCAGAAATGTACTCAAGAACAGGCCTTCCCCCTTGCTTGAGCTCCACAAACCTCTTAAACAAGACAGATTTCTGGGAAGTAGAGATGAACTTAGCTTCAAATCTAACTTGGAATTGCTCCCAAGTAATCTCTTCTTCTGGAGTATCGATGGTGATAGAATTCCACCAATCAGCAGCTCTTCCCTGAAGCTGTCTCGATGCAAGCTTCCTCTTAGTTGCATCCTCAATCCCTAAGTCACCAAAGATTCTTTTGCAAGCATCAATCCATCTCTGCACCTCAATAGTCGACTCCGTCCCCAAGAAAACTTTCCCTCCAAGAGCAGTATAATCCTTGCAAAGCTTGGCAAAATCCACCGGTCTCGGAGCTTGGACTTGAACTCCCACATCCACAGATGATCCTGAAGCTGGTATTCTCCTCATGATTGAAGTCATCATGGCCTCAAACATAGGAGCATAATCAACAGCTTCCCTAGCATCACGGCTACCCCTCGCAGCTTGTCTCTCACTTCGACTCATCCTTAATATCTGTAAATAAGAATGATTAGAACACCTTAAGAAACAACTGCATAAGGAGTTCAAACCCTTCTAAACTACTATATTATATATAGTAATCATCCATCAAATTACAATTACGTCTCTCTTACGTAGTTACATCAGCGAGCGTTGGCTAAAATCGATTAACCAAAGCTCTGATACCAAATGTGACGACCGCCCATGACTCCCGCACCAAAACAAGGAAATAATGCGCTGAAAGGTGTGCCAGGCAGCCATGGACGATAGTCAGGGTAAAACAAAACAAAAGAATCTCTATCGCATAACTCACAGCGCATGGATAAAATACAATAGAGAAATATAATATAGTGAAGCTCCATAGAACAGAAACATCATCATATAAGCATCACAGTAGTTTTATACAATCATCTACACAAATCCATACATGAAAGCCTCACTACAAATCACTCAACCAAATGCAGCAGCGGATACCCAGTACATATAGTAAGAAAACTAATATGCAAAGCCTCCTGCTCGTCTTCGTCATCTTCATCGTAGAACTCCTAGCACAGCACCTGTCACCTGCTACCTAGTCTGCCCATCCCAACATGGATGAACAGCCCAAGGTAATAAGAGGAGACATAAAACCTTGAGTCAGACAAAGTCTTAGTGAGCAGTAAATCAACTATCAAGCATACCAAAAGAGCATAAAGGATAAAAGGAATAGGAACCAAACCATCCCACTCCACCTCTTTCTACAGTGATAGCCCCAGACATACACTAAGGAGAAGCAAGCATAACAACATAGACAATTAAGGTAAAGCGAATACCACTCGAGTCAAGGACGATGTTTTCCAAATACAAACCCCCAAGGCCTAAACCAAGATCAGATAAGCACCCAGGAAACACCGCTCTTGAAGCCGAATGATAATACAACCAAACATCCATGACTCTGGCTATCACTGTTATCCTTGCCTCGATTTCACCGTTAGTTGAATGACCATCTGTCAAGGGCTAATGGTAACCCCGGTTCTAACCATAACTCCGCACACTGCCTTGTGCCTAGGACTTATCTACTTTGCCCAGAGTACTCAACTACCTACCTGTAGTCTTTTGGGTGTCCCGACTACCTACCTGTAGTCGTTATGGGCGCCCCATGTACTCTTGCTTTTGAGCATGCTAGAACCTTCAACAACGACGAGATCCAAGCCTCCTAGTCATCCTCCTCGACGACTACTTCCTCATACAAGCTCAAGCTACCTCTTGAACAATCCATTATCAACCAACTTGAACTACCCTTCAAGTTATCAACATGCTTGGAATGATCCCTTCCTGGATTAAGCCAAGACTCACATCATACTTCACTTCATCACATCAAAGCAAAGTCTCAACTCAACAACATGGTTTGCCTCATCGCATCATGGCAAAGTTCCATCTCATCATCATCCAATCTATACATATGAGCTTCAACATCCGCTACATATGCCTTAAGCAGCTTTCACCATTCAAGAGCCTTCTTCCATAGCTTTTGAATCCTCTTTCATCATCTTGTTCCAAATCAACTACTAGCTAACTTGGAAACAATCAAATCAATCATACATTCAAATATCAATCATTCAAACAAGATCTAACAAGCAATATACGCAATATCAACTATAATGGCAATTCCGTAAATAAGTGAGCAAAAGTCCAACATATGTGAAACCATAGTTTTTAGCATAGATCTATCAAATATAAAACATGGGTTTTGTCTCTAATACTTGTTAAACTAACTTGCATAAGTAAACATCTTCAAAAACCATGGATCTAGACTTCGATCTAAGAAAAATGCATGAAATCTCTAACTTTAACACCCAAACATGCCACCAATCCAATATACTCCCTTGGATCCGCGTGAGAGATAACTACCACTCACCAAATCACCCAAACACTACAAAAACTACACACTTCAGATCTGGACAGCGAAGATCAAGGTTTGATCCGGCAATATCTCGCTCCAATCGATGAATTCTAGCTCGAACGGATGAAGATCTTCAACTTTGGCACTTGGATCTTCGATCTCGATCTTCGATCTTGGATGGATGTTAGAATTAGATTGGAATGGAGAAAAGAAGGTGAAGAAATGTTGTAGTCGAGTCTTCAAAATGGCAGCACTTCGTCGCTTCAAAAACCGGTGCCAAAAAGTGAGCCAAACCCCTCTATTTATAGGCTGGATCAACCATGAGTCGTCGTCCCTATGAGTCGTCCACGACTCATCATGAGTCGTTGCCGACTTATCAGCCCTTACCGACTCAACATAACACTGCCTACTTACCATGAGTCGTTCACGACTCATTGCCATGACGACCTACCCCAGCCGACTCAACTGCACAGCCTTCCGACTCAAGCCAACGACTCAATACACCAAGGCACAAGGTCATACGACTCAAACCCAAACCGACTCAACACCTACCGACTCACGACTCAAGACCAGTGCCGACTCAACATAAGTCGGTCACGACCTAAAAGCCTCCGACCTAAGACACTGCCGCGTTTTCCCCAAGTCCTAAGTCGTACGACGACTCAACAATACACACTCACGACTCAACTATGATGCCGACTCACGACTCATCAGGCCCTACGACTCAAAACCCTGCCGACTCATTACCCACGACCTAAGCCTAAACCCCTTAAGTCGCTACACCCTTAACCCGTTAACTCCTTAACTCGGCAAACCCTATGAGTCGTAACTCGTTGACTCGGCCACACTTCTTATCTCGGCCCTCTATGAGTCGGTCATCCTATGAGTCGCCTAACTTCTTGAGTCGGTCCATCCTTATCTCGGCCAACACTTTAAACCGCTACCCCTCCTTGAGTCGGTCCCCTATGAGTCGGTCACGACTCATCACTTGTACCCGGGTTAACTTCTAAACGACTCAAGCTAGAAGCAACACAAACAACACTAACAACCTGCAAATTCTACGATTTATCGACACGTAAAAATACGGGTCGTTACAATTGCTCGAGAGTGGTGCACTATGGTACTGTTTCGTTTCAAATCCATGCACACATTTCGAAAAGTCGTACGGCACTGTTTCGCCATTTCGGACAGATGTTGCACCTTGCACCGTGGATGTTGCGCCCTGTAAATATCGATTATTCGGACCGGCATAACTTCTGGCTCGTTTAGAGTTACGGGAGCCATAACCTGTCAAAACGAGGGCCTCGATGAGCTCTATGGCTATGACAGCTTTCAGCCATCAACGGATATATTAATGACCAAAGAGGACAACCCGAATCTCAATCGGGTCTCGTAAGTTTTTTACCCTTCGTTTTTTCGACACGTGGATTTTTACCACAAAACGGGATTACCGTGGCTGGTCTTCGATTTACCATCGCTGGAGAGCGGTGCAACATGTTACTGTTCCATTTCAAATCCATTCACGCATTTCTAAAAGTCGTATGACACTGTTTCACCATTTCGGACGGATGTTGCAACTTGCACCGTGGATGTTGCACCCTGTAGATATCGATTATTCGGACGGCCATAACTTCTGGCTCGTTTAGAGTTACGGGAGCTATAACCTATAAAAACGAATGCCTCGATGAGTTCTACGGCTTTGACAGCTTTCAGCCGTCAACGGATAGATTAATGCCCAAAAAGGACAACCCGAATCTCAATCAGGTCTCGTAAGTTTTTTACCCTTCGTTTTTTCGACACGTGGATTTTTACGGTAAAACGGGATTACCGTGGCCCGTCTTCGACTACCCATCGCTGGAGAGTGGTGCACCATGGTACTGTTCCGTTTCAAAACCATGCGCGCATTTCTAAAAGTCATACGGCACTGTTTCGCCATTTCGGACGGATGTTGCACCTTGCACCGCGGATGTTGCACCCTGTAGATATCGATTATTCGGACGGGCATGACTTCTGGCTCGTTTAGAGTTACGGGAGCCATAACCTGTCAAAACAAAGGCCTCGAGGAGTTCTACGGCTTTGACGGCTTTCAGCCATTAACGGATATATTAATGCCCAAAAAGGACAACCCGAATCTCAATCGGGTCTCGTAAGTTTTTTACCCTTCGTTTTTTCGACACGTGGATTTTTACGGCAAAACGAGATTACCGTAGCTGGTCTTCGATTTACCATCGCTGGAGAGTGGTGCACCATGGTACTGTTCCATTTCAAATCCATGCACGCATTTTGAAAAGTCGTATAGCACTGTTTCGCCATTTCGGATGGATGTTGCACCTTGCACCGTGGATGTTGCACCCGGTAGATATCGATTATTCGGACGGCTATAACTTCTGGCTCGTTTAGAGTTACGGGAGCCATAACCTGTCAAAACGAATGCCTCAATGAGTTCTACAGCTTTGACAGCTTTCATCCGTCAACGGATAGATTAATGCCCAAAAAGGACAACCCGAATCTCAATCGGGTCTCGTAAGTTTTTTACCCTTCGTTTTTTCGACACGTGGATTTTTACGGTAAAACGGGATTACCGTGGCCCGTCTTCGACTTCCCATCGTTGGAGAGTGGTGCACCATGGTACTGTTCCATTTCAAATCCCTGCATGCATTTCCAAAAGTCATACGGCACTGTTTCGCCATTTCGGACGGATGTTGCACCTTGCACCGTGGATGTTGCACCCTGTAGATATCGATTATTCGGACGGGCATAACTTCTGGCTCGTTTAGAGTTACGGGAGCCATAACCTGTCAAAACGAAGGCCTCGATGAGTTCTACGGCTTTGACAGCATTCAGCCATCAACGGATATATTAATGCCCAAAAAGGACAACCCGAATCTCAATCGGGTCTCGTAAGTTTTTTACCCTTATTTTTTCGAAACGTGGATTTTTACGGAAAAACGGGATTATCGTGGCTGGTCTTCGATTTACCATCGCTGGAGAGTGGTGCAACAAGGTACTGTTCCGTTTCAAATCCATGCACGCATTTCTAAAAGTCGTACGACACTGTTTCGCCATTTCGGACGGATGTTGCACCTTGCACCGTGGAAGTTGCACCCTGTAGATATCGATTATTCGGACGGCCATAACTTCTGGCTCGTTTAGAGTTACAGGAGCCATAACCTGTCAAAACGAAGGCCTCGATGAGTTCTACGGCTTTGACAGCTTTCGGCCATGAACCGATATATTAATGCCCGAAAAGGACAACCCGAATCTCAATCGGGTCTCGTAAGTTTTTTACCCTTAGTTTTTTCGAAACGTGGATTTTTACGGTAAAACGGGATTACCGTTGCCCGTCTTCGACTTACCATCGCTGGAGAGTAGTGCACCATGGTATTGTTACGTTTCAAATCCATGCACGCATTTCTAAAAGTCATACGGCACTGTTTCGCCATTTCGGACGGATGTTGCACCTTGCACCGTGGATGTTGCACCCTGTAGATATCGATTATTCGGACCGGCATAACATCTGGCTCGTTTAGAGTTACGGGAGCCATAACCTGTCAAAACGAAGGCCTCGATGAGTTCTACCTCTTTGACAGCTTTCAGCCTTCAACGGATATATTAATGTCCAAAAAGGGCAACCCGAATCTCAATCGGGTTTCGTAAGTTTTTTACCCTTCGTTTTTTCGACAAATGGATTTTTACGGTAAAACGGGATTACCGTGGCTGGTCTTCGATTTACCATAGCTGGAGAGTGGTGCACCATGGTACTATTCCGTTTCAAATCCATGCACGCATTTCTAAAAGTCGTACGACACTGTTTCGCCGTTTCGGACGGATTTTGCACCTTGCACCGTGGATGTGGCACCCTGTAGATATCGATTATTCGGACGGCCATAACTTCTGGCCCGTTTAGAGTTACGGGAGCCATAACCTGTCAAAACGAAGGCCTCGATGAGTTCTACGGCTTTGACCGCTTTCAGCAGTCAACGGATAGAGTAATGCCCAAAAAGGACAACCCGAATCTCAATCGGGTCTCGTAAGTTTTTTACCCTTCGTTTTTTCGACACGTGGATTTTTACGGTAAAACGGGATTACCGTGGCCCGTCTTCGACTTCCCATCGTTGGATAGTGGTGCACCATGGTACAGTTCCGTTTCAAATCCATGCACGCATTTCTAAAAGTCAAACGGCACTGTTTCTCCATTTCGGACGGATGTTGCACCTTGCACCGTGGATGTTGCACCCTATAAATATCGATTATTCGGACCGGCATAACTTCTGGCTCCTTTAGAGCTACGGCAGCCATAACCTGTCAAAACGAAGGCCTCGATGAGATCTACGGCTTTGACAGCTTTCAGCCATCAACGGATATATTAATGACCAAAGGGGACAACCCGAATCTCAATCGGGTCTCGTAAGTTTTTTACCCTTCGTTTTTTCGACACGTGGATTTTTACCGCAAAACAGGATTACCATGGCTGGTCTTCGATTTACCATCGCTGGAGAGTGGTGAAACATGTTACTGTTCCGTTTCAAATCCATTCACGCATTTCTAAAAGTCGTACGACACTGTTTCACCATTTCGGACGGATGTTGCAACTTGCACCGTGGATGTTGCACCCTGTAGATATCGATTATTCGGACGGCCATAACTTCTGGCTCGTTTAGAGTTACGGGAGGCATAACCTATAAAAACGAATGCCTCGATGAGTTCTACGGCTTTGACAGCTTTCAGCCGTCAACGGATAGATTAATGCCCAAAAAAGACAACCCGAATCTCAATCGGGTCTCGTAAGTTTTTTACCCTTCGTTTTTTCGACACGTGGATTTTTACGGTAAAACAGGATTACCGTGGCCCGTCTTTGACTTCCCATCGCTGGAAAGTGGAGCACCATGGTACTGTTCCCTTTCAAATCCATGCACATATTTCTAAAAGTCATACGGCACTGTTTCGCCATTTCGGACAGATGTTGCACCTTGCACCGTGGATGTTGCACCCTATAGATATCGATTATTCAGAAGGGCATAACTTCTGGCTCGTTTAGAGTTACGGGAGCCATAACCTGTCAAAACAAAGGCCTCGAGGATTTTTACGGCTTTGACGGCTTTCAGCCATCAACGGATATATTAATGCCCAAAAAGGACAACCCGAATCTCAACCGCGTCTCGTAAGTTTTTTACCCTTCGTTTTTTCGAAACGTGTATTTTTACGGCAAAACGGGATTACCTTGGCTGGTCTTCGATTTACCATCGCTCGAGAGTGGTGCACTATGGTACTGTTTCGTTTCAAATCCATGCACGCATTTTGAAAAGTCGTACGGCACTGTTTCGCCATTTCGGACAGATGCTGCACCTTGCACCGTGGATGTTGCACCCTGTAGATATCGATTATTCGGATGGCTATAACTTCTGGCTCGTTTAGAGTTACGGGAGCCATAACCTGTCAAAACGAAGGCCTCAATGAGTTCTACGGCTTTGATAGCTTTCAGCCGTCAACGGATAGATTAATGCCCAAAAAGGACAACCCGAATCTCAATCGGGTCTCGTAACTTTTTTACCCTTCGTTTTTTCGACACGTGGATTTTTACGGTAAAACGGGATAACCGTGGCCCGTCTTCGACTTTCCATCGCTGGAGAGTGGTGCACCATGGTACTGTTCCGTTTCAAATCCATGCACGCATTTCTAAAAGTCGTACGGCACTGTTTCGCCATTTCGGACGGATGTCGCACCTTGCACCGTGGATGTTGCACCCTGTAGATATCGATTATCCGGACGGGCATAACTTCTGGCTTGTTTAGAGTTACGGGAGCCATAACCTGTCAAAACGAAGGCCTCGATGAGTTCTACGGCTTTGACAGCATTCAGCCATCAACGGATATATTAATGCCCAAAAAGGACAACCCGAATCTCAATCGGGTCTCGTAAGTTTTTTACCCTTAGTTTTTTCGAAACGTGGATTTTTACGGAAAAACGGGATTACCGTGGCTGGTCTTCGATTTACCATCGCTGGAGAGTGGTACAACAAGGTGCTGTTCCGTTTCAAATCCATGCATGCATTTCTAAAAGTCGTACGACACTGTTTCGCCATTTCGGACGGATGTTGCACCTTGCACCGTGGATGTTGCACCCTGTAGATATCGATTATTCGGACGGCCATAACTTCTGGCTCGTTTAGAGTTACAGGAGCCATAACCTGTCAAAACGAAGGCCTCGATGAGTTCTACGGCTTTGACAGCTTTCAGCCATCAACCGATATATTAATGCCCGAAAAGGACAACCCGAATCACAATCGGGTCTCGTAAGTTTTTTACCCTTCGTTTTTTCGACAAATGGATTTTTACGGTAAAACGGGATTAACATGGCTGGTCTTCGATTTACCATCGTTGGAGAGTGGTGCACCATGGTACTATTCCGTTTCAAATCCATGCACGCATTTCTAAAAGTCGTACGACACTGTTTCGCCGTTTCGGACGGATTTTGCACCTTGCACCGTGGATGTGGCACCCTGTAGATATCGATTATTCGGACGGCCATAACTTCTGGCCCGTTTAGAGTTACGGGAGCCATAACCTGTCAAAACGAAGGCCTCGATGATTTCTACGGCTTTGACCGCTTTCAGCCGTCAACGGATAGAGTAATGCCCAAAAAGGACAACCCGAATCTCAATCGGGTCTCGTAAGTTTTTTACCCTTCGTTTTTTCGACACGTGGATTTTTACGGTAAAACGGGATTACCGTGGCCCGTCTTCGACTTCCCATCGCTGGAGAGTGGTGCACCAGGGTAATGTTCCGTTTCAAATCCATGCACGCATTTCTAAAAGTCAAACGGCACTGTTTCTCCATTTCGGACGGATGTTGCACCTTGCACCGTGGATGTTGCACCCTATAAATATCGATTATTCGGACCGGCATAACTTCTAGCTCGTTTAGAGTTACGGCAGCCATAACCTGTCAAAACGAAGGCCTCGATGAGATCTACGGCTTTGACAGCTTTCAGCCATCAACGGATATATTAATGACCGAAGGGGACAACCCGAATCTCAATCGGGTCTCGTAAGTTTTTTACCCTTCGTTTCTTCGACACGTGGATTTTTACCGCAAAACGGGATTACCATGGCTGGTCTTCGATTTACCATCGCTGGAGAGTGGTGAAACATGTTACTGTTCCGTTTCAAATCCATTCACGCATTTCTAAAAGTCGTACGACACTGTTTCACCATTTCGGACGGATGTTGCAACTTGCACCGTGGATGTTGCACCCTACAGATATCGATTATTCGGACGGCCATAACTTCTGGCTCGTTTAGAGTTACGGGAGCCATAACCTGTCAAAACGAAGGCATCGATGAGTTCTACGGCTTTGATAGCTTTCAGCCGTCAACGGATAGATTAAAGCCCAAAAAGGACAACCCGAATCTCAATCGGGTCTCGTAAGTTTTTTACCCTTCTTTTTTTCGACACGTGGATTTTTACGGTAAAACGGGATAATCGTGGCCCGTCTTCGACTTTCCATCGCTGGAGAGTGGTGCACCATGGTACTGTTCCGTTTCAAATCCATGCACGCATTTCTAAAAGTCGTACGGCACTGTTTCGCCATTTCGTACGGATGTCGCACCTTGCACCGTGGATGTTGCACCCTGTAGATATCGATTATTCGGACGACCATAATTTCTGGCTCGTTTAGAGCTACGGGAGCCATAACCTGTCAAAAGAAGGCCTCGAGGAGTTCTACGGCTTTGACATATTTCAACCATCAACGGATATATTAATGCCCAAAAAGGACAACCCGAATCTCAATCGGGTCTCGTAAGTTTTTTACCCTTCGTTTTTTCGACACGTTGATTTTTGCAGGAAAACGGGATTACCGTGGCTGGTCTTCGATTTACCATCGCTGGAGAGTGGTGCAACATGGTACTGTTCCGTTTCAAATCCATGCACGCATTTCTAAAAGTTGTACGACACTGTTTCGCCATTTCGGACGGATGTTGC
Source organism: Allium cepa (assembly GCA_030765085.1). Lineage (NCBI taxonomy): Eukaryota > Viridiplantae > Streptophyta > Magnoliopsida > Asparagales > Amaryllidaceae > Allium > Allium cepa. The sequence continues at coordinate 28,145,748 of CM060934.1, read as the reverse complement.
ACCTTGCACCGTGGATGTTGCACCCTGTAGATATCGATTATTCGGACGGCCATAACTTCTGGCTCGTTTAGAGTTACGGGAGCCATAACCTGTCAAAACGAAGGCCTTGATGAGTTCTACGGCTTTGATAGCTTTCAGCCGTCAACGGATAGAGTAATGCCCAAAAAGGACAACCCGAATCTCAATCGGGTCTCGTAAGTTTTTTACCCTTCGTTTTTTCGACACGTGGATTTTTACGTTAAAACGGGATTACCGTGGTCCGTCTTCGACTTCCCATCGCTGGAGAGTGGTGCACCATGGTAATGTTCCGTTTCAAATCCATGCACGCATTTCTAAAAGTCATACGGCACTGTTTCGCCATTTCGGACGGATGTTGCACGTTGCACCGTGGATGTTGCACCCTGTAGATATCGATTATTCGGACCGGCATAACTTCTGGCTCGTTTAGAGTTACGGGACCATAACCTGTCAAAACGAAGGCCTCGATGTGTTCTACGGTTTTGACAGCTTTTAGCCATCAATGGATATATTAATGCCCAAAAAGGACAACCCGAATCTCAATCGGGTCTCGTAAGTTTTTTACCCTTCGTTTTTTCGACACGTGGATTTTTGCGGTAAAACGGGATTACAGTGGCTGGTCTTCGATTTACCATCGCTGGATAGTAGTGCACCATGGTACTGTTCCATTTCAAATCCGTGCACGTATTTCTGAAGGTCGTACGACACTGTTTCGCCATTTCGGACGGATGTTGCACCTTGCACCGTTGATGTTGCACCTTGTAGATATCGATTATTCGGACGGCCGTAAATTCTGGCTCATTTAGAGTTACGGGAGCCATAACCTGTCAAAACGAAGGACTCGATGAGTTCTATGGCTTTGATAGCTTTCAGCCGTCAACGGATATATTAATGCCCAAAAAGGACAACCCGAATCTCAATCGGGTCTCGTAAGTTTTTTACCCTTCGTTTTTTCGACACGTGGATTTTTACGGCAAAACGAGATTACCATGGCTGGTCTTCGATTTACCATCGCTGGAGAGTGGTGCACCATGGTACTGTTCCGTTTCAAATCCATGCACGCATTTCTAAAAGTCATACGACACTGTTTCGCCATTTCGGACGGATGTTGCACCTTGCACCGTGGATGTTGCACCCTGTAGATATCGATTATTCGGAAGGGCATAACTTCTGGCTCGTTTAGAGTTACGGGAGCCATAACCTGTCAAAACAAAGGCCTCGAGGAGTTTTACGGCTTTGACGGCTTTCAGCCATCAACGGATATACTAATGCTCAAAAATGACAACCCGAATCTCAACCGCGTCTCGTAAGTTTTTTACCCTTCGTTTTTTCAAAACGTGTATTTTTACGGCAAAACGGGATTACCGTGGCTGGTCTTCGATTTACCATCGCTAGAGAGTGGTGCACCATGGTACCGTTCCATTTCAAATCCATGCACGCATTTCGAAACGTCGTACGACACTGTTTCGCCATTTCGGACAGATGTTGCACCTTGTACCATGGATGTTGTACCCTGTAGATATCGATTATTCGGATGGCTATAACTTCTGGCTCGTTTAGAGTTACGGGAGCCATAACCTGTCAAAACAAAGGCCTCGATGAGTTCTACGGCTTTGATAGCTTTCAGCCATCAACGGATAGATTAATGCCCAAAAAGGACAACCCGAATCTCAATCGGGTCTCGTAAGTTTTTTACCCTTCGTTTTTTCGACACGTGGATTTTTACGGTAAAACGGGATTACCGTGGCCCGTCTTAGACTTTCCATCGCTGGAGAGTGGTGCACCATGGTACTATTCCGTTTCAAATCCATGCACGCATTTCTAAAAGTCGTACGGCACTGTTTCGCCATTTCGGACGGATGTTGCACCTTGCACCGTGGATGTTGCACCCTGTAGATATCGATTATTCGGACGACCATAACTTCTGGCTCGTTTAGAGTTACGGGAGCCATAACCTGTCAAAAGAAGGCCTCGAGGAGTTCTACGGCTTTGACATATTTCAGCCATAAACGGACATATTAATGCCCAAAAAGGACAACCCGAATCTCAATCGGGTCTCGTAAGTTTTTTACCCTTCGTTTTTTCGACACGTTGATTTTTGCGGGAAAACAGGATTACCGTGGCTGGTCTTCGATTTACCATCGCTGGAGAGTGGTGCAACATGGTACTATTCCGTTTCAAATCCATGCACGCATTTCTAAAAGTTGTACGACACTGTTTCGCCATTTCGGACGGATGTTGCACCTTGCACCGTGGATGTTGCACCCTGTAGATATCGATTATTCGGACGGCCATAACTTCTGGCTTGTTTAGAGTTACGGGAGCCATAACCTGTCAAAATGAAGGCCTCGATGATTTCTACGGCTTTGACAGCTTTCAGCCGTCAACGGATAGAGTAATGCCCAAAAAGGACAACCCAAATCTCAATCGGGTCTCGTAAGTTTTTACCCTTCGTTTTTTCGACACGTGGATTTTTACGGTAAAACGGGATTATCGTGGTCCGTCTTCGACTTCCCATCGCTGGAGAGTGGTGCACCATGGCAATGTTCCGTTTCAAATCCATGCACGCATTTCTAAAAGTCATACGGCACTGTTTCGCCATTTCGGACGGATGTTGCACCTTGCACCGTGGATGTTGCACCCTGTAGATATCGATTATTCGGACCGGCATAACTTCTGGCTCGTTTAGAGTTACGGGACCATAACCTGTCAAAACGAAGGCCTCGATGTGCTCTACGGCTTTGACAGCTTTCAGCCATCAACGGATATATTAATGCCCAAAAAGGACAACCCGAATCTCAATCGGGTCTCGTAAGTTTTTTACCCTTCGTTTTTTCGACCCGTGGATTTTTACGGCAAAACGGGATTACCGTGGCTGGTCTTCGATTTTCCATCGCTGGAGAGTGGTACATCATGGTACTGTTCCGTTTCAAATCCATGCACGCATATCGAAAAGTCGTACGGCACTGTTTCGCCATTTCGGACAGATGTTGCACCTTGCACCGTGGATGTTGCACCCTGTAGATATCGATTATTCGGACGGCTATAACTTCTGGCTCGTTTAGAGTTACGGGATCCATAACCTGTGTAAACGAAGATATCGATGAGTTCTACGGCTTTGACAGCTTTCATACGTCAACGGATAGATTAATGCCCAAAAAGGACAACCTGAATCTCAATCGGGTCTCGTAAGTTTTTTATCCTTCGTTTTTTCGACACGTGGATTTTTACGGCAAAACGGGATTACCGTGGCTGGTCTTCGATTTACCATCGCTGGAGAGTGGTGCACCATGGTACTGTTCCGCTTCAAATCCATGCATGCATTTCTAAAAGTCATAAGGCACTGTTTCGCCATTTCGGACGGATGTTGCACCTTGCACCGTTGATGTTGCATCCTATAGATATCGATTATTCGGACGGCCATAACTTCTGGCTCGTTTAGAGTTACGGGAGCCATAATCTATCAAAACGAAGGCCTCGATGAGTTCTATGGCATTGACAGGTTTCATCCGTCAACATTAGATTAATGCCCAAAAAGGACAACCCGAATATCAATCGGGTCTCGTAAGTTTTTTACCCTTAGTTTTTTCGACACGTGGATTTTTACGGCAAAACGGGATTACCGTGGCTGGTCTTCGATTTACCATTGCTGGAGAGTGGTGCACCATGGTACTATTCCATTTCAAATCCATGCACACATTTCGAAAAGTCGTACGGCACTGTTTCGCCATTTCGGACAGATGTTGCACCTTGCACCGTGGATGTTGCTCCCTGTAGATATCGATTATTCAGGCGGCTATAAGTTCTGGCTATTTTAGAGTTACGGGAGCCATAACATATCAAAACGAAGGCTTCGATGAGTTCTACGGCTTTGATAGCTTTCAGCCGTCAACTGATAGATTAATGCCCAAAAAGGACAACCCGAATCTCAATCGGGTCTCGTAAGTTTTTTATCCTTCTTTTTTTCGACACGTGGATTTTTATGGTAAAACGGGATTACCGTGGCCCGTCTTTGACTTCCCATCGCTGGAGAGTGGTGAACAATGGTAATGTTCCGTTTCAAATCCATGCACGCATTTCTAAAGGTCATACGGCACTGTTTCGCCATTTCGGACGGATGTTGCACCTTGCACCGTGGATGTTGCACCCTGTAGATATCGTTTATTCGGACCGGCATAACTTCTGGATCGTTTAGAGTTACGGGAGCCATAACCTGTCAAAACGAAGGCCTCGATGAGTTCTACGGCTTTGACATCTTTCAGCCATCAACGGATAAATTAATTCCCAAAAAGGACAACCCGAATCTCAATCGGGTCTCGTAAGTTTTTTACCCTTCGTTTTTTTGACATGTTGATTTTTACGGTAAAACGGGATTACGGTGGCTGGCTTCAATTTACCATCGCTGCAGAGTGGTGCACCATGGTACTGTTCCGTTTCAAATCCATGCACGCATTTCTAAAGGTCGTACGTCGCTGTTTCGCCATTTCGGACGGATGTCGCACCTTGCGCCGTGGATGTTGCACCCTGTAGATATCGATTATTCGGACGGCCGTAACTTCTGGCTCGTTTAGAGTTACGGGAGCCATAACCTGTCAAAATGAAGACCTCGATGAGTTCTATGGCTTTAATAGCTTTCAGCCGTCAACGGATAGATTAATGCCCAAAAAGGACAACCCGAATCTCAATCGGGTCTCGTAAGTTTTTTCCATTCGTTTTTTCGACACGTGGATTTTTACGGTAAAACAGGATTACGGTGGCTGTCCTTCGATTTACCATCGCTGGACAGTGGTGCACCTGGTACTGTTCCATTTCAAATCCATGCCCGCATTTCTAAAAGTCATACGGCAATGTTTCGCCATTTCGGACGGATGTTGCACCTTGCACCGTTGATGTTTCACCTTGTAGATATCGATTATTCGAACGGCCATAACTTCTGGCTCGTTTAGAGTTACGGGAGCCATAACCTGTCAAAACGAAGGCCTCGATGAGTTCTACGGCTTTGACAGCTTTGAGCCGTCAACGGATAGATTAATGCCCAAAAAGGACAACCCGAATCTCAATCGGGTCTCGTAAGTTTTTTACCCTTCGTTTTTTCGACCCGTGGATTTTTACGGCAAAACGGGATTACCGTGGCTGGTCTTCGATTTACCATCGCTGGAGAGTGGTACATCATGGTACTGTTCCGTTTCAAATCCATGCACGCATTTCGAAAAGTCGTACGGCACTGTTTCGCCATTTCGGACAGATGTTGCACCTTGCACCGTTGATGTTGCACCCTATAGATATCGATTATTCGGACGGCTATAACTTCTGGCTCGTTTAGAGTTACGGGAGCCATAACATGTCAAAACTTAGGCCTCGATGAGTTCTACGGCTTTGATAGCTTTCAGCCGTCAACGGATAGATTAATGCCCAAAAAGGACAACCCGAATCTCAATTGGGTCTCGTAAGTTTTTACCCTTCGTTTTTTCGACACGTGGATTTTTACGGCAAAACGGGATTACCGTGGCTGGTCTTCGATTTACCATCGCTGGAGAGTGGTGCACCATGGTACTGTTCCGTTTCAAATCCACGCACGCATTTCTAAAAGTCATACGGCATTGTTTCGCCATTTCGGACGGATGTTGCACCTTGCACCGTTGATGTTGCACCCTGTAGATATCGATTATTCGGACGGCCATAACTTCTGGCTCGTTTAGAGTTACGGGAGCCATAATCTGTCAAAACGAAGGCCTCGATGAGTTCTATGGCATTGACAGCTTTTAACCGTCAACAGATAGATTAATGCCCAAAAAGGACAACCCGAATCTCAATTGGGTCTCGTAAGTTTTTTACCCTTCGTTTTTTCGACACGTGGATTTTTACGGCAAAACGGGATTACCGTTGCTGGTCTTCGATTTACCATCGCTGGAGAGTGGTGCACCATGGTACTGTTTCGTTTCAAATCCATGCACACATTTCGAAAAGTCGTACGGCACTGTTTCGCCATTTCGGACAGATGTTGCACCTTGCACCGCGGATGTTGCACCCTGTAGATATCGATTATTCGGACGGGCATGACTTCTGGCTCGTTTAGAGTTACGGGAGCCATAACCTGTCAAAACAAAGGCCTCGAGGAGTTCAACGGCTTTGACGGCTTTCAGCCATTAACGGATATATTAATGCCCAAAAAGGACAACCCGAATCTCAATCGGGTCTCGTAAGTTTTTTATCCTTCCTTTTTTCGACACGTGGAATTTTACGATAAAACGGGATTACCGTGGCCCGTCTTCGACTTCCCATCGCTGGAGAGTGGTGCACCATGGTAATGTTCCGTTTCAAATCCATGCACGCATTTCTAAAAGTCATACGACACTGTTTCGCCATTTCGGACGGATGTTGCACCTTGCACCGTGGATGTTGCACCCTGAAGATATCGATTATTCGGACCGGCATAACTTCTGGCTCGTTTAGAGTTACGGGAGCCATAACCTGTCAAAACGAAGGCCTCGATGAGTTCTACGGCTTTGATAGCTTTCAGCCATCAACGGATATATTAATGCCCAAAAAGGACAACCCGAATCTCAATCGGGTCTCGTAATTTTTTTACCATTCGTTTTTTCGACACGTGGATTTTTACGGTAAAACGGGATTACGGTGGCTGGCTTCGATTTACCATCGCTGCAGAGTGGTGCACCATGGTACTGTTCCGTTTCAAATCCATGCACGCATTTCTAAAGGTCGTACGTCACTGTTTCGCCATTTCGGACGGATGTTGCACCTTGCACCGTGGATGTTGCACCCTGTAGATATCGATTATTCGGACGGCCGTTACTTCTGGCTCGTTTAGAGTTACGGGAGCCATAACCTGTCAAAACGAAGGCCTCGATGAGTTCTACGGCTTTGACAGCTTTCAGCGGTCAACGGATAGATTAATGCCCAAAAAGGACAACCCGAATCTCAATCGGGTCTCGTAAGTTTTTTACCCTTCGTTTTTTCGACACGTGGATTTTTACGGCAAAACGGGATTACCGTGGCTGGTCTTCGATTTACCATCGTTGGAGAGTGGTGCACCATGGCACTGTTCCGTTTCAAATCCATGCACGCATTTCGAAAAGTCGTACGGCACTGTTTCGCCATTTCGGACAGATGTTGCACCTTGCACCGTGGATGTTGCACCCTGTAGATATCGATTATTCGGACGGCTATAAATTCTAGCTCGTTTAGAGTTACGGGAGCCATAACATGTCAATACGAAGGCGTCGATGAGTTCTACGGCTTTGATAGCTTTCAGCCGTCAACGGATAGATTAATGCCCAAAAAGGACAACCCGAATCTCAATCGGGTCTGTATGTTTTTTACCCTTCGTTTTTTCGACACGTGGATTTTTACGGTAAAACGGGATTACCGTAGCCCGTCTTCGACTTCCCATCGTTGGAGAGTGGTGCACCATGGTACTGTTCCATTTCAAATCCATGCACGCATTTCTAAAAGTCGTACGACACTGTTTCGCCATTTCGAACGGATGTTGCACCTTGCACCGTGGATGTTGCACCCTGTAGATATCGATTATTCGGACGGCCATAACTTCTGGCTCGTTTAGAGTTACGGGAGCCATAACCTGTCAAAACGAAGGCCTCGATGAGTTCTACGGCAATGACCGCTTTCAGCCGTCAACGGATAGATTAATGCCCCAAAAGGACAACCCGAATCTCAATCGGGTCTCGTAAGTTTTTTACCCTTCGTTTTTTCGACACGTGGATTTTTACGGTAAAACGGGATTATCGTGGCCCGTCTTCGACTTCCCATCGGTGAAGAGTGATGCACCATGGTACTGTTCCGTTTCAAATCCATGCACGCATTTCTAAAAGTCGTACGACACTGTTTCTCCATTTCGGACGGATGTTGCACCTTGCACCGTGGATGTTGCACCCTATAGATATCGATTATTCGAACGACCATAACTTCTGGCTCGTTTAGAGTTAGGGAGCCATAACCTGTCAAAACGAAGGCCTCGATGAGTTCTACGGCTTTGACAGCTTTCCGCCATCAACGGATAGATTAATGCCCAAAAAGGACAACCCGAATCTCAATATGGCCTCTTAAGTTTTTTACCCTTCGTTTTTTCGTCACGTGGATTTTTACGGTAAAACGGGATTAACGTGGCCCGTCTTCGACTTCCCATTGCTGGAGAGTGGTGCACCATGATACTGTTCCGTTTCAAAAACATGCACGCATTTCTAAAAGTCATACGGAACCGTTTCGCCATTTCGGACGTATGTTGCACCTTGCACCGTGGATGTTGCATCCTGTAGATATCGATTATTCGGATGGCCATAACTTCTGGCTCGTTTAGAGTTACGGGAGCCATAGCCTGTCAAAACGAAGAGCTCGATGAGTTCTACGGCTTTGACAGCTTTCAGCCATCAACGGATAGATTAATGCCCAAAAAGTACAACCCGAATCTCTATAGGGTCTCGTAAGTTTTTTACCCTTCGTTTTTTCGACACGTGGATTTTTACGGTAAAACGGGATTACGGTGGCTGGTCTTCGATTTACCATCGCTGCAGAGTGGTGCACCATGGTAATGTTCCGTTTCAAATCCATTCACGCATTTCTAAAGGTCGTACATCACTGTTTCACTATTTCGGACGGATGTTGCATCTTGCACCGCGGATGTTGCACCCTGTAGATATCGATTATTCGGACGGCTATAACTTCTGGCTCGTTTAGAGTTACGGGAGCCATAACCTGTCAAAACGAAGGCCTCGATGAGTTCTACGGCTTTGACAGCTTTCAGCCGTCAACGGATAGATTAATGCCCAAAAAGGACAACCCGAATACCAATCGGGCCTCGTAAGTTTTTTACCCTTCATTTTTTCGACACGTGGATTTTTACGGTAAAACGGGATTACCGTGGCCCGTCTTCGACTTCCCATCGCTGGAGTGTGGTCCACCATGGTACTGTTCCGTTTCAAATCCATGCAGGCATTTCTAAAAATCGTACTGCACTGTTTCGCCATTTCGGACGGTTGTTGCACCTTGCACCGTGGATGTCGCACCCTGTAGATATCGATTATTCGGACGGCCATAACTTCTGGCTCGTTTAGAGTTACGGGAGCCATTACCTGTCAAAAGAAGGTCTGGAGGAGTTCTACGGCTTTGACAGCTTTCAGCCATCAACGGATATATTAATGCCCAAAAAGGACAACCCGAATCTCAATCGGGTCTCGTAAGTTTTTTACCCTTCGTTTTTTCGACACGTGGATTTTTACGGCAAAACGGGATTACCGTGGCTGGTCTTCGATTTACCATCGCTGGAGAGTGGTGCAACATGGTACTATTCCGCTTCAAATCCATGCACTCATTTCTAAAAGTCGTACGACACTATTTCGCCATTTCGTACGGATGTTGCATCTTGCACCGTGGATGTTGCACCCTGTAGATATCGATTATTCGGACGGCCATAACTTCTAGCTCGTTTAGAGTTACGGGAGCCATAACCTGTCAAAACGAAGGCCTCGATGAGTTCTACGGCTTTGACAGCTTTCAGCCGTCAACGGATAGATTAGTGCCCAAAAAGGACAACCCGAATCTCAATCGGGCCTCGGAAGTTTTTTACCCTTCGTTTTTTCGACACGTGGATTTTTACGGCAAAACGGGATTACCGTGGCTGGTCTTCGATTTACCATCGCTGGAGAGTGGTGCACCATGGTACTGTTCCGTTTCAAATCCATGCACGCATTTCTAAAAGTCATACGGCACTGTTTCGCCATTTCGGACGGATGTTGCACCTTGCACCGTTGATGTTGGACCCTGTAGATATCGATTATTCGAACGGCCATAACTTTTGGCTCGTTTAGAGTTACGGGTGTAGAGTCACAAGTTTTATGAAAGTTTTGATTTCTGACAAATAAGGCGATCGACAAAACAAGGTTATGTTACTATAGATTATAGGTTGATTATTTGATATTGTAATAGTTAAAAACTTGTTAAAATCTATCCTCAAATAATCATGCACCTCAATATAATCGATATATATACGTTTTATAGCATTGCACATTCATTGTGCAAATTAACAGGAACCGGTCGACCGGTTAATAATCATACGGTCGACCGTTTCTGTGTAAAATGCACAATGAACGTGCACACATGCACATAACGTATATATATTTTAAATTTCTGTCTACTGGTCACTTTTTAACCTGTCGACCGTTTTTGAACAGAAAACAATTTTTCCAAAAGACACTTCTCTTCTCCAACGGTTGCATCTCTTAACCTTTCACCAAAGATCATATCTCTTAATGGCAAAGAGTTGCAACCATTCTTATCTATATAAACTCATTCAATTCGTTGATTAAACAACAACGATTTCATATATTCTTTTAATCTAATCTTTGATCTTAATTGTGTATTTTAAAAGCTCTAAATTATATATTGAATCTTTGAAACTATTTCATATCCTTTGATTCAATAATATACTTTCCTTAATCTTTTCAAAACATCATATCGCATACTTTGAGGATAAGATTATAGGAAGGGTGTACTGCTAGTGACAAATCCGTGTTTTCAAGAACACAAGTTGTCAACAACAATTGTATTTGTTCTTTTGTTGAAGTCCTCTGTGTTGTAAGTGGAAAGTGTTGAAGTCCTCTGTGTTGTAAGAGGCAAGTGTTGAAGTCCTCAGTGTATTAGAGGCGTGAAATCCCGTTCGGTTGTTCGGGTGTTGTAAACCTGTTCCTCCGGGTGAAGCGAGGTAGTTAATAGTGAAAATCCAGATAGAAGTCTGGGACTGGACGTAGGACGGTGCTCCGAACCAGTATAAAAATCTCTGGTGTGATTTTTCTATTTTTTTATTTACTATGCTATTATCATCTATTTCCGCATTTGTATTGTAATCCATATTACACGATCCGTGTATACTATATTAGCACATATAATTGTATACACACCGCACTTTCATTTGGTATCAGAGCACGGTCATCATATAACCGTAACACAGTTATTTGATATATTATAGTAATATGGCAAATAACGTAAGTACTAGCACTCAAAACACCACTTACACGGAGGGTCAATCGACACAAAGACCTCCATTTTTCAATGGTCTTAACTATAGTTATTAGGCAACACGTATGTCATTCTTTATGCAATCAAATAGCTATGATGCTTGGAATGCCACTCAAAGAGAAATAGTGAATCCAACAACTGATTATTCAGAATGGACTGCAGCTGAGAAAACGGCAGCAGCCGTAAATGCAAGAGCAATAAATATGTTGTTCTGTGCATTAGACCAAAATGAATATAACCGTGTTAGTATCTGCACTACTGCATATTAAATTTGGCAAACACTAAAAATCACTCATGAAGGTACTAACAAGGTTAAACAAGCCAAAATAGCCATGCTAAAAAGTCAATTTCAAAATTTCAAAATGAAACCAAATGAGACAATCAATGACATGTATTCACGGTTTCAAACTATTCACCATGCACTTATTGGCTTAGGACAAAAGTATTCTGATTTCGATGTTGTTTCAACAGTCCTACATTCTCTGACTAGTGAATGGGAAGGAAAAGTATTAGCAATCGAAGAAGCTAATGACCTTTCCGTCATGAAGCCAGATGAATTGATAGGAAATTTAATGTCCTATGAAGCAAATTTGCAGGCTAGAAAAGAACAGAAAGAAGAAAAGAAAAATGTAGCATTTCATGTTGAGAAAGATGAAAATGAATCAGATTCTGAAGATGAAGATTTGGCATTCATTGCGAAAGGATTCAAAAAATTCCTAAAATATCGAAAAGCCAGTCGTTACAATAAAAGGAAACATGGATCAAACAAACCATCTTCATCTGCTATAGAATGTTTCAATTGCCACAAAAAGGGACACATGCAGAAGGATTGTCCAGAACAAAAGAAGAAGTCAGAAAATGACAAATTCAAATATAAGAAGGACAAATCTAAGAAACGAGCTTTCTCAGTAACATGGGATGATTCAGAGTCATCTTCATCAGAAAGTGAAAGTGATTCAGAGAATGAACAAGCTAATGTTTGTTTTATGGCAACAGAAGATGAGGTACAAATTCCTACATTTGATGAATTACTTGATATTAATGCTGAATTGATAGTCAAATATAAAGACATAAAACGTCAATTAAAAATAGTCAAAGCAGATTTAAGTAGAGCAGAGCTTGAAGGAGATATGTTAAAAGATGAGAAGAAAATATTAGAAGAGGAACTTGAAAATATTCAAGAATCATCATCTAATGTTGATTCTCAAATATCCCTTTTGAGTCAAGAAATAGAAACTCAAAAAGAGAAAAATAATGCTCTCACTACTGAAAATCATGAGCTTAAAGCAAAAGTCAAAATTCTAGACCTAGAAAAAGTTAGCTTACAAACAAAGTTTGATGACATTACTCAAAATGTTTCTAATTTTAACAAAGGTCGAGAAAACTTGACAAAAATCATTGAAAGTTCACAATCTATTTCAGATAAACAAGGATTGGGATATAACAAACAAGAAACCAAGAAACATCTTGGAAATAAAAGGAAAAAGAAAGTAGAAAAAACTGAAGCTAAGAAAAATCTTAGTTTATTATATTCCAAACCAAAACCAGTTGTGAAATTTCAAAAGAAAAATGTCAAGACTATCAAAATATGGATTCCTAAAACAAATAATAATTTGATTAGGAACAAATACATTCAGCAATTCATGAATACTGTGCATTTTAATAACAATTATATATATAAAGGGGATACCGGACCCAAATGGGTTTGGACTCCTAAGACCTAACTCTTAGGACCCTATAAAAAGTGGGTGCCATGGACTTAATTCTATTTTTTGCAGGTCCCACTTAAGAAAAGAGGAAAGTGGATATTGGACAGTGGTTGCTCAAAGCACATGACAGGAGACAAAAGTTTATTAACAAATATTACATATTCAGATGGTGGCTCCGTCACTTTTGGAGACAATTCAAAAGGCTATATCATCGGCAAAGGCGATGTGAGCAATTACGGTACATCTAACTTACCTCTTATTACTAATGTCATGCTAGTTAGAAATTTGAAACACAATTTGCTAAGTATTAGTCAGTTATGTGACAAGGGTTTTATTATTTCATATTCAAATAATAAGTGTAGTATTCTAGATAAAGACCATAATTTGGTTTTCGAAGGTTATAGAGACAGAAATATATATATTTTGAATATGAACATTAATCATAATTCAGATATGTGTCTTGTGGCTAATGACAATGATCCATGGCTATGGCACAAACGCTTCTGTCATATAAACTTCAGAACTATTGACAAGCTAGCCAAAAACAATCTAGTTAGAGGACTACCCAAAATGAGTTTTAAAGTTAACAACATTTGTGACGCATGTCAAGTAGGAAAATTGACCAAATCATCTTTTAAATCCAAGAAAGTCATATCAACATTACAACCACTTGAGTTACTACACATGGATTTATTTGGACCTACTAGAGTTCAATCAATAAATCACAATCAATATGTGCTTGTAATTGTTGATGATTTCTCTCGTTATACATGGACAATTTTCTTAAAAAATAAAAGTGACACTTTCGATCATTTCAAATCTTTCGTCAAAAGAATTCAAAAATCAAAAGGGATTAAAGTTAAAAATATAAGAAGTGATCATGGCGGAGAATTTGAAAATAATGAATTTGAACAATTTTGTACAAAGAAAGGTATATATCATAATTTTTCGTTTCCCAGAACTCCACAACAGAACGGAGTTGTAGAACGGAAAAACTGAACTTTACAAGAATGTGCAAGAACATTATTGAATGGAACCACCTTACCAAAACATTTTTGGGCAGAAGCTGTGGCAACCGCCTGTTATGTTTTAAATCGTGTATCCATAAGACCTCTTACCAAGAATACTCCTTATGAATTATTTAACAAAAGAAAGCCTAAAATCTCATACTTCAAAGTTTTTGGATCGAAGTGCTTTATTTTAAATACAAAAGACCAGCTTGGCAAATTTGATCCAAAGGCCGATGAAGGAATATTTGTCGGTTATTCGGAACGAAGTAAGGCCTATCGGATATTTAATAAACGAACCAAAACTATTGAAGAATCACTTCATGTCTCTTTTGATGAAATCTATCAGTACCCTCACACTATATCAGATGATGACGAATCAATAGTCACTGACAATCAAATCATCACAAATATTGATTCTGACTCAGAAATAGTTATTCAGAATAGTCCTCAAATATGTGAGTTACAATCACCACCAAGAATATTAAGAGACCATCCGTCTCAAAATATAATCGGTGAAATAACATCACATGTCAGAACAAGGAGTCAACTCAATCAAATGGGTCATGTCGCTTTTCTCTCAAATATCGAACCTAAGAATCCAAAAGAAGCTGCTACAGATGATTACTGGATCATTGCCATGCAGGAAGAACTAAATCAGTTTGAGCGCAATGACGTTTGGGAACTTGTTCCAAGACCAACTGATCAGTCAGTAATTGGTACTAAATGGGTCTATAAAAATAAGGCTGACGAACAAGGCAATATCACCAAAAATAAAGCAAGATTAGTAGCACAAGGATATAATCAGGAAGAAGGTATCGATTATGAAGAAACTTTTGCACCAGTTGCTCGACTAGAAGCTATTAGAATTCTATTATCTTTTGCTTGTCACCATAATTTCAAACTTTATCAGATGGATGTCAAAAGTGCTTTTCTCAATGGATTTATCAAAGAGAATGTCTATGTCGAACAACCTCCTCTGTTCGTACATGAAAAATATCCTGACCATGTGTTCAAACTTAAGAAAGCTCTGTATGGGTTAAAACAAGCACCTCGTGCTTGGTATGAACGACTACGTAGCTATCTTATTAACTCAGGATTTCAAATAGGCAAAGTCGATCAAACTTTGTTTATTAAACATTCTCGAAAAGATATTCTAGTTATCCAGATATATGTAGACGATATCATCTTTGGTTCAACAAACGATAAACTTTGCAAAGAATTTGCAAATATTATGACCAAAGAATTCGAAATGTCTCATAGGGAGAACTATCTTATTTTCTTGGACTTCAAATAAAGCAACTTTCAAACGGCATTTTTATTAATCAAGAAAAATACCGTGAAAACCTTATCAAACGCTTCGGATTAGAAAATACATCTGGTAAACCAACTCCTATGAGTACAACTACACATCTTGACAAAGATGAAAGTGGTAAGAATGTTGACCAGAAATTGTATCGAAGCATGATTGGTTCTCTTCTTTATCTTACAGCTAGTCGTCCAGATATAATAATGAGTGTTTGTTTATGTGCTCGTTTTCAAGCCGATCCAAAGGAATCACATCTACGAGCAGTAAAACGTATAATTCGTTATCTTAATAATACCAAGGATTTTGGTCTTTTTTATCCAAAAGAATGTCCATTTGAATTAGTATCATATAGTGATGCTGATTTCGGTGGCTCACGAACGGATAGAAAAAGTACAAGTGGTACGTGCCATTTTATTGGAAAATCACTTGTCTCTTGGTTCAGTAAGAAACAGAATTGTGTTTCACTATCAACATGTGAAGCTGAATATATATCAGCAGCTCTTGCTTGTACTCAAGTACTATATATGCAACAAACACTTCAAGATTTTGATATTCATTTATCAAATTCTATTATATACTGTGATAACACTAGTGCTATAAATCTCTCTAAAAATCCAGTAAATCACTCCAGAACCAAACACATTGATATCCGTCATCATTTCCTTCGAGATAATATTGACAAAGGAAATATATGTCTTGAATATGTTCATACTGACAATCAATTAGCAGACATTTTTACTAAGCCTCTGCTCGAATCTAATTTTATTAGATTACGAAGAGAGCTTGGTTTAATTTCAAGAAAAAATCTTGACTAAGAAATTTCTAAAAGAACATCTTCTTGTTAGTTATTCTTTATTTATTTTCTTTAGTTATCCTTTAACTACAACTATTACATAAACTATATTTTTTACATTAAATATAAGCCACTGCTTTATTTAATGGTTAAATTCACTTTACTTATTTTTTTGTGATCATTCTTTACTTTCTTATCTTATAAATTCAGTTTTAAAAAGAAAGCTATTTTTAGACTTACAAAAAAATTTCTGCTCATATTTTCTTGGTTAAAATTTCTCAGTAACTCACATCCATAGGTTATACATAACAAACTTATATATAAATTTCCAAACATTTTATATTTTGTTCATCTTTTCTTTTTATCAAACCATAATATTCTATACAACGTACACTATGGCTCACATTTGTGACAAATGTGCTCAAGAAACATACATTTCAATTACGAGTTCTGAGTCGGAGGAGTTTTATTCTCCTACAACTCCAAAACAAAAATCAAGTTGTCATCATCAATGCTCTTGTATGTCTGATAAAACTCCAAATTCAAAACGAGTGAAGCGAACACTATTCTATTCTCCTCGTACCAAAGCTCAAATCGATGAGATACACCACTACCAAAAACATCAGATAGATCTTCAGAGACAACTCCATTACGGGCAAAGTCAACTTTATCACGAGCAACAACGGACGTCGGCCCGATTGTCTGTTTTAGAAAAGTTGGCAACATTTTTCTGCGGTTCCAACAAACATGACGTGCATTAACCAATGCCGTCTAGGCCATCAACATCCAAAAGTCCTAACTCATGGGATCGGAACTATGAGAAGAATGAAGGAGCTCAGAAACAATGGAGTCCATGGTCGAAACGTATTGAAGGAAACAACGATAATTCTAATGACGAACTTTCTCATTAGACTTATATATATATAGTTTTTATCTTTATCTATCTCTTGTGCAATGAAGGTTATATTTTGTATTTCGTATAAAATATAAATAATATAGGTTGATATATGATAAAAACTCTAAATATAAACTGAAATATAACAACAGACCAAGACCGGTCGACCGCCCCTGTTATAGTCGGTCGACCGTTTGCTCTCTGGTTGAAAACGGTCGACCGGCCAAAAACAGTAGGTCGACCGGTTGTCGTATTTTCAGTTTTTTTATATAACCCTATACGTTACTTTTCCCTCTACCCTCATTCACTCTCTACTCAAACTATTCTCTTACCCCAAATCACAAACCCTAGTTCCCATTCTTCAATTCCCAAATCACAAATCCTCCAACAATGGCTCCTCCTCAAAAGAAATCAAAGAAAGGAGCAACCTCTGAAACTTCATCTCTTACCATCTCCGTCAAAAAATGGCTTCAAACTCCAATTGCTGTAACAAGATGGAATCAAATGACAAATTACAAGTTTCATCAAGGCTCTTTCATCAAATTTGATGATTTCACGGCTTACGGAGTTCGGAGGTTAGCCAATAATGCCAACATTACTCCATTGGTAGATTTTTCGGCAAATAGTGTGGAGATAAATCATTTAATGATCAAATTATTTTACGCCAACATGAATCTTGATGAATATCAACCTGATAATCCAAACGGCGTCATCTGGTCTATGGTCTGTGGAAAGCAAATTTTTCTTACTCATGCTAGAATTGCCTCTATACTTGGTATACCAAATCGAGGCGAAGAGTTTTCATCTACCTTCTGCGAAGTTTTCACTCGAAATAGTACCAGTCATAAGTTTATAGAAGACAATAGCGATGGCACTAAGTCTATTGGACTTCGCCCGACAGCCAGGTTACTTCATCGGGTCTTGATGCATTCTCTTTTTCCTAGACTTGGAAATTATGATGCAGTGTACAAAGAAAACTTCAAGGCACTCTATGCTATCTATGGTGAAATCGAAATCAATTGGGTTCACATGCTTTTTGATGAAATTCTCAAGGTAAATAACTCAACCCGGCCTCATTTCTTTTACAATGAATATATCATGAGACTTTTGTTAGCTTGTGGGGTCAATCCTCCTGATTCTGCAACCTCAAAACCAAAATGCATTGACTCCATCACCATCAAGCGAATGAAGCTTCCTCCACCTTATCTTTAGATTATGCCTTTCGAAGAATGGCAACAAAGAGGACCAAGGAAACAACGAGCAACTTCATCTCGTCCTCGTTCCGATGAAGTAAAACTTTTAAAATCAAAGTCATCAACAAAAGAATCACTTGAAACAATCGCGCGTAACCAATTCTTGCTTGAATCACGTCTCAAGCGCATGGACTCAAAAATCGATAAGCGCTTCAATAAGGTCAAGTCATTCTTTGGTATGCTATGGGATGCTATATCTTGTTCCACATCCACCTCTGTTCAAGCACAAGACCCAGGAAAACGTCCTGCTGCTCCAGTTTTCACCTGGACATCATCTGACGAATCTACAGGAATGAGTGGTCATGGACATGGTGAATCATCTAGAGGGCACAATGATGAGGAAGAAGAAGATGATGATGATGATGACGATGATGACGATGAAGAGGAGATACGATCTGCTTCATCCTAGATTCTTTAATGTTTTAGCTCTTTAAAAAACATTCATCGACACTTGTACTAAATAGTGTCGTTATTTATGATTTTCAATTGACATTATGTTCTGTAGTAAACTCTGTTATGCTTTTGATGTGTTAATAATTTATCTTTCTATTCATGTCATATTCATTCTATGCATATCATATTCTAGTATCTGTTACTCCTTTTTGTCGATGACAAAGGGGGAGAAAGGGCTAACAATTGCTTGCAGGAACATACATTTATAAGAATTCAAAGAGAAAGAGATCACGTACTCAGGGGGAGATTCAGATTTTGCAGATATATATTGTCATCAATCAAAAAGGGGGAGAATGTAGAGTCACAAGTTTTATGAAAGTTTTGATTTCTGACAAATAAGGCGATCGACAAAACAAGGTTATGTTACTATAGATTATAGGTTGATTATTTGATATTGTAATAGTTAAAAACTTGTTAAAATCTATCCTCAAATAATCATGCACCTCAATATAATCGATATATATACGTTTTATAGCATTGCACATTCATTGTGCAAATTAACAGGAACTGGTCGACCGGTTAATAATCATACGGTCGACCGTTTCTGTGTAAAATGCACAATGAACGTGCACACATGCACATAACGTATATATATATATTTTAAATTTCTGTCTACTGGTCACTTTTTAACCTGTCGACCGTTTTTGAACAGAAAACAATTTTTCCAAAAGACACTTCTCTTCTCCAACGGTTGCATCTCTTAACCTTTCACCAAAGATCATATCTCTTAATGGAAAAGAGTTGCAACCATTCTTATCTATATAAACTCATTCAATTCGTTGATTAAACAACAACGATTTCATATATTCTTTTAATCTAATCTCTGATCTTAATTCTGTATTATAAAAGCTCTAAATTATTTATTGAATCTTTGAAACTATTTCATATCCTTTGATTCAATAATATACTTTCCTTAATCTTTTCAAAACATCATATCGCATACTTTGAGGATAAGATTATAGGAAGGGTGTACTGCTAGTGACAAATCCGTGTTTTCAAGAACACAAGTTGTCAACAACAATTGTATTTGTTCTTTTGTTGAAGTCCTCTGTGTTGTAAGAGGCAAGTGTTGAAGTCCTCTGTGTTGTAAGAGGCAAGTGTTGAAGTCCTCAGTGTATTAGAGGCGTGAAATCCCGTTCGGTTGTTCGGGTGTTGTAAACCTGTTCCTCCAGGTGAAGCGAGGTAGTTAATAGTGAAAATCCAGATAGAAGTCTGGGACTGGACGTAGGACGGTGCTCCGAACCAGTATAAAAATCTCTGGTGTGATTTTTCTATTTTTTTATTTACTATGCTATTATCATCTATTTCCGCATTTGTATTGTAATCCATATTACACGATCCGTGTATACTATATTAGCACATATAATTGTATACACACCGCACTTTCAACGGGAGCCATAACCTGTCAAAACGAAGGACTCGATGAGTTCTACGGCTTTGACAGCTTTCAGCCGTCAACGGATAGATTAATGCCCAAAAAGGACAACCCGAATCTCAATCGGGTCTCGTAAGTTTTTTACCCTTCGTTTTTTCGACACGTGGATTTTTACGGCAAAACGGGATTACCGTGGCTGGTCTTCGATTTACCATCGCTGGAGAGTGGTGCACCATGGTACTGTTCCATTTCAAATCCATGCACGCATTTCGAAAAGTCGTACGGCACTGTTTCGCCATTTCGGACAGATGTTGCACCTTGCACCGTGGATGTTGCACCCTGTAGATATCGATTATTCGGACGGCTATAACTTCTGGCTCGTTTAGAGTTACGGGAGCCATAACATGTCAAAACGAAGGCCTCGATGAGTTCTACGGCTTTGATAGCTTTCAGCCGTCATTAATGCCCAAAAAGGACAACCCGAATCTCAATCGGGTCTCGTATGTTTTTTACCCTTCGATTTTTCGACACGTGGATTTTTACGGTAAAACGGGATTACCGTAGCCCGTCTTCGACTTCCCATCGCTGGAGAGTGGTGCACCATGGTACTGTTCCATTTCAAATCCATGCACGTATTTCTAAAAGTCGTACGACACTGTTTCGCCATTTCGAACGGATGTTGCACCTTGCACCGTGGATGTTGCACCTTGTAGATATCGATTATTCGGACGGCCATAACTTCTGGCTCGTTTAGAGTTATGGGGGCCATAACCTGTCAAAACGAAGGCCTCGATGAGTTCTACGGTAATGACCGCTTTCAGCCGTCAACAGATAGATTAATGCCCCAAAAGGACAACCCGAATCTCAGTCGGGTCTCGTAAGTTTTTTACCCTTCGTTTTTTCGACACGTGGATTTTTACGGTAAAACGGGATTACCGTGGCCCGTCTTCGACTTCCCATCGCTGAAGAGTGATGCACCATGGTACTGTTCCGTTTCAAATCCATGCATGCATTTCTAAAAGTCGTACGACACTGTTTCTCCATTTCGGACGGATGTTGCACCTTGCACCGTGGATGTTGCACCCTATAGATATCGATTATTCGAACGACCATAACTTCTGGCTCGTTTAGAGTTAGGGAGCCATAACCTGTCAAAACGAAGGTCTCGATGAGTTCTACGGCTTTGACAGCTTTCCGCCGTCAACGGATAGATTAATGCCCAAAAAGGACAACCTGAATCTCAATAGGGTCTCTTAAGTTTTTTACCCTTCGTTTTTTCGACACGTGGATTTTTACGGTAAAACGGGATTTACGTGGCCCGTCTTCGACTTCCCATTGCTGGAGAGTGGTGCACCATGATAATGTTCCGTTTCAAAAACATGCACGCATTTCTAAAAGTCATACGGCACCGTTTCGCCATTTCGGACGGATGTTGCACCTTGCACCGTGGATGTTGCACCCTGTAGATATCGATTATTTGGATGGCCATAACTTCTGGCTCGTTTAGAGTTACGGGAGCCATAACCTGTCAAAACGAAGAGCTCGATGAGTTCTACGGCTTTGACAGCTTTCAGCCATCAACGGATAGACTAATGCCCAAAAAGTACAACCCGAATCTCTATAGGGTCTCGTAAGTTTTTTACCCTTCGTTTTTTCGACACGTGGATTTTTACGGTAAAATGGGATTACGGTGGCTGGTATTCGATTTACCATCGCTGCAGAGTGGTGCACCATGGTACTGTTCCGTTTCAAATCCATGCACGTATTTCTAAAGGTCGTACCTCACTGTTTCTCCATTTCGGACAGATGTTGCATCTTGCACCGTGGATGTTGCACCCTGTAGATATTGATTATTCGGACGGCTATAACTTCTGGCTCGTTTAGAGTTACAGGAGCCATAACCTGTCAAAACGAAGGCCTCGATGAGTTCTACGGCTTTGATAGCTTTCTGCCGTCAACGGATAGATTAATGCCCAAAATGGACAACCCGAATATCAATCGGGCCTCGTAAGTTTTTTACCCTTCGTTTTTTCGACACGTGGATTTTTACGGTAAAACGGGATTACCGTGGCCCGTCTTCGACTTCCCATCGCTGGAGAGTGGTCCACCATGGTACTGTTCCGTTTCAAATTCATGCAGGCATTTCTAAAAGTCGTACTGCACTGTTTCGCCATTTCGGACGGTTGTTGCACCTTGCACCGTGGATGTTGCACCCTGTAGATATCGATTATTCGGACGGCCATAACTTCTGGCTCGTTTAGAGTTACGGGAGCCATAACCTGTCAAAAGAAGGTCTGGAGAAGTTCTATGGCTTTGACAGCTTTCAGCCATCAATGGATATATTAATGCCCAAAAAGGGCAACCCGAATCTCAATCGGGTCTCGTAAGTTTTTTACCCTTCGTTTTTTCGACACGTGGATTTTTTCGGAAAAACGGGATTACCGTGGCTGGTTTTCGATTTACCATCGCTGGAGAGTGGTGCAACATGGTACTATTCCGCTTCAAATCCATGCACGCATTTCTAAAAGTCGTACGACACTGTTTCGCCATTTCGGACGGATGTTGCATCTTGCACCGTGGATGTTGCACCCTGTAGATATCGATTATTCGGACGACCATAACTTCTGGCTCGTTTAGAGTTACGGGAGCCATAACCTGTCAAAACGAAGGCCTCGATGAGTTCTACGGCTTTGACAGCTTTCAGCCGTCAACGGATAGAGTAATACCCATAAAGGACCACCCGAATCTCAATCGGGTCTCGTAAGTTTTTTACCCTTCGTTTTTTCGACACGTGGATTTTTGCGGTAAAACGGGATTACCGTGTCCTGTCTTCGACTTCCCATCGCTGGAGAGTGGTGCACCATGGTAATGTTCCATTTCAAATCCATGCACGCATTTCTAAACGTCATACGACACTGTTTCGCCATTTCAGACGGATGTTGCACTTTGCACCGTGGATGTTGCACCCTGTAGATATCGATTATTCGGACCGGCATAACTTCTGCCTCGTTTAGAGTTACGGTAGCCATTACCTGTCAAAACGAAGGCCTCAATGAGTTCTACGGCTTTGACAGCTTTCAGCCGTCAACGGATAGAGTAATGCCCAAAAAGGACAACCCGAATCTCAATCGGGTCTCGTAAGTTTTTTACCCTTCGTTTTTTCGACACGTGGATTTTTACGGTAAAACGGGATTACCGTGGCCCGTCTTCGACTTCCATCGCTGGAGAGTGGTGCACCATAGTACTGTTCCATTTCAAATCCATGCACGCATTTCTAAAAGTCGTACGGCACTGTTTCGCCATTTCGAACGGATGTTGCACCTTGCACCGTGGATATTGCACCCTGTAGATATCGATTATTCGGACGGCCATAACTTCTGGCTCGTTTAGAGTTACGGGAGCCATAACCTTTCAAAACGAAGGCCTCGATGAGTTCTACGGCAATGACAGTTTCAGCCGTCAACGGATTGACTAATGCCCCAAATGGACAACCCGAATCTCAATCGGGTCTCGTAAGTTTTTTACCCTTCGTTTTTTCGACACGTGAATTTTTATGGTAAAACGGGATTACCGTGGCCCGTCTTCGACTTTCCATCGCTGGAGAGTGGTGCACCATGGTACTGTTCCGTTTCAAATCCATGCACGCATTTATGAAAGTCGTATGACACTGTTTCGCCATTTTGGACGGATGTTGCACCTTGCACCGTGGATGTTGCACCCTGTAGATATCGATTATTCGGACGGCCATAACTTCTAGCTCGTTTAGAGTTACGGGATCCATAACTTGTCAAAACGAAGGCCACGATGAGTTCTACGGCTTTGACAGCTTTCAGCTGTCAACGGATAGAGTAATGCCCAAAAAGGACAACCCGAATCTCAATCGGGTCTCGTAAGTTTTTTACCCTTCGTTTTTTCGACACGTGGATTTTTACGGTAAAACGGGATTACCGTGGCCCGTCTTCGACTTCCCATCGCTGGAGAGTGGTGCACCATGGTACTGTTCCGTTTCAAATCAATGCACGCATTTCTAAAAGTCGTACGGCACTGTTTCGCCATTTCGAACGGATGTTGCACCTTGCACCGTGGATGTTGCACCCTGTAGATATCGATTATTCGGACGGCCATAACTTCTGGCTCGTTTAGACTTACGGGAGCCATAACCTTTCAAAACGGAGGCCTCGATGAGTTCTACGGCAATGATAGTTTCAGCCATCAACGGATTGACTAATGCCCCAAATGGACAACCCGAATCTCAATCGGGTCTCGTAAGTTTTTTACCCTACGTTTTTTCGACACGTGAATTTTTATGGTAAAACGGGATTACCGTGGCCCGTCTTCGACTTTCCATCGCTGGAGAGTGGTGCACCATGGTACTGTTCCGTTTCAAATCAATGCACACATTTATAAAAGTCGTACGACACTGTTTCGCCATTTCGGACGGATGTTGCACCTTGCACCGTGGATGTTGCACCCTGTAGATATCGATTATTCGAATGACCATAACTTCTGGCTCGTTTAGAGTTAGGGTGCCATAACCTGTCAAAACGAAGGCCTCGATGAGTTCTACGGCTTTGACAGCTTTCCGCCATCAACGGATAGATTAATGCCCAAAAAGGACAACCCGAATCTCAATAGGGTCTCTTAAGTTTTTTACCCTTCGTTTTTTCGACACGTGGATTTTTACGGTAAAACGGGATTAACGTGGCCCGTCTTCGACTTCCCATTGCTGGAGAGTGGTGCACCATGATACTGTTCCGTTTCAAAAACATGCACGGATTTCTAAAAGTCATACGGCACTGTTTCGCCATTTCGGACGGATGTTGCACCATGCACCGTGGATGTTGCACCCTGTAGATATCGATTATTCGGACAGCCATAACTTCTGGCTCGTTTAGAGTTACGGGAGCCATAACCTGTCAAAACAAAGAGCTCAATGAGTTCTACGGCTTTGACAGCTTTCAGCCATCAACGATAGATTAATGCCCAAAAAGGACAACCCGAATCTCAATCGGGTTTCGTAAGTTTTTTACCCTTCGTTTTTTCGACACGTGGATTTTTACGGTAAAACGGGATTACGGTGGCTGGTCTTCGATTTACCATCGCTGCAGAGTGGTACACCATGGTACTGTTCCGTTTCAAATCCATACACGCATTTCTAAAGGTCGTACGTCACTGTTTCGCCATTTCGGACGGATGTTGCACCTTGCACCGTGGATGTTGCACCCTGTAGATATCGATTATTCAGACGGCCATAACTTCTGGCTCGTTAGAGTTACGGGAGCCATAACCTGTCAAAACGAAGGCCTCGATGAGTTTTATGGCTTTGATAGCTTTCAGCCGTCAACGGATAGATTAATGCCCAAAAAGGACAACCCGAATCTCAATCGGGTCTCGTAAGTTTTTTACCCTTCGTTTTTTCGACACGTGGATTTTTACGGCAAAACGGGATTACCGTGGCTGGTCTTGGATTTACCATCGCTGGAGAGTGGTGCACCATGGTACTGTTCCATTTTAAATCCATGCATGCATTTCTAAAAGTCGTACGGCACTGTTTCGCCATTTTGGACGGATGTTGCACTTTGCACCGTGGATGTTGCACCCTGTAGATATCGATTATTCGGACGACCATAACTTCTGGCTCGTTTAGAGTTATGGGAGCCATAACCTGTCAAAACGAAGGCCTCGATGAGTTCTACGGCTTTGATCGCTTTCAGCCATCAACGGATAGAGTAATGCCCAAAAAGGACAACTCGAATCTCAATCGGGTCTCGTAAGTTTTTTACCCTTTGTTTTTTCGACACGTGGATTTTTTACGGTAAAACGGGATTACCGTGGCCCGTCTTCGACTTCCCATCGCTGGACAGTGATGCACCATGGTAATGTTCCGTTTCAAATCCATGCATGCATTTCTATAAGTCATACGACACTGTTTGCCATTTCGGGCGGATGTTGCACCTTGCACCGTGGATGTTGCGCCCTGTAGATATCGATTATTCGGACCGGCATAACTTCTGGCTCGTTTAGAGTTACGGGAGCCATAACCTGTCAAAACGAAGGCCTCGATGAGTTCTACGGCTTTGCAGCTTTCAGCCATCAACGGATATATTAATGCCCAAAAAGGACAACCCGAATCTCAATCGGGTCTTGTAAGTTTTTTACCCTTCCTTTTTTCGACACGTGGATTTTTACGGTAAAACGGGATTACCGTGGCCCGTCTTCGACTTCCCATCGCTAGAGAGTGATGCACCATGGTAATGTTCCATTTCAAATCCAAGTATGCATTTCTACAAGTCATACGGCACTGTTTCGCCATTTTGGACGGATGTTGCACCTTGCACCGCGGATGTTGCGCCCTGTAGATATCGATTATTCGGACCGGCATAACTTCTGGCTCGTTTAGAGTTACGGGAGCCATAACCTGTCAAAACGAAGGCCTCGATGAGTTCTACGGCTGTGACAGCTTTCAGCCGTCAATGGATAGATTAATGCCCAAAAAGGACAACCCGAATCTCAATCGGGTCTCGTAAGTTTTTTACCCTTCGTTTTTTGGACACGTGGATTTTTACGGCAAAACGGGATTACCGTGGCTGGTCTTCGATTTACCATTGCTGGAGAGTGGTGCACCATGGTACTGTTCCGTTTCAAATCCATGCATACATTTCTAAAAGTCGTACGGCACTGTTTCGCCATTTTGGACGGATGTTGCACCTTGCACCGTGGATGTTGCACCCTGTAGATATCGATTATTCGGACGGCCATAACTTCTGGCTCGTTTAGAGTTACGGGAGCCATAACCTGTCAAAACGAATGCCTTGATGAGTTCTATGGCTTTGACAGCTTTCAGCCGTCGACCGATAGATTAATGCCCAAAAAGAACAAACCGAATCTCAATCGGGTCTCGTAAGTTTTTTACCCTTCGTTTTTACGACACGTGGATTTTTATGGCAAAACGGGATTACGGTGGCTGGTCTTCGATTTACCATCGCTGGAGAGTGGTAAACCATGGTACTGTTCTGTTTCAAATCCATGCACGTATTTCTAAAAGTCATACGGCACTGTTTCTCCATTTCGGACGGATGTTGCACTTGCACCGTGGATGTTGCACCCTGTAGATATCGAATATTCGGACGGCCATAACTTCTGGCTCGTTTAGAGTTACCGGAGCCATAACCTGTCAAAACGAAGACCTCGATGAGTTCTATGGGTTTTAAAGCTTTCAACCGTCAACGGATAGATTAATGCCCAAAAAGGACAACCCGAATCTCAATCGGGTCTCGTAAATTTTTTTACCCTTCGTTCTTTCGACACGTGGATTTTTACGGTAAAACGGGATTACGATGGCCGGTCTTCGATATACCATCGCTGGAAAGTGGTGCACCATGGTACTGTTCCGTTTCAAATCCATGCACGCATTTGTAAAGGTCGTACGGCACTGTTTCGCCATTTCGGACGGATGTTGCACCTTGCACAATGGATGTTGCACCCTATAGATATCGATTATTCGGATGGCCATAACTTCTGGCTCGTTTAGAGTTACGGGATGCATAACCTGTCAAAACGAAGGCCTCGATCAGTTCTATGGCTTTGACAGCTTTCAGCCATCAACGGATAGACTAATGCCCAAAAAGGACAACCCGAATCTCAATCGGGTCTCGTAAGTTTTTTACCCTTCGTTTTTTCGACACGTGGATTTTTACGGCAAAACGGGATTACGGTGGCTGGTCTTCGATTTACCATCGCTGGAGAGTTGTGCACTATGGTACTGTTGCGTTTCAAATCCATGCACGCATTTCTAAAAGTCATACGGTACTGTTTCGCCATTTCGGACGGATGTTGCACCTTACACCGTGGATGTTGCACCCTGTAGATATCGATTATTCGGACGGCCATAACTTCTGGCCCGTTTAGAGTTACGGGAGACATAACCGGTCAAAACGAAGACCTCGATGAGTTCTATGGCTTTGACATCTTTCAGCCGTCAACAGATAGATTAATGCCCAAAAAGGACAACCCGAATCTCAATCGGGTCTCGTAAGTTTTTTACCCTTCGTTCTTTCGACACGTGGATTTTTACGGCAAAACGGGATTACGGTGGCTGGACTTCGATTTACCATCGCTGGAGAGTGCTGCACCATGGTACTGTTCCGTTTCAAATCCATGCACGTATTTCTAAAATTCATACGGCACTGTTTCGCCATTTCGGACGGGTGTTGCACCTTGCACCGTGGATGTTGCACCCTGTAGATATCGATTATTCGGACGGCCATAACTTCTGGCTCGTTTAGAGTTACGGGAGCCATAACCTGTCAAAACGAAGGCCACGATGAGTTCTACGGCTTTGACAGCTTTCAGCCATCAACGGATATATTAATGCCCAAAAAGGACAACCCGAATCTCAATCGGGTCTCGTAAGTTTTTTACCCTTCGTTTTTTCGACACGTGGATTTTTACGGTAAAACGGGATTACCGTGGCCCGTCTTCGACTTCCCATCGCTGGAGAGTGGTGCACCATGGTACTGTTCCATTTCAAATCCATGCACGCATTTCTAAAAGTCGTACGACACTGTTTCGCCATTTTGGACGGATGTTGCACCTTGCACCGCGGATGTTGCGCCCTTTAGATATCGATTATTCGGACCGGCATAACTTCTGGCTCGTTTAGATTTACGGGAGCCATAACCTGTCAAAACGAAGGCCTCGAAGAGTTCTACGGCTTTGACAGCTTTCAGCCGTCAACGGATAGATTAATGCCCAAAAAGGACAACCCGAATCTCAATCGGGTCTCGTAAGTTTTTTACCCTTCGTTTTTTCCACACGTGGATTTTTACGGCAAAACGGGATTACCGTGGCTGCTCTTCGATTTACCATTGCTGGAGAGTGATGCACCATGGTACTGTTCCGTTTCAAATCCATGCATACATTTCTAAAAGTCGTACGACACTGTTTCGCCATTTTGGACGGATGTTGCACCTTGCACCGTGGATGTTGCACCCTGTAGATATCGATTATTCGGACGGCCATAACTTCTGGCTCGTTTAGAATTACGGGAGCCATAACCTGTCAAAACGAATGCCTTGATGAGTTCTATGGCTTTGACAGCTTTCAGCCGTCAACGGATAGATTAATTCCCAAAAAGGACAAACCGAATCTCAATCGGGTCTCGTAAGTTTTTTACCCTTCGTTTTTACGACACGTGGATTTTTACGGCAAAACGGGATTACGGTGGCTGGTCTTCGACTTACCATCGCTGGAGAGTGGCGAACCATGGTACTGTTCCATTTCAAATCCATGCACGTATTTCTAAAAGTCATACGGCACTGTTTCTCCATTTCGGACGGATGTTGCACCTTGCACCGTGGATGTTGCACCCTCTAGATATCGAATATTCGGACGGCCATAACTTCTGGCTCGTTTAGAGTTACGGGAGCCATAACCTGTCAAAACGAAGACATCGATGAGTTCTATGGGTTTGACAGCTTTCAGCCGTCAACGGATAGATTAATGCCCAAAAAGGACAACCCTAATCTCAATCGGGTCTCGTAAATTTTTTACCCTTCGTTTTTTCGACACGTGGATTTTTACGGTAAAACGGGATTACGGTGGCTGGTCTTCGATATACCATCGCTGGAGAGTGGTGCACCATGGTACTGTTCCGTATCAAATCCATGCACGCATTTCTAAAGGTCGTACGGCACTGTTTCGCCATTTCGGACGGATGTTGCACCTTGCACCGTGGATGTTGCACCCTGTAGATATCGATTATTCGGATGGCCATAACTTCTGGCTCGTTTAGAGTTGCGGGATCCATAACCTGTCAAAACGAAGGCCTCGATCAGTTCTATGGCTTTGACAGCTTTAAGCCGTCAACGGATAGATTAATGCCCAAAAAGGACAACCCGAATCTCAATCGGGTCTCGTAAGTTTTTTACCCTTCGTTTTTTCGACACGTGGATTTTTACGGCAAAACGGGATTACGGTGGCTGGTCTTCGATTAACAATCGCTGGAGAGTTGGGCACTACGGTACTGTTCCATTTCAAATCCATGCACGCATTTCTAAAAGTCATACGGCACCGTTTCGCCATTTCGGACGGATGTTGCACCTTGCCCCGTGGATGTTGCACCCTGTAGATATCGATTATTCGGACGGCCATAACTTCTGGCCCGTTTAAAGTCGGGAGCCATAACCGGTCAAAACGAAGACCTCGATGAGTTCTACGGCTTTGACATCTTTCAGCCGTCAACAGATAGATTAATGCCCAAAAAGGACAACCCGAATCTCAATCGGGTCTCGTAAGTTTTTTACCCTTCGTTCTTTCGACACGTGGATTTTTACGGCAAAACGGGATTACGGTGGCTGGTCTTCGATTTACCATCGCTGGAGAGTGCTGCACCATGAAACTGTTCCGTTTCAAATCCATGCACGTATTTCTAAAATTCATACGGCACTGTTTCGCCATTTCGGACGGATGTTGCACCTTGCACCGTGGATGTTGCACCCTGTAGATATCGATTATTCGGACGGCCATAACTTCTGGCTCGTTTAGAGTTACGGGAGCCATAACCTGTCAAAACGAAGGCCTTGATGAGTTCTACGGCTTTGATAGCTTTCAGCCATCAACGGATATATTAATGCCCAAAAAGGACAACACGAATCTCAATCGGGTCTCGTAAGTTTTTTACCCTTCGTTTTTTCGACACGTGGATTTTTACGGTAAAACGGGATTACCGTGGCCCGTCTTCGACTTCCCATCGCTGGAGAGTGGTGCACCATGGTACTGTTCCGTTTCAAATCCATGCACGCATTTCTAAAAGTCGTACGGCACTGTTTCGCCATTTTGGACGGATGTTGCACCTTGCACCGCGGATGTTGCGCTCTGTAGATATCGATTATTCGGACCGGCATAACTTCTGGCTCGTTTAGATTTACGGGAGCCATAACCTGTCAAAACGAAGGCCTCGAAGAGTTCTACAGCTTTGACAGCTTTCAGCCGTCAACGGATAGATTAATGCCCAAAAAGGACAACCCGAATCTCAATCGAGTCTCGAAAGTTTTTTACCCTTCGTTTTTTCCACACGTGGATTTTTATGGCAAAACGGGATTACCGTGGCTGGTCTTCGATTTACCATTGCTGGAGAGTGGTGCACCATGGTACTGTTCCGTTTCAAATCCATGCATACATTTCTAAAAGTCGAACGGCACTGTTTCGCCATTTTGGACGGATGTTGCACCTTGCACCGTGGATGTTGCACCCTGTAGATATCGATTATTCGGACGGCCATAACTTCTGGCTCGTTTAGAGTTACGGGAGCCATAACCTGTCAAAACGAATGCCTTGATGAGTTCTATGGCTTTGACAGCTTTCAGCCGTCAACGGATAGATTAATGCCCAAAAAGGACAAACCGAATCTTAATCGGGTCTCGTAAGTTTTTTACCCTTCGTTTTTACGACACGTGGATTTTTACGGTAAAACGGGATTACGGTGGCTGGTCTTCGATTTACCATCGCTGGAGAGTGGTGAACCATGGTACTGTTCCGTTTCAAATCCATGCACGTATTTCTAAAAGTCATACGGCACTGTTTCTCCATTTCGGACGGATGTTGCACCTTGCACCGTGGATGTTGCACCCTGTAGATATCGAATATTCGGACGGCCATAACTTCTGGCTCGTTTAGAGTTACGGGAGCCATAACCTGTCAAAACGAAGACCTCGATGAGTTCTATGGGTTTGACAGCTTTCAACCATCAACGGATAGATTAATGCCCAAAAAGGACAACCCGAATCTCAATCGGGTCTCGTAAATTTTTTACCCTTCGTTTTTTCGACACGTGGATTTTTACGGTAAAACGGGATTACGGTGGCTGGTCTTCGATATACCATCGCTGGAGAGTGGTGCACCATGGTACTGTTCCGTTTCAAATCCATGCACGCATTTCTAAAGGTCGTACGGCACTGTTTCGCCATTTCGGACGGATGTTGCATCTTGCACCGTGGATGTTGCACCCTGTAGATATCGATTATTCGGACGGCCATAACTTCTGGCTCGTTTAGAGTTACGGGATCCATAACCTGTCAAAACGAAGGCCTCGATCATTTCTATGGCTTTGACAGCTTTCAGCCGTCAACGGATAGATTAATGCCCAAAAAGGACAACCCGAATCTCAATCGGGTCTCGTAAGTTTTTTACCCTTCGTTTTTTCGACACGTGTATTTTTACGGCAAAACGGGATTACGGTGGCTGGTCTTCGATTTACCATCGCTGGAGAGTTGTTCACCATGGTACTGTTCCGTTTCAAATCCATGCACGCATTTCTAAAAGTCATACGGCACTGTTTCGCCATTTCGGACGGATGTTGCACCTTGCCCTGTGGATGTTGCACCCTGTAGATATCGATTATTCGGACGACCATAACTTCTGGCCCGTTTAGAGTTACGGGAGCCATAACCGGTCAAAACGAAGACCTCGATGAGTTCTACGGCTTTGACATCTTTCAACCGTCAACAGATAGATTAATTCCCAAAAAGGACAACCCGAATCTCAATCGGGTCTCGTAAGTTTTTTACCCTTCGTTCTTTCGACACGTGGATTTTTACGGCAAAACGGGATTACAGTGGCTGGTCTTCGATTTACCATCGCTGGAGAGTGCTGCACCTTGGTACTATTCCGTTTCAAATCCATGCACGTATTTCTAAAATTCATACGACACTGTTTCGCCATTTCGGACGGATGTAGCACCTTGCACCGTGGATGTTGCACCCTGTAGATATCGATTATTCGGACGGCCATAGCTTCTGGCTCGTTTAGAGTTACGGGAGCCATAACCTGTCAAAACGAAGGCCTTGATGAGTTCTACGGCTTTGACAGCTTTCAGCCGTCAACGGATAGATTAATGCCCAAAAAGGACAATCCGAATCTCAATCGGGTCTCGTAAGTTTTTTACCCTTCGTTTTTTCGACACGTGGATTTTTACGGCAAAACGGGATTACCGTGGCTGATCTTCGATTTACCATCGCTGGAGAGTGGTGCACCATGGTACTGTTCCGTTTCAAATCCATGCACGCATTTCTAAAGGTCATACGGCACTGTTTCGCCATTTCGGACGGATGTTGCACCTTGCACCGTGGATGTTGCACACTGTAGATATCGATTATTCGGACGGCTATAACTTCTGGCTCGTTTAGAGTTACGGGAGCCATAACCTGTCAAAACGAAGACCTCGATGAGTTCTACGGTTTGACAGCTTTAAGCCGTCAACAGATAGATTAATGCCCAAAAAGGACAACCCGAATCTCAATCGGGTCTCGTGAGTTTTTTACCCTTCGTTCTTTCGACACGTGGATTTTTACGGCAAAACGGGATTACGTTGACTGGTCTTCGATTTACCATCGCTGGAGAGTGGTGCACCATGGTACTGTTCCGTTTTAAATCCATGCACGCATTTCTAAAAGTCATACGGCACTGTTCCGCCATTTCGGACGGATGTTGCACCTTGCACCGTGGATGTTGCACCCTGTAGATATCGATTATTCGGATGGCCATGACTTCTGGATCGTTTAGAGTTACGGGAGTCATAACCTGTCAAAACGAAGACCTCGATGAGTTCTACGGCTTTGACAGCTTTCAGCCGTTAAAAGATAGATTAATGCCCAAAAAGGACAACCCGAATCTCAATCGGGTCTCGTAAGTTTTTACCCTTCGTTTTTTCGACACGTGGATTTTTACGGCAAAATGGGATTACGGTGGCTGGTCTTCGATTTACCTTCGCTGGAGAGTGGTGCACCATGGTACTGTTACGTTTCAAATCCATGCACGCATTTCTAAAAGTCATACGGCACTGTTTTGCCATTTCGGACGGATGTTGCACCTTGCACCGTGGATGTTGCACCCTGTAGATATCGATTATTCAGACGGCCATAACATCTGGCTCGTTTAGAGTTACGGGAGCCATAACCTGTCAAAACGAAAATCTCGATGAGTTCTACGGCTTTGACAGCTTTCAGCCGTCAACAGATAGATTAATGCCCAAAAAGGACAACCCAAATCTCAATCGCGTCTCGTGAGTTTTTTACCCTTCGTTCTTTCGACACGTGGATTTTTACGGCAAAACGGGATTACGGTGGCTGATCTTCGATTTACCATCGCTGGAGAGTGGTGCACCATGGTACTGTTCCGTTTCAAATCATGCACGTATATCTAAAAGTCACACGGCACTGTTTCGCAATTTCGGACGGATGTTGCACCTTGCACCGTGGATGTTGCACCCTGTAGATATCGATTATTCGGACGGCCATAACTTCTGGCTCGTTTAGAGTTACGGGAGCCATAACCTGTCAAAACGAAGGCCTTGATGAGTTCTACGGCTTTGACAGCTTTCAGCCGTCAACGGATAGATTAATGCCCAAAAAGGACAACCCGAATCTCAATCGGGTCTCGTAAGTTTTTTACCCTTCGTTTTTTCGACACGTGCATTTTTACGGTAAAACGGGATTACCGTAACCCGTCTTCAACTTTCCATCGCTGATGAGTGATGCACCATGGTACTGTTCCGTTTCAAATCCATGCACGCATTTCTAAAAGTCGTACGACACTATTTCTCCATTTCGAACAGATGTTGCACTTGCACCGTGGATGTTGCACCCTGTAGATATCGATTATTCGGACGGCCATAACTTCTGCCTCGTTTAGAGTTACGGGAGCCATAACCTGTCAAAACGAAGGCCTCGATGAGTTCTACGGCTTTGACAGCTTTCAGCTGTCAATGGATAGATTAATGCCCAAAAAGGACAACCCGAATCTCAATCGGGTCTCGTAAGTTTTTTACCCTTCGTTTTTTCGACACGTGATTTTTACGGCAAAACGGGATTACCGTGGCTGGTCTTCGATTTACCATCGCTGGAGAGTGGTGCACCACGGTACTGTTCCATTTCAAATCCTTGCACGCATTTCAAAAAGTCGTACGATACTGTTTCGCCATTTCGGACAGATGTTGCACCTTGCACCGTGGATGTTGCACCCTGTAGATATCGATTATTCGGACGGCTATAACTTCTGGCCCGTTTAGAGTTACGGGAGCCATAACCTGTCAAAACGAAGGCCTCGATGAGTTCTACGGCTTTGATAGCTTTCAGCCGTCAACGGATAGATTAATGCCCAAAAAGTACAACCCAAATCTCAATCGAGTCTCATAAGTTTTTTACCCTTCGTTTTTTCGACACGTGGATTTTTACGGTAAAACGGGATTACCGTGGCCCGTCTTCGACTTCCCATCGCTGGAGAGTGGTGCACCATGGTACTGTTCAGTTTCAAATCCATGCACGTATTTCTAAAAGTCGTACGGCACTGTTTCGCCACTTCGAATGGATGTTGCACCTTGCACCGTGGATGTTGCACCCTGTAGATATCGATTATTCGGACGGCTATAACTTCTGGCTCGTTTAGAGTTACGGGAGCCATAACCTGTCAAAACGAAGGCCTCGATGAGTTCAACGGCTTTGACCGCTTTCAGCCGTCAATGGATAGATTAATGCCCAAAAAGGACAACCCGAATCTCAATCGCGTCTCGTAAGTTTTTTACCCCTCGTTTTTTCGACACGTGGATTTTTACGGTAAAACGGGATTAACGTGGCCCATCTTCTACTTTCCATTGCTAGAGAGTGGTGCACCATGGTACTGTTCCGTTTAAAAAACATGCACGCATTTCTAAAAGTCATACGGCACTGTTTCGCCATTTCGGACGGACGTTGCACCTTGCACCGTAGATGTTGCACCCTGTAGATATCGATTATTCGGACGTCCATAACTTGTGGCTCGTTTAGAGTTACGGGAGACATAACCTGTCAAAACGAAGAGCTCGATGAGTTCTACGGCTTTGACAGCTTTCAGCCATCAACGGATAGATTAATGCCCAAAAAGGACAACCCGAAACTCAATAGGGTCTCGTAAGTTTTTTACCCTTCGTTTTTTCGACACGTGGATTTTTACGGTAAAACGGGATTACGGTGGCTGGTCTTCGATTTACCATCGCTGCAGAGTGGTGCACCATGGTACTGTTCTGTTTCAAATCCATGCACGCATTTGTAAAGGACGTACGTCACTGTTTAGCCATTTCGGACGGATGTTGCACCTTGCACCGTGGATGTTGCACCCTGTAGATATCGATTATTCGGACGGCCATAACTTCTGGCTCGTTTGGAGTTACGGGAGCCATAACCTGTCAAAACGAAGGCCTCGATATGTTCTATGGCTTTGACAGCTTTCAGCCATAAATGGATAGATTAATGACCAAAAAGGACAACCCGAATCTCAATCGGGTCTCGTAAATTTTTTACCCTTCGTTTTTTCGACACGTTGATTTTTACGGCAAAACGGGATTACTGTGGCTGGTCTTCGATTTACCATTGCTAGAGAGTGGTGCACCATGGTACTGTTCCGTTTCAAATCCGTGCATGCATTTCTAAAGGTCGTACGACACTGTTTCGCCATTTTGGACGGATGTTACTCCTTGCACCGTGGATGTTGCACCCTGTAGATATCGATTATTTGGACGGCCATAACTTCTGGCTCGTTTAGAGTTACGGGAGCCATAACCTGTCAAAACGAAGGCCTCGATGAGTTCTATGGCTTTGACAGCTTTCAGCCGTCAACGGATAGATTAATGCCCAAAAAGGACAACCCGAATCTCAATCGGGTCTCGTAAGTTTTTTACCCTTTGATTTTTCGACACGTGGATTTTTACGGCAAAACGGGATTACGGTGGCTGGTCTTCGATTTACCATCGCTGGAGAGTGGTGAACCATGGTACTGTTCCGTTTCAAATCCATGCACGTATTTCTAAAAGTCATACGGCACTGTTTCGCCATTTCGAACGGATGTTGCACCTTGCACCGTGGATGTTGCACCCTGTAGATATCGATTATTCGGACGGCCATAACTTCTGGCTCGTTTAGAGTTACGGGAGCCATAACCTGTCAAAACGAAGACCTCGATGAGTTCTACTGGTTTGACAGCTTTTAGCCATCAACGGATAGATTAATGCCCAAAAAGGACAACCCGAATCTCAATCGGGTCTCGTAACTTTTTTACCCTTTGTTTTTTCGACACGGGGATTTTTACGGGAAAACGGGATTACGGTGGCTGGTCTTCGATTTACCGTCGCTGGAGAGTGGTGCACCATGGTACTGTTCCGTTTCAAATCCATGCACGCATTTGTAAAGGTCGTGCGGCACTGTTTCGCCATTTCGGACGGATGTTGTACCTTGCACCGTGGATGTTGCACCTTGTAGATATCGATTATTCGGATGGCCATAACTTCTGGCTTGTTTAGAATTACGGGAGCCATAACCTGTCAAAATGAAGGCCTCGATGTGTTCTATGGCTTTGGAAGTTTTCAACCGTCAACGGATAGATTAATGCCCAAAAAGGAAAACCCGAACCTCAATCGGGTCTCGTAAGTTTTTTACCCTTCGTTTTTTCGACACGTGGATTTTTACGGCAAAACGGGATTACGGTGGCTGGTCTTCGATTTACCATCGTTGGAGAGTGGTGCACCATGGTACTGTTCCGTTTCAAATCCATGCACGCATTTCTAAAAGTCATACGGCACTGTATCGCCATTTCGGACGGATGTTTCACCTTGCACCGTGGATGTTGCACCCTGTAGATATCGATTATTCGGACGGCCATAACTTCTGGCTCGATTAGAGTTACGGGAGCCACAACCTGTCAAAACGAAGACCTCGATGAGTTCTACGGCTTTGACAGCTTTCAGCCGTCAATAGATAGATTATTGCCCAAAAAGAACAACCCGAATCTCAATCGGGTCTCGTAAGTTTTCTACCCTTCGTTTTTTCGACACGTGGATTTTTACGGTAAAACGGGAGTACCGTGGCCCGTCTACGACTTTCCATTGCTGGAGAGTGGTGCACCATGGTATTGTTCCGTTTCAAATCCATGCACGCATTTCTAAAAGTCATACGGCACTGTTTCGCCATTTCGGACGGATGTTGCACCTTGCACCGTGGATGTTGCACCCTGTAGATATCGATTATTCGGACGACCATAACTTTTGGCTCGTTTAGATTTACGGGAGCCATAACCTGTCAGCCTCGATGAGTTCTACGGCTTTGATAGCTTTCAGCCGTCAACGGATAGATTAATGCCCAAAAAGGACAACCCGAATCTCAATCGGGTCTCGTAAGTTTTTTACCCTTCGTTTTTTCGGCACGTGGATTTTTAAGGTAAAACGGGATTACCGTGGCCCGTCTTCGACTTCCCATCGCTGGAGAGTGGTGCACCATGGTACAGTTCCGTTTCAAATCCATGCACGCGTATCAAAAAGTCGTACGACACTGTTTCGCCATTTCGGACGGATGTTGCACCTTGCACCGTGGATGTTGCACCCTGTAGATATCGATTAATCGGACGGCCATAACTTCTGGCCCGTTTAGAGTTACGGGAGCAATATACTGTCAAAACAAAGGCCTCGATGTGTTCTACGGCTTTGACGGCTTTCAGCCGTCAACGGATAGACTAATGCCCAAAAAGGACAAGCCGAATCTCAATCGGGTCTCGTAAGTTTTTTACCCTTCGTTTTTTCGACACGTGGATTTTTACGGTAAAACATGATTACGGTGCCCCGTTTTCCACTTCCCTTCGCTGAAGAGTGGTGCACCATGGCACTGTTCCGTTTCAAATCAATGCACGCATTTCTAAAGGTCGTACGACACTGTTTCTCCATTTCGGACGGATGTTGCACCTTGCACCGTGGATGTTGCACCCTGTAGATATCGATTATTCGGACGGCCATAACTTCTAGCACGTTTAGTTTTACGGGAGCCATAACCTGTCAATACGAAGGCCTTGATGAGTTCTACGGCTTCGACAGCTTTCAGCCGTCAACGGATAGATTAATGCCCAAAAAGGACAACCCGAATCTCAATCGGGTCTCGTAAGTTTTTACCCTTCGTTTTTTCGACACGTGGATTTTTACGGTAAAACGGGATTACCGTGGCCCATCTTCGACTTCCCATCGCTGTAGAGTGATGCACCATGGTACTGTTCCGTTTCAAATCCATGCACGCATTTCTAAAGGTCGTACGGCACTGTTTCTCCATTTCGGACGGATGTTGCACCTTGCACCGTGGATGTTGCACCCTGTAGATATCGATTATTCGGACGACCATAACTTCTAGCTCATTTAGAGTCACAAAAGCCATAACCTGTCAAAACGAAGGCCTCGATGAGTTCTACGGCTTTGACAGCTTTCAGCCGTCAACGCATAGATTAATGCCCAAAAAGGACAACCCGAATCTCAATCGGCTCTTGTAAGTTTTTTACCCTTCGTTTTTTCGACACGTTGAATTTTACGGTAAAACGGGATTACCGTGGCCCGTCTTCGACTTCCCGTTACTGGAGAGTGGTGCACCATGTACTGTTCTGTTTCAAATCCATGCCTGCATTTCTAAAAGTCATACGGCACTGCTTCGCCATTTCGGACGGATGTTGCACCTTGCACCGTGGATGTTGCACCCTGTAGATATCGATTATTCGGACGGCCATAACTTCTGGCTCGTTTAGAGTTACGGGAGCCATAACCTGTCAAAACGAAGGCCTCGATGAGTTCTATGGCTTTGACAGCTTTCAGCCGTCAACGGATAGATTAATACCCAAAAAGGACAACCCGAATCTCAATCGGGTCTCGTAAGTTTTTTACACTTCGTTTTTTCGACACGTGGATTTTTATGGTAAAACGGGATTACGGTGGCTGGTCTTCGATTTACCATCGCTGCAGAGTGGTGCAACATGAAACTGTTCCGTTTCAAATCCATGCACGCATTTCTAAAGGTCGTACGTCACTGTTTCGCCATTTCGGACGGATGTTGCAACTTGCACCGTGGATGTTGCACCTTGGAGATATCGATTATTCGGACGGCCATAACTTCTTGCTCGTTTAGACTTACGGGAGCCATAACCTGTCAACACGAAGACCTCGATGAGTTCTACGGGTTTGACAGCTTTCAGCCATCGACGGATAGATTAATGCCCAAAAAGGACAACCCGAATCTCAATCGGGTCTCGTAAGTTTTTTACCCTTTGTTTTTTCGACACGGGGATTTTTACGGGAAAACGGGATTACGGTGGCTGGTCTTCGATTTACCATCGCTGGAGAGTGATGCACCATGGTACTGTTCCGTTTCAAATCCACGCACGCATTTGTAAAGGTCGTACGGCACTGTTTCGCCATTTCGGACGGATGTTGCACCTTGCACCGTGGATGTTGCACCCTGTAGATATCGATTATTCGGATGGCCATAACTTCTTGCTTGTTTAGAGTTACGGGAGCCATAACCTGTCAAAACGAAGGCCTCGATGAGTTCTATGGCTTTGACAGCTTTCAACCGTCAACGGATAGATTAATGCCCAAAAAGGACAACCCGAATCTCAATCGGGTCTCGTAAGTTTTTTACCCTTCGTTTTTTCGACACGTTGAATTTTACGGCAAAACGGGATTACGGTGGCCCGTCTTCGACTTCCCATCGCTGGAGAGTGGTCCACCATGGTACTGTTCCGTTTCAAATCCATGCACGCATTTCTAAAAGTCATACGGCACTGTATCGCCATTTCGGACGGATGTTGCACCTTGCACCGTGGATGTTGCACTCTGTAGCTATCGATTATTCGGACAGCCATAACTTCTGGCTCGTTTAGATTTACGGGAGCCATACCCTGTCAGCCTCGATGAGTTCTATGGCTTTGATAGCTTTCAGCCGTCAACGGATAGATTAATGCCCAAAAAGGACAACCCGAATCTCAATCGGGTCTCGTAAGTTTTTTACCCTTCGTTTTTTCGGCACGTGGATTTTTACGGTAAAACGGGATTACCGTGGCCCGTCTTCGACTTCCCATCGCTGGAGAGTAGTGCACCATGGTACTGTTCCATTTCAAATCTATGCACGCGTTTCTAAAAGTCGTACGGCACTGTTTCGCCATTTCGAACGGATGTTGCACCTTGCACTGTGGATGTTGCACCCTGTAGATATCGATTAATCGGATGGCCGTAACATCTGGCTCGTTTAGAGTTACGGGAGCAATAACCTGTCAAAACGAAGGCTTCGATGAGTTCTACGGCTTTGACGGCTATCAGCCGTCAACGGATAGACTAATACCCAAAAAGGACAACCCGAATCTCAATCGGGTCTCGTAAGTTTTTTACCCTTTGTTTTTTCGACACGTGGATTTTTACGGTAAAACGTGATTACGATGCCCCGTTTTCCACTTCCCATCTCTGAAGAGTGGTGCACCATGGCACTGTTCCGTTTCAAATCCATGCACGCATTTCTAAAGGTCGTACGGCACTGTTTCGCCATTTCGGACGGATGTTGCACCTTGCACCGTGGATGTTGCACCCTGTAGATATCGATTATTCGGACGGCCATAACTTCTGGCACGTTTAGAGTTACGGGAGCCATAACCTGTCAAAACGAAGGCCTTGATGAGTTCTACGGCTTCAACAGCTTTCAGCCGTCAACGGATAGATTAATGCCCAAAAAGGACAACCCGAATCTCAATCGGGTCTCGTAAGTTTTTACCCTTTGTTTTTTCGACACGTGCATTTTTAAGGTAAAACGGGATTACCGTAGCCCATCTTCGACTTCCCATCGCTGTAGAGTGATGCACCATGGTACTGTTCTGTTGCAAATCCATGCACGCATTTCTAAAAGTCGTACGGCACCGTTTCTCCATTTCGGACGGATGTTGCACCTTGCACCGTGGATGTTGCACCCTGTAGATATCGACTATTAGGACGGCCATAACTTCTTGCTCGTTTAGAGTTACGGGAGCCATAACCTGTCAAAACGAAGGCCTCGACGAGTCCTATGGCATTGACAGCTTTCAGCCGCCAACGGATAGATTAATGCCCAAAAAGGACAACCCGAATCTCAATCGGGTCTCGTAAGTTTTTTACCCTTCGTTTTTTCGACACGTGGAATTTTACGGTAAAACGGGATTACCGTGGCCCGTCTTCGACTTCCCATTGCTGGAGAGTGGTGCACCATGGTACTGTTCCGTTTCAAATCCATGCACGCATTTCTAAAAGTCATACGGCACTGTTTCGCCATTTCGGACGGATGTTGCACCTTGCACCGTGGATGTTGCACCCTGTAGATATCGATTATTCGAACGGCCATAACTTCTGGCTCGTTTAGAGCTAAAGGCGCCATAACCTGTCAAAACGAAGGCCTCAATGAGTTCTACGGCTTTGATAGCTTTCAGCCACCGACGGATAGATTAATGCCCAAAAAGGACAACCCGAATCTCAATCGGGTCTCGTAAGTTTTTTACACTTCGTTTTTTCGACACGTGGATTTTTACGGTAAAACGGGATTACGGTGGCTGGTCTTCGATTTACCATCGCTGCAGAGTGGTGCACCATGGTACTGTTCCGTTCAAATCCATGCATGCATTTCTAAAGGTCGTACGTCACTGTTTCGCCATTTCGGACGGATGTTGCACCTTGAACCGTGGATGTTGCATCCTGTAGATATCGATTATTCGGATGGCCATAACTTCTGGCTCGTTTAGAGTTACGGGAGCCATAACCTGTCAAAACGAAGGCCTAGATGAGTTCTATGGATTTGATAGCTTACAGCCGTCAACGGAGAGATTAATGCCCAAAAAGGACAACCCGAATCTCAATCGGGTCTCGTAAGTTATTTACCCTTCGTTTTTTCGACACGTGGATTTTTACGGCAAAACGGGATTACCGTGGCTGGACTTCGATTTACCATCGCTGGAGAGTGGTGCACCATGGTACTGTTCCGTTTCAAATCCATGCATGCATTTCTAAAAGTCGTACGGCACTGTTTTGCCATTTTGGACGGATGTTGCACCTTGCACCGTGGATGTTGCACCCTGTAGATATCGATTATTCGGACGGCCATAACTTCTGGCTCGTTTAGAGTTACGGGAGCCATAACCTGTCAAAACGAAGGCCTCGATGAGTTCTATGGATTTGACAGCTTTCAGCCGTCAACGGATAGATTAATGCTCAAAAAGGACAACCCGAATCTTAATAGGATCTCGTAATTTTTTACCCTTCGTTCTTTCGACACGTGGATTTTTACGGCAAAACGGGATTACGGTGGCTGGTCTTCGATTTAACATCACTGGAGAGTGGTGCACCATGGTACTGTTCCGTTTCAAATCCATGCACGTATTTCTAAAAGTTATACGGCATTGTTTC
Source organism: Allium cepa (assembly GCA_030765085.1). Taxonomy (NCBI): domain Eukaryota; kingdom Viridiplantae; phylum Streptophyta; class Magnoliopsida; order Asparagales; family Amaryllidaceae; genus Allium; species Allium cepa. The sequence continues at coordinate 28,102,642 of CM060934.1, read as the reverse complement.
GCCATTTCGGACGGATGTTGCACCTTGCACCGTGGATGTTGCACCCTGTAGATATCGATTATTCGGACGACCATAACTTCTTGCTCGTTTAGAGTTACGGTAGCCATAACCAGTCAAAACGAAGAACTCGATGAGTTCTACGGGTTTGACAGCTTTCAGCTGTCAACGGATAGATTAAAGCCCAAAAAGGACAACCCGAATCTCAATCGGGTCTCGTAAGTTTTTTACCCTTTGTTTTTTCGACACGTGGATTTTTACAGTAAAACGGGATTACGGTGGCTGGTCTTCGATTTACCATCGCTGGAGAGTGGTGCCCATGGTACTGCTCCGTTTCAAATCCATGCACGCATTTCTAAAGGTCGTACGGCACTGTTTCGCAATTTCGGACGGATGTTGCACCTTGCACCGTGGATGTTGCACCCTGTAGATATCGATTATTCGGACGGCCAATTTTAAATCCATGCACGCATTTCTAAAAGTCGTACGGTAATGTTTCGCCATTTCGGACGGATGTTGCACCTTGCACCGTGGAGTTTGCACCCTGTAGATATCGATTATTCGGATGGCCATAACTTCTGGCTCGTTTAGAGTTACGGGAGCCATGACCTGTCAAAACGAAGGCCACGGTGAGTTCTACGGATTTGACCGCTTTCAGCTGTCAACAGATAGATTAATGCCCGAAAAGGACAACCCGAATCTCAATCGGGTCTCGTAAGTTTTTTACCCTTCTTTTTTTCGACACCGGATTTTTACGGTAAAACGGGATTACCGTGCCTTGTCTTCGATTTACCATCGCTGGAGAGTGGTGCACCATGGTACTGTTCCGTTTCAAATCCATGCACGCATTTCTAAAAGTCTACGGCACAATTTCGCCATTTCGGACGGATGTTGCACCTTGCACCGCGGATGTTGCACCCTGTAGATATCGATTATTCGGACGGCCATAACTTCTGGCTCGTTTAGAGTTACGGGAGCCATAACCTATCAAAACGAAGTCCACGGTGAGTTCTACGGCTTTGACAGCTTTCAGCCGTCAACGAATAGGTTAATGCCCGAAAAAGACAACCCGAATCTCAATCGGGGTTCGCAAGTTTTTTACCCTTCGTTTTTTCGACACCGGATTTTTACGGTAACACGGGATTACTGTGCCTCGCCTTCGATTTACCATCGTTGGACAGTGGTGCACCATGGTACTGTTCCGTTTCAAATCCATGCACGCATTTCTAAAAGTCGTACGACACTTTTTCGCCATTTCGGACGGATGTAGCACCTTGCACAACGGATGTTGCACCCTGTAGGTATCGATTATTCGGACGACCATAACTTCTGGCTCGTTTAGAGTTACGGGAGCCATAATCTGTCAAAACGAAGGCCACGGTGAGTTCTACGGCTTTGACAGCTTTCAGCCGTCAACGGATAGATTAATACCTGAAAAGGACAACCCGAATCTCGATCAGGTCTCGTAAGTTTTTTACCCTTCGTTTTTTCGACACCGGATTTTAATGGTAAAAGAGGATTACCGTGGCTCGTCTTCGATTTACCATCGCTGGAGAGTGGTGCACCATGGTACTGTTCCGTTTCAAATCCATGCACGCATTTCTAAAAGTCGTACAGCACTGTTCCTCCATTTCAGACGGATGTTGCACCTTACCCCGCGGATGTTGCACCCTGTACATATCGATTATTCAGACGGCCATAACTTCTGGCTCGCTTAGAGTTACGGGAGCCATAACCTGTCAGAACGAAGGCCACGGTGAGTTCTATGGCTTTGACATCTTTAAGCCAATAACGGATGGATTAATGCCGAAAAGGACAACCCGAATCTCAATCGGGTCTCGTAAGTTTTTTACCCTTCGTTTTTTCGGCACCGGATTTTTACGGTAAAACGGGATTACCGTGCCACGTCTTCGATTTACCATTGCTGGAGAGTGGTGCACTATGGTAATGTTCCGTTTCAAATCCATGCACGCATTTCTAAAAGTCGTACGCCACTGTTTCGCCATTTCGAACGGATGCTGCACCTTGCACCGCGGATGGTGCACCCTGTAGATATCGATTATTCGGACGGTCATAACTTATGGCTCGTTTAGAGTTACGGGAACCATAACCTGCCAAAACGAAGGCCACAGTGAGTTCTACAGCTTTGACAGCTTTCAGCCGTCAACGGATAGATAATGCCCGAAAAGGACAACCCGAATCTCAATCGGGGTTCGTAAGTTTTTTACCCTTCGTTTTTTCGACACCGGATTTTTACGGTAAAACAGGATTACCGTGGCTTGTCTTCGATTTACCATCGCTGGAGAGTGGTGCACCATGGTACCATTCCGTTTCAAATCCATGCACGCATTTGTAAAAGTTGTACGGCATTGTTTCGCCATTTCGGATGGATGTTGCACCTTGCACCGCGGATGTTGCACCTCGTATATATCGATTACTCGAACAGCCATAACTTCTGGCTCGTTTAGATTTACGGGATGCATAACCTGTCAAAACGAAGGCCACGGTGAGTTCTACAGCTTTGACATTTTTCAGCCGTCAACGGATAGATTAATGCCCGAAAAGGACAACCCGAATCTCAATCGGGTCTCGTAAGTTTTTTACCCTTCGTTTTTTCGACACCGGATTTTTACGGTAAAACGGGATTACCGTGCCTCGTCTTCGATTTACCATCGCTGGAGAGTGGTGCACCATGGTACTATTCCTTTTAAAATCCATGCACGCATTTCTAAAAGTCGTACGACACTGTTTCGCCATTTCGGACGGATGTTGCACCTTACCCCGCGGATGTTGCTCCCTGTACATATCGATTATTTGGACGGCCATAACTTCTGGCTCGTTTAGAGTTGCGGGATCCATAACCGGTCAAAACGAAGACCACGGTGAGTTTTACGGCTTTGACCGCTTTCAGCCGTCAACGGAAAGATTAATGCCCGAAAAGGACAACCGGAATCTCAATCCGGTCGCGTAAGTCTTTTACCCTTTGTTTTTTCGACACCGGATTTTAACGGTAAAACAGAATTACCGTGGCTCGTCCTCGATTTACCATCGCTGGAGAGTGGTGCACCATGGAACAGTTCCGTTTCAAATCCATGCACGCATTTCTACAAGTCGTACGACACCGTTTCGCCTTTTCGGACGGATGTTGCACCTTACCCCGCGGATGTTGCATCCTGTACATATCGATTATTCGGACGGCCATAACTTCTGGCTCGTTCAGAGTTACGGAAGCCATAACTTGTAAAAACGAAGGCCACGGTGAGGTCTACGGCTTTGACAGCTTTCAGCCATCAACGGATAGATTAATGCCCGAAAAGGACAACCCGAATCTCAATCGGGTCTCGTAAGTCTTTTACTCTTCGTTTTTTCGACACCGGATTTTTACGGTAAAACGGGATTACCGTGCACGTCTTCAATTTACCATCGCTGGAGAGTGGTGCAACATGAACTGTTCTGTTTCAAATCCATGCACGCATTTCTAAAAGTCGTACGCCACTGTTTCGCCATTTCGGACGGATGTTGCTCCTTGCACCGCGGATGTTGCACCATGTAGATATCGATTATTCGGACGGCCATAACTTCTGGCTCGTTTAGAGGTATGGGAGCCATAACCTGTCAAAACAAAGGCCACGGTGAGTTCTACGGCTTCGACAGCTTTCATACGTCAACGGATAGATTAATGCCCGAAAAGGACAACCCGAATCTCAATTGGATCTCGTAAGTTTTTTGCCCTTCCTTTTTTCGACACCGGATTTTTACAGTAAAACGGGATTACCGTGCCTCGTCTTCGATTTACCATCGCTGGAGAGTGGTGCACCATGGTACTGTTCCGTTTCAAATCCATGCATGCATTTCTAAAAGTCTTTACGCCACTGTTTCGCCATTTCGGACGGATGTTGCACCTTGCACCGCGGATGTTGCACCCTGTAGATATCGATTATTCGGACGGCCATAACTTCTGGCTCGTTTAGAGTTATGGAAGCCATAACCTGTCAAAACGAAGGCCACGGTGAGTTCGACGGGTTTGACCGCTTTCAGCCGTCAACGGATAGATTAATGCCTGAAAAGGACAAACCGAATCTCAATCGGGTCTCGTAAGTTTTTTACCCTTCGTTTTTTCGATACCGGATTTTTACGGTAAAACGGGATTACCGTGCCTCGTCTTCGATTTACCATCGCTGGAGAGTGGTGCAGCATGGTACTGTTCCGTTTTAAATCCATGCACGCATTTCTAAAAGTCGTACGACACTGTTTCGCCATTTCGGACGGATGTTGCACCTTGCACCGCGGATGTTGCACCCTGTAGATATCGATTATTCGGACGGTCATAACTTCTGGCTCGTTTAGAGTTACGTGAGCCATAACCTGTCAAAACGAAGGCCGCGGTGAGTTCTACGGTTTTGATAGCTTTCAGCCGTCAATGGATAGATTAATGCCCAAAAAGGGCAACCCGAATCTCAATCGGGTCTAGTAAGTTTTTTACCCTTCATTTTTTCGACACTGGATTTTTATGGTAAAACGGGATTACCGTGGCTCGTCTTCGATTTACCATTGCTGGAGAGTGGTGCACCATGGTATTGTTCCGTTTCAAATCCATGCATGCATTTCTAAAAGTCGTACGGCACTATTTTGCCATTTCGGACGGATGTTGCACCTTGCACCGCGGATGTTGTACCCTATAGATATCGATTATTCGAACGGCCATAACTTCTGGCTCGTTTAGAGTTACGGGAGCCATAACCTGTCAAAACGAAGGCCAAGGTGAGTTCTACGGCTTTGACAGCTTTCAGCCATCAACGGATAGATTAATGCCCAAAATGGACAACCCGAATCTCAATCGGGTCTCGTAAGTTTTTTACCCATCGTTTTTTCGACGCCGGATTTTAACGGTAAAACGGGATTACCGTGGCTCGTCTTCGATTTACCATCGCTGGAGAGTGGTGCACCATGGTACTGTTCCATTTCAAATCCATGCACGCATTTCTAAAAGTCGTACGGCACTGTTTCGCCATTTCGGACTGATGTTGCACCTTGCAACGCGGATGTTGCGCCCTGTAGATATCGATTATTCGGACGGTCATAACTTTTGGCTCGTTTAGAGTTACGGGAGCCATAATCTGTCAAATCGAAGGCCACGGTGAGTTCTACGGCTTTGACAGCTTTCAGCCGTTAACGGATAGATTAATGCCCAAAAAGGACAACCCGAATCTCAATAGGGTCTCGTAAGTTTTTTACCCATCGTTTTTTCGACGCCGGATTTTAACGGTAAAACGGGATTACCGTGGCTCATCTTCAATTTACCATCGCTGGAGAGTGGTGCACCATGGTCCTGTTCCGTTTCAAATCCATGCACGCATTTCTAAAATTCGTACGGCACTGTTTCGCCATTTCGGACGAATGTTGCACCTTGCACCGCGGACGTTGCGCCCTGTAGATATCGATTATTCGGACGACCATAACTTCTGGCTCGTTTAGAGATACGAGAGCCATAACCTGTCAAAACGAAGGCCATGGTGAGTTCTACGTTTTGACAGCTTTCAGCCGTCAACGGATAGATTAATGGCCGAAAAGGACAACCCGAATCTCAGTAGGGTCTCGTAAGTTTTTTACCCTTCGTTTTTTCGACACCGGATTTTAACGGTAAAACGGGATTACCGTGGCTCGTCTTCGATTTACCATCGCTGGAGAGTGATGCACCATGGTACTGTTCCGTTTCAAATCCATGCATGCATTTCTAAAAGTCGTAAGGCACTGTTTCGCCATTTCGGACGGATGTTGCACCTTGCACCGCGGATGTTGCACCCTGTAGATATCGATTATTCGGACGACCATAACTTCTGGCTCGTTTAGAGTTACGGGATCCATAACCTATCAAAAAGAAGGCCACGGTGAGTTTTACGGCTTTGACCGCTTTCAGCCGTCAACGGATAGATTAATGCCCAATAAGGACAACCCGAATCTCAATCGGGTCTCGTAAGTTTTTTACCCTTCGTTTTTTCGACACCGGATTTTAACGGTAAAAAGGGATTACCATGCCTCGTCTTCGATTTACCATCGCTGGAGAGTGGTGCACCATGGTACTGTTCCGTTTCAAATCCATGCACGCATTTCTAAAAGTCGTACGGCACTGTTTCGCCATTTCGGACGGATGTTGCACCTTGCACCGCGGATGTTGCGCCCTGTAGATATCGATTATTCGGACGGTCATAACTTCTGGCTCGTTTAGAGTTACGGGAGCCATAACCTGTCAAAACGAAGGCCACGGTGAGTTCTACGGCTTTGACTGCTTTCAGCCGTCAACGGATAGATTAATGCCCGAAAAGGACAACCCGAATCTCAATCGGGTCTCGTAAGTTTTTTACCCTTCGTTTTTTCGACACCGGATTTTTACGGTAAAACGGGATTACTGTGGCTCGTCTTCGATTTACCATCGCTGAACAGTGGTGCACCATGGTAATATTCCGTTTCAAATTCATGCATGCACTTATAAAAGTCGTACGGCATTGTTTCGCCATTTCGGACGGATGTTGCACCTTGCACCGCGGATGTTGCACCCTATAGATATCGATTATTCGGACGGCCATAACTTCTGACTCGTTTAAAGTTACGGGAGCCATAACCTGTCAAAACGAAGCCACGGTGAGTTTTACGGCTTTGACCGCTTTTAGCCGTCAACGGATAGATTAATGCCCAAGAAGGACAACCCGAATCTCAATCGGGTCTCGTAAGTTTTTTACCCTTCGTTTTTTCGACACCGGATTTTAGCGGTAAAACGGGATTACCGTGCCTTGTCTTCGATTTACCATCGCTGGAGAGTGGTGCACCATGGTACTGTTCCGTTTCAAATCCATGCACGCATTTCTAAAAGTCGTATGGCACTATTTCGCCGTTTCGGACGGATGTTGCACCTTGCACCGCGGATGTTGCACCCTGTAGATATCGATTATTCGGACGGTCATAACTTCTGGCTCGTTTTGAATTACGGGAGCCATAACCTGTCAAAACGAAGGCCACGGTGAGTTCTACGGTTTTGACAGCTTTCAGCCGTCAACGGATAGATTAATGCCCAAAAAGGACAACCCAAATCTCAATCGGGTCTCGTAAGATATTTACCCTTCGTTTTTTCGACACCGGATTTTAACGGTAAAACGGGATTACCGTGGCTCGTCTTCGATTTACCATCGCTGGAGAGTGGTGCACCATGGTACTGTTCCATTTCAAATCCATGCACGCATTTCTAAAAGTCGTACGACACAATTTCGCCATTTCGGACGGATGTTGCACCTTGCACCGCGGATGTTGCACCCTGTAGATATCGATTATTCGGACGGCCATAACTTCTGGCTCGTTTAGAGTTACAGGAGCCATAACCTGCCAATACGAAGGCCACCGTGATTTTTACGGCTTTGACCGCTTTCAGCCGTCAACGGATAGATTAATGCTCGAAAAGGACAACTCGAATCTCAATCGGGTCTCGTAAGTTTTTTACCCTTCGTTTTTTCGACATCGGATTTTTACGGTAAAACTGGATTACCGTGCCTCGTCCTCGATTTACCACCGCTGGAGAGTGGTGCACCATGGTACAGTTTCGTTTCAAATCCATGCACACATTTCTAAAAGTCGTACGACACTTTTTCACCGTTTTGGACGGATGTTGCACCTTGCACCGCGGATGTTGCACCCTGTAGATATCGATTATTCAAACGGTCATAATTTCTGGCTCGTTTAGAGTTACGGGAGCCATAACCTATCAAAACGAAGGCCACGGTGAGTTCTACGGCTTTGACAGCTTTTAGCCGTCAACTGATAGATTAATGCCCAAAAAGGACAACCCGAATCTCAATCGGGTCTCGTAAGTTTTTTGCCCTTCGTTTTTTCGACACCGGATTTTTACGGTAAAACGGGATTACCGTGGCTCGTCTTCGATTTACCATCGCTGGAGAGTGGTGCACCATGGTACTGTTCCGTTTCAAATCCATGCACTGCATTTCTAAAAGTCGTACGGCACTGTTTCGCCATTTCGGACGGATGTTGCACCTTGCACCGCGGATGTTGCACCCTGTAGATATCGATTATTCGGACGGCCATAACTTCTGCCTCGTTTAGAGTTACAGGAGCCATAACCTGTCAAAACGAAGGCCAAGGTGAGTTCTACGGCTTTGACAGCTTTCAGCCGTCAACGGATAGATTAATGCCCGAAAAGGACAACCCGAATCTCAATCGGGTCTCGTAAGTTTTTTGCCCTTCGTTTTTCGACACTGGATTTTTATGGTAAAACGGAATTACCGTGGCTCGTCTTCGATTTACCATTGCTGGAGAGTGGTGCACCATGGTATTGTTCCGTTTCAAATCCATGCACGCATTTCTAAAAGTCGTACGACACTTTTTTGCCATTTCGGACGGATGTTGCACCTTGCACCGCGGATGTTGCACCCTGTAGATATCAATTATTCGGACGGCCATAACTTCTGGCTCGTTTAGAGTTACGGGAGCCATAACCTGTCAAAACGAAGGCCACGGTGAGTTCTACGTCTTTGACCGCTTTCAGCCGTCAACGGATAGATTAATGCCCGAAAAGGACAACCCGAATCTCAATCGGGCCTCGTAAGTTTTTTACCCTTTGTTTTTTCGACACTGGATTTTTTCGGTAAAACGGGATTACCGTGGCTCGTCTTCGATTTACCGTCGCTGGAGTGTGGTGCACCATGGTACTGTTCCGTTTCAAATCCATGCATGCATTTCTAAAAGTCGTACGACACTGTTTCGCCATTTCGGACAGAAGTTGCACCTTGCACCGCGGATGTTGCACCCTTTAGATATCGATTATTCGGACGGCCATAACTTCTGGCTCGTTTAGAGTTACGGGAGCCATCACCTGTCAAAACGAAGGCCACGGTGAGTTTTATGGCTTTGACTGCTTTCGGCCGTCAACGGATAGATTAATGCCCAAAAAGGACAATCTGAATCTCAATCGGGCCTCGTAAGTTTTTTACCCTTCGTTTTTTCGACAACAGATTTTTACGCTAAAACGGGGTTTATCGCGCCTCGTCTTCGATTTACCATCGCTGGAGAGTGGTGCACAATGGTACTGTTCCGTTTCAAATCCATGCACGCATTTCTAAAAGTCGTACGACACTGTTTCGCCGTTTCGGACGGATGTTGCACCTTGCACCGCGGATGTTGCACCCTTTACTTATCGATCATTCGGACGGCCATAACTTCTGGCTCGTTTAGAGTTACGGGAGCCATAACCTGTCAAAACGAAGGACACGGTGAGTTCTACGGCTTTGAAAGCTTTCAGCCATCAACGGATAGATTAATGCCCGAAAAGGACAACCCGAATCTCAATCGGGTCTCGTAAGTTTTTTGCCCTTCATTTTTTCGACACCGGATTTTTACGGTAAAACGAGATTACCGTGGCTCGTCTTCGATTTACCATCGCTGGAGAGTGGTGCACCATGGTACTATTCCGTTTCAAATCCATGCACGCATTTCTAAAAGTCGTACGGCACTGTTTCGCCATTTCGGACGGATGTTGCACCTTGCACCGCGGATGTTGCACCCTGTAGATATCAATTATTCGGACGGCCATAAGTTCTGGCTCGTTTAGAGTTACGGGAGCCATAACCTGTCAAAACGAAGGCCACGGTGAGTTCTACGGCTTTGACCGCTTTTAGCCGTCTACGGATAGATTAATGCCCGAAAAGTACAACCCGAATCTCCATCGGGCCTCGTAAGTTTTTTACCCTTCGTTTTTTGGACACCGGATTTTTACAGTAAAACGCGATTACCGTGGCTCGTCTTCGATTTACCATCGCTGGAGTGTGGTGCACCATGGTACTGTTCCGTTTCAAATCCATGCATGCATTTCTAAAAGTCGTACGACACTGTTTCGCCATTTCGGACGGATGTTGCACCTTGCACCGCGGATGTTGCACCATTTAGATATCGATTATTTGGACGGCCATAACTTCCGGCTCGTTTAGAGTTACGGGAGCCATAACCTGTCAAAACGAAGGCCACGGTGAGTTTTACGGCTTTGACTGCTTTCGGCCGTCAACGAATAGATTAATGCCCAAAAAGGACAATTCGAATCTCAATCGGGCCTCGTAAGTTTTTTACCCTTCGTTTTTTCGACAATAGATTATTACGCTAAAACGGGATTACCGCGCCTCGTCTTCGATTTACCATCGCTGGAGAGTGGTGCACCATGGTACTGTTCTGTTTCAAATCCATGCACGCATTTCTAAATGTCGTACGAAACTGTTTCGCCGTTTCGGACGGATGTTGCACCTTGCACCGCGGATGTTGCACCCTGTACTTATCGATCATTCGGACGGCCATAACTTCTGGCTCGTTTAGAGTTACTGGAGCCATAACCTGTCAAAACGAAGGCCACGGTGAGTTCTACGGCTTTGAAAGCTTTCAGCCGTCAACGGATAGATTAATGCCCGAAAAGGACAACCCGAATCTCAATCGGGTCTCGTAAATTTTTTGCCCTTCGTTTTTTCGACGCCGGATTTTTACGGTAAAACGGGATTACCGTGGCTCGTCTTCGATTTACCATCGCTGGAGAGTGGTACACCATAGTACTGTTCCGTTTCAAATCCATGCACGCATTTCTAAATGCCGTACAGCACTGTTACGCCATTTCGGACGGATGTTGCACCTTGCACCGCGGATGTTGCACCCTGTAGATATCGATTATTCGGATGGCCATAACTTCTGGCTCGTTTAGAGTTACGAGAGCCATAACCTGTCAAAACGAAGGGCACGGTGAGTTCTACGGCATTGACCGCTTTCAGCCGTCAACGGATAGATTAATGCCCGAAAAGGACAACCCGAATCTCAATCGGGCCTCGTAAGTTTTTTACCCTTCGTTTTTTCGACACCACATTTTTACGGTAAAACGGGATTACCGTAGCTCGTCTTCGATTTACCAACGCTGGAGTGTGGTGCACCAGGGTACCGTTCCGTTTCAAATCCATCCATGCATTTCTAAAAGTCGTACGACACTGTTTCGCCATTTCGGACGGATGTTGCACCTTGCACCGCGTATGTTGCACCCTGTAGATATCGATTATTCGGACGTCCATAACTTCTGGCTCGTTTAGAGTTACGGGAGCCATAACCTGTCAAAACGAAGGCCACGGTGAGTTTTACGGCTTTGACCGCTTTCAGTCGTCAACGGATAGAATAATGCCCAAAAAGGACAACTCGAATCTCAATCGGGCCTCGTAAGTTTTTTACCCTTCGTTTTTTCGACACCGGATTTTTAGGGTAAAACGGGATTACCGTGCCTCGTCTTCGATTTACCATCGATGGAGAGTGGTGCACCATGGAACTTTTCCGTTTCATATCCATGCATGCATTTCTAAAAGTCGTACGTCACTGTTTCGCCATTTCGGACGGATGTTGCACCTTGCACCGCGGATGTTGCACCTTGCACCACGGATGTTGCACCCTGTAGATACCGATGATTCGCATGGTCATAACTTCTGGCTCGTTTAGAGTTACGGGAGCCATAACCTGTCGAAACGAAGGCCACGGTGAGTTCTACGGCTTTGACAGCTTTCAGCCGCCAACGGATAGATTAATTCCCAAAAAGGACAACCCGAATCTCAATCGGGTCTCGTAAGTTTTTTACCAATCGTTTTTTCGACGTCGTATTTTAACGGTAAAACGGGATTACCGTGACTCGTCTTCAATTTACCATCGCTGGGGAGTGGTGCACCATAGTACTGTTCCGTTTCAAATCCATGCACGCATTTTTAAAAGTCGTACGGCACTGTTTCGCCATTTCAGACGGATGTTGCACCTTGCACCACGGACGTTGCACCCTGTAGATATCGATTATTCGGACGGCCATAACTTCTGGCTCGTTTAGAGTTACGGAAGCCATAACCTGTCAAAACGAAGGCCACGTTGAGTTCTACGGCTTTGACAGCTTTCAGCCATCAACGGATAGATTAATGCCTGAAAAGGACAACCAGAATCTCAATCGGGTCTCGTAAGTTTTTTACCCTTCGTTTTTTCGACACCGGATTTTAAAGGTAAAACGGGATTACCGTGGCTCGTCTTCGATTTACCATCGCTGAAGAGTGGTGCACCATGGTACTGTTCCGTGTCAAATCCGTGCATGCATTTCTAAAAGTCGTACGACACTGTTTTGCCATTTCGGACGGATGTTGCACCTTGCACCGCGGATGTTGCACCCTGTAGATATCGATTATTCGGACGGCCATAACTTTTGGCTCGTTTAGAGTTACGGGAGCCATAACCTGTCAAAACGAAGGCCACGGTGAGTTCTACGGCTTTAACCTCTTTCTTCCATCAACGGATAGATTAATGCCCGAAAAGGACAACCCGAATTTCAATCGGGTCTCGTATATTTTTTACCCTTCGTTTTTTCAACACCGGATTTTTACGGTAAAACGGGATTACCGTGGCTCGTCTTCGAATTACCATCGCTGGAGAGTGGTGCACCATGGTGCTGTTCCGTTTCAAATCCATGCATGCATTTCTAAAAGTCGTACGGCACTGTTTCGTCATTTCGGACGGATGTTGCACCTTGCACAGCGGATGTTGCACCCTATAGATATCGATTATTCGAACAGCCATAACTTCTGGCTCGTTTAGAGTTACGGGAGCCATAACCTGTCAAAACGAAGGCCACGATGAGTTCTACGGCTTTGACCGCTTTCAGCCGTCGACGGATAGATTAATGCCCTAAAAGGACAACCCGAATCTCAATCGGGTCTCGTATGTTTTTTACCCTTCGTTTTTTCGACACCGGATTTTTACGGTAAAATGGGATTACCGTGGCTCGTCTTCGATTTACCATCGCTGGAGAGTGGTGCACCATGGTACTGTTCCGTTTCAAATCCATGCATGCATTTCTAAAAGTCGTACGACACTGTTTCACAATTTCGGACGGATGTTGCACCTTGCACCGCGAATGTTGCACCCTGTAGATATCGATTATTCGGACGGCCATAACTTCTGGCTCGTTTAGAGTTACGGGAGTCATAACCTGTCAAAACGAAGGCCACGGTGAGTTTTACGGCTTTGACTGCTTTCGGCCGTCAACGGATAGATTAATGCCCAAAAAGGACAAACCGAATCCCAATCGGGCCTCGTAAGTTTTTTACCCTTCGTTTTTTCGACACCAGATTTTTATGCTAAAACGGGATTACCGCGCCTCGTCTTCGATTTACCATCGCTGGAGAGGGGTGCACCATGGTACTGTTCTGTTTCAAATCCTTGCACGCATTTCTAAAAGTCGTACGACACTGTTTCGCCGTTTCGGACGGATGTTGCACCTTGCATCGCGGATGTTGCACCCTGTAGATATCGATTATTAGGACGACCATAACTTCTGGCTCGTTTAGATTTACGGGAGCCATAACCTGTCAAAACGAAGGCCATGGTGAGTTCTACGCCTTTGAAAGCTTTCAGCCGTCAACGGATAGATTAATTCCCGAAAAGGACAACCCGAATCTCAATCGGGTCTCGTAAGTTTTTGCCCTTCGTTTTTTCGACACCGGATTTTTACGGTAAAACGGGATTACCGTGGTTCGTCTTAGATTTACCATCGCTGGAGAGTGGTGCACCATGGTCCTGTTCCGTTTCAAATCCATGCACGCATTTCTAAAATTCGTACGGCACTGTTTCGCCATTTCGGACGAATGTTGCACCTTGCACCGCGGACGTTGCGCCCTGTAGATATCGATTATTCGGACGGCCATAACTTCTGGCTCGTTTAGAGATACGAGAGCCATAACCTGTCAAAACGAAGGCCATGGTGAGTTCTACGTTTTGACAGCTTTCAGCCGTCAACGGATAGATTAATGGCCGAAAAGGACAACCCGAATCTCAGTAGGGTCTCGTAAGTTTTTTACCCTTCGTTTTTTCGACACCGGATTTTAACGGTAAAACGGGATTACCGTGGCTCGTCTTCGATTTACCATCGCTGGAGAGTGATGCACCATGGTACTGTTCCGTTTCAAATCCATGCATGCTTTTCTAAAAGTCGTAAGGCACTGTTTCGCCATTTCGGACGGATGTTGCACCTTGCACCGCGGATGTTGCACCCTGTAGATATCGATTATTCGGACGACCATAACTTCTGGCTCGTTTAGAGTTACGGGATCCATAACCTATCAAAAAGAAGGCCACGGTGAGTTTTACGGCTTTGACCGCTTTCAGCCGTCAACGGATAGATTAATGCCCAATAAGGACAACCCGAATCTCAATCGGGTCTCGTAAGTTTTTTACCCTTCGTTTTTTCGACACCGGATTTTAACGGTAAAAAGGGATTACCATGCCTCGTCTTCGATTTACCATCGCTGGAGAGTGGTGCACCATGGTACTGTTCCGTTTCAAATCCATGCACGCATTTCTAAAAGTCGTACGGCACTGTTTCGCCATTTCGGACGGATGTTGCACCTTGCACCGTGGATGTTGCGCCCTGTAGATATCGATTATTCGGACGGTCATAACTTCTGGCTCGTTTAGAGTTACGGGAGCCATAACCTGTCAAAACGAAGGCCACGGTGAGTTCTACGGCTTTGACTGCTTTCAGCCGTCAACGGATAGATTAATGCCCGAAAAGGACAACCCGAATCTCAATCGGGTCTCGTAAGTTTTTTACCCTTCGTTTTTTCGACACCGGATTTTTACGGTAAAACGGGATTACTGTGGCTCGTCTTCGATTTACCATCGCTGGAGAGTGATGCACCATGGTACTGTTCCGTTTCAAATCCATGCATGCACTTATAAAAGTCGTAAGGCACTGTTTCGCCATTTCGGACGGATGTTGCACCTTGCACCGCGGATGTTGCACCCTGTAGATATCGATTATTCGGACGACCATAACTTCTGGCTCGTTTAGAGTTACGGGATCCATAACCTGTCAAAACGAAGCCACGGTGAGTTTTACGGCTTTGACCGCTTTCAGCCGTCAACGGATAGATTAATGCCCAATAAGGACAACCCGAATCTCAATCGGGTCTCGTAAGTTTTTTACCCTTCGTTTTTTCGACACCGGATTTTAACGGTAAAAAGGGATTACCATGCCTCGTCTTCGATTTACCATCGCTTGAGAGTGGTGCACCATGGTACTGTTCCGTTTCAAATCCATGCACGCATTTCTAAAAGTCGTACGGCACTGTTTCGCCATTTCGGACGGATGTTGCACCTTGCACCGCGGATGTTGCGCCCTGTAGATATCGATTATTCGGACGGTCATAACTTCTGGCTCGTTTAGAGTTACGGGAGCCATAACCTGTCAAAACGAAGGCCACGGTGAGTTCTACGGCTTTGACTGCTTTCAGCCGTCAACGGATAGATTAATGCCCGAAAAGGACAACCCGAATCTCAATCGGGTCTCGTAAGTTTTTTACCCTTCGTTTTTTCGACACCGGATTTTTACGGTAAAACGGGATTACTGTGGCTCGTCTTCGATTTACCATCGCTGAAGAGTGGTGCACCATGGTAATATTCCGGTTCAAATTCATGCATGCACTTATAAAAGTCGTACGGCATTGTTTCGCCATTTCGGACGGATGTTGCACCTTGCACCGTGGATGTTGCACCCTATAGATATCGATTATTCGGACGGCCATAACTTCTGACTCGTTTAAAGTTACGGGAGCCATAACCTGTCAAAACGAAGCCACGGTGAGTTTTACGGCTTTGACCGCTTTTAGCCGTCAACGGATAGATTAATGCCCAAGAAGGACAACCCGAATCTCAATCGGGTCTCGTAAGTTTTTTACCCTTCGTTTTTTCGACACCGGATTTTGGCGGTAAAACGGGATTACCGTGCCTTGTCTTCGATTTACAATCGCTGGAGAGTGGTGCACCATGGTACTGTTCCGTTTCAAATCCATGCACGCATTTCTAAAAGTCGTATGGCACTGTTTCGCCGTTTCGGACGGATGTTGCACCTTGCACCGCGGATGTTGCACCCTGTAGATATCGATTATTCGGACGGTCATAACTTCTGGCTCGTTTTGAATTACGGGAGCCATAACCTGTCAAAACGAAGGCCACGGTGAGTTCTACGGTTTTGACAGCTTTCAGCCGTCAACGGATAGATTAATGCCCAAAAAGGACAACCCAAATCTCAATCGGGTCTCGTAAGATATTTACCCTTCGTTTTTTCGACACCGGATTTTAACGGTAAAACGGGATTACCGTGGCTCGTCTTCGATTTACCATCGCTGGAGAGTGGTGCACCATGGTACTGTTCCATTTCAAATCCATGCACGCATTTCTAAAAGTCGTACGACACAATTTCGCCATTTCGGACGGATGTTGCACCTTGCACCGCGGATGTTGCACCCTGTAGATATCGATTATTCGGACGGCCATAACTTCTGGCTCGTTTAGAGTTACAGGAGCCATAACCTGCCAATACGAAGGCCACCGTGATTTTTACGGCTTTGACCGCTTTCAGCCGTCAACGGATAGATTAATGCTCGAAAAGGACAACTCGAATCTCAATCGGGTCTCGTAAGTTTTTTACCCTTCGTTTTTTCGACATCGGATTTTTACGGTAAAACTGGATTACCGTGCCTCGTCCTCGATTTACCACCGCTGGAGAGTGGTGCACCATGGTACAGTTTCGTTTCAAATCCATGCACACATTTCTAAAAGTCGTACGACACTTTTTCACCGTTTTGGACGGATGTTGCACCTTGCACCGCGGATGTTGCACCCTGTAGATATCGATTATTCAAACGGTCATAATTTCTGGCTCGTTTAGAGTTACGGGAGCCATAACCTATCAAAACGAAGGCCACGGTGAGTTCTACGGCTTTGACAGCTTTTAGCCGTCAACTGATAGATTAATGCCCAAAAAGGACAACCCGAATCTCAATCGGGTCTCGTAAGTTTTTTGCCCTTCGTTTTTTCGACACCGGATTTTTACGGTAAAACGGGATTACCGTGGCTCGTCTTCGATTTACCATCGCTGGAGAGTGGTGCACCATGGTACTGTTCCGTTTCAAATCCATGCACTGCATTTCTAAAAGTCGTACGGCACTGTTTCGCCATTTCGGACGGATGTTGCACCTTGCACCGCGGATGTTGCACCCTGTAGATATCGATTATTCGGACGGCCATAACTTCTGCCTCGTTTAGAGTTACAGGAGCCATAACCTGTCAAAACGAAGGCCAAGGTGAGTTCTACGGCTTTGACAGCTTTCAGCCGTCAACGGATAGATTAATGCCCGAAAAGGACAACCCGAATCTCAATCGGGTCTCGTAAGTTTTTTGCCCTTCGTTTTTCGACACTGGATTTTTATGGTAAAACGGAATTACCGTGGCTCGTCTTCGATTTACCATTGCTGGAGAGTGGTGCACCATGGTATTGTTCCGTTTCAAATCCATGCACGCATTTCTAAAAGTCGTACGGCACTTTTTTGCCATTTCGGACGGATGTTGCACCTTGCACCGCGGATGTTGCACCCTGTAGATATCAATTATTCGGACGGCCATAACTTCTGGCTCGTTTAGAGTTACGGGAGCCATAACCTGTCAAAACGAAGGCCACGGTGAGTTCTACGTCTTTGACCGCTTTCAGCCGTTAACGGATAGATTAATGCCCGAAAAGGACAACCCGAATCTCAATCGGGCCTCGTAAGTTTTTTACCCTTTGTTTTTTCGACACTGGATTTTTTCGGTAAAACGGGATTACCGTGGCACGTCTTCGATTTACCGTCGCTGGAGTGTGGTGCACCATGGTACTGTTCCGTTTCAAAGCCATGCATGCATTTCTAAAAGTCGTACGACACTGTTTCGCCATTTCGGACAGAAGTTGCACCTTGCACCGTGGATGTTGCACCCTTTAGATATCGATTATTCGGACGGCCATAACTTCTGGCTCGTTTAGAGTTACGGGAGCCATCACCTGTCAAAACGAAGGCCACGGTGAGTTTTATGGCTTTGACTGCTTTCGGCCGTCAACGGATAGATTAATGCCCAAAAAGGACAATCCGAATCTCAATCGGGCCTCGTAAGTTTTTTACCCTTCGTTTTTTCGACAACAGATTTTTACGCTAAAACGGGGTTTATCGCGCCTCGTCTTCGATTTACCATCGCTGGAGAGTGGTGCACAATGGTACTGTTCCGTTTCAAATCCATGCACGCATTTCTAAAAGTCGTACGACACTGTTTCGCCGTTTCGGACGGATGTTGCACCTTGCACCGCGGATGTTGCACCCTTTACTTATCGATCATTCGGACGGCCATAACTTCTGGCTCGTTTAGAGTTACGGGAGCCATAACCTGTCAAAACGAAGGACACGGTGAGTTCTACGGCTTTGAAAGCTTTCAGCCATCAACGGATAGATTAATGCCCGAAAAGAACAACCCGAATCTCAATCGGGTCTCGTAAGTTTTTTGCCCTTCATTTTTTCGACACCGGATTTTTACGGTAAAACGAGATTACCGTGGCTCGTCTTCGATTTACCATCGCTGGAGAGTGGTGCACCATGGTACTATTCCGTTTCAAATCCATGCACGCATTTCTAAAAGTCGTACGGCACTGTTTCGCCATTTCGGACGGATGTTGCACCTTGCACCGCGGATGTTGCACCCTGTAGATATCAATTATTCGGACGGCCATAAGTTCTGGCTCGTTTAGAGTTACGGGAGCCATAACCTGTCAAAACGAAGGCCACGGTGAGTTCTACGGCTTTGACCGCTTTCAGCCGTCTACGGATAGATTAATGCCCGAAAAGTACAACCCGAATCTCAAACGGGCCTCGTAAGTTTTTTACCCTTCGTTTTTTGGACACCGGATTTTTACAGTAAAACGCGATTACCGTGGCTCGTCTTCGATTTACCATCGCTGGAGTGTGGTGCACCATGGTACTGTTCCGTTTCAAATCCATGCATGCATTTCTAAAAGTCGTACGACACTGTTTCACCATTTCGGACGGATGTTGCACCTTGCACCGCGGATGTTGCACCATTTAGATATCGATTATTTGGACGGCCATAACTTCCGGCTCGTTTAGAGTTACGGGAGCCATAACCTGTCAAAACGAAGGCCACGGTGAGTTTTACGGCTTTGACTGCTTTCGGCCGTCAACGAATAGATTAATGCCCAAAAAGGACAATTCGAATCTCAATCGGGCCTCGTAAGTTTTTTACCCTTCGTTTTTTCGACAATAGATTATTACGCTAAAACGGGATTACCGCGCCTCGTCTTCGATTTACCATCGCTGGAGAGTGGTGCACCATGGTACTGTTCTGTTTCAAATCCATGCACGCATTTCTAAATGTCGTACGAAACTGTTTCGCCGTTTCGGACGGATGTTGCACCTTGCACCGCGGATGTTGCACCCTGTACTTATTGATCATTCGGACGGCCATAACTTCTGGCTCGTTTAGAGTTACTGGAGCCATAACCTGTCAAAACGAAGGCCACGGTGAGTTCTACGGCTTTGAAAGCTTTCAGCCGTCAACGGATAGATCAATGCCCGAAAAGGACAACCCGAATCTCAATCGGGTCTCGTAAATTTTTTGCCCTTCGTTTTTTCGACGCCGGATTTTTACGGTAAAACGGGATTACCGTGGCTCGTCTTCGATTTACCATCGCTGGAGAGTGGTACACCATAGTACTGTTCCGTTTCAAATCCATGCACGCATTTCTAAATGCCGTACAGCACTGTTACGCCATTTCGGACGGATGTTGCACCTTGCACCGCGGATGTTGCACCCTGTAGATATCGATTATTCGGATGGCCATAACTTCTGGCTCGTTTAGAGTTACGAGAGCCATAACCTGTCAAAACGAAGGGCACGGTGAGTTCTACGGCATTGACCGCTTTCAGCCGTCAACGGATAGATTAATGCCCGAAAAGGACAACCCGAATCTCAATCGGGCCTCGTAAGTTTTTTACCCTTCGTTTTTTCGACACCACATTTTTACGGTAAAACGGGATTACCGTAGCTCGTCTTCGATTTACCAACGCTGGAGTGTGGTGCACCAGGGTACCGTTCCGTTTCAAATCCATCCATGCATTTCTAAAAGTCGTACGACACTGTTTCGCCATTTCGGACGGATGTTGCACCTTGCACCGCGTACGTTGCACCCTGTAGATATCGATTATTCGGACGTCCATAACTTCTGGCTCGTTTAGAGTTACGGGAGCCATAACCTGTCAAAACGAAGGCCACGGTGAGTTTTACGGCTTTGACCGCTTTCAGTCGTCAACGGATAGATTAATGCCCAAAAAGGACAACTCGAATCTCAATCGGGCCTCGTAAGTTTTTTACCCTTCGTTTTTTCGACACCGGATTTTTAGGGTAAAACGGGATTACCGTGCCTCGTCTTCGATTTACCATCGATGGAGAGTGGTGCACCATGGAACTTTTCCGTTTCATATCCATGCATGCATTTCTAAAAGTCGTACGTCACTGTTTCGCCATTTCGGACGGATGTTGCACCTTGCACCGCGGATGTTGCACCTTGCACCACGGATGTTGCACCCTGTGGATATCGATGATTCGCATGGTCATAACTTCTGGCTCGTTTAGAGTTACGGGAGCCATAACCTGTCAAAACGAAGGCCACGGTGAGTTCTACGGCTTTGACAGCTTTCAGCCGCCAACGGATAGATTAATTCCCAAAAAGGACAACCCGAATCTCAATCGGGTCTCGTAAGTTTTTTACCAATCGTTTTTTCGACGTCGTATTTTAACGGTAAAACGGGATTACCGTGACTCGTCTTCAATTTACCATCGCTGGGGAGTGGTGCACCATAGTACTGTTCCGTTTCAAATCCATGCATGCATTTTTAAAAATCGTACGGCACTGTTTCGCCATTTCGGACGGATGTTGC
This sequence comes from Allium cepa, assembly GCA_030765085.1. Lineage (NCBI taxonomy): Eukaryota > Viridiplantae > Streptophyta > Magnoliopsida > Asparagales > Amaryllidaceae > Allium > Allium cepa. Next base: position 28,081,787 of record CM060934.1, on the reverse strand, counting down.
ACCTTGCACCGTGGATGTTGCACCCTGTAGATATCGATTATTCGGACGGCCATAACTTCTGGCTCGTTTAGAGTTACGGAAGCCATAACCTGTCAAAACGAAGGCCACGTTGAGTTCTACGGCTTTGACAGCTTTCAGCCATCAACGGATAGATTAATGCCTGAAAAGGACAACCAGAATCTCAATCGGGTCTCGTAAGTTTTTTACCCTTCGTTTTTTCGACACCGGATTTTAAAGGTAAAACGGGATTACCATGGCTCGTCTTCGATTTACCATCGCTGAAGAGTGGTGCACCATGGTACTGTTCCGTGTCAAATCCGTGCATGCATTTCTAAAAGTCGTACGACACTGTTTTGCCATTTCGGACGGAGGTTGCACCTTGCACCGCGGATGTTGCACCCTGTAGATATCGATTATTCGGACGGCCATAACTTTTGGCTCGTTTAGAGTTACGGGAGCCATAACCTGTCAAAACGAAGGCCACGGTGAGTTCTACGGCTTTAACCTCTTTCTTCCATCAACGGATAGATTAATGCCCGAAAAGGACAACCCGAATTTCAATCGGGTCTCGTATATTTTTTACCCTTCGTTTTTTCAACACCGGATTTTTACGGTAAAACGGGATTACCGTGGCTCGTCTTCGAATTACCATCGCTGGAGAGTGGTGCACCATGGTGCTGTTCCGTTTCAAATCCATGCATGCATTTCTAAAAGTCGTACGGCACTGTTTCGTCATTTCGGACGGATGTTGCACCTTGCACAGCGGATGTTGCACCCTATAGATATCGACTATTCGAACAGCCATAACTTCTGGCTCGTTTAGAGTTACGGGAGCCATAACCTGTCAAAACGAAGGCCACGATGAGTTCTACGGCTTTGACCGCTTTCAGCCGTCGACGGATAGATTAATGCCCTAAAAGGACAACCCGAATCTCAATCGGGTCTCGTATGTTTTTTACCCTTCGTTTTTTCGACACCGGATTTTTACGGTAAAATGGGATTACCGTGGCTAATCTTCGATTTACCATCGCTGGAGAGTGGTGCACCATGGTACTGTTCCGTTTCAAATCCATGCATGCATTTCTAAAAGTCGTACGACACTGTTTCACAATTTCGGACGGATGTTGCACCTTGCACCGCGAATGTTGCACCCTGTAGATATCGATTATTCGGACGGCCATAACTTCTGGCTCGTTTAGAGTTACGGGAGTCATAACCTGTCAAAACGAAGGCCACGGTGAGTTTTACGGCTTTGACTGCTTTCGGCCGTCAACGGATAGATTAATGCCCAAAAAGGACAAACCGAATCCCAATCGGGCCTCGTAAGTTTTTTACCCTTCGTTTTTTCGACACCAGATTTTTATGCTAAAACGGGATTACCGCGCCTCGTCTTCGATTTACCATCGCTGGAGAGGGGTGCACCATGGTACTGTTCTGTTTCAAATCCTTGCACGCATTTCTAAAAGTCGTACGACACTGTTTCGCCGTTTCGGACGGATGTTGCACCTTGCATCGCGGATGTTGCACCCTGTAGATATCGATTATTAGGACGGCCATAACTTCTGGCTCGTTTAGATTTACGGGAGCCATAACCTGTCAAAACGAAGGCCATGGTGAGTTTTACGGCTTTGAAAGCTTTCAGCCGTCAACGGATAGATTAATGCCCGAAAAGGACAACCCGAATCTCAATCGGGTCTCGTAAGTTTTTGCCCTTCGTTTTTTCGACACCGGATTTTTACGGTAAAACGGGATTACCGTGGTTCGTCTTAGATTTACCATCGCTGGAGAGTGGTGCACCATGGTACTGTTCCGTTTCAAATCCATGCACGCATTTCTAAAAGTCGTACGGTACTGTTTCGCAATTTCGGACGGATGTTGCACCTTGCACCGCGGATGTTGCACCCTGTAGATATCGATTATTCGGACGGCCATAACTTCTGGCTCGTTTAGAGTTACGAGAGCCATAACCTGTCAAAACGAAGGGCACGGTGAGTTCTACGGCTTTTACTGCTTTCTTCCGTCAACGGATAGATTAATATCCGAAAAGGACAACCCGAATCTCAATCGGGCCTCGTAAGTTTTTTACCCTTCGTTTTTTCGACACCAGATTTTTATGGTAAAACGGGATTACCGTGGCTCGTTTTCGATTTACCATCGCTGGAGGGTGGTGCACCAGGGTACTGTTCCGTTTCAAATCCATGCATGCATTTCTAAAAGTCGTACGACACTGTTTCGCCATTTCGGACGGATGTTGCACCTTGCACCGCGGATGTTGCACCCTGTAGATATCGATTATTCGGACGGCCATAACTTCTGGCTCATTTAGAGTTGCGGTAGCCATAACCTGTCAAAACAAAGGCCACGGTGAGTTTTACGGCTTTGACCGCTTTCAGCCATCAACGGATAGATTAATGCACAAAAAGGACAACTCGAATCTCAATCGGGCCTCGTAAGTTTTTTACCCTTCGTTTTTTCGACACCGGATTTTTACGGTAAAACGGGATTACCGTGCCTCGTCATCGATTTACCATCGATGGAGAGTGGTGCACAATGGTACTGTTCCGTTTAATATCCATGCACGCATTTTTAAAAGTCGTACGGCACTGTTTCGCCATTACGGACGGATGTTGCACCTTGCACCGCGGATGTTGCACCTTGCACCGCGGATGTTGCACCCTGTAGATATCGATTATTCGCGTGGTCATAACTTCTGGCTCGTTTAGAGTTACGGGAGCCATAACCTGTCAAAACAAAGGCCACGGTGAGTTCTACGGCTTTGACCACTTTCAGCCGTTAACGGATAGATTAATTCCCAAAAAGGACAACCCAAATCTCAATCGGGTCTCGTAAGTTTTTTACCCTTCGTTTTTTCGACACCGGATTTTTATGGTAAAACGGGATTACCGTGGCTCGTCTTCGAATTACCATCGCTGGAGAGTGGTGCACCATGGTACTGTTCCGTTTCAAATCCATGCATGCATTTCGAAAAGTCGTACGGCACTGTTTCGTCATTTCGGACGGATGTTGCACCTTGTACTGCGGATGTTGCACCTTGTAGATATCGATTATTCGGACGGCCATAACTTCTGGCTCGTTTAGAGTTACGGGAGCCATAACCTGTCACAATGAAGGCCACGATGAGTTCTACGGCTTTGACCTCTTTCAGCCATCAACGGATAGATTAATGCCAGAAAAGGACAACACGAATCTCAATCGGGTCTCGTATGTTTTTTACCCTTCGTTTTTTCGACAGCGGATTTTTACAGTAAAATGGGATTACCGTGGCTCGTCTTCGATTTACCATCGTTGGAGAGTGGTGCACCATGGTACTGTTCCGTTTCAAATCCATGCATGCATTTCTAAAAGTCGTACGGCACTGTTTCACCATTGCGGACGGATGTTGCACCTTGCACCGCGGATGTTGCACCCTGTAGATATCGATTATTCGTACGGCCATAACTTCTGGCTCGTTTAGAGTTACGGGAGACATAACCTATCAAAACGAAGGCCACGGTGAGTTTTACGGCTTTGACTGCTTTCGGCCGTCAACGGATAGATTAATGCCCAAAAAGGACAATCCGAATCTCAATCGGGCCTCGTAAGTTTTTTACCCTTCGTTTTTTCGACACTAGATTTTTATGCTAAAACAGGATTACCACGCCTCGTCTTCGATTTACCATCGCTGGAGAGGGGCGCACCATGGTACTGTTCTGTTTCAAATTCTTGCACGCATTTCTAAAAGTCATACAACATTGTTTCGCCGTTTCGGACGGATGTTGCACCTTGCATCGCGGATGTTGCACCCTGTAGATATCGATCATTCGGACGGCCATAACTTCTGGTTCGTTTAGAGTTACGGGAGCCATAACCTGTCAAAACGAAGGCCACGGTGAGTTCTACGGCTTTGAAAGCTTTCAGCCGTCAACGGATCGATTAATGTCCGAAAAGGACAACCCGAATCTCAATCGGGTCTCGTAAGTTTTTTGCCCTTCGTTTTTTCGACATCGGATTTTTACGGTAAAACGGGATTACCGTGGTTCGTCTTCGATTTACCATCGCTGGAGAGTAGTGCACCATGGTACTGTTCCGTTTCAAATCCATGCACGCATTTCTAAAAGTCGTACGGTACTGTTTCGCAATTTCGGACGGATGTTGCACCTTGCATCGCGGATGTTGCACCCTGTAGATATCGATTATTCGGACGGCCATAACTTCTGGATCGTTTAGAGTTACGAGAGCCATAACCTGTCAAAACGAAGGGCACGGTGAGTTCTACGGCTTTGACCGCTTTCAGCCGTCAACGGATAGATTAATGCCCGAAAAGGACAACCCGAATCTCAATCGGGCCTCGTAAGTTTTTTACCCTTCGTTTTTTCGACACCAGATTTTTACGGTAAAACGGGATTACCGTGGCTCGTCTTCGATTTACCATCGCTGGAGTGCGGTGCACCAGGGTACTGTTCCATTTCAAATCCATGCATGCATTTCTAAAAGTCGTACGACACTGTTTCGCCATTTCGGACGGATGTTGCACCTTGCACCGCGGATGTTGCACCCTGTAGATATCGATTATTCGGACGGCCATAACTTCTAGCTGGTTTAGAGTTACGGGAGCCATAACCTGTCAAAAAAAAGGCCACGGTGAGTTTTACGGCTTTGACCGCTTTCAGCCGTCAACGGATAGATTAATGCCCAAAATGGACAACTCGAATCTCAATCGGGCCTCGTAAGTTTTTTACCCTTCGTTTTTTCGACACCGGATTTTTACGGTAAAAGGGGATTACCGTGCCTAGTCTTCGATTTACCATCGATGGAGAGTGGAGCACCATGGTACTGTTCTGTTTCATATCCATGCACGCATTTCTAAAAGTCGTACGGCACTATTTCGCCATTTCGGACGGATGTTGCACCTTGCACCGCGGATGTTGCACCCTGTAGATATCGATTATTCGGACGGCCATAACTTCTGGCTCGTTTAGAGTTATGGTAGCCATAACCTGCCAAAACGAAGGCCACGGTGAGTTTTACGGCTTTGACCGCTTTCAGCCATCAAAGGATAGATTAGTGCCCAAAAAGGACAACCCGAATCTCAATCGGCTCTCGTAAGTTTTTTACCCTTCGTTTTTTCGACACCGGATTTTTACGGTAAAACGGGATTACCGTGCCTCGTCTTCGATTTACCATCGCTGGAGAGTGGCGCACCATGGTACTGTTCCGTTTCAAATCCATGCACGCATTTCTAAAAGTCGTACGGCACTTTTCACCGTTTCGGACGGATGTTGCACTTGCACCGCGGATCTTGCACCCTGTAGATATCGATTATTCGGACGGTCATAACTTCTGGCTCGTTTAGAATTACGGGAGCCATAACCTGTCAAAATGAAGGCCACGATGAGTTCTACAGCTTTCACAGCTTTTAGCCGTCAACGGAAAGATTAATGCCCAAAAATGACAACCCGAATCTCAATCGGGTCTCATAAGTTTTTTACCCATCATTTTTTCGACGCCGGATTTTAACGGTAAAACGGGATTACCGTGGCTCGTCTTCGATTTACCATCACTGGAGAGTGGCGCACCAGGGTACTGTTCCATTTCAAATCCATGCACGCATTTCTAAAAGTCGTACGGCACTGTTTCGCCATTTCGGACGGATTTTGCACCTTGCACCGCGGATGTTGCACCCTGTAGATATCGATTATTCGGACGGCCATAACTTCTGGCTCGTTTAGAGTTACGGGAGCCATAACCTGTCAAAATGAAGGCTACGGTGAGTTCTACGGCTTTGAAAGCTTTCAGCCATCAACGGATAGATTAATGCCCGAAAAGGATAACCCGAATCTCAATCGGGTCTAGTAAGTTTTTTACCCTTCGTTTTTTCGACACCGGATTTTAACGGTAAAACGGGATTACCGTTGCTCGTCTTCGATTTACCATCGCTGGAGAGTGGTGCACCATGGTACTGTTCCGTTTCAAATCCATGCATGCATTTCTAAAAGTCGTACGGCACTGTTTCGCTATTTCGGACGGATGTTGCACCTTGCACCGCGGATGTTGCACCCTGTAGATATCGATTATTCGGACGGCCATAACTTATGGCTCGTTTAGAGCTACGGGAGCCATAACCTGTCAAAATGAAGGCCACGGTGAGTTCTACGGCTTTGACCACTTTCAGCCGTCAACGGATAGATTAATGCCCGAAAAGGACAACCCGAATCTCAATCGGGCCTCGTAAGTTTTTTGCCCTTCGTTTTTTCGACACCGGATTTTTACAGTAAAACGGGATTACCGTGGCTCGTCTTCGATTTACCATCGCTGGAGTGTGGTGCACCATGTTACTGTTCCGTTTCAAATCCATGCATGCATTTCTAAAAGTCGTACGACACTGTTTCGCCATTTCGGACGGATGTTGCACCTTGCACCGCGGATGTTGCACCCTTTAAATATCGATTATTCGGACGACCATAACTTCTGGCTCGTTTAGAGTTGCGGGAGCCATAACCTGTCAAAACGAAGGCCACAATGAGTTTTACGGCTTTGACTGCTTTCGGCCGTCAATGGATAGATTAATCCCCGAAAAGGACAACCCGAATCTCAATCGGGTCTCGTATGTTTTTTACCCTTCGTTTTTTCGACACCAGATTTTTACGGTAAAACGGGATTACCATGGCTCTTCTTCGATTTACCATCGCTGGAGAGTGGTGCGCCATGGTACTGTTTCGTTTCAAATCCATGCATGCATTTTTAAAAGTCGTACGGCACTGTTTCGCCATTTCGGACGGATGTTGCACCTTGCACCGCGGATGTTGCATCCTGTAGATATAGATTATTCGGACGGCCATAACTTCTGACTCGTTTAGAGTTACGGTAGCCATAACCTGCCAAAGAGAAGGCCACGCTGAGTTTTACGGCTTTGACCGCTTTCAGCCGTCAACGGATAGATTAATGCCCAAAAAGGACAACCCGAATCTCAATCGGGACTCGTAAGTTTTTTACCCTTCGTTTTTTCGACACCGGATTTTTACGGTAAAACGGGATTACCGTGCCTTGTCTTCGATTTACTATCGCTGGAGAGTGGTGCACCATGGTGTTATCCCGCTTTTTGGCAAAGCCGCGATACCAAAAAATCGGTCAGAAACGGAGAACAGTTCGTCTCAGAGGCTGGTCATACTTCGTTTCGCCATGGATATCACTGAATTTTATCCGAGTCCAGATTGAGCTACAATTGATAGGACACGGCAAGAAAGACTATAGGAGTCATCATGTAACGACCCTGGATTTCGGCCCCTGTTATTTTACTAAATGTTTAATTTAATTAAATATAAACTATGAATTGTTCATATTTAAATGAATATGATTTTGGTAATTACTGCCATTTGTTTATATGCATTGGTATTTTAAAAAGAGATGTGAGATGAAAATTTGAAATAAAATATCTCAATCATATTTGTAATAGAATTTATCTTATGTAATCAAAATGGAATGCTTTCTCTTATTTTAAATTTATAAAGATATTTGGATGATAATGTTTAAATAAAAATCTAATTCTACAAATTTAAAATATAAATTTTAAATATAAGCTAAACACATGGATATAACCTAATACTTGATAGTTAAAAATACAAATAGAAATAAGTTTAAATAGATGTAAGTAAATCATATTGAATATAATATGTAAAATATTGATAGTCAAATATAAAATATAAAATATAAAAAAAAACAAGAATTAATTAGTTAAAATATACATCCAACATAACTCTAAAATTTGTAAACAAAGAATAAAACAAGAACAAAGTATAAAAGCACAAAGTTTAAAATAAGAACCAAGTATAGAAAAAAATAGAAATCAGTTAAAGTCTGAAAATATACCTGGCACAAAGCATATGTGTATCAAATGTTTAAGTTAGTAGTCAATAAACGAATATTTAAATAAATACCTTCATATGTGACAATGTTTACTCAACAAAATATCTTTACTCAGTAAATCTTCATATGCAAACTGATTTTTGTACTGAGAAAAACAAAGTATTCCTAACATGTAAATACAAATATCTTCATACATAAGCTTTCCTGCAAAGAGTACATAGTTTTTTTAAAATATCTATGTACAACACATAAGAGTATCAGTAAACATTTTAGTACAAACAATACTGCAATATCTTTGTATAATTGATGGTGTCAGCAAACATTAATATTTTGTTAGCCTAAATGAAAACATTGTAGTACAAAAGAAAACTTCCCAGCCGAAATTGTTGAATCACCTCAGGTCTTAATGCAGATAAAAACAAAGCAAGATATTTTATCAACAAAGCTTGTTCAAGAAGATATATTGTTCAAGTTAAGTTATATATATTCATTATTTCTTATTCTTGAGTTCATATGTAACTGCAAAGGCAAAGCCTGAAGAAAAAAAAAAGTATGAAACAAAACTGCAACTTGAATTTAATACAAACAAAATTTATGTAACATCTACAACATCAAAGGTTGGAATTTGAAATTCAAAGTTGAAGGCTAGGAAACTGGGTTCATCTGGAAAACAGAACTACCCTCTGTTAAACCATAGGTGAGTAAACATACTTTCTTAAATTATAAACATGATAATTAGTTTATGATATGTGTGATTGCTATATATATATTGAATATAGATGAACCTGTATTTATTTTATACACTGGAAGCTTCTGTGCATGTTCTATTCTAGCTTCTGAACTTCTGAATAGAAGAAGTAAAAGATATTAATACTCTCCCACTTGAATTAAGTTTTAACCTAAAAGATGTAAGTAATTCCAATTGTTTAATATAAAACAAAGTTTGAGATTATGTTTGAACCATAACAGTAAGATGTAACACCGTTTTCTTCAAATCTCAGGTAAAAGAAACCAAAGGCCAAATTTTGAATATTTGAATTTGTAAATTGAATAACATATTCAGAGTTCATATACATAACTATGATTTTTAATATAAAAATCTTGATTTTTAGGCAAAGATCAAAGGTGCAGTTTTAAAATGAAACTAAGTGGGGTTTGTGTCAATTCTGGAAGTTTGAGTCAATTGTAACTTCTGTAAATTTACAAGAAGCAAGATTTTAATCCATACGATCCAAGAAAAATGTCAAAAAAATTCTCGAATGTAGGGATTTTGGGATTGAATCAAGAGTAGGGTTTTAGTGTAAATGTTTTGTATGCTCTGTAAAAACTTGATTTCGGCATCATGAGTAAACCGAGTGGAACGCGAGTTTAAGTGATGTTAGGTAGGGGTGTGAGTGACGTTTTGGTGGAGATTCATCACCTCCGGTGAGGGAGGGTGGCCGCGCGAGGGGATTTACGGTGAGGCGTTCTTGGCTCGTGTTCAGGTAGCAGGTCATTTTCTGATCTAGAAATCTTTGAAGGGTTTTGGGTTTCATTTTCGTATCTATGTTCCTTATGCAACTTGTCGGAGTGGTCGTGCATCGCTAGGACGTTGGCAAACCACCGTGCATGTGCACGGTGGTGTACAGTGGAGCAGTTTTGGATTGGGACCATTTTGGGTGAATGCTCGAGTGAAACTCGAGTTTATCATAGGGTAGCTTCGGGTTTTTTTTAGCTGGGTCGAAGTTTTCGAATAGAGGCGAGTATTCAGTAAGTTAAAATGTTAAGTTCTTAAAAAAAAAAAAAAAGAGAGAAGAAGAAGAAACGTTACAGCAGGAAGAAAAGAACAGGAGGGAGTGAGAGGGAGAGACGCGGGAAAAGGGAGACGATGGCTCGAGATTTACTCGAGTAAAATGGGGGTTTTCTTCGGTTCCTGTGTTCGTGGGCGAGGGAGTTAGTGACTGCAGTTTCTTCTATAATCTAAAAAAAAAAAAGATTAAGGAATTTTGAGTTTTATCAGGATTTCAACATTTTTTTAAAATTTAATAAATGTTTGACAATTTAAGTTAAACTTTTACAAATTAAATTGTTTAGTTAATGAACAACAAACATTTAAAATTCTTAACTAATGTTTAATAAAGTGATTAATTTAAGTTAATATAAATTTAATTATCATTTGAGGATTATAGTTAATGATAAGTTAGTTTCCAAATTTAAAGCAGAGTTTTGAGTATTTCATTAAGTTGAACAGTTAATATTAATTATTATTTCAGAAAGAAATTCAGAATATTTACATTTAGTGATTCGTTAATAAATTTTGGGATTCACGAAATCGCAATTAACCACTTAAGCTAATTAATGGAAGGTAATAGTTAATTGATTAAGTAATTTAAGTCAGAATTAATAAATGGTTAATTGGCTAATTAGCAGTTAACAAATAAGGAATTAGGTTCCACTAATTAATGATTAAGGTTATTTACTAATGTATGAGGAATATTTAATTAAGTAATTAAGACTTAATAATTGATTTGGTTAAGATTCATTAAATTGAATAATTTGAAAAGAAATAAGTAATTGATTGTTAATTAATGATTAATTAAATTAAGTAAGTAACTCTCAGGTAAATTAATTCTAAATTGAATTAATTACAAATAAGCCTTCAAAGTGATTGCTTATGATTTGTCGTGTTGAATATCTGATTGTGATGTTTATGTAATGATATTCTGTGATGTTCTGTGATATATTATGTTATGTCTAAGATGCTTGTATATGTTTTATCTGTGATAAATGCTATGTTAATTCGATTGTTAAATTTAAATTATTTAATCTGTTAAGTTAAATAGACAACTTGGCCCTTAAAATGGCGTTTGGATCCGATGAGACCGGGATCGGAAGAATCAATTTTGATTCTCCGAAAACCACATCAATCCAATTTAAACGTTAGGTCGTGACTCCTGAAATGAAGATCGAGATGGTGTTTCCAGAATGCAAGGATTATCGTCGTTGACTCTGAGGGTGATTCCAAAATGAGTGTAACGAGATAATGCCTTCGGTTTCGTTCGAACCCGGAGCGAACTTGTATGGATTGAATGCTTTCAACACATCGTCAGGCGGACGATGAGCATTCTAAGTGATATGTTCTTTAAAGGTAATCGTAGCCTAAAGCCTCATCAACCGGGAATGGCTAAAACAGGGGATGTGCAACAAGGTTAGGTGGGTCATGCCCAAGCAGGACAAGATATTTCCCCTGTCTAGATGTCCCTTTTTATATTTCGGCTTAGTGGGCGGTTGCTAGCTACAACCGCGGGGTTTATCTTGTTTGGGACTGTTCTGTAAGGAATGGTTCCGGCCTTGTATTGCAGGGGATGAAGGGAGTAATCCTCGGTACGGTGATCTAGGCCCCGTACTGTGACGGGCGGTACCCCGGTAGCCCTGCCATTGTATGGGATCCAATTTCCAATAAGCGCCGTACGATTTGATTGTGCCCAACTATGTTGAAATGTGAGATGTAAGCATTTCAGCTATTTCTGTATTTTACTTGAAAACCCTAGACACTATTATAATATCACTGGATTTCCTATGAAATGTTTCGGTTAGCGTAAGGTAAAAACTTACCCGTATTTATTTGTGGGGAGTCTTACGTGATACCTTTATTTTCAAATGTTTTTCAAAGTTAAGCAACTTTAAACCGTTTACTCATACCAGACCCATGTCCGACCCAGAGTTTATTTTTGTTTTTCATAAACTCTCGGGTACCCAAATTTTTACGGGTAGTCAAGAGATTCAGGTTAGAGTTGACGAATTCTGGAGGAGCAATGGAGCAGGAGGCTTCAGCGATGTAGATATATATATATATATATATAGTTCCGCAGTGTTAGTATCTCTGAGTCATATTGTTTGAGTTGTATTAACTAGACGGGTGTTTATAACTGTCTAGTATGTGATGTATGTATGATTGTCACATGTATTGATATTGTATAGCTCTGATATATGTACAAACTATGTATTATTTAAGTGATATATTATATTTTGTTCCGTTCCGCTGTGAGATTATGATGTTGTTGTTCTTTCTTCTCTATCTTTTCTATTTTCTCATCCCTTTCTTTCTTAATGATGATACGTCTTTCTGGTAATAGAAGGGCGGGTCATCACAGTTGGTATCAGAGCATAGGTTGGTGATAACCTTGGCTCTGGTAGTGATTACTCATATAATAGAGTCAGTAGTACTCTAAAATGAGTGTGAGTGTATTAATAGATATGAGCGCGTATTTGTTAGTGAATATAAAGTTGTTTTATATTGCGTTGATTGATTTATTGAGTGGTATATGAACCTTCGTCGGCACAGTCTCGAAAACTGTATCGAAGGGGTTTCTAAACACTTGAGTAGAGCAATTCGACACAATATTGATTTTTAAAAGTAGGGTAAATGAAATAATTTTACCCAAAATTATATTTTAATATAAAATAAATATTTTGCCGAAATAACTATATATATTTGGATGTTTGATTGTTAATAGTACAATCAAATAAAAAAAAAATTAAGTTTGAGGGGTCTTTAAACAAATAAAATTGTCTAAGTATGATCTTTAATACAAAAGGGAATATAACTAAAATTAGATTAAACAAGAATTGAAGTCCCGGAAATTTGATAGTGTTTAAATGAATTTAAACAAAGGATTTGGAAATTTAAAATCTTGGGAATGTTTGAAAGGTTTTTCCAAAGATTTGAAGGAAATAATGGAATCTTGTTTTGGAAAATATTGGGAGTTATGATATTGTTTGTGGTTGTTAGGCAGGCAAGTTATTTTAAAAGTTTCAAAAGGAGAAAATTTGTTTTGGTGAAAATAAGTGTTTGAAAGTTGAAAATTTGAGTTGATATACCAAGTAGGTATGTGTAGTTATCAGTTCAAATTGGTTTTGGAAATGGAAACCGGGCAATTGAATTTTAATAAAAATTCTATTCAGATAATGTGGAAGGTTTAAATGGATCAACTACTGAATTTATAAAGTAAAGTTGATATTAATATGATGGAATTAGGAATTTTAATCCGGAAATTAAAATTTAATTTAAGTAAATGACAATAGGGAACATATTGGAGCTTAACCCGAGATAAAGTTTAATGAAATTGAAGTTCAAAATGAACTTAATTGGCTATAAAATTTGAAGGTAAAATGATTGTGATTGTAAGGTGGAAATTTATACCTTAAGATGCTAAGTGTTATATATATAAACTTAAATTGTGGTTATAAGATGAAATGACCCAAATGAGTAATATAAACTTTAAGGGAAATAAATAAGTTTTGAACTCATATATTGAGAAATAAATTTAAAGATTTGTAAGTAGCTAAATTTAACTGAAGTTGAGTTAGAATATGACTGAATTTAAATGAATTCAGTCGAGTTATAAATAATATTGAATGAAATAAAATTCTTAAGTAAATGTAAACCAAAGTAAGTATTGAATTGGATTTAAATAATGGTGTGAGTTGTAAACAAATCTAATTCTAGCATAAATTGAATGACTTTATTTTAAATTCAAAAATGAATTGTTAATGTAAATAAAAAAAAAAATTTAAGGATGGATAAAAGAATAAACTAATCAAATAGATTAGTAAATAGTTGCGATTAGATTAAAGGAAAATCAAATCAAAGATTTAAAATGGAAGTTGGTGTAATAGAATAAACCTAAGTTGTTGAGTGGAACAGTTTGAAGAAAATAAATGGAGTAAATTGTGAAATGATTAATTTAAAATATGGATTGCCAAATTTAATAAAAATGGTTTGGAATCAAACTTTTGAAATAAAAGAAAATTATATTTCAAGCAACAGCTTAACATCAAACACAACTAAAATCACAGGCATATGCATACTTCTCACGCACCACATCAAAATGACAACGACATTTAAACATAACAAAATCAGCTTATGTCATAAAATCACATAAAGTTATTCTTTGCAAATAATATTATTACAGTCACATCAATGTTTTGGACTAACATAAACAGCGATAAAGGGAAATAAAAAGGTGGCCAAATCCGGACAAGTAACCAGCCGCGTCCACACTTCGCTCTCATCCTACCAACTCCCCCAAGCCTACTTGGCCGCAGGGTCGGAGCTCCCAGCGTGTTGATCGGAAGTTCCACCTGTCCAATCCAGAAGAGGAATTCATTAAACAAACGATAAACGATCAAGTTATGGAAACCCAGAAAGAAAAGGAAAAGAGAAGAATAACTCACCAGCGTCCGCCGCTTGATCCTCATCCTCCAGTTGCACACCCGCTTCCTCCGCCGCAAGCAACCGCATGCCCTCCTTCACCGCCGCTTGCTCCTCTTTCGAGAACTGAGCAGTGACCACATCTAGACTAAAAGCCACTCCACCTTCCTTACCCGCATTGACCTTGGCCTCCTCTAAAGCCCGAAGATATATCTTGGCCATGACCCGGAGATAGTCATCCATCCAAGACAAGCTGCCCTCCTTCCAAGTGCGGAAGTATATGTCCTGCAGCATCTCGTCCATCATCCCCTTATTCTCCTCAAACTCCCTCACCCGCGCCTCGGAAACCTGCAACTTGGCGACAGCGACATCCCTCTCTGATCGGTATCTCAAGCAGTCAGCCTGGAGAGACCTCCTCATCTCCTCCATCTCCTCCTTTGACTTGACTTGAGCCATCTCCGCGGCCTCAAGCCTCCCAGACAACTCCTCTACCTGCTCGAGATCCGCATTCCGAACCTCATCCACTGTCGCAATGGCCATGTCGATCCGCTCCTTACAGGCGGTCTCCATCTTCCGTAGTTCTGCCCTACTAGCCTTTTCCATGGTCTCTTTTAGCCGCCTGGAGGCTTCCTCGTGCTGAGAAATCTGAACGGCTTGACCGGCAAGCTGTTCGGCCTGATCGGCAACCTTTAGCCGCAACCGAATATTAGCACTCCCAATCTCCTCCTCGGCCTTGACCAATTGAGCATGATGCTTCATTAACTTCTTGGTCTCTTCAGCCACCCGATCGATATTAGCTTTGGCTTCGTCTCCCATGGTAACTACCCGAGTGGTAAGCAGATCAAGATCTAGGGACTTGGCCTCGTCTAACACTCGTATCATGGGGTTGCGGGGAAGAAGGTGCTCACCTGTGGCCTAATCAAATGAAATATCTCGAGAGCTTGGATCTAAATCAGGATGACCAGCAAAGGGGTGGCGAGGCACGTCAGGACGCCTTATACGGATAACAGTGGGATTCTTAGAAGGAGGTGGAGGGGGGATAAACTCCGTGGTATCACGAGGAGGCTGAACAGGAAGCTGCGGACCAAGGGAAGGCTCAAATAAGGAACGACTCCTCTTCTTTTTCTGAATGCTCTCTTCAATAACCCCAAGAAGAGGACGGTATCTGACCACGTCCCCAGGAGACCAGTAAGGGGCTACGGCTTATCAGAAGCTCTCATCAACTTGAATTGTTCAAGGCGGTGTCGAATGTCTGACGTTTTAGCCGCCTGGCCTGCCCCTGGAGTAAAAAACAAGTGTTATGAACATACGACGATCCATAATTCAAGAAACATGTTAAGTTAAAAAGAAAGAAAAAGTGAGAATGCACATCTATTATACAAACCCTGCGGAGGAGTGGGATAATGCAATAAGTCCTGAATCTCATTCCAGGACGGAAGTGAACCATAAAATATTTCTAAGTCCCTATCGTAAATGGAATCGACAAAGGACAAAAGTTCACCTTGCACCGCCGGAGTCGCCCTGGCTGAGGAGCCCTTAGGGGATAGATCGGCACCAGCACCGACCTTGCCAGTCTCCTTCGCCTTCTCCGCTTCCGATTCTCCCTCCGATTCCCCGAAGGCCTGGCGGAGGGCCTCATCCAGTTCAGAGTCTTGCCCAGAAGTTAAGGCACCAGCACCACTACCACCCTGACCATCTCCATCTCCTCCGCCCTCCGACTCTCCTTCCATGTCGCCTTCTTCGCCCTCTTCCACACCTTCCTCCTCTGGGATGATCGGGCAAGTACTAGGAGAGGGGCCCTCAGACTCCTTAAGCTTCTTGCCTCCCGCGACGGGATGTTGTGCAAAGGGCTTCCTCTTGCCGCTCTTCACCGTGGCCCCCTCCTTAGCTTTAGCGGCCTTCTCCACAGCCGTGTCCCTCTGCTTAACCACGGACTGGTGCGGCTGGATCAAGTTGTATTCCAGGAGGGTAGCGTTCTTGATCAGGAACGAAGCCGACCTGTCCCGTGCGGGAATGGCCTTTATTTCAGCAGCCATCCGCGCCAAAGAATCATCTTCCACGACTGCAATGCCACCTGTCGCTAGCAAGAAATAGAAGCGTGTCAGAAGAAGCACTACAGTCAGAACATGAAAAATATAAATGAAATTCATCTTACAGCCGGAAGTGAAAAGGCGGAAAGAAACAGAATCATCCTTGATAAAAAAACCATTCTTTCTTAAACATGGTAAACTTTGAATATAAGTCCAAGACCGGTTTGAAGGGCACGACCGCTTCTAGACTAATATACGGAGACCCCTTCTTGTAGCCTCTCAGGTTAAACAAATATCGAATTTCCCGATTAGAAGGAGGGCGCCCGTACCTCCTCCGAAAGATAACGAAAAGGCTCACCAGAATGGCATAAGAGTTCGGCTGGAGCTGGAATGGAGCCACCTTCAAATATGTGGTAAAGCTAACCATCCAGGCATTGATAGGAGGGATAACACCACACATGCAATGATATCTGCTGTAAGCAAAGTAGCCTTCGGGGGGATTATACGACATCACTCCATCTCCCGGCAACAGCATGTGAGCCCTGTCTATCCCGCAGGAACGGGATATAACATCAAGTTTCTCCTCCTTTAGGGAGCTAGGAAAGCAATCGGGAGGGGAGACCAGAAGTTCCTGGGGACCGTATCCATCCACTAACGACCTCGAGGCAGGCCCATGTGGCACCGGTCTTGGTTGGGCTGGGGGCACGGAGGAGGATGACTCTCCTCTACCTTTAGATTTCTTTTTATCCGATCGGGTTTCCGCTTTGCGAGACATTTACCTGCAGCACAAGAAAAACATGATATTAGAACAAGAAGTAAAGAAACGTAAACAAGCAAGTATCTAAAGCAAGCGTATAAAAGCCTAAGATTTCGCTCAAGATTCATGTTTCCGAGGCACATTCGGTATATGCTTCATTCGGTAGTTCCATTCGGCATTGGAAGTTCATCCGGTATTGAAGTTCCATTCGGCATTGGAGGTTCATCCGGTATACGAGTTCATTCGGCTATGCAAACACACATTTTCATTCGGTAAAAAAGATCATTCGGCAAAAGGACATATACCTGATTCGGTAAAAGCTTGATTCGGCAAAAGGTTGATTCGGTTGGAGATTGGTTCGGTAAGGAATAACTAAGGGGGGATGGCCCCTATATATAGACGAGCGAGAAAGCACCGGACCAACCGGTTCGGCATACCGGACCAAACGAAAACCGAATTAAGCTATCCAAATCAGTGAAGACCAGTAGCAGGGGGCATGCAAAGCGTCTCACTCAGATAAGTACCGGACTCTAGGATCTACTGATAAAATAGAGATTATGATAACGATGAATAAGGAGTAAATCTCCCACTAACATGGGTTAATCATTTACACATGTACGCGACCACGAACGTTCCATAGACATGCTCTGAATGGCTATTAACCCTATCGTTGTGAGAATCTACACTTTGACATCCCTTTAAAATTCATCGGTTGGATGGATATTTAGCTCTGCTAATTCTGAAATGGCTAAGCTACTTACACATGTACGGGGTCGCGAACGATCCTTAGGCATGCTCTGAGCTGGCGATAAACCATCTTCACAAACGATCCAGGGACCCCCTCGAACGTAAACCTGTCATCAATAATGCTAAGTCCCCTCGGGGCACACCTACTCGCCTCGAACGGCACCCGACCTCGAACGGTCGTCATTTGAAATCACATTAAAACTGTATATTCCTTCGCAGGAAACCGACAGGATAGGAACGTCCAGTTCATGGCACTGCCAAACACGCCTTCCTACCGCAGGGAAACAAAGCGCGACACATGCAAGCACGTGCCCCACTTTGGGGGGCAAATGTTGGGCGAATTCTCACCCAGAAGATCTCGAGACCGAGAAGCGTCAGTTCCATCCAGTGTTATCCCATTTTTGGTCAAAGCTGGAATATCAATGTTGTGTGCATTTCCACCATGAACAAACCAAGAAGAAGCAGCCAGCAAGCATATATGAGTCTGGGACGATTCAAGTATAAAAGTCCATTCGGCCTTATACTCTCATTTTCATTCGGTGACAATAGTCTTTGAGTTCATTCAGTATTAAAAGATGCAAGCGTTATGTTTCATTCGGCAATCCACGCCTAAGGTCATTCGGCACCCCTAATATACAAGCTCATTCGACATAGCATCCATCCAGTCCAAGCACCAAGCCACCGAACCAGCTCACGACCGGACCAACACCTACAAGCTACCGGTCCAGACCTCTCCACTTCCATACCGAACCAACTCCATGACTTCACCGTGCCGGACCAACCTCCTCCAGGAACGACCGAGCCAACGTCACCACCGGACCACATACCCACCGAACCACACCAAGGCCGGATCATCCTCATACCTCACTACCGAATGAACCTCCAACCCACCTACCACCGGTCCACTCCATCACCGGTCCGAGCTCCATGCCGAATGAAGCCTCGCCGAACCAGAACGCTGCCAGGCCAGATTGCTTCAGCCCAGGCCCACCAGCAGCTATATACATCCAAGACCCCTGCCCCCAACCTCACTCTATAAATAGAGGGGCAGGGGTACAACAATGGCAGACAAGTTTGAGAGCTCAAGCACGGAAGGAACTTTCAAACTTTCATATACTTGTACACAAAGCATTGTACTTGTAATCTGAAAGAAAGAAGATAATAACATATAAAGTGGACGTAGGCACGTTCTGGCCGAACCACTATAAATCTGTGTGTCTTTTACATTTCAGCCCCTGCTTTTTTCATATTTACATAACTGATCTAAATCATTAAGAATCACATAAAATCTACTAAATCACACGACTTGGAGGTGTTTGACCATTTTTTGCGCAAACAACTCCCGTAACTCTAAACGAGCCAGAAGTTATGGCCGTCCGAATAATCGATATCTACATGGTGCAACATCCACGGTGCAAGGTGCGACATCCGTCCGAAATGGCGAAACAGTGCCGTACGACTTTTAGAAATGCGTGCATGGATTTGAAACGGAACACTACCATGGTGCACCACTCTCCAGCGATGGGAACTCGAAGACGGGCCACGGTAATCCCGTTTTACCGTAAAAATCCACGTGTCGAAAAAACGAAGGATAAAAAACTTACGATACCCAATTGAGATTCGGGTTGTCCTTTTTGGGCATTAATCTATCTGTTGACGGCTGAAAGCTGTCAACGCCGCAGAACTCATCGAGGCCTTCGTTTTGACAGGATATGGCTCCCATTTCTCTAAACGAGCCATAAATTATGGCCGTCCGAATAATCGATATCTACAGGGTGCAACATCCACGGTGCAAGGTGCAACATCCGTCCGAAATGGTGAAACAGTGTCGTACGACTTTTAGAAATGCGTGCATGGATTTGAAACGGAACAGTACCATGGTGCACCACTCTACAGTGATGGTAAATCGAAGACCAGCAACTGTAATCCTGTTTTACCATAAAAATCCACGTGTCAAAAAAAAGAAGGGTAAAAAACTTACGAGTCCCGATTGAGATTCAGGTTCTCCTTTTTGGGCATTAATCTATCCATTGACGGCTGAAAGCTGTCAAAGCCGTAGAATTCATCGAGGCCTTCGTTTTGATAGGTTATGGCTCCCGTAACTCTAAACAAGCCAGAATCTATGGCCGTCCGAATAATCGATATCTACAGGGTGCAACTTCAACGGTGCAAGGTGCAGCATCCGTCTGAAATGGCGAAACAGTACCGTACGACTTTTAGAAATGCGTGCATGGATTTGAAACGAAACAGTACCATGGTGCACCACTCTTCAGTGATGGTAAATCGAAGTCCAGCCACGGTAATCCTGTTTTAGCGTAAAAATCGACGTGTCGAAAAAACGAAGGGTAAAAAACTTACGAGACCCGATTGAGATTCGGGTTGTTCTTTTTGGGCATTAATCTATCTGTTGACAGCTGAAAGCTGTCAAAGCCGTAGAACTCATCGAGGCCTTCATTTTGACAGGTTATGGCTCCCATAATTCTAAACGAGCCAGAAGTTATGGCCGTCCGAATAATCGATATCTACAGGGTGCAACATCCACGGTGCAAGGTGCAACATCCGTTCCAAATGGAGAAACAGGCCGTACGACTTTTAGAAATGCATGCATGGATTTGAAACGGAACACTACCATGGTGCACCACTCTCCAGCGATGGAAAGTCGAAGACGGGCCACGGTAATCCCGTTTTACCGTAAAAATCTACGTGTCGAAAAAACAAAAGGTAAAAAACTTACGAGACCCGATTGAGATTAGGGTTGTCCTTTTTGGGCGTTAATCTATCCGTTGACGGCTGAAAGCTGTCAATGCCGTAGAATTCATCGAGGCCTTCGTTTTGACAGGTTATGGCTCCCGTAACTCTAAACGAGACAGAAGTTATGGCCGTTCGAATAATCGATATCTATAGGGTGCAACATCCACGGTGCAAGGTGCAACATTTGTCCGAAATGGCGAATCAGTGTCATACGACTTTTAGAAATGCGTGCATGGATTTCAAACGGAACAGTACCATGTGAACCACTCTCCAGTGATGGGAAGTCGAAAACGGGCCACGGTAATCCTGTTTTACCGTAAAACTACACGTGTCGAAAAAACGAAGGGTAAAAAACTTACGAGACCCGATTGAGATTCCGGCTGTCCTTTTTGGGCATTAATCTATCCGTTGACGGCTGAAAGCCGTCAAAGCCATAAAACTCATCGAGGCCTTCGTTTTAGCAGGTTATGGCTCCCGTAACTCTAAACGAGCCAGAAGTTATGCCGTCCGAATAATCGATATCTACAGGGTGCAACATCCACGATGCAAGGTGCAACATCCGTCCGAAATGGCGAAACAGTGTCGTACGACTTTTAGAAATGCGTGCATGGATTTGAAAAGGAACAGTACCATGTGCACCACTCTCCAACGATGGTAAATCGAAGACCAGCCACAGTAATCCCGTTTTACCGTAAAAAAATCCACGTGTCGAAAAAACGAAGGGTTAAAAACTTACGAGACCCGATTGAGATTCAGGTTGTCCTTTTTGGGTATTAGTCTATCCGTTGAAGGCTGAAAGCTTTCAAAGCCATAGAACTCATCGAGGCCTTCGTTTTGACAGGTTATGCCTCCCGTAACTCTAAACGAGTCAGAAGTTATGGCCGTCCGAATAATCGATATCTACAGGGTGCAACATCCACGGTGCAAGGTGCAACATCCGTCCGAAATGGCGAAACAGTGCCGTACGACTTTTAGAAATGCGTGCATGGATTTGAAACGGAACAGTGCCATAGTGCACCACTCTCCAGCGATGGGAAGTCGAAGACGGGCCACGGTAATCCTGTTTTACCGTAAAAATCCACGTGTCGAAAAAACGAAGGGTAAAAAACTTACGAGACCCGATTGAGATTCGGGTTGTCCTTTTTGGGCATTAATCTATCCGTGGTGCAAGGTGCAACATCCGTCCGAAATGATGAAACAGTGGCGTACGACTTTTGGAAATGCGTGCATGGATTTGAAACGGAACAGTACCATGGCGCACGACACTCCAGCGATGGAAAGTCGAAGACGGGCCACGGTATTCCCGTTTTACCGTAAAAATCCACGTGTCGAAAAAACGAAGGGTAAAAAACTTACGAGACCCGATTGAGATTCGGGTTATCCTTTTTGGGCATTAATCTTTACGTTGACGGCTGAAAGCTGTCAAAGCCATAGAACTCATTGAGGCCTTCGTTTTGGAAGGTTATGGCTCCCGTAACTCTAAACGAGCCAGAAGTTATGGCCGTTCGAATAATCGATATCTACAGGGTGCAACATCCACGGCGCAAGGTGCAACATCCGTCCGAAATGGCAAAACAGTGCCGTACGACTTTTAGAAATGCGTGCATGGATTTGAAACGGAACAGTACCATGGTGCACCACTGTCCAGCGGTGGTAAGTCGAAGACGGGCCACGGTAATCCTGTTTTACCGTAAAAATCCACGTGTCGAAAAACCGAAGGGTAAAAAACTTACGAGACCCGATTGAGATTCGGGTTGTCCTTTTTGGGCATTAATCTATCCGTTGATGGCTGAAAGCTGTCAAAGCCATAGAACTCATCGAGGCCTTCCTTTTGACAGGTTATGGCTCCCGTAACTCAAAACCAGCCAGAAGTTATGACCGTTTGAATAATCGATATCTACATGGTGCAACATCCACGGTGCAAGGTGCAACATCCGTCTGAAATGGCGAAACAGTGCCATACGACTTTTAGAAATACGTGCATGGATTTGAAACAGAACAGTACCATGGTGCACCACTCTCCAGCGATGGTAAATCGAAGGCCAGTCTCGGTAATCCTATTTTACCCTAAAAATCCACGTGTCGAAAAAACGAAGGGCAAAAAACTAAAGAGACCCGATTGAGATTCGGGATGTCCTTTTTGGGCATTAATCTATCCGTTGACGGTTGAAAGCTGTCAAAGCCGTAGAACTCATCGAGGCCTTCGTTTTGACAGGTTGTGGCTTCTGTAACTCTAAACGAGACTGAAGTTATGGTCGTCCGAATAATCGATATCTACAGTGTGCAACATCCACGGCGCAAGGTACAACATCCGTCCGAAATGGCAAAACAGTGTCGTACGACTTTTAGAAATGCATGCATGGATTTGAAATGGAACAGTACCATGGTGCACCACTGTCCAGCGATGGTAAATCGAAGGCCAGCAACCGTATCCTGTTTTACCGTAAAAATCCACGTGTCGAAAAAACGAAGGATAAAAAATTTACGAGGCCCGATTGAGATTCGGGTTGTCCTTTTTGCGCATTAATCTATCCATTGACGGCTGAAAGCTGTCAAAGCCGTAGAACTCATCGAGGCCTTCGTTTTGACAGGTTATGGCTCCCGTAACTCTAAACGAGCCAGAAGTTATGGCCGTTTTGAATAATCGATATCTACAGGGTGCAACATCCACTGTGCAAGGTGCAACATCCGTCCGAAATGGTGAAACAGTGTCGTACGACTTTTAGAAATGCGTGCATGGATTTGAAATGGAATAGTACCATGGTGCACCGCTCTCCAGCGATGGGAAGTCGAAGACGGGCCACGGTAATCCCGTTTTACCGTAAAAATCCACGTGTCGAAAAAACGAAGGATAAAAAACTTACGAGACCCGATTGAGATTCGGGTTGTCCTTTTTGGGCATTAATCTATCCGTTGACGGCTGAATGCTGTCAAAGCCATAGAACTCATCGTGGCCTTCGTTTTGACAGGTTGTGGCTCCTGTAACTCTAAACGAGCCTGAAGTTATGGTCGTCCGAATAACGATATCTACAGGGTGCAACATCCACGGCGCAAGGTACAACTTCCGTCCGAAATTGCGAAACAGTGTCGTACGACTTTTAGAAATGCATGCATAGATTTCAAACGGAACAGTACCATGGTGCACCGCTCTCCAGCGATGGGAAGTCAAAGACGGGCCACGGTAATCCCGTTTTACCGCAAAAATCCACGTGTCGAAAAAATGACGGGTAAAAAACTTACGAGACCCGATTGAGATTTGGGTTGTCCTTTTTGGGCATTAATCTACCCGTTGATGGATGAAAGTTGTCAAAGCCGTAGAACTCATCGAGGCCTTCGTTTTGACAGGTTATGGCTCCCGTAACTCTAAACGAGCCAGAAGTTATGGCCGTCCGAATAATCGATATCTAAAGGGTGCAACATCCACAGTGCAAGGTGCAACATCCGTCCGAAATGGCGAAACAGTGCCGTACGACTTTTAGAAATGCGTGCGTGGATTTGAAACGGAACAGTACCATGGTGCACCACTCTCCAGCGATGGGAAGTCGAAGACGGGCCACGGTAATCCTGTTTTAGCGTAAAAATCCACGTGTCGAAAAAACGAAGGGTAAAAAACTTACGAGACCCGATTGAGATTCGGGTTGTCCTTTTTGGGCATTAATCTATCCGTTGACGTCTGAAAGCTGTCAAAGCCGTAGAACTCATCGAGGCCTTTGTTTTGACAGGTTATGGCTCCCTTAACTCTAAACGAGCCAGAAGTTATGGCCGTCTAAATAATCGATATCTACAGGGTGCAACATCCACGGTGCAAGGTGCAACATCCGTCCGAAATGGCGGAACAGTGTCGTACGACCTTTAGAAATGCGTGCATGGATTTGAAATGGAACAGTACCATGGTGCACCACTCTCCAGCGATGGGAAGTCGAAGACGGGCCACGGTAATCCTGTTTTGCCGTAAAAATCCACGTGTCGAAAAAACGAAGGGTAAAAAACTTACGAGACCCGATTGAGATTCGGGTTGTCCTTTTTGGGCATTAATCTATCCTTTCACGGCTGAAAGCTGTCAAAGCCGTAGAACTCATCGAGGCCTTCATTTTAACAGGTTATGGCTCCCGCAACTCTAAACCAGCCAGAAGTTATGACCGTTTGAATAATCGATATCTACAGGGTGCAACATCCACGGTGCAAGGTGCAACATCCGTCCGAAATGGCGAAACAGTGCCGTACGACTTTTAGAAATGCGTGCATGGATTTGAAACGGAACAGTACCATGGTGCACCACTCTCCAGCGATGGTAAATCGAAGGCCAGTCTCGGTAATCCTATTTTACCGTAAAAATCCACGTGTCGAAAAAACGAAGGGTAAAAAACTTACGAGATCCGATTGAGATTCGGGTTGTCCTTTTTGGGCATTAATCTATCCGTTGACGGCTGAAAGCTCTCAAAGCCGTAGAACACATCGAGGCCTTCGTTTTGAAAGGTTGTGGTTTCTGTAACTCTAAACGAGCCAGAAGTTATGGCCGTCCGAATAATCGATATCTACAGGGTGCAAAATCCACGGCGCAAGGTACAACATCCGTCTGAAATGGCGAAACAGTGCCGTACGACTTTTAGAAATGCATGCATGGATTTGAAACGGAACAGTACCATGGTGCACCACTGTCCAGCGATGGTAAATCGAAGGCCAGCAACCGTAATCCTGTTTTTCCGTAAAAATCCACGTGTCGAAAAAACGAGCGATAAAAAATTTACGAGGCCCGATGGAGATTCGGGTTGTCCTTTTTGGGCATTAATCTATCCATTGATGGCTGAAAGCTGTCAAAGCCGTAGAACTCGTCGAGGCCTTCGTTTTGACAGGTTATGGCTCCCATAACTCTAAACGAGCCAGAAGTTATGGCCGTTTTGAATAATCGATATCTACAGGGTGCAACATCCACGGTGCAAGGTGCAACATCCGTCCGAAATGGTAAAACAGTGTCGTACGACTTTTAGAAATGCGTGCATGGATTTGAAACGGAACAGTACCATGGTGCACCGCTCTCCAGCGATGGGAAGCCAAAGACGGGCCACGGTAATCCCGTTTTACCTTAAAAATCCACGTGTCGAAAAAACGAAGGGTAAAAAACTTACGAGACCCGATTGAGATTCGGGTTGTCCTTTTCGGCCATTAATCTATCCGTTGACGGCTGAAAGCTGTCAAAGCCGTAGAACTCATCGAGGTCTTCATTTTGACAGGTTATGGCTCCCGTAACTCTAAACGAGCCAGAAGTTATGGCCGTCCGAATAATCGATATCTACAGGGTGCAACATCCACGGTGCCAGGTGCAACATCCGTCCGAAATGGCGAAACAGTGTCGTACGACTTTTCGAAATGCGTGCATGGATGTGAAACGGAACACTACCATGGTGCACCACTCTCTAGTGATAGGAAGTCGAAGACGGGCCACAGTAATCCTGTTTTACCGTAAAAATCCACGTGTCGAAAAAACGAAGGGTAAAAAACTTACGAGACCCGATTGAGATTCGGGTTGCCCTTTTTGGGCATTAATCTATCTGTTGACGGCTGAAAGCTGTCAAAGCTGTAGAACTCATGGAGGCCTTCATTTTGACAGGTTATGGCTCCCGTAACTCTAAACCAGCCAGAAGTTATGGCCGTTTGAATAATCGATATCTACAGGGTGCAACATCCACGGTGCAAGGTGCAACATCCGTCCGAAATGGCGAAACAGTGCCGTACGACTTTTAGAAATGCGTGCATGGATTTGAAACGGAACAGTACCATGGTTCACCACTGTCCAGCGATGGTAAGTCGAAGGCCAGCAACCGTAATCCTGTTTTACCGTAAAAATCCACGTGTCGAAAAAACGAAGGGTAAAAAACTTACGAGACCCGATTGAGATTCGGGATGTCCTTTTTGGGCATTAATCTATCCGTTGACGGCCGAAAGCCGTCAAAGCCGTAGAACTCATCGAGGCCTTCGTTTTGACAGGTTATGGCTCCCGTAACTCTAAACGAGCCAGAAGTTATGGCCGTCCGAATAATCGATATCTACAGGGTGCAACATCCACGACGCAAGGTGCAACATCCGTCCGAAATGGCGAAACAGTGTCGTACGACTTTTAGAAATGCGTGCATGTATTTGAAACGGAACAGTACCATGGTGCACCACTGTCCAGCGATGGTAAATCGAAGGCCAGCAACCGTAATCCTGGTTTACCGTAAAAATCTACGTGTCGAAAAAACGAAGGGTAAAAAACTTACGAGACCCGATTGAGATTCAGGTTGTCCTTTTTGGGCATTAATCTATCCTTTGACGGCTGAAAGCCATCAAAGCCGTAGAACTCATCGAGGCCTTCGTTTTGACAGGTTATGGCTCCCGTAACTCTAAACGAGCCAGAAGTTATGGCCGTCCGAATAATCGATATCTACAGGGTGCAACATCCACGGCGCAAGGTGCAACATCCGTCCGAAATGGCGAAACAGTGCCGTACGACTTTTAAAAATGCGTGCATGTATTTGAAACGGAACAGTACCATGGTGTACCACTGTCCAGCGATGGTAAATCGAAGGCCAGCCACCGTAATCCTGTTTTACCGTAAAAATCCACGTGTCGAAAAAACGAAGGGTAAAAAACTTACGAGGCCCGATTGAGATTCGGGTTGTCCTTTTTGGGCATTAATCTATCCGTTGACGGCTGAAAGCCGTCAAAGCCGTAGAACTCATCGAGGCCTTCGTTTTGACAGGTTATGGCTCCCGTAACTCTAAACGAGCCAGAAGTTATGGCCGTCCGAATAATCGATATCTACAGGGTGCAACATCCACGGTGCAAGGTGCAACATCCGTCCGAAATGGCGAAACAGTGCCGCACGACTTTTAGAAATGCATGCATGGATTTGAAACAGAACAGTACCATGGTGCACCACTGTCCAGCGATGGTAAATCGAAGGCCAGCAACGGTAATCCTGTTTTACCGTAAAAATACACGTGTCGAAAAAACGAAGGGTAAAAAACTTACGAGGCCCGATTGAGATTCGGGATGTCCTTTTTGGGCATTAATCTATCCGTTGACGGCTGAAAGCCGTCAAAGCCGTAGAACTCATCGAGGCCTTCGTTTTGACAGGTTATGGCTCCCGTAACTCTAAACGAGCCAGAAGTTATGGCCGTCCGAATAATCGATATCTACAGGGTGCAACATCCACGGTGCAAGGTGCAACATCCGTCCGAAATGGCGAAACAGTGCCGTACGACTTTTAGAAATGCATGCATGTATTTGAAAAGGAACACTACCATGGTGCACCACTCTCCCGCGATGGGAAGTCGAAGGCCAGCAACCGTAATCCTGGTTTACCGTAAAAATCCACGTGTCGGAAAAACGAAGGGTAAAAAACTTACGAGACCCGATTGAGATTCGGGTTGTCCTTTTTGGGCATTAATCTATCCATTGACGGCTGAAAGCCGTCAAAGCCATAAAACTCATCGAGGCCTTCATTTTGACAGGTTATGGCTCCCGTAACTCTGAACCAACCAGAAGTTATGGCCGTATGAATAATCGATATCTACAGGGTGCAACATCCACGGCGCAAGGTGCAACATCCGTCCGAAATGGCGAAACATTGCCGTACGACTTTTAGAAATGCGTGCATGTATTTGAAACGGAACAGTACCATGGTGCACCACTGTCCAGCGATGGTAAATCGAAGGCCAGCAACCGTAATCCCGTTTTACCGTAAAAATCCACGTGTCGAAAAAACGAAGGGTAAAAAACTTACGAGACCCGTTTGAAATTCGGGTTGTCCTTTTTGGGCATTAATCTATCCGTTGACGGCTGAAAACTGTCAAAGCCGTAGAACTCATCGAGGCCTTCATTTTGACAGGTTATGGTTCTCGTAGCTCTAAACCAGCCAGAAGTTATGGCCGTTTGAATAATCGATATCTATAGGGTGCAACATCCACGGTGCAAGGTGCAACATCCGTCCGAAATGGCGAAACAGTGTCGTACGACTTTTAGAAATGCGTGCATGGATTTGAAACGGAACAGTACCATGGTGCACCACTGTCCAGCGATGGTAAATCGAAGGCCAGCCACCGTAATCCTGTTTTCCCGTAAAAATCCACGTGTCGAAAAAACGAAGGGTAAAAAACTTACGAGGCCCGATTGAGATTCGGGTTGTCCTTTTTGGGCATTAATCTATCCGTTGACGGCTGAAAGCTGTCAAAGCCGTAGAACTCATCGAGGCCTTCGTTTTGACAGGTTATGGCTCCCGTAACTCTAAACGAGCCAGAAGTTATGGCCGTCCGAATAATAGATATCTACAGGGTGCAACATCCACGGTGCAAGGTGCAACATCCGTCCGAAATGGCGAAACAGTGCCGTATGACTTTTAGAAATGCGTGCATGTATTTGAAACGGAACACTACCATGGTGCACCACTCTCCAGCGATGGGAAGTCGAAGACGGGCCACGGTAATCCTGTTTTACCGTAAAAATCCACGTGTCGAAAAAACGAAGGGTAAAAAACTTACGAGACCCGATTGAGATTCGGGTTGTCCTTTTTGGGCATTAATCTATCCGTTGACGGCTGAAAGCCGTCAAAGCCGTAGAACTCATCGAGGCCTTCATTTTGACAGGTTATGGCTCCCGTAACTCTAAACCAACCAGAAGTTATGGCCGTATGAATAATCGATATCTGCAGGGTGCAACATCCACGGCGCAAGGTGCAACATCCGTCCGAAATGGCAAAACAGTGCCGTACGACTTTTAGAAATGCGTGCATGTATTTGAAACGGAACAGTACCATGGTGCACCACTGTCCAGCGATGGTAAATCGAAGGCCAGCAACCGTAATCCCGTTTTACCGTAAAAATCCACGTGTCGAAAAAACGAAGGGTAAAAAACTTACGAGACCCGATTGAGATTTGGGTTGTCCTTTTTGGGCATTAATCTATCCGTTGACGGCTGAAAGCTGTCACAGCCGTAGAAATCATCGAGGTCTTCGTTTTGACAGGTTATGGCTCCTGTAACTCTTAACGAGCCAGAAGTTATGGCCGTCCGAATAATCGATATCTACAGGGTGCAACATCCACGGTGCAAGGTGCAACATCCGTCCGAAATGGCGAAACAGTGTCGTACGACTTTTAGAAATGCGTGCATGGATTTGAAACGGAACAATACCATAGTGCACCACTCTCCAGCGATGGGAAGTCGAAGACGGGCCACGGTAGTCCTGTTTTACCGTCAAAATCCACGTGTCGAAAAAACGAAGGGTAAAAAACTTACGAGACCCGATTGAGATTCGGGTTGTCCTTTTTGGGCATTAATCTATCCGTTGACGGCTGAAAGCCGTCAAAGCCGTAGAACTCATCGAGGCCTTCATTTTGACAGGTTATGGCTCCCGTAACTCTAAACCAGCCAGAAGTTATGGCCGTATGAATAATCGATATCTACAGGGTGCAACATCCACGGTGCAAGGTGCAACATCCGTCCGAAATGGCGAAACAGTGCCGTACGACTTTTAGAAATGCGTGCATGGATTTGAAACGGAACAGTACCATGGTGCACCACTCTCCAGCGATGGTAAATCGAAAGCCAGCCTCGGTAATCCTGTTTTACCGTAAAAATCCACGTGTCGAAAAAACGAAGGGTAAAAAACTTACGAGACCCGATTGAGATTCGGGTTGTCCTTTTTGGGCATTAATCTATCCGTTGACGGCTCAAAGCTGTCAAAGCCGTAGAAATCATCGAGCCCTTCGTTTTGACAGGTTGTGGCTCCCGTAACTCTAAACGAGCCAGAAGTTATGGCCGTCCGAATAATCGATATCTACAGGGTGCAACATCCACGGTGCAAGGTGCAACATCCGTCCGAAATGGCGAAACAGTGCCGTATGACTTTTAGAAATGCATGCATGGATATGAAACGGAACAGTACCATGGTGCACCACTGTCCAGGGATGGTAAATCGAAGGCCAGCAACCGTAATCCTGTTTTACCGTAAAAATCCACGTGTCGAAAAAACGAAGGGTAAAAAACTTACGAGACCTGATTGAGATTCGGGTTGTCCTTTTTGGGCATTAATCTATCCGTTGACGGCCGAAAGCCGTCAAAGCCGTAGAACTCATCGAGGCCTTCGTTTTGACAGGTTATGGCTCCCGTAACTCTAAACGAGCCAGAAGTTATGGCCGTCCGAATAATCGATATCTACAGGGTGCAACATCCACGGCGCAAGGTGCAACATCTGTCCGAAATGGCGAAATAGTGTCGTACGACTTTTAGAAATGCGTGCATGTATTTGAAACGGAACAGTACCATGGTGCACCACTGTCCAGCGATGGTAAATCGAAGGCCAGCAACCGTAATCCTGTTTTACCGTAAAAATCCACGTGTCGAAAAAACGAAGGGTAAAAAACTTACGAGACCCGATTGAGATTCGGGTTGTCCTTTTTGGGCATTAATCTATCTGTTGACGGCTGAAAGCCGTCAAATCCGTAGAACTCATCGAGGCCTTCATTTTGACAGGTTATGACTCCCGTAACTCTAAACGAGCCAGAAGTTATGGCCGTCCGAATAATCGATATCTACAGTGTGCAACATCCACGGCGCAAGGTGCAACATCCGTCCGAAATGGCGAAACAGTGCCGTACGACTTTTTGAAATGCGTGCATGTATTTGAAACGGAACAGTACCATGGTGCACCACTGTCCAGCGATGGTAAATCGAAGGCCAGCCACCGTAATCCTGTTTTACCGTAAAAATCCACGTGTCGAAAAAACGAAGGGTAAAAAACTTACGAGGCCCGATTGAGATTCGGGTTGTCCTTTTTGGGCATTAATCTATCTGTTGACGGCTGAAAGCTGTCAAAGCCGTAGAACTCATCGAGGCCTTCGTTTTGACAGGTCATGGCTCTGATAACTCTAAACGAGCCAGAAGTTATGGCCGTCTGAATAATCGATATCTACAGGGTGCAACATCCACGGTGCAAGGTGCAACATCCGTCCGAAATGGCGAAACATTGTCGTACGACTTTTAGAAATGCGTGCATGGATTTGAAACGACACACTACTATGTGCACCACTCTCCAGCAATGGCAGTCGAAGACGGGCTACGGTAATCCTGTTTTACCGTAAAAATCCACGTGTCGAAAAAACGAAGGGTAAAAAACTTACGAGACCCGATTGACATTCGGGTTGTCCTTTTTGGGCATTAATCTATCCGTTGACGGCTGAAAGCTGTCAAAGCCGTAGAACTCATCGAGGCCTTCATTTTGACAGGTTATGGCTCCCGTAACTCTAAACCAGCCAGAAGTTATGGCCGTTTGAATAATCGATATCTACAGGGTGCAACATCCACGGTGCAAGGTGCAACATCCGTCCGAAATGGCGAAACAGTGTCGTACGACTTTTAGAAATGCGTGCATGGATTTGAAACGGAACACTACCATGGTGCACCACTCTCCAGCGATGGGAAGTCGAAGACGGGCCACGGTAATCCTGTTTTACCGTAAAAATCCACGTGTCGAAAAAACGAAGGGTAAAAAACTTACGAGACCCGATTGAGATTCGGGTTGTCCTTTTTGGGCATTAATCTATCCGTTGACGGCTGAAAGCTGTCAAAGCCGTAGAACTCATCGAGGCCTTCATTTTGACAGGTTATGGCTCCTGTAACTCTAAACCAGCCAGAAGTTATGGCCGTTTGAATAATCGATATCTACAGGGTGCAACATCCACGGTGCAAGG
The DNA here is from genome assembly GCA_030765085.1 of Allium cepa. NCBI lineage: Eukaryota > Viridiplantae > Streptophyta > Magnoliopsida > Asparagales > Amaryllidaceae > Allium > Allium cepa. The sequence goes on along the minus strand of CM060934.1, from coordinate 28,049,720 downwards.
TGCAACATCCGTCCGAAATGGCGAAACAGTGCCGTACGACTTTTAGAAATGCATGCATGGATTTGAAACGGAACAGTACCATGGTGCACCACTCTCCAGCGATGGTAAATCGAAGGCCAGCCTCGGTAATCCTGTTTTACCGTAAAAATCCACGTGTCGAAAAAACGAAGGGTAAAAAACTTACGAGACCCGATTGAGATTCGGGTTGTCCTTTTTGGGCATTAATCTATCCGTTGACGGCTCAAAGCTATCAAAACCGTAGAACTCATCGAGGCCTTCGTTTTGACAGGTTGTGGCTCCCGTAACTCTAAACGAGCCAGAAGTTATGGCCGTCCGAATAATCGATATCTACAGGGTGCAACATCCACGGTGCAAGGTGCAACATCCGTCCGAAATGGCGAAACAGTGCCGTACGACTTTGAGAAATGCATGCATGGATTTGAAACGGAACAGTACCATGGTGCACCACTGTCCAGCGATGGTAAATCGAAGGCCAGCAACCGTAATCCTGTTTTACCGTAAAAATCCACGTGTCGAAAAAACGAAGGGTAAAAAACTTACTAGACCCGATTGAGATTCGGGTTGTCCTTTCTGGGCATTAATCTATCCGTTGACGGCCGAAAGCTGTCAAAGCCGTAGAACTCATCGAGGCCTTCGTTTTGACAGGTTGTGGCTCCCGTAACTCTAAACGAGCCAGAAGTTATGGCCGTCCGAATAATCGATATCTACAGGGTGCAACATCCACGGTGCAAGGTGCAACATCCGTCCGAAATGGCGAAACAGTGCCGTACGACTTTGAGAAATGCATGCATGGATTTGAAATGGAACAGTACCATGGTGCACCACTGTCCAGCGATGGTAAATCGAAGGCCAGCAACCGTAATCCTGTTTTACCGTAAAAATCCACGTGTCGAAAAAACGAAGGGTAAAAAACTTACGAGACCCGATTGAGATTCGGGTTGTCCTTTTTGGGCATTAATCTATCCGTTGACGGCTAAAAGCCGTCAGAGCCGTAGAACTCATCGAGGCCTTCATTTTGACAGGTTATGACTCCCGTAACTCTAAACGAGCCAGAAGTTATGGCCGTTCGAATAATCGATATCTAAAGGGTGCAACATCCACGGCGCAAGGTGCAACATCCGTCCGAAATGGCGAAACAGTGTCGTACGACTTTTTGAAATGTGTGCATGTATTTGAAACGGAACAGTACCATGGTGCACCACTGTCCAGCGATGGTAAATCGAAGGCCAGCCACCGTAATCCTGGTTTACCGTAAAAATCCACGTGTCGAAAAAACGAAGGGTAAAAAACTTACGAGGCCCGATTGAGATTCGGGTTGTCCTTTTTGGGCATTAATCTATCTGTTGACGGCTGAAAGCTGTCAAAGCCGTAGAACTCATCGAGGCCTTCGTTTTGACAGGTTATGGCTCTCGTAACTCTAAACGAGCCAAAAGTTATGGCCGTCCGAATTATCGATATCTACAGGGTGCAACATCCACGGTGCAAGGTGCAACATCCGTCGGAAATGGCGATACGGTGTCGTACGACTTTTAGAAATGCGTGCATGGATTTGAAACGGAACAGTACCATGGTGCACCACTCTCCCGCGATGGGAAATCGAAGGCCAGCCTCGGTAATCCTGTTTTACCGTAGAATTCCACGTGTCGAAAAAACGAAAGGTAAAAAACTTACGAGACCCGATTGAGATTCGGGTTGTCCTTTTTGGGCATTAATCTATCCATTGACGGCTGAAAGCTGTCAAAGCCGTAGAACTCATCGAGGCCTTCGCTTTGACAGGTTGTGGCTCCCGTAACTCTAAACGAGCTAGAAGTTATGGCCGTCCGAATAATCGATATCTACAGGGTGCAACATCCACGGCGCAAGGTGCAACATCCGTCCGAAATGGAGAAACAGTGTCGTACGACTTTTAGAAATGCGTGCATGGATTTGAAACGGAACAGTATCATGGTGCACCACTCTCCAGTGATGGTAAATCGAAGGCCAGCCTCGGTAATCCTGTTTTACCGTAGAATTCCACGTGTCGAAAAAACGAAAGGTAAAAAAGTTACGAGACCCGATTGAGATCCGGGTTGTCCTTTTTGGGCATTAATCTATCCATTGACGGCTGAAAGCTGTCAAAGCCGTAGAACTCATCGAGGCCTTCGTTTTGACAGGTTGTGGCTCCCGTAACTCTAAACGAGCCAGAAGTTATGGCCGTCCGAATAATCGATATCTACAGGGTGCAACATCCACGGTGCAAGGTGCAACATCCGTCGGAAATGGCGATACGGTGTCGTACGACTTTTAGAAATGCATGCATGGATTTGAAACGGAACAGCACCATGGTGCACCACTGTCCAGCGATGGTAAATTGAAGGCCAGCAACCGTAATCCTCTTTTACCGTAAAAATCCACGTGTCGAAAAAACGAAGGGTAAAAAACTTACGAGACCCGATTGAGATTCGGGTTGTCCTTTTTGGGCATTAATCTATCCGTTGACGGCTGAAAGCTGTCAAAGCCGTAGAACTCATCGAGGCCTTCGTTTTGACAGGTTATGGCTCCCGTAACTCTAAATGAGCCAGGAGTTATGGCCGTCTGAATAATCGATATCTACAGGGTGCAACATCCACGGCGCAAGGTGTAACATCCGTCCGAAATGGCGAAACAGTGTCGTACGACTTTTAGAAATGCGTGCATGTATTTGAAACGGAACAGTACCATGGTGCACCACTGTCCAGCGATGGTAAATCGAAGGCCAGCCACCGTAATCCTGTTTTACCATAAAAATCCACGTGTCGAAAAAACGAAGGGTAAAAAACTTACGAGGCCCGATTGAGATTCGGGTTGTCCTTTTTGGCCATTAATCTATCCGTTGACGGCTGAAAGCTGTCAAAGCCGTAGAACTCATCGAGGCCTTCGTTTTGACAGGTTATGCCTCCCGTAACTCTAAATGAGCCAGAAGTTATGATCGTCCGAATAATCGATATCTACAGGGTGCAACATCCACGGTGCAAGGTGCAACATCCGTCCGAAAAGGCGAAACAGTGTCGTACGACTTTTAGAAATGCGTGCATGGATTTGAAACGAAACACTACCAAGGTGCACCACTCTCCAGCGATGGGAAGTCGAAGACGGGCCACGGTAATCCTGTTTTACAGTATAAATCCACGTGTCGAAAAAACGAAGGGTAAAAAACTTACGAGACCCGATTGAGATTCGGGTTGTCCTTTTTGGGCATTAATCTATCGGTTGACGGCTGAAAGCTGTCAAAGCCGTAGAACTCATCGAGGCCTTCATTTTGACAGGTTATGGCTCCCGTAACTCTAAACCAGCCAGAAGTTATGGCCGTTTGAATAATCGATATCTACAGGGTGCAACATCCACAGTGCAAGGAGCAACATCCGTCCGAAATGGCGAAACAGTGTCGTACGACTTTTAGAAATGCGTGCATGGATTTGAAATGGAACAGTACCATGGTGCACCACTCTCCAGCGATGGTAGATCTAAGGCCAGCCTCGGTAATCCTGTTTTACCGTAAAATTCCACGTGTCGAAAAAACGAAGGGTAAAAAACTTACGAGACCCGATTGAGATTCGGGTTGTCCTTTTTGGGCATTAATCTATCCACTGACGGCTGAAAGCTGTCAAAGCTGTAGAACTCATCGAGGCCTTTGTTTTGACAGGTTGTGGCTCCCGTAATTCTAAACGAGCCTGAAGTTATGGCCGTCCGAATAATCGATATCTACAGGGTGCAACATCCACGGCGCAAGGTGCAACATCCGTCCGAAATGGAGAAACAGTGTCGTACGACTTTTAGAAATGCATGCATGGATTTGAAACGGAACAGTACCATGGTGCACCACTCTCCAGCGATGGTAAATCGAAGGCCAGCCTCGGTAATCCTGTTTTACCGTAAAATTCCACGTGTCGAAAAAATGAAGGGTAAAAAACTTACGAGACCCGATTGAGATTCGGGTTGTCCTTTTTGGGCATTAATCTATCCATTGACGGCTAAAAGCTGTCAAAGCCGTAGAACTCATCGAGGCCTTCGTTTTGACAGGTTGTGGCTCCCGTAACTCTAAACGAGCCAGAAATTATGGCCGTCCGAATAATCGATATCTACAGGGTGCAACATCCACGGTGCAAGGTGCAACATCCGTCGGAAATTGCGATACAGTGATGTACGACTTTTAGAAATGCATGCATGGATTTGAAACGGAACAGTACCATGGTGCACCACTGTCCAGCGATGGTAAATTGAAGGCCAGCAACCGTAATCCTGTTTTACCGTAAAAATCCACGTGTCGAAAAAACGAAGGGTAAAAAACTTACGAGACCCGATTGAGATTCGGGTTGTCCTTTTTGGGCATTAATCTATCCGTTGACTGCTGAAAGCTGTCAAAGCCGTAGAACTCATCGAGGCCTTCGTTTTGACAGGTTATGGCTCCTGTAACTCTAAATGAGCCAGGAGTTATGGCCGTCTGAATAATCGATATCTACAGGGTGCAACATCCACGGCGCAAGGTGTAACATCCGTCCGAAATGGCGAAACAGTGCCGTACGACTTTTAGAAATGCGTGCATGTATTTGAAACGGAACAGTACCATGGTGCACCACTTTCCAGCGATGGTAAATCGAAGGCCAGCCACCGTAATCCTGTTTTACCATAAAAATCCACGTGTCGAAAAAACGAAGGGTAAAAAACTTACGAGGCCCGATTGAGATTCGGGTTGTCCTTTTTGGCCATTAATCTATCCGTTGACGGCTGAAAGCTGTCAAAGCCGTAGAACTCATCGAGGCCTTCGTTTTGACAGGTTATGCCTCCCGTAACTCTAAATGAGCCAGAAGTTATGGCCGTCCGAATAATCGATATCTACAGGGTGCAACATCCACGGTGCAAGGTGCAACATCCGTCCGAAATGGCGAAACAGTGTCGTACGACTTTTAGAAATGCGTGCATGGATTTGAAACGAAACACTACCAAGGTGCACCACTCTCCAGCGATGGGAAGTCGAAGACGGGCCACGGTAATCCTGTTTTACCGTAAAAATCCACGTGTCGAAAAAACGAAGGGTAAAAAACTTACGAGACCCGATTGAGATTCGGGTTGTCCTTTTTGGGCATTAATCTATCCGTTGACGGCTGAAAGCTGTCAAAGCCGTAGAACTCATCGAGGCCTTCATTTTGACAGGTTATGGCTCCCGTAACTCTAAACCAGCCAGAAGTTATGGCCGTTTGAATAATCGAAATCTACAGGGTGCAACATCCACAGTGCAAGGAGCAACATCCGTCCGAAATGGCGAAACAGTGTCGTACGACTTTTAGAAATGCATGCATGGATTTGAAATGGAACAGTATCATGGTGCACCACTCTCCAGCGATGGTAGATCTAAGGCCAGCCTCGGTAATCCTGTTTTACCGTAAAATTCCACGTGTCGAAAAAACGAAGGGTAAAAAACTAACGAGACCCGATTGAGATTCGGGTTGTCCTTTTTGGGCATTAATCTATCCACTGACGGCTGAAAGCTGTAAAAGCCGTAGAACTCATCGAGGCCTTTGTTTTGACAGGTTGTGGCTCCCGTAATTCTAAACGAGCCAGAAGTTATGGCCGTCCGAATAATCGATATCTACAGGGTGCAACATCCACGGCGCAAGGTGCAACATCCGTCCGAAATGGAGAAACAGTGTCGTACGACTTTTAGAAATGCGTGCATGGATTTGAAACGGAACAGTACCATGGTGCACCACTCTCCAGCGATGGTAAATTGAAGGCCAGCCTCGGTAATCCTGTTTTACCGTAAAATTCCACGTGTCGAAAAAACGAAGGGTAAAAAACTTACGAGACCCGATTGAGATTCGGGTTGTCCTTTTTGGGCATTAATCTATCCATTGACGGCTAAAAGCTGTCAAAGCCGTAGAACTCATCGAGGCCTTCGTTTTGACAGGTTGTGGCTCCCGTAACTCTAAACGAGCCAGAAATTATGGCCGTCCGAATAATCGATATCTACAGGGTGCAACATCCACGGTGCAAGGTGCAACATCCGTCGGAAATTGCGATACAGTGCTGTACGACTTTTAGAAATGCATGCATGGATTTGAAACGGAACAGTACCATGGTGCACCACTGTCCAGCGATGGTAAATTGAAGGCCAGCAACCGTAATCCTGTTTTACCGTAAAAATCCACGTGTCGAAAAAACGAAGGGTAAAAAACTTACGAGACCCGATTGAGATTCGGGTTGTCCTTTTTGGGCATTAATCTATCCGTTGATGGCTGAAAGCTGTCAAAGCCGTAGAACTCATCGAGGCCTTCATTTTGACAGGTTATGGCTCCCGTAACTCTAAATGAGCCAGGAGTTATGGCTGCCCGAATAATCGATATCTACAGGGTGCAACATCCACGGCGCAAGGTGCAACATCCGTCCGAAATGGCGAAACAGTGCCGTACGACTTTTAGAAATGCGTCCATGTATTTGAAACGGAACAGTACCATGGTGCACCACTGTCCAGCGATGGTAAATCGAAGGCCAGCCACCGTAATCCTGTTTTACCATAAAAATCCACGTGTCGAAAAAACGAAGGGTAAAAAATTTACGAGGCCCGATTGAGATTCGGGTTGTCCTTTTTGGCCATTACTCTATCCGTTGACGGCTGAAAGCTGTCAAAGCCGTAGAACTCATCGAGGCCTTCATTTTGACAGGTTATGCCTCCCGTAACTCTAAACGAGCCAGAAGTTATGGCCGTCCGAATAATCGATATCTACAGGGTGCAACATCCACGGTGCAAGATGCAACATCCGTCCGAAATGGCGAAACAGTGTCGTACGACTTTTAGAAATGCGTCCATGGATTTGAAACGAAACACTACCATGGTGCACCACTCTCCAGTGATGGGAAGTCGAAGACGGGCCACGGTAATCCTGTTTTACCGTAAAAATCCACTTGTCGAAAAAACGAAGGGTAAAAAACTTACGACACCCGATTGAGATTCGGGTTGTCCTTTTTGGGCATTAATCTATCCGTTGATGGCTGAAAGCTGTCAAAGCCGTAGAACTCATCGAGGCCTTCGTTTTGACAGGTTATGGCTCCCGTAACTCTAAACGAGCCAGAAGTTAGGGTCGTCCGAATAATCGATATCTACAGGGTGCAACATCCACGGTGCAAGGTGCAACATCCGTCCGAAATGGAGAAATCGTGTCGTACGACTTTTAGAATTGCGTGCATGGATTTGAAACGGAACACTACCATGGTGGACCACTCTCCAGCGATGGTAGATCGAAGGCCAGCCTCGATAATCCTGTTTTACCGTAAAATTCCACGTGTCGAAAAAACGAAGGGTAAAAAACTTACGAGACCCGATTGAGATTCGGGTTGTCCTTTTTGGGCATTAATCTATCCATTGATGGCTGAAAGCTGTCAAAGCCGTAGAACTCATCGAGGCCTTCGTTTTGACAGGTTGTGGCTCCCGTAACTCTGAACGAGCCAGAAGTTATGGCCGTTCGAATAATCGATATCTACAGGGTGCAACATCCACGGTGCAAAGTGCAACATCCGTCGGAAATGGCGAAACAGTGCCGTACGACTTTTAGAAATGCATGCATGGATTTGAAACGGAACAATACCATGGCGCGCCACTGTCCAGCGATGGCAAATTGAAGGCCAGCAACAGTAATCCTGTTTTACCGTAAAAATCCACGTGTCGAAAAAACGAAGGGTAAAAAACTTGCGAGACCCGATTGAGATTCGGGTTGTCCTTTTTGGGCATTAATCTATCCGTTGACGGTTGAAAGCTGTCAAAGCCGTAGAACTCATCGAGGCCTTCGTTTTGACAGGTTATGGCTCCCGTAAACTCTAAACGAGCCAGAAGTTATGGCCATCCGAATAATCGATATCTACAGGGTGCAACATCCACGGCGCAAGGTGCAACATCCGTCCGAAATGGCGAAACAGTGCCGTACGACTTTTAGAAATGCGTGCATATATTTGAAACGGAACAGTACCATGGTGCACCACTGCCCGGCGATGGTAAATCGAAGGCCAGCCACCGTAATCCTGTTTTACCGTAAAAATCCACGTGTCGAAAAAACGAAGGGTAAAAAACTTACGAGGCCCGATTGAGATTCGGTTTGTCCTTTTTGGGCATTAATCTATCCGTTGACGGCTGAAAGCTGACGAAACCGTAGAACTCATCGAGGCCTTCGTTTTGATAGGTTATGCCTCCCGTAACTCTAAACGAGCCAGAAGTTATGGCCGTCCGAATAATCGATATCTACAGGGTGCAACATCCACGGTGCAAGGTGCAACATCCGTACGAAATGGCGAAACAGTGTCGTACGACTTTTAGAAATGCGTGCATGGATTTGAAACGGAACACTACCATGGTGCACCACTCTCCAGCGATGGGAAGTCGAAGACGGGCCAAGGTAATCCTGTTTTACCGTAAAAATCCACATGTCGAAAAAACGAAGGGTAAAAAACTTACGAGACCCGATTGAGATTCGGGTTGTCCTTTTTGGGCATTAATCTATCCGTTGACGGCTGAAAGCTGTCAAACCCGTAGAACTCATCGAGGCTTTCATTTTGACAAGTTATGGCTCCCGTAACTCTAAACCAGCCAGAAGTTATGGCCGTTTGAATAATCGATATCTACAGGGTGCAACATCCACGGTGCAAGGTGCAACATCCGTCCGAAATGGCGAAACAGGGCCGTACGACTTTTAGAAATGCGTGCATGGATTTGAAACGGAACAGTACCATGGTTCACCACTCTCCAGCGATGTTAAATCGAAGGCCAGCCTCGGTAATTCTGTTTTACCGTAAAAATCCACGTGTCGAAAAAACGAAGGGTAAAAAACTTACGAGACCCAATCGAGATTCGGGTTGTCCTTCTTGGGCATTAATCTATCCGTTGACGGTTGAAAGCTGTCAAAGCCGTAGAACTCATCGAGGCCTTCGTTTTGACAGGTTATGGCTCCCGTAACTCTAAACGAGCCAGAAGTTATGGCCGTCCGAATAAACGATATCTATAGGGTGCAACATCCACGGCGCAAGGTGCAACATCTTTCCGAAATGGCGAAACAGTGCCGTACGACTTTTAGAAATGCGTGCATGTATTTGAAACGGAACAGTACCATGGTGCACCACTGTCCAGCGATGGTAAATCGAAGGCAAGCCACCGTAATCCTGTTTTACCGTAAAAATCCATGTGTCGAAAAAACGAAGGATAAAAAACTTACGAGGCCCGATTGAGATTCGGGTTGTCCTTTTTGGGCATTAATCTATCCGTTGACGGCTGAAAGCTGTCTAAGCCGTAGAACTCATCGAGGCCTTCGTTTTGACAGGTTGTGGCTCCCGTAATTCTAAACGAGCCAAAAGTTATGGCCGTCCGAATAATCGATATCTACAGGGTGCAACATCCACGGCGCAAGGTGCACCATCTGTCCGAAATGGCGAAACAGTGTCGTACGACTTTTAGAAATGCGTGCATGTATTTGAAACGGAACAGTACCATGGTGCACCACTGTCCAGCGTTGGTAAATCGAAGGCCAGCAACCGCAATCCTGTTTTACCGTAAAAATCCCCGTGTCGAAAAAACGAAGGGTAAAAAACTTACGAGACCCGATTGAGTTTCGGGTTGTCCTTCTTGGGCATTAATCTATCCGTTGACGGTTGAAAGCTGTCAAAGCCGTAGAACTCATCGAGGCCTTCGTTTTGACAGGTTATGGCTCCCGTAACTCTAAACGAGCCAGAAGTTATGGCCGTCCGAATAAACGATATCTATAGGGTGCAACATCCACGGCGCAAGGTGCAACATCTTTCCGAAATGGCGAAACAGTGCCGTACGACTTTTAGAAATGCGTGCATGTATTTGAAACGGAACAGTACCATGGTGCACCACTGTCCAGCGATGGTAAATCGAAGGCCAGCCACCGTAATCCTGTTTTACCGTAAAAATCCATGTGTCGAAAAAACGAAGGATAAAAAACTTACGAGGCCCGATTGAGATTCGGGTTATCCTTTTTGGGCATTAATCTATCCGTTGACGGCTGAAAGCTGTCAAAGCCGTAGAACTCATCGAGGCCTTCGTTTTGACAGGTTATGGCTCTCGTAACTCTAAACGAGCCAGAAGTTATGGCCGTCCGAATAATCGATATCTACAGGGTGCAACATCCACGGTGCAAGGTGCGACATCCGTCCGAAATGGTGAAACAGTGTCGTACGACTTTTAGAAATGCGTGCATGGATTTGAAACGGAACACTACCATGGTGCACCACTCTCCAGCGATGGGAAGTCGAAGACGGGCCACGGTAATCCTGTTTCACCGTAAAAATCCACGTGTCGAAAAAACGAAGGATAAAAAACTTACGAGACCCGATTGAGATTCGAGTTGTCCTTTTTGGCATTAATCTATCCATTGACGGCTGAAAGCTGTCAAAGCCGTCGAACTCATCGAGGCCTTCATTTTGACAGGTTATGACTACCATAACTCTAAACCAGCCAGAATTTATGGCCGTTTGAATAATCGATATCTACATGGTGCAACATCCACGGTGCAAGGTGCAACATCCGTCCGAAATGGCGAAACAGTGCCGTATGACTTTTAGAAATGCGTGCATGGATTTGAAACAGAACAGTACCATGGTGCACCACTCTTCAGCGATGGTAAATCGAAGGCCAGCCTCGGTAATCCTGTTTTACCGTAAAAATCCACGTGTCGAAAAAACGAAGGGTAAAAAACTTACGAGACCCGATTGAGATTCGGGTTGTCCTTTTTGGGCATTAATCTATCCATTGACGGATGAAAGCCATCAAAGCCGTAGAACTTATCGAGCCCTTCGTTTTGACAGGTTTTGGCTCCCGTAACTCTAAACGAGCCAGAAGTTATGGCCGTCCGAATAATCGATATCTACAGGGTGCAACATCCACGGTGCAAGGTACAACATCCGTCGGAAATGGCGAAACAGTGCCGTACGACTTTTAGAAATGCATGCATGGATTTGAAACGGAACTGTACCATGGTGCACCACTGTCCAGCGATGGTAAATCGAAGGGCAGCAATCGTAATCCTGTTTTACCGAAAAAATCCACGTGTTGAAAAAACGAAGGGTAAAAAACTTACGAGACCCGATTGAGATTCGGGTTGTCCTTTTTGGGCATTAATCTATCCGTTGACGGCTGAAAGCTGTCAAAGCCGTAGAACTCATCGAGGCCTTCGTTTTGATAGGTTATGGCTCCCGTAACTCTAAATGAGCCAGGAGTTATGGCCGTCTGAATAATCCATATCTACAGGGTGCAACATCCACGGCGCAAGGTGCAACATCCGTCCGAAATGGCGAAACAGTGCCGTACGACTTTTAGAAATGCGTGCATGTATTTGAAACGGAACAGTACCATGGTGCACCACTGTCCAGCGATGGTAAATCGAAGGCCAGCCACCGTAATCCTGTTTTACCGTAAAAATCCACGTGTCGAAAAAACGAAGGGTAAAAAACTTACGAGGCCCGGTTGAGATTCGGGTTGTCCTTTTTGGGCATTAATCTATCCGTTGACGGCTGAAAGCTGTCAAAGCCGTAGATCTCATCGAGTCCTTCGTTTTGACAGGTTATGGCTCCCGTAACTCTAAACAAGCCAGAAGTTATGGCCGTCCGAATAATCGATATCCACAGGGTGCAACATCCACGATGCAAGGTGCAACATCCGTCCGAAATGGCGAAACAGTGTCGTACGACTTTTAGAAATGCGTGCATGGATTTGAAACGGAACACTACCATGGTGCACCACTCTCCAGCGATGGGAAGTTGAAGACGGGCCACGGTAATACTGTTTTACCGTAAAAATCCACGTGTCGAAAAAATGAAGGGTAAAAAACTTACGAGACCCGATTAAGATTCGGGTTGTCCTTTTTAGGCATTAATCTATCCGTTGATGGCTGAAAGCTGTCAAAGCCGTAGAACTCATCGAGGCCTTCATTTTGACAGGATATGGCTCCCGTAACTCTAAACCAGCCAGAAGTAATGGCCGTTTGAATAATCGATATCTATAGTGTGCAACGTCCACGGTGCAAGGTGCAACATCCGTCCGAAATGGCGAAACAGTGCCGTACGACTTTTAGAAATGCGTGCATGGATTTAAAACGGAACAGTACCATGGTGCACCACTCTCCAGTGATGGTAAATCGAAGGCCAGCCTCGGTAATCCTGTTATGCCGTAAAAATCCACGTGCCGAAAAAACGAAGGGTAAAAAACTTACGAGACCCGATTGAGATTCGGGTTGTCCTTTTTGGGCATTAATCTATCCGTTGACGGCTGAAAGGTGTCAAAGACGTAGAACTCATCGAGGCCTTCGTTTTTGACAGGGTGTGGCTCCCGTAACTCTAAACGGGCCAAAAGTTATGGCCGTCCGAATAATCGATATCTACAGGGTGCAACATATACGGTGCAAGGTGCAACATCCGTCCGAAATGGCAAAACAGTGCCGTACGACTTTTAGAAATGCATGCACGGATTTGAAACGGAACAATACCATGGTGCACCACTGTCCAGCGATGGTAAATCGAAGGCCAGCAACCGTAATCGAAGGCCCGATTGAGATTCGGGTTGTCCTTTTTGGGCATTAATGTTTCCGTTGACGGCTGAAAGCTGTCAAAGCCGTAGAACTCATCGAGGCGTTCGTTTTGACAGGTTATGGCTCCCGTAACTCTAAATGAGCCAGAAGTTATGGCCGTTTGAATAATCAATATCTACAGGGTGCAACATCCACGGTGCAAGGTGCAACATCCGTCCGAAATGGTGAAACAGCGTCGTACGATTTTTAGAAATGCGTGCATGGATTTGAATCGGAACAGTACCATGGTGCACCGCTCTCCAGCGATGGGAAGTCGAAGACGGGCCACGGTAATCCCGTTTTACCGTAAAAATCCACGTGTCGAAAAAACGAAGGGTAAAAAACTTACGAGAGCCGATTGAGATTTGGGTTGTCCTTCTTGGGCATGAATCTATCCGTTGACGGCTGAAAGCTGTCAAAGCCGTAGAACTCATCGAGGCCTTCGTTTTGATAGGTTATGGCTCCCGTAACTCTAAACGAGCCAGAAGTTATGGCCGTCCGAATAATCGATATCTACAGGGTGCAACATCCACGGTGCAAGGTGCAACATCCGTCCGAAATGGCGAAACAGTGCCGTACGACTTTTAGAAATGCGTGCATGGATTTGAAAGGAACAGTACCATGGTGCACCACTCTCCAGCGATGGGAAGTCGAAGGCGGGCCACGGTAATCCTGTTTGACCGTAAAAATCCACGTGTCGAAAAAACGAAGGGTAAAAAACTTACGAGACCCGTTTGAGATTCGGGTTGTCCTTTTTGGGCATTAATCTATCCGTTGATGGCTGAAAGCTGTCAGAGCCGTAGAACTTAACGAGGCCTTCGTTTTGACAGGTTATGGCTCCCGTAACTCTAAACGAGCCAGAAGTTATGGTCGTCCGAATAATCGATGTCTACAGGGTGCAACATCCACGGTGCAAGGTGCAATATCCGTCCGAAATGGCGAAACAGTGCCGTACGGCTTTTAGAAATGCGTGCATGTATTTGAAACGGAACAGTACCATGGTGCGCCACTCTCCAGTGATGGGAATCGAAGACGGGCCACGGTAATCCTGTTTTACCGTAAAAATCCACGTGTCAGAAAAACGAAGGGTAAAAAACTCACGAGACCCGATTGAGATTCGGGTTGTCCTTTTGGGGAATTAATCAATCCGTTGACGGCTGAAAGCTGTCAAAGCCGTAGAACTCATCGAGGCCTTCGTTTTGACAGGTTATGGCTCCCGTAACTCAAAACGAGCCAGAAGTTATGGCCGTCCGAATAATCGATATCTACAGGGTGCAACATCCACGGTGCAAGGTGCAACATCTGTCCGAAATGGCGAAACAGTGTCATACGACTTTTCGAAATGCGTGCATGGATTCGAAACGGAACAGTACCATGGTGTACCACTCTCCAGCGATGGGAAGTCGAAGACGGGCCACGGTAATCCTGTTTTACCGTAAAAATCCATGTGTCGAAAAAACGAAGGGTAAAAAACTTACGAGACCCGATTGAGATTCGGGTTGTCCTTTTTGGGCATTAATCTATCCGTTGACGGCTGAAATCTGTCAAAGCCGTAGAACTCATCGAGGCCTTCGTTTTGACAGGTTATGGCTCCCGTTACTCTAAACGAGCCAGAAGTTATGGCCGTTTGAATAATCGATATCTACAGGGTGCAACATCCACGGTGCAAGGTGCAACATCCGTACGAAATGGTGAAACAGTGTTGTACGACTTTTAGAAATGCGTGCATGGATTTGAAACAGAACAGTACCATGGTGCACCGCTCTCAAGCGATGGGAAGTCGAAGACGGGCCGCGGTAATCCCGTTTTACCGTAAAAATCCACGTGTCGAAAAAACGAAGGGTAAAAAACTTACGAGACCCAATTGAGATTCAGGTTGTCGTTTTTGGGCATTAATCTGTCCGTTGACAGCTGAAAGCTGTCAAAGCCTTAGAACTCATCGAGGCCTTCGTTTTGACAGGTTATGGCTCCCGTAACTCTAAACGAGCCAGAAGTTGTGGCCGTCCGAATAATCGATATCTACATGGTGCAACATCCACGGTGCAAGGTGCAACATCCGTCCGAAGTGGCGAAACAGTGTCGTACGACTTTTAGAAATGCGTGCATGGATTTGAAATGGAACAGTACCATGGTGCACCACTGTCCAGCGATGGTAAATCGAAGGCCAGCCACCGTAATTGGTCACAAACCCCAATGATTGTGAAAGCACCAGTGTATGAATATAAATCAGCAATATTCAAACACAAATCACAGATCTTAAGTAGCAAAATAATAAATGTAAACAAGAACACACGATTTATAGTGGTTCGGCTATCTCCGGCCTACGTCCACTTCAAAGGTTTTTCCTTTTATTGATGTTCTTCGCTGATTACAATCGATTACAGCGGATTTCAATGATTGTAGTTCTGAAATTCAAGTACAACGGTGGTTGTTGAGTGTAAAGTAGAGCCTTGGTGGAGTCTTGATGCTTCAGAATCTTGATTTTGCCAAAGAGAATCTGGTCCCTTTTCTGAATGACCTGGGGCTCTATTTATAGGCGTAGGAGGCTGATATTTCTCCTAGAAATCAGGTAGACCACTTCCAGCACGTGAAGGGGGCCCACATGGCCGATACCTGGAGATCCGGGCCCACATTGGGATCGATTCGACCCTTGGTTCGAATCGATCAAGAAATCGTCCAATCGTGATGAAACTTGGCGTGGACATTCTTCTCTGTATATGCAAGCTCCTGTGAAAATTTCGTGACATTTGGATAAGTAGATTGAGAGATATGATCGATTCAAGTTGAAGATTTTCGTTTTCTGGGGTTGTTCGAATCGATTCGTTCGAACCCATTGGTTCGAATCGATACGTTGGCGCGTGGAGTCGATGACGTGGTGCGCATACTCCGGGTCAACCCCTCTTTTCCTCCGAGTATTCTGGATCACATTCCTGGGTTTTTGGCCGCTTTGACTTGGTGGCTTCGAGTGTTGGATTCGAAGGTTCGTTGCCTTCGAATCGATGGAACCAGTCTTCCTTCGAATCGATCCAAATGTATTACTGAGATCGATTCGAAGCTGCTTCATCGTGGGGATTCGAAGGAACGGATTCGATGCCAGGTGCGCTCATGGAGTCGAAACAGGGGTGTCTTGGATGGATTCGATGGAAGGTAGTACGAGGATGGGTTCGAAGTAGATGGAGTCGAAGCTGAACGGATTCGAAGCAGGCGCTGACTGATGGATTCGAACGACACCTCTTCCTATGGATTCGAACATGGTGCTTGCTCTGATGGGTTCGAAATAGATGGGTTCGAACAGGGGTATTCTATCGATTCGAACCGAGCAAGGTTTGTTTCCATCAAATTGAATCCATCATAACTTGGTCATACGAACTCGGATTGACTTGAAATTTGAGGTGCGGACTTCTATGATCTTTCTTGTCATGTCCTGTCAATTGTGGCCCGTTCCGGACTCGGACAAAATTCATCGATATCCATGGTTATCTGCAATGCATAGTTGATATTCATGAATAGTAACCATTGATTTTTAGTAATTCTTGGATATCTCAACTTTGCCAAAAGTTGGGATAACATTTTGCCCCCCAAAACATGCCTTTTTGTAAAAGGTATGTTTTGAATGGTCTTATATCAAGTGTAAGGAATTCATGTTTCATTCATAGCTGTGGTATTATCAATCAAGTTTGTGGCTGTTCGAAGCCAAATCAATATTCGTTCTTTCCGTAGAAGTTGAGAATGAAGTTTCGTAGTCTCTCCGGACCATTATTGGCTGCTCTAAACCCTTACTAAGTCCATTCCAGACTTAGTGATTGAATAGAAAGATCCTATTGCTCTTTGGCGTTGCCTTCTATCCCTTGCACTCTAGTCCCAGTTAGGACATATAGCGATATCATGGTCGTTCCGGACCGATCATAGCCTCTCCGGGCTCTTGCTGGATCCCATCCTTCACTCTCCGGTGAAGGGGGAAACAGCGCTTAAGTGAGTTGATCCTGTCATTTTCCGGCGAAGCAACTCACTTCTTGCACTCCGGTTCAGT
Organism: Allium cepa; assembly: GCA_030765085.1. Taxonomy (NCBI): domain Eukaryota; kingdom Viridiplantae; phylum Streptophyta; class Magnoliopsida; order Asparagales; family Amaryllidaceae; genus Allium; species Allium cepa. The sequence goes on along the minus strand of CM060934.1, from coordinate 28,033,088 downwards.
GTATCTGAACATTTAGCGATGTCTTGGTCGTTCGAGACCGATAGTAGCCTCTCCGGGCTCTTGCTGGATCCCATCCTGTCACTCTCCGGTGAAGGGGAAACAGCGCTTAAGTGAGTCGATCCTGTCGCTCTCCGGCGAAGCAACTCACTTCTTGCACTCCGGACCCCGTCTCTCCGGGTAGGGTCATAAAGCGATCATGTTTATATTGGTATTTAGTGTTCATCCTTTGACTCTCCGGTCAAAAGGTTTATTGTAAGAAGTTCTAATTTATTTGTTTAATATTCAAGTTTTAGATGTTCAATCTCAAACATCAGAGAAGAAAAAACTAAACATTGCCTCTCCGAGCATAGCGGTTTATCTCCATCTCAGGGCATGCCTAGGGATCTCTCCGGTTCCCGTACATGTGTAAGTGGAGTAACCGTTTATTCTGAAGATAAATCTAAATAAAATTATTTGACCGAAGTCCAAATCCCGGGCTTGGCCCTTGCCATCTTCAATCAGTTGACGACGAGTCGTGATCCCGATCCAGGATCGTTCCTGTTAGGTGGAGGCGGTAGTTGTTCAAGCCTTGTCGTTGCTGTCCGTTCTCTGACAAATTGCGGCAATCTACCACTTCTGGCATGTTCTTCCACCTCATCCTTTAGGTGACGGCATTCGTCTGTAGTGTGCCCATCCAGCTCATGGAATAGGCAATATTTTCCAGTCCTGCGCTCCCGCTCAGTAGGATCCCTTATTGGTGGCTTTCGATAGGGGAGTTGCCCCCTAGTTTCAGTGTAGATTCTTTCTAAGCCTGCAGTCAGATCGGTGTACTACCTAAATCTTGGTTCTCGGAATTTCTTCCGTTTATCAGGACCATTGTGTCTGTCATCCTGTTTCCTCTTTCCCTTGTCCGCTCCGGACTGTTCTCTGGAGGTTCCTACGCTTTGTGTGGTATTTATTTCACGACTCTCGGCTCGTGATTCTTCTAACCGAATGAACTTTTCAGCTTTATGAAAGAACTCTCCAAGATCTTGCGGTGGATCTTTGGTTAGAGAATCCTTAAATTTGGTGCCTTCCGCGACTCCTGCCACCGCCGCCATTAAAATCATTGATGGATCCCGGCGATCTACAGAAGTCACTGTCACATTGAATCTTAACAGAAAATCTTTTATGGACTCTCCGGTCCTCTGCTTGATTGATGCTAAGGTCATCACACTCTTGGGTCGTGTCACGTGGACCCTAAACTGTCTCATGAAGCAATCTACAAGCTCGCTCCATGTTCCGATTGATCCATTCTCTAGTTGTCTGAACCATAATGAAGCTAAATCTGTCAAATATAGAGGGAAGCATCATGCCATCACTTCCTCGGATGCCCCCAGCACTTCCATGTGCCTAATATATCTTGTAATATGCATGGTCGGGTCTGATCTTCCATCATATGGTTCTAGCGCTGGTAGTTTGAACTTTGGAGGGTTCCTTGCGTTTCAGATGTTTAGAGTGAATGGACTCCAACTAACTTCTTCTAGGCCTCCGCTAGGCAATCCTCCTCTCATGATTCATCGCATTAGGCCTATCATTCTCTCATCTCCATCTAGGAGTTGGCCCTTCGTCGGATTCCTGTCCTGCCCCCCGAGCCTTGAAGGGAATTCTGGTACGTATTCTTCTGGTGGCTCGTTAGCATATGCATTGGCTCCAACTTGTTGAGCTCCGTCTATTGGTCTCCCAGTATCGGACCCTGAGGGTCTGCCCCCAAGGCCTTGCTGACCACCTTCAATTCCCGTATTCTGGCCTTGAGCCTGTCCTTCGTTAGCTTCTGCAATCCTGATTCCTTGTCCCGCACTCGTAGCTGTTGTAGTTGGTCCAAGGTTTTGCATGTTTGCTGTCCTCATTTGCTCGAGGAAATTTTGCAACATCTCCTGTTGGGTTTTCATTATGCTCTCGCGTAGTGAATTAGCCATAGCTTCCATCTCGTCTCTGGTGATATAGACGGGAGCGTGTCCTTCTCCTGGTCCTGAGGATGCCTCTTGGATTCCTCCCTGTTGGCTCCTATCAACCCTTTGTCTTGTTTGTCGAGTCATTGTTTCTGGATTGGAGTTCCTGAATTCTGAATTCTGATGTAGCGGGTCCTGAGTTCAGTTCTCAGTGAAAGCACCAAAGTGTTTGCACCAAAATTGGTCACAAACCCCAATGATTGTGAAAGCACCAGTGTATGAATATAAATCAGCAATATTCAAACACAAATCACAGATCTTAAGTAGCAAAATAATAAATGTAAACAAGAACACACGATTTATAGTGGTTCGACTATCTCCGGCCTACGTCCACTTCAAAGGTTTTTCCTTTTATTGATGTTCTTCGCTGATTACAATCGATTACAGCGGATTACAATGATTGTAGTTCTGAAATTCAAGTACAACGGTGGTTGTTGAGTGTAAAGTAGAGCCTTGGTGGAGTCTTGATGCTTCAGAGTCTTGATTTTGCCAAAGAGAATCCGGTCCCTTTTCTGAATGACCTGGGGCTCTATTTATAGGCGTAGGAGGCTGATATTTCTCCTAGAAATCAGGTAGACCACTTCCAGCACGTGAGGGGGGCCCACATGGCCGATACCTGGAGATCCGGGCCCACATTGGGATCGATTCGACCCTTGGTTCGAATCGATCAAGAAATCGTCCAATCGTGATGAAACTTGGCGTGGACATTCTTCTCTGTATATGCAAGCTCCTGTGAAAATTTCGTGACATTTGGATAAGTAGATTGAGAGATATGATCGATTCAAGTTGAAGATTTTCGTTTTCTGGGGTTGTTCGAATCGATTCGTTCGAACCCATTGGTTCGAATCGATACGTTGGCGCGTGGAGTCTATGACGTGGTGCGCATACTCCGGGTCAACCCCTCTTTTCCTTCGAGTATTCTGGATCACATCCCTGGGTTTTTGGCCGCTTTGACTTGGTGGCTTCGAGTGTTGGATTCGAAGGTTCGTTGCCTTCGAATCGATGGAACCAGTCTTCCTTCGAATCGATCCAAATGTATTACTGAGATCGATTCGAAGCTGCTTCATCGTGGGGATTCGAAGGAACGGATTCGATGCCAGGTGCGCTCATGGAGTCGAAACAGGGGTGTCTTGGATGGATTCGAAGGAAGGTAGTACGAGGATGGGTTCGAAGTAGATGGAGTCGAAGCTGAACGGATTCGAAGCAGGCGCTGACTGATGGATTCAAACGACACCTCTTCCTATGGATTCGAACATGGTGCTTGCTCTGATGGGTTCGAAATAGATGGGTTCGAACAGGGGTATTCTATCGATTCGAACCGAGCAAGGTTTGTTTCCATCAAATTGAATCCATCATAACTTGGTCATACGAACTCGGATTGACTTGAAATTTGAGGTGCGGACTTCTATGATCTTTCTTGTCATGTCCTATCAATTGTGGCCCGTTCCGGACTCGGACAAAATTCATCGATATCCATGGTTATCCTGCAATGCATAGTTGATATTCATGAATAGTAACCATTGATTTTTAGTAATTCTTGGATATCTCAACTTTGCCAAAAGTTGGGATAACATTTTGCCCCCCAAAACATGCCTTTTTGTAAAAGGTATGTTTTGAATGGTCTTATATCAAGTGTAAGGAATTCATGTTTCATTCATAGCTGTGGTATTATCAATCAAGTTTGTGGCTGTTCGAAGCCAAATCAATATTCGTTCTTTCCGTAGAAGTTAAGAATGAAGTTTCGTAGTCTCTCCGGACCATTACTGGCTGCTCTAAACCCTTACTAAGTCCGTTCCAGACTTAGTGATTGAATAGAAAGATCCTATTGCTCTCTGGCGTTGCCTTCTATCCCTTGCACTCTAGTCCCAGTTAGGACGTATAGCGATATCATGGTCGTTCCGGACCGATCATAGCCTCTCCGGGCTCTTGCTGGATCCCATCCTTCACTCTCCGGTGAAGGGGGAAACAGCGCTTAAGTGAGTTGATCCTGTCGCTTTCCGGCGAAGCAACTCACTTCTTGCACTCCGGTTCAGTGTATCTGAACATTTAGCGATGTCTTGGTCGTTCGAGACCGATAGTAGCCTCTCCGGGCTCTTGCTGGATCCCATCCTGTCACTCTCCGGTAAAGGGGAAACAGCGCTTAAGTGAGTCGATCCTGTCGCTCTCCGGCGAAGCAACTCACTTCTTGCACTCCGGACCCCGTCTCTCCGGGTAGGGTCATAAAGCGATCATGTTTATATTGGTATTTAGTGTTCATCCTTTGACTCTCCGGTCAAAAGGTTTATTGTAAGAAGTTCTAATTTATTTGTTTAATATTCAAGTTTTAGATGTTCAATCTCAAACATCAGAGAAGAAAAAACTAAACATTGCCTCTCCGAGCATAGCGGTTTATCTCCATCTCAGGGCATGCCTAGGGATCTCTCCGGTTCCCGTACATGTGTAAGTGGAGTAACCGTTTATTCTGAAGATAAATCTAAATAAAATTATTTGACCGAAGTCCAAATCCCGGGCTTCGCCCTTGCCATCTTCAATCAGTTGATGACGAGTCGTGATCCCGATCCAGGATCGTTCCTGTTAGGTGGAGGCGGTAGTTGTTCAAGCCTTGTCGTTGCTGTCCGTTCTCTGACAAATTGCGGCAATCTACCACTCCTGGCATGTTCTTCCACCTCATCCTTTAGGTGACGGCATTCGTCTGTAGTGTGCCCATCCAGCTCATGGAATAGGCAATATTTTCCAGTCCTGCGCTCCCGCTCAGTAGGATCCCATATAGGTGGCTTTCGATAGGGGAGTTGCCCCCTAGTTTCAGTGTAGATTCTTTCTAAGCCTGCAGTCAGATCGGTGTACTGCCTAAATCTTGGTTCTCGGAATTTCTTCCGTTTATCAGGACCATCGTGTCTGTCATCCTGTTTCCTCTTTCCCTTGTCCGCTCCGGACTGTTCTCTGGAGGTTCCTACGCTTTGTGTGGTATTTATTTCACGACTCTCGGCTCGTGATTCTTCTAACCGAATGAACTTTTCAGCTTTATGAAAGAACTCTCCAAGATCTTGCGGTGGATCTTAGGCTAGAGAATCCTTAAATTTGGTGCCTTCCGCGACTCCTGCCACCGCCGCCATTAAAATCATTGATGGATCCGGGCGATCTACAGAAGTCACTGTCACATTGAATCTTAACAGAAAATCTTTTATGGACTCTCCGGTCCTCTGCTTGATTGATGCTAAGGTCATCACACTCTTGGGTCGTGTCACGTGGACCTTAAACTGTCTCATGAAGCAATCTACAAGCTCGCTCCATGTTCCGATTGATCCAGTCTCTAGTTGTCTGAACCATAATGAAGCTAAATCTGTCAAATATAGAGGGAAGCATCGTGCCATCACTTCCTCGGATGCCCCCAACACTTCCATGTGCCTAATATATCTTGTAATATGCATGGTCGGGTCTGATCTTCCATCATATGTTTCTAGCGCTGGTAGTTTGAACTTTGTAGGGTTCCTTGCGTTTCGGATGTTTAGAGTGAATGGACTCCGACTAACTTCTTCGAGGCCTCCGCTAGGCAATCCTCCTCTCATGATTCGTCGCATTAGGCCTATCATTCTCTCATCTCCATCTAGGAGTTGGCCCTTCGTCGGATTCCTGTCCTGCCCCCCGAGCCTTGAAGGGAATTCTGGTACGTATTCTTCTGGTGGCTCGTTAGCATATGCATTGGCTCCAACTTGTTGAGCTCCGTCTATTGGTCTCCCAGTATCGGACCCTGAGGGTCTGCCCCCAAGGCCTTGCTGACCACCTTCAATTCCCGTATTCTGGCCTTGAGCCTGTCCTTCGTTAGCTTCTGCAATTCTGATTCCTTGTCCCGCACTCGTAGCTGTTGTAGTTGGTCCAAGGTTTTGCATGTTTGATGTCCTCATTTGCTCGAGGAAATTTTGCAACATCTCCTGTTGGGTTTTCATTATGCTCTCGCGTAGTGAATTAGCCATCGCTTCCATCTCGTCTCTGGTGATATAGACGGGAGCTTGTCCTTCTCCTGATCCTGAGGATGCCTCTTGGCTTCCTCCCTGTTGGCTCCTATCAACCCTTTGTCTTGTTTGTCGAGTCATTGTTTCTGGATTGGAGTTCCTGAATTCTGAATTCTGATGTAGCGGGTCCTGAGTTCAGTTCTCGGTGAAAGCACCAAAGTGTTTGCACCAAAATTGGTCACAAACCCCAATGATTGTGAAAGCATCGGTGTATGAATATAAATCAGCAATATTCAAACACAAATCACAGATCTTAAGTAGCAAAATAATAAATGTAAACAAGAACACACGATTTATAGTGGTTCGGCTATCTCTGGCCTACGTCCACTTCAAAGGTTTTTCCTTTTATTGATGTTCTTCGCTGATTACAATCGATTACAGCGGATTACAATGATTGTAGTTCTGAAATTCAAGTACAACGGTGGTTGTTGAGTGTAAAGTAGAGCCTTGGTGGAGTCTTGATGCTTCAGAGTCTTGATTTTGCCAAAGAGAATCCGGTCCCTTTTCTGAATGACCTGGGGCTCTATTTATAGGCGTAGGAGGCTGATATTTCTCCGAGAAATCAGGTAGACCACTTCCAGCACGTGAGGGGGGCCCACATGGCCGATACCTGGAGATCCGGGCCCACATTGGGATCGATTCGACCCTTGATTCGAATCGATCAAGAAATCGTCCAATCGTGATGAAACTTGGCGTGGACATTCTTCTCTGTATATGCAAGCTCCTGTGAAAATTTCGTGACATTTGGATAAGTAGATTGAGAGATATGATCGATTCAAGTTGAAGATTTTCATTTTCTGGGGTTGTTCGAATCGATTCGTTCGAACCCATTGGTTCGAATCGATACGTTGGCGCGTGGAGTCGATGACGTGGTGCGCATACTCCGGGTCAACCCCTCTTTTCCTCCGAGTATTCCGGATCACATCCCTGGGTTTTTGGCCGCTTTGACTTGGTGGCTTCGAGTGTTGGATTCGAAGGTTCGTTGCCTTCGAATCGATGGAACCAGTCTTCCTTCGAATCGATCCAAATGTATTACTGAGATCGATTCGAAGCTGCTTCATCGTGGGGATTCGAAGGAACGGATTCGATGCCAGGTGCGCTCATGGAGTCGAAACAAGGGTGTCTTGGATGGATTCGGAGGAAGGTAGTACGAGGATGGGTTCGAAGTAGATGGAGTCGAAGCTGAACGGATTCGAAGCAGGCGCTGACTGATGGATTCGAACGACACCTCTTCCTATGGATTCGAACATGGTGCTTGCTCTGATGGGTTCGAAATAGATGGGTTCGAACAGGGGTATTCTATCGATTCAAACCGAGCAAGGTTTGTTTCCATCAAATTGAATCCATCATAACTTGGTCATACGAACTCGGATTGACTTGAAATTTGAGGTGCGGACTTCTATGATCTTTCTTGTCATGTCCTATCAATTGTGGCCCGTTCCGGACTCGGACAAAATTCATCGATATCCATGGTTATCCTGCAATGCATAGTTGATATTCATGAATAGTAACCATTGATTTTTAGTAATTCTTGGATATCTCAACTTTTCCAAAAGTTGGGATAACAACCATGGTGCACCACTGTCCAGCGATGGTAAATCGAAGGCCAGCCACCGTAATCCTGTTTTACCGTAAAAATCCACGTGCCGAAAAAACGAAGGGTAAAAAACTTACGAGACCCGATTGAGATTCGGGTTGTCCTTTTTGGGCATTAATCTATCCGTTGACGGTTGAAAGCTGTCAAAGCCGTAGAACTCATCGAGGCCTTCGTTTTGACAGGTTATGTCTCCCGTAACTCTAAATGAGCCAGAAGTTATGGCCGTCCGAATAATCGATATGTACATGGTGCAACATCCACGGTGCAAGGTGCAACATCCGTCCGAAATGGCGAAACAGTGCCGTACGACTTTTAGAAATGCGTGCATTGATTTGAAACGGAACAGTACCATGGTGCACCACTCTCCAGCGATGGGAAGTCGAAGACGGGCCACGGTATCCCGGTTTACCATAAAAATCCACGTGTCGAAAAAACGAAGGGTAAAAAGCTTACGAGACACGATTGAGATTCGGGTTGTCCTTTTTGGGCATTAATCTATCCGTTGACGGCTGAAAGCTATCAAAGCCGTAGAACTCATCGAGGCCTTCATTTTGACAAGTTATGGCTCCCGTAACTCTAAACGAGCCAGAAGTCTTGGCCGTTTGAATAATCGATATCTAGAGGGTGCAACATCCACGGTGCAAGGTGCAACATCCGTCCGAAATGGCGAAACAGTGCCGTATGACTTTTAGAAATGCATGCATGGATTTGAAACGGAACAGTACCATGGTGCACCACTCTCCAGCGATGGTAAATCGAAGGCCAGCCTTGGTAATCCTATTTTACCGTAAAAATCCACGTGTCGAGTAAACGAAGGGTAAAAAACTTACGAGACCCGATTGAGATTCGGGTTGTCCTTTTTGGCATTAATCTATCCGTTGACCGCTTAAAGCTGTCAAAGCCGTAGAACTCATCGAGGCCTTCATTTTGACAGGTTTTGGCTCCCGTAACTCTAAACGAGCCAGAAATTATGGCCGTTTGAATAATTGATATCTACAGGATGCAACATCCACAGTGCAAGGTGCAACGTCCGTCCGAAATGGTGAAACGGTGTCGTAAAACTTTTAGAAACGTGTTCATGGATTTGAAACGGAACCGTACCATGGTGCACCGCTCTCCAGCGATGGGAAGTCGAAGACTGGCCACGGTAATCCCGTTTTACCGTAAAAATCCACGTGTCGAAAAAACGAAGGGTAAAAAACTTACGAGACCCGATTGAGATTCGGGTTGTCCTTTTTGGGCATTAATCTATCCATTGACGGCTGAATGCTGTCAAAGCCGTAGAACTCATCGAGGCCTTCGTTTTGATAGGTTGTGGCTCCCGTAACTCTAAACGAGCCAGAAGTTATGGCCGTCCGAATAATCGATATCTATAGGGTGCAACATCCACGGTGCAAGGTGCAACATCCGTCCGAAATGGAGAAACAGTGCCATACGACTTTTAGAAATGCGTGCATGGATTTGAAACGGAACAGTACCATGGTTCACCGCTCTCCAGCGATGGGAAGTCGAAGACGGCCACGGTAATCCTGTTTTACCGTAAAAATCCACGTGTCGAAAAAACGAAGGGCAAAAAACTTACGAGACCCGATTGAGATTCGGGTTGTCCTTTTTGGGCATTAATCTATCCGTTGACGGCTGAAAGCCGTCAAAGCCGTAGAACTCATCGAGGCCTTCGTTCTGACAGATTATGGCTCCCGTAACTCTAAACGAGCCAGAAGTTATGGCCGTCCGAATAATCGATGTCTACAGGGTGCAACATCCACGGTGCAAGGTGCAACATCCGTCCGAAATGGCGAAACAGTGCCGTACGGCTTTTAGAAATGCGTGCATGGATTTGAAACAGAACAGTACCATGGGGCACCACTCTCCAGCGATGGGAAGTCGAAGACGGGCCAAGGTAATCCTGTTTTACCGTAAAAATCCACGTGTCGAAAAAACGAAGGGTAAAAAACTTGCGAGACCCATTTGAGATTCGGGTTGTCCTTTTTGGCCATTAATATATCCGTTGACGGCTGAAAGCTGTTAAAGCCGTAGAACTCATCGAGGCCTTCGTTTTGACAGGTTATGGCTCCCGTAACTCTAAACGAGCCAGAAGTTATGCCCGTCCGAATAATCGATATCTACAGGGTGCAACATCCGTCCGAAATGGCGAAACAGAGCCGTACGACTTTTAAAAATGCGTGCATGGATTTGAAACGGAACAGTACCATGGTGCACCACTCTCCAGCGATGGTAAATCGAAGGCAAGCCACGGTAATCCTATTTTACCGTAAAAATTCCCGGGTCGAAAAAACGAAGGATAAAAAACTTACGAGGCCCGATTGAGATTCGGGTTGTCCTTTTTGGGCATTAATCTATCCGTTGACGGCTGGAAGCTGTCAAAGCCGTAGAACTCATCGAGGCCTTCGTTTTGACAGGTTGTGGCTCCCGTAACTCTAAACGAGCCAGAAATTATGGCCGTTTGAATAATCGATATCTACAGGATGCAACATCCACAGTGCAAGGTGCAACGTCCGTCCGAAATGGTGAAACGGTGTCGTAAAACTTTTAGAAACGTGTTCATGGATTTGAAACGGAACCGTACCATGGTGCACCTCTCTCCAGCGATGGGAAGTCGAAGACTGGCCACGGTAATCCCGTTTTACCGTAAAAATCCACGTGTCGAAAAAACGAAGGGTAAAAAACTTACGAGACCCGATTGAGATTCGGGTTGTCCTTTTTAGGCATTAATCTATCCGTTGACGGCTGAAAATTGTCAAAGCCGTAGAACTCATCGAGGCCTTCGTTTTGACAGGTTGTGGCTCCCGTAACTCTAAACGAGCCAGAAGTTATGGCCGTTTGAATAATCGATATCTACAGGGTGCAACATCCACCGTGCAAGGTGCAACATCCGTCCGAAATGGCGAAACAGAGCCGTACGACATTTAGAAATACGAGCATGGATTTGAAACGGAACAGTACCATGGTGCACCACTCTCCAGCGATGGTAAATCGAAGGCCAGCAACCGTAATCCTGTTTTACCGTAAAAATCCACGTGTCGAAAAACGAAGGATAAAAAACTTACGAGACCCGATTGAAATTCGGGTTGTCCTTTTTGGGCATTAATCTATCCGTTGACGGCTGAAAGCTGTCAAAGCCGTAGAACTCATCGAGGCCTTCGTTTTGACTGGTTGTGGCTCCCGTAACTCTAAACAAGCCAGAAGTTATGGCCGTCCGAATAATCGATTTCTACAGGGTGCAACATCCACGGTGCAAGGTGCAACATCCGTCCGAAATGGCGAAACAGTGCCGTACGACTTTTAGAAATGCATGCATGGATTTGAAACGGAACAGTACCATGGTGCACCACTGTCCAGCGATGGTAAATCGAAGGCCAGCAACCGTAATCCTGTTTTACCGTAAAAATCCACGTGTCGAAAAAACGAAGGATAAAGAACTTACGAGACCCGATTGAGATTCGAGTTGTCCTTTTTGGGCATTAATCTATCCGTTGATGGCTGAAAGCTACCAAAGCCGTAGAACTCATCGAGGCCTTCGTTTTGATAGGTTATGGCTCCCGTAACTCTAAACGAGCCAGAAGTTTTGGCCGTTTGAATAATCGATATCTACAGGGTGCAACATCCACGGTGCAAGGTGCAACATCCGTCCGAAATGGCGAAACAGTGCCGTACGACTTTTAGAAATGCATGCATGGATTTGAAACGGAACAGTACCATGGTGCACCACTCTCCAGCGATGGTAAATCGAAGGCCAGCCTCGGTAATCCCGTTTTACCGTAAAAATCCACGTGTCGAAAAAACGAAGGAAAAAAAACTTACGAGACCCGATTGAGATTCGGGTTGTCCTTTTTGGGCATTAATCTATCCGTTGACGGATGAAAGCTGTCAAAGCCGTAGAACTCATCGAGGCCTTCGTTTTGACAGGTTATGGCTCCCGTAACTCTAAACGAGCCAGAAGTTGTGGCCGTCCGAATAATCGATATCTACAGGGTGCAACATCCACGGTTCAAGGTGCAACATCCGTCCGAAACGGCGAAACAGTGCCGTACGACTTTTAGAAATGCGTGCATGGATTTGAAACGGAACAGTACCATGGTGCACCAATCTCCAGCGATGAGAACTCGAAGAGGGGCCACGGTAATCCCGTTTTACCGTAAAAATCCACGTGTCGAAAAAACAAAGGGTAAAAAACTTACGAGACCCGATCGAGATTCGGGTTGTCCTTTTTGGGCATTAATCTATCCGTTGACGGCTGAAAACTGTCAAAGCCGTAGAACTCATCGAGGCCTTGGTTTTGACAGGTTGTTGCTCTTGTAACTCTAAATGAGTCAGAAGTTATGGCCGTCCGAATAATAGATATCTGCAGGGTGCAACATCCGTCCGAAATGGCGAAACAGTGCCGTACGAATTTTAGAAATGCGTGCATGGATTTGAAACGAAACAGTACCATGGTGCACCAATCTCCACCGATGGGAACTCGAAGACGGGCCACGGTAATCCCGTTTTACCTTAAAAATCCACGTGTCGAAAAAACGAAGGGTAAAAAACTTACGAGACCCGATCGAGATTCAGGTTGTCCTTTTAGGGCATTAATCTATCTGTTGACGGCTAAAAACTGTCAAAGCCGTAGAACTCATCGAGGCCTTCGTTTTGTCAGGTTGTGGCTCCTGTAACTCTAAACAAGCCAGAAGTTATGGCCGTCCGAATAATCGATATCTACAGAGTGCAACATCCACGGTGCAAGGTGCAACATCCGTCCGAAATGGCGAAACAGTGCCGTACGACTTTTAGAAATGCATGCATGGATTTGAAACGGAACGGTACCATGGTGCACCACTGTCCAGTGATGGTAAATCGAAGGCCGGCAACCGTAATCCTGTTTTACCGTAAAAATTCACGTGTCAAAAAAACGAAGGATAAAAAACTTGCGAGACCCGATTGAGATTCGGGTTGTCCTTTTTAGGCATTAATCTATCCGTTGACGGCTGAAAGCAGTAAAAGCCGTAGAACTCATCGAGGCCTTCGTTTTGACAGGTTATGGCTCCCGTAACTCTAAACGAGCCAGAAGTTATGGCCGTCCGAATAATCGATATCTACAGGGTGCAACATCCACGGCTCAAGGTGCAACATCCGTCCGAAATGGCGAAACAGTGTCGTACGACTTTTAGAAATGCGTGCATGGATTTGAAACGGAACAGTACCATGGTGCACCACTGTCCAGCGATGGTAAATCAAAGGCCAGCCACCGTAATCCTGTTTTACCGTAAAAATTCACGTGTCGAAAAAACGAAGGGTAAAAAACTTACGAGATCCGATTGAGATTCGGGTTGTCCTTTTTGGGCATTAATCTATCCGTTGACGGCTGAAAGCGGTCAAAGCCGTAGAACTCATCGAGGCCTTCGTTTTGACAGGTTATGGCTCCTGTAACCCTAAACGAGCCAGAAGTTATGGCCGTCCGAATAATCGATATCTACAGGGTGCAACATCCGCAGTGCATGGTGCAACATCCGTTCGAAATGGCGAAACAGTGTCGTACGACTTTTAGAAATACGTGCATGGATTTGAAACGGAACAATACCATGGTGCACCACTCTCCAGTGATGGTAAATCGGAGACGGTCCACGGTAATCCTGTTTTACCGTAAAAATCCACGTGTCGAAAAAACGAAGGGTAAAAAACTTACGAGACCCGATTGAGATTCGGGTTGTCCTTTTTGGGCATTAATCTATCCGTTGACGGCTGAAAGCTGTCAAAGCCGTAGAACTCACCGAGGCCTTCGTTTTGACAGGTCATGGCTCCCGTAACTCTAAACGAGCCAGAAGTTATGGCCGTCCGAATAATCGATATCTACAGGGTGCAACATCCACGGCGCAAGGTGCAACATCCGTCCGAAATGGCGAAACAGTGTCGTACGACTTTTTGAAATGCGTGCATGTATTTGAAACGGAACAGTACCATGGTGCACCACTGTCCAGCGATGGTAAATCGAAGGCCAGCCACCGTAATCCTGTTTTACCATAAAAATCCACGTGTCGAAAAAACGAAGGGTAAAAAATTAGAAGACCCGATTGAGATTCGGGTTGTCCTTTTTGGGCATTAATCTATCCGTTGACGGTTGAAAGCTGTCAAAGCCGTAGAACTCATCGAGGCCTTCATTTTGACAGGTTACGGCTCCCGTAACTCTAAACGAGCCAGAAGTTATGGCCGTTTGAATAATCGATATCTACAGGGTGCAACATCCACGGCGCAAGGTGCAACATCCGTCCGAAATGGCGAAACAGAGCCCTACGACTTTTAGAAATGCATGCATGGATTTGAAACGGAACAGTACCATGGTGCACCACTGTCCAGCGATGGTAAATCGAAGGCCAGCCACCGTAATCCTGTTTTACCGTAAAAATCCACGTGTCGAAAAAACGAAGGGTAAAAAACTTACGAGACCCGATTGAGATTCGGGTTGTCCTTTTTGGGCATTAATCTATCCATTGATGCATGAAAGCTGTCAAAGCCGTAGAACTCATCGAGGACTTCGTTTTGACAGGTTATAGCTCCCGTAAATCTAAACGAGCCAGAAGTTATGGCCGTCCAAATAATCGATATCTACGGGGTGCAACATCCACGGTGCATGGTGCAACATCCGTCCGAAATGGCGAAACAGTGTCGTACGACTTTTAGAAATGCGTGCATGGATTTGAAACGGAACAGTACCATGGTGCACCACTCTCCAGCGATGGTAAATCGAAGACGGTCCACGGTAATCCTGTTTTACCGTAAAAATCCACGTGTCGAAAAAACGAAGGGTAAAAAACTTACGAGACCCGATTGAGATTCGGGTTGACCTTTTTTGGCATTAATCTATCCGTTGACGGCTGAAAGTTGTCAAAGCCGTAGAACTCATCGAGGCCTTCGTTTTTACACGTTATGGCTCCCGTAACTCTAAACGAGGAAGAAGTTATGGCCGTCCAAATAATCGATATCTACAGGGTGCAACATCCACGGTGCAAGGTGCAACATCCGTCCGAAATGGCGAAACAGAGCCGTACGACTTTTAGAAATGCGTGCATGGATTTGAAACGGAACAGTACCATGGTGCACCACTCTCCAGCGATGGTAAATCGAAGGCCAGCTACGGTAATCCTATTTTACCGTAAAAATCCACGTGTCGAAAAAACGATGGGTAAAAAACTTACGAGGCCCGATTGAGATTCGGATTGTCCTTTTTGGGCATTAATCTATCCGTTGACGGCTGAAAGCCGTCAAAGCCGTAGAACTCATCGAGGTCTTTGTTTTGACAGGTTGCGGCTCCCGTAACTCTAAACGAGCCAGAAGTTATGGTCATCCGAATAATCGATATCTACAGGGTGCAACATCCACGGTGCAAGGTGAAACATCCGTCCGAAATGGCGAAACAGTGCCGTACGACTTTTAGAAATGCATGCATGGATTTGAAATGGAACCGTACCATGGTGCACCACTGTCCAGCGATGGTAAATCGAAGGCCAGCAACCATAATCCTGTTTTACCGTAAAAATCCACGTGTCGAAAAAACGAAGGATAAAAAACTTACGAGACCCGATTGAGATTCGAGTTGTCCTTTTTGTGCATTAATCTATCCGTTGACGGCTGAAAGCTGTCAAAGCCGTAGAACTCATCGAGGCCTTCGTTTTGACAGGTTATGGCTCCCGTAACCCTAAACGAGCCAGACGTTATGGCCGTTTGAATAATCGATATGTACAGGGTGCAACATCCACGGTGCAAGGTGCAACATCCGTCTGAAATGGTGAGACAGTGTTGTACGACTTTTAGAAATGCGTGCATGGATTTGAAACGGAACAGTACCATGGTGCACCGCTCTCCAGCGATGGGAAGTCGAAGACGGGCCACGGTAATCCCGTTTTACCGTAAAAATCCACGTGTCGATAAAACGAAGGGTAAAAAACTAACTAGACCCGATTGAGATTCGGGTTGTCCTTTTTGGGCATTAATCTATCCGTTGACTGCTGAAAGCTGTCAAAGCCGTAGAACTCATCGAGGCCTTCATTTTGACAGGTTACGGCTCCCGTAACTCTAAACGAGCCAGAAGTTATGGCCGTTTGAATAATCGATATCTACAGGGTGCAACATCCACGGCGCAAGGTGCAACATCCGTCCGAAATGGCGAAACAGTGCCTTACGACTTTTAGAAATGCGTGCATGGATTTGAAACGGAACAGTACCATGGTACACCACTGTCCAGCGATGGTAAATCGAAGGCCAGCCACCGTAATCCTGTTTTACCGTAAAAATCCACGTGTCGAAAAAACGAAGGGTAAAAAACTTACGAGACCCGATTGAGATTCGGGTTGTCCTTTTTGGGAATTAATCTATCCGTTGACGGCTGAAATCTGTCAAAGCCGTAGATCTCATCGAGGCCTTCGTTTTGACAGGTTATGGCTCCCGTTACTCTAAACGAGCCAGAAGTTATGGCCGTTTGAATAATCGATATCTACAGGGTGCGACATCCACGGTGCATGGTGCAACATCCGTTCGAAATGGCGAAACAGTGCCGTACGACTTTTAGAAATGCGTGCATGGATTTGAAACGGAACAATACCATGGTGCACCACTCTCCAGCGATGGTAAATCGAAGACGGTCCACGGTAATCCTGTTTTACCGTAAAAATCCACGTGTCGAAAAAACGAAGGGTAAAAAACCTACGAGACCCGATTGAGATTCGGGTTGTCCTTTTTGGGCATTAATCTATCCGTTGACGGCTGAAAGCTGTCAAAGCCGTAGAACTCACCGAGGCCTTCGTTTTGACAGGTTATGGCTCCCGTAACTCTAAACGAGGCAGAAGTTATGGCCGTCCGAATAATCGATATCTACAGGGTGCAACATCCACGGCGCAAGGTGCAACATCCGTCCGAAATGGCGAAACAGTGCCGTACGACTTTTTGAAATGCGTGCATGTATTTGAAACGGAACAGTACCATGGTGCACCACTGTCCAGCGATGGTAAATCGAAGGCCAGCCACCGTAATCCTGTTTTACCATAAAAATCCACGTGTCGAAAAAACGAAGGGTAAAAAATTAGGAGACCCGATTGAGATTCGGGTTGTCCTTTTTGGGCATTAATCTATCCGTTGACGGCTGAAAGCTGTCAAAGCCGTAGAACTCATCGAGGCCTTCATTTTGACAGATTACGGCTCCCGTAACTCTAAACGAGCCAGAAGTTATGGCCGTTTGAATAATCGATATCTACAGGGTGCAACATCCACGGCGCAAGGTGCAACATCCGTCCGAAATGGCGAAACAGAGCCTTACGACTTTTAGAAATGCGTGCATGGATTTGAAACGGAACAGTACCATGGTGCACCACTGTCCAGCGATGGTAAATCGAAGGCCAGCCACCGTAATCCTGTTTTACCGTAAAAATCCACGTGTCGAAAAAACGAAGGGTAAAAAACTTACGAGACCCGATTGAGATTCGGGTTGTCCTTTTTGGGCATTAATCTATCCATTGATGCATGAAAGCTGTCAAAGCCGTAGAACTCATCGAGGCCTTCGTTTTGATAGGTTATAGCTCCCGTAAATCTAAACGAGCCAGAAGTTATGGCCGTCCGAATAATCGATATCTACGGGGTGCAACATCTACGGTGCATGGTGCAACATCCGTCCGAAATGGCGAAACAGTGTCGTACGACTTTTAGAAATGCGTGCATGGATTTGAAACGGAACAGTACCATGGTGCACCACTCTCCAGCGATGGTAAATCGAAGACGGGCCACGGTAATCCTGTTTTACCGTAAAAATCCACGTGTCGAAAAAACGAAGGGTAAAAAACTTACGAGACCCGATTGAGATTCGGGTTGACCTTTTTGGGCATTAATCTATCCGTTGACGGCTGAAAGTTGTCAAAGCCGTAGAACTCATCGAGGCCTTCGTTTTTACAGGTTATGGCTCCCGTAACTCTAAACGAGGAAGAAGTTATGGCCGTCCAAATAATCGATATCTACAGGGTGCAACATCCACGGTGCAAGGTGCAACATCCGTCCGAAATGGCGAAACAGAGCCGTACGACTTTTAGAAATGCATGCATGGATTTGAAACGGAACTGTACCATGGTGCACCACTGTCCAGTGATGGTAAATCGAAGGCCGGCAACCGTAATCCTGTTTTACCGTAAAAATCCACGTGTCAAAAAAACGAAGGATAAAAAACTTGCGAGACCCGATTGAGATTCGGGTTGTCCTTTTTAGGCATTAATCTATCCGTTGACGGCTGAAAGCAGTAAAAGCCGTAGAACTCATCGAGGCCTTCCTTTTGACAGGTTATGGCTCCCGTAACTCTAAACGAGCCAGAAGTTATGGCCGTCCGAATAATCGATATCTACAGGGTGCAACATCCACGGCTCAAGGTGCAACATCCGTCCGAAATGGCGAAACAGTACCGTACGACTTTTAGAAATGCGTGCATGGATTTGAAACGGAACAGTACCATGGTGCACCACTGTCCAGCGATGGTAAATCAAAGGCCAGCCACCGTAATCCTGTTTTACCGTAAAAATTCACGTGTCGAAAAAACGAAGGGTAAAAAACTTACGAGGTCCGATTGAGATTCGGGTTGTCCTTTTTGGGCATTAATCTATCCGTTGACGGCTGAAAGCGGTCAAAGCCGTAGAACTCATCGAGGCCTTCGTTTTGACAGGTTATGGCTCCTGTAACCCTAAACGAGCCAGAAGTTATGGCCGTCCGAATAATCGATATCTACAGGGTGCAACATCCACAGTGCATGGTGCAACATCCGTTCGAAATGGCGAAACAGTGTCGTACGACTTTTAGAAATGCGTGCATGGATTTGAAACGGAACAATACCATGGTGCACCACTCTCCAGCGATGGTAAATCGGAGACGGTCCACGGTAATCCTGTTTTACCGTAAAAATCCACGTGTCGAAAAAACGAAGGGTAAAAAACTTACGAGACCCGATTGAGATTCGGGTTGTCCTTTTTGGGCATTAATCTATCCGTTGACGGCTGAAAGCTGTCAAAGCCGTAGAACTCACCGAGGCCTTCGTTTTGACCGGTCATGGCTCCCGTAACTCTAAACGAGCCAGAAGTTATGGCCGTCCGAATAATCGATATCTACAGGGTGCAACATCCACGGCGCAAGGTGCAACATCCGTCCGAAATGGCGAAACAGTGCCGTACGACTTTTTGAAATGCGTGCATGTATTTGAAACGGAACAGTACCATGGTGCACCACTGTCCAGCGATGGTATATCGAAGGCCAGCCACCGTAATCCTGTTTTACCATAAAAATCCACGTGTCGAAAAAACGAAGGGTAAAAAATTAGAAGACCCGATTGAGATTCGGGTTGTCCTTTTTGGGCATTAATCTATCCGTTGATGGCTGAAAGCTGTCAAAGCCGTAGAACTCATCGAGGCCTTCATTTTGACAGGTTACGGCTCCCGTAACTCTAAACGAGCCAGAAGTTATGGCCGTTTGAATAATCGATATCTACAGGGTGCAACATCCACGGCACAAGGTGCAACATCCGTCCGAAATGGCGAAACAGAGCCCTACGACTTTTAGAAATGCGTGCATGGATTTGAAACGGAACAGTACCATGGTGCACCACTGTCCAGCGATGGTAAATCGAAGGCCAGCCACCGTAATCCTGTTTTACCGTAAAAATCCACGTGTCGAAAAAACGAAGGGTAAAAAACTTACGAGACCCGATTGAGATTCGGGTTGTCCTTTTTGGGCATTAATCTATCCATTGATGCATGAAAGCTGTCAAAGCCGTAGAACTCATCGACGACTTCGTTTTGACAGGTTATAGCTCCCGTAAATCTAAACGAGCCAGAAGTTATGGCCGTCCAAATAATCGATATCTACGGGGTGCAACATCCACGGTGCATGGTGCAACATCCGTCCGAAATGGCGAAACAGTGTCGTACGACTTTTAGAAATGCGTGCATGGATTTGAAACGGAACAGTACCATGGTGCACCACTCTCCAGCGATGGTAAATCGAAGACGGGCCACGGCAATCCTGTTTTACCGTAAAAATCCACGTGTCGAAAAAACGAAGGGTAAAAAACTTACGAGACCCGATTGAGATTCGGGTTGACCTTTTTGGGCATTAATCTATCCGTTGACGGCTGAAAGTTGTCAAAGCCGTAGAACTCATCGAGGCCTTCGTTTTTACACGTTATGGCTCCCGTAACTCTAAACGAGGAAGAAGTTATGGCCGTCCAAATAATCGATATCTACAGGGTGCAACATCCACGGTGCAAGGTGCAACATCCGTCCGAAATGGCGAAACAGAGCCGTACGACTTTTAGAAATGCGTGCATGGATTTGAAACGGAACAGTACCATGGTGCACCACTCTCCAGCGATGGTAAATCGAAGGCCAGCTACGGTAATTGTAACGACCCGTATTTTACGAGTCGATAAATCGTAGAATTTGCAGGTCGATAGTGTTGTTTGTGTTGCTTCTAGCTTGAGTCGTTTAGGAGTTGACCCGAGTGCAAGTGATGAGTCGTGACCGACTCATAGGCATAGCTAAGTTAGGTGATGAGTCGTGACCGACTCATAGGGACCGACTCAAGGGGTTTAGGCGACTTAAGGATATGACCGACTCATAATGACCGACCTAATTGGAGTTAGCTTCATAAGATGGTGACCGACTCACGAGATAGCGGTTTAAGGGTTGGTGACCGACTTAAGAAAAACCGACTTAGGGCTTAGGTCGTGGGTAGTTGAGTCGGTGAGGCCATGGGTCGTGAGTCGTTTGACCGAGTTAGGGATAGGTTGAGTCGTTTGTGTCATAGTTAAATCGTGACCGACTTATGTTGAGTCGGCTAGGACTTAGGTCGGCCATAAGGCTGTGTTGTTAGGTCGTTTGCAACTGAGTCGGTAGGCACGACTTAACGATGAGTCGTAAGTCGTTAGGCAGCTTGGTGTTGAGTCGTTGATTAGTTAGGTCGGCTCTGGTATTAAGTCGTAGGTCGGCAGGGTTGTTGAGTCGTGTCTCGTGGGATAAGGATTAGGCTTAGGTCGGCCGGGATAAGTCGTATGTGTCTTAAGTCGTGTGACCTTCTTGCTGTGTTGAGTCGTTAGGTCTTTGAGTCGGTAGAATTTAAGTCGGCATCTGGGTTAGTGTTAAGTCGGCAGTATATGTTGTATAGTTAAGTCGCAGGGTCGGCTGTGCTAGGTCGTGAGTCGGCAGGAGATGAGTCGTGGACGACTCATGATGAGTCGGGACCGACTCATGGGGCGACGACTCAGGGAGGTTCCAGCCTATAAATAGAGGGGTTCGGCTCACTTTTTGGCACCAGATTTCGAAGCGACGAAGTGCTGCCATTTTGGAAACTCGACTACAACATTTCTTCATCTTCTTTTCTCCATTCCAATCTAATTCTAACATCCATCCAAGATCGAAGATCGAGATCGAAGATCCAAGTGCCAAAGTTGAAGATCTTCATCCGTTCGAGCTAGAATTCATCGATTGGAGCGAGATATTGCCGGATCAAGCCTTGATCTTTGCTGTCCAGATCTGAAGTTGATTGATTTTAGGTTGTTTTGGTGATTTGGTGAGTGGTAGTTATCTCTCACGCGGATCCAAGGGAGTATATTGGATTGGTGGCTTGTTTGAGTGTTAAAGTTAGAGATTTCATGCATTTTTCTTAGATCGAAGTCTAGATCCATGGTTTTTGAAGATGTTTACTTATGCAAGTTAGTTTAACAAGTATTAGAGACAAAACCCATGTTTTATATTTGATAGATCTATGCTAAAAACTATGGTTTCACATATGTTGGACTTTTGCTCACTTATTTACGAAATTGCCATTATAGTTGATATTGCTTATATTGCTTGTTAGATCTTGTTTGAATGATTGATATTTGAATGTATGATTGATTTGATTGTTTCCAAGTTAGCTAGTAGTTGATTTGGAACAAGAGGATGGAAGAGGATTCAAAAGCTATGGAAGAAGGCTCTTGAATGGTGAAAGCTGCTTAAGGCATATGTAGCGGATGTTGAAGCTCATATGTATAGATTGGATGATGTTGAGATGGGACTTTGCCATGATTTGATGAGGCAAACCATGTTGTTGAGTTGAGACTTTGCTTTGATGCGATGAAGCGAAGTATGATGTGAGTCTTGGCTTAATCCAAGCAGGGATCATTCCAAGCATGTTGATAACTTGAAGAGTAGTTCAAGTTGGTTGATAATGGATTGTTCAAGAGGTAGCTTGAGCTTGTATGAGGATAGTCGTCAAGAAGGATGGCTAGGAGGCTTGGATCTCGTCGTTGTTGAAGGTTCTAGCATGCTCAAAAGCAAGAGTACATGGAGCGCCCATAACGACTACAGGAAGGTAGTCGGGACACCCAAAAGACTACAGGTAGGTAGTTGAGTACTCTGGGCAAAGTAGATAAGTCCTAGGCACAAGGCAGTGTGCGGAGTTATGGTTAGAACCGGGGTTACCATTAGCCCTTGACAGATGGTCATTCAACTAACGGTGAAATCGAGGCAAGGATAACAGTGATAGCCAGAGTCATGGATGTTTGGTTGTATTATCATTCGGCTTCAAGAGCGGTGTTTTCTGGGTGCTTATCTGATCTTGGTTTAGGCCTTGGGGGTTTGTATTTGGAAAACATCTTCCTTGACTCGAGTGGTATTCGCTTTACCTTAATTGTCTATGTTGTTATGCTTGCTTCTCCTTAGTGTATGTCTGGGGCTATCACTGTAGAAAGAGGTGGAGTGGGATGGTTTGGTTCCTATTCCTTTTATCCTTTATGCTCTTTTGGTATGCTTGATAGTTGATTTACTGCTCACTAAGACTTTGTCTGACTCAAGGTTTTATGTCTCCTCTTATTACCTTGGGCTGTTCATCCATGTCGGGATGGGCAGACTAGGTAGCAGGTGACAGGTGCTGTGCTAGGAGTTCTACGCTAAAGATGACGAAGACGAGCAGGAGGCTTTGCATATTAGTTTTCTTACTATATGTACTGGGTATCCGCTGCTGTATTTGGTTGAGTGATTTGTAGTGAGGCTTTCATGTATGGATTTGAGTAGATGATTGTATGAAACTACTGTGATGCTTATATGATGATGTTCTGTTCTATGGAGCTTCACTATATTATATTTCTCTATTGTATTTTATCCATGCGCTGTGAGTTATGCGATAGAGATTCTTCTGTTTTGTTTTACCCTGACTATCGTCCATGGCTGCCTGGCACACCTTTTAGCGCATTATTTCCTTGATTTGGTGCGGGAGTCATGGGCGGTCGTCACATTTGGTATCAGAGCTTTGGTTAATCGATTTTAGCCAACGCTCGCTGATGTAACTACGTAAGAGAGACGTAATTGTAATTTGATGGATGATTACTATATATAATATAGTAGTTTAGAAGGGTTTGAACTCCTTATGCAGTTGTTTCTTAAGGTGTTCTAATCATTCTTATTTACAGATATTAAGGATGAGTCGAAGTGAGAGACAAGCTGCGAGGGGTAGCCGTGATGCTAGGGAAGCTGTTGATTATGCTCCTATGTTTGAGGCCATGATGACTTCAATCATGAGGAGAATACCAGCTTCAGGATCATCTGTGGATGTGGGAGTTCAAGTCCAAGCTCCGAGACCGGTGGATTTTGCCAAGCTTTGCAAGGATTATACTGCTCTTGGAGGGAAAGTTTTCTTGGGGACGGAGTCGACTATTGAGGTGCAGAGATGGATTGATGCTTGCAAAAGAATCTTTGGTGACTTAGGGATTGAGGATGCAACTAAGAGGAAGCTTGCATCGAGACAGCTTCAGGGAAGAGCTGCGGATTGGTGGAATTCTATCACTATAGATACACCAGAAGAAGAGATTACTTGGGAGCAATTCCAAGTTAGATTTGAAGCTAAGTTCATCTCTACTGCTCAGAAATCGGTCTTGTTTAAGAGGTTTGTGGAGCTCAAGCAAGGTGGGAGGCCTGTTCTTGAGTATATTTCTGAGTTTGAAGCTTTGTCTAAGTATGCCAGATCGTATATTGATTCTCCCTACCAGAAGAATGAAAAGTTTGTGACTGGTCTGGATGCTTATCTTGGGAGGCAGTTAGTGGATCATCTGGATGATCCATTTGAGAAGCTTGTGGAGAAAGCTTTGAGGCATGAGAGTTTGTTCCCTAAGGAAAGTTCTGTTGTTGCTGTAACCAGGGAAGTATCTAAACCACAGCAGAGTGGCAACAGGAAGAGGAAGCAGCAGCAACAGAAGGGTAAGGATGGCCAGAAGAAGCCGAAGAGCGAAGTGACTTGCTATAACTGCCAGCAGAAGGGCCATCTTTACAAAGATTGTAAGAATCCCAAAGTGCCGGGAAAGTGTTACAACTGTGATAAGCTGGGACATATCAAGAAGGATTGTCCAGAACCGAGGAAAGATAGGCAGGTTGTGCAAGCCTATGCTTTGGGGGCTGTTCCATCGTCTTCGAAAGCTCCTACTGCTGAGGAGAAGGGGAAGAGTGTGGTGGTTCAAGGTACTCTTTCTATTTGTGGTGTTCCAGTTAGAGTGTTGTTTGATACTGGAGCATCGCATTCTTTTGTTTGTGATGATTTGGTAGGCCGGTTAGGTTTGAAACCGGATATTGTTGATAGGCCATTGGTTGTGACTAATCCAGTGGGGGGTTCGTCATGTTTGTGTATGATATGCCGTGGTCTAGTTGTGTCGAGTCATGATTGCTCGTTTGTTTGTGATTGCTTTGTTCTGAACTTTGCGGGGTTCGGAATTATTTTGGGTATGGACTGGCTTAGGAAGTATGCAGCTAGGATTGATTGTGAGAGGCTGGAGGTGACAGTCGGGAATGTGGAAGGGCGAAAGGTTGTGATACGATGTAAGCATGAGGAAGGCGTCTTCATGAGCTTCATGTATTCGCTGGTTGTTCCACGGGATGGACTGTCATCAGTGCCTATTGTGAATGGATTTGAGGATGTCTTTGACGAAGTCAAAGGGTTGCCGCCGCATAGGGAGATCGAGTTTCGTATCGATCTAGTTGAGGGAGCCAGACCTGTTGTGATGCCTCTTAGGCGGATGGCACCGAGGGAGCAGCAAGAGCTGAAGGTGCAAGTTGATGACCTTTTGAGGAAAGGATTCATTCGGAGAAGTGTGTCCGAATGGGGTGCACCAGTTGTGTTCGCAACCAAAGCGGATGGATCGTTGAGGTTGTGTGTCGATTATCGTGAGCTGAATAAGGTGACTAAGAAGAACAAGTATCCATTGCCGAGAATAGATGACTTGTTTGATCAGCTTCACGAGGCTAAGGTGTTTTCTCAGATGGATTTGGCAACGGGATTTCACCAGTTGAGAGTGGCAAAGGATAGTGTGCCGAAGACTGCTTTTAGGACACCATCCGGGTTTTATGAGTGGCTGGTAATGCCGTTTGGATTGACTAACGCACCAGCATATTTTGTGGATCTTATGAATAGAGTATTCAGAGATCAGTTAGATAAGTTCGTGCTTGTGTTCGTGGATGATATTCTGATTTATTCCAGAACTGAAGAAGAGCACAAGACGCACTTGAGGATTGTTTTGGAAATCTTGCGGAAACATCAGCTGAAGGCTAAGTTTTCGAAGTGCCACTTCTGGAAGAGTGAAGTGAGGTTCTTAGGCCATGTTATCTCTGGAAATGGAATAGCGGTTGATCCCGCTAAGGTGGCAGCGATCCAGGATTGGATTAGACCTAAGAATGCATCTGATGTGAGAAGTTTTCTTGGATTAGCAGGATATTATCGTCGGTTTATCAAAGACTTTTCCAAGATAGCTGCACCGTTGACAGGATTGACGAAGAAGAATCAAGTGTTCAGATGGAATGATAAGTGTGAACAAGCTTTCATAATCCTGAAAGAGCGACTGACGAGTGCTCCTGTTTTGACTATTCCAAGTGGGAATGATGAGATGGTGGTTTACACCGATGCATGTGGTACTGGACTTGGAGCAGTGCTAATGCAGAAGGATAAAGTTGTTGCATATGCAAGTCGACAACTGAAGCCGCATGAGAGGAACTATCCGACTCATGATTTGGAGTTAGCGGCAATTGTGTTTGCTTTGAAGATGTGGAGACATTATCTATTGGGAGTTAGATTCGAGTTGTTTACAGATCATAAGTCGTTGAAGTATCTGTTCTCCCAAAAGGATTTAAATCTTCGACAGCAACGATGGCTAGAGTTCCTAGCATCTTATGATTTTGGTATAGCCTATACTCCAGGAAAAGGTAACGTAGTGGCAGATGCGTTAAGTCGAAGACATGCAGGTTTGGGAGCCATGTTTTCGGAATGGAAGAGTCTTGAGTATTTGGCTGGATTTGACTTCAGGCCTAGATGTGAATTGGAACCTAAGATGTTGGCAAACTTATCGATAAGGCCTACTCTTGTGGAAAGGGTTGGCGAGAGCCAAAAGGGAGATGATAAGCTTGTCAAGATTATCTGTGATTTGGAATCTGGATTGGACCCGGAGAAGGATAAGGGATTCGAGGTCGATCGAGAGGGTTGGCTCCGAAAGCAAGGACGACTGGTTGTTCCCGATGTAGATGGATTGAGAGATGAAGTTCTGAGGGAAAGTCATCACTCAAAGTTGACAATTCATCCAGGTGGAAATAAGATGTATCGGGATATGAAGAGAGCTTATTACTGGGAAGGTATGAAGAAAGATGTTGGAAATTTTATTTCCAAGTGTATGAACTGCCAGTTGGTGAAGGCTGAGCAGAAGAAGCCCAGTGGATTACTTCAGCCATTAGAAGTTCCTACATGGAAGTGGGAGCAAGTGTCGATGGATTTTATCGATGGTCTACCTAGGACAAGAGCAGGGAATGAAGGGATTTGGGTCATAGTAGATCGTTTGACCAAGAGTGCAAGATTCATTCCTGTTCGATCGACTAGGACTGCATCGAAGTTGGCTGAATTATATGTGAAGTGGATAGTTCGTTTCCATGGTGTTCCGAAGAGTATAGTGAGCGATCGAGATCCATTGTTCACTAGTAGATTTTGGAAGAGCTTCCAGGAAGTTTTGGGAACTGAGTTGTGTTTGAGTACAGCTTATCACCCTCAAACAGATGGTCAGACTGAGAGAGTCAACCGAGTTTTGGAAGATCTTCTTAGAGCATGTGTTTTGGACTTCGGAGGATCATGGGAAGATCACCTTCATTTGGTGGAATTTGCTTATAATAACAGTTATCAGTCGAGTATTGGTATGGCACCATATGAGGCATTATATGGAAGACCGTGTAACTCTCCGACATGTTGGTTGGAAACTGGAGAAAAGCTGATACTTGGGCCAGAAATGATTCGACAGACTTCAGATTGTATAGAGATCATTCGGCAACGAATGAAGGCAGCCCAAGATCGTCAGAAAAGTTATGCCGATAATCGTCGTAAGGATTTGGAATTCGACGTAGGCGATATGGTTTTGTGAAGATTTCTCCTCTGAAGAGTGTCATTAGATTCGGGAAGAAAGGAAAGTTAACTCCGAGATTTGTTGGACCATTCCCGATTATCGAGCGTATTGGAAAGCTCGCTTATAGATTGGAGTTACCGGAAAAGATGGCGGGTGTGCACAATGTTTTTCATGTATCTTATCTACGGAAGTATGTGCACGACCCAACTACGGTGGTTTCTGCTGATAGCTGTGAAGACTTGGAGGTTGATCCTGTTGTTTCGAGACCTCGTAAGCCGCTTCGTATTGTTGAAACCGATACGAAACAGCTTAGGAGGAAGACGATTACGTTGCTCAAGGTACAATGGAGTGATGATGTTAACGACTGTACGTGGGAGGAGGAAGAGAGGATGAAGGCAGCTCATCCCGAACTCTTCGAGGTATGGCCCTAAAGTGTCGTGACATCTCATGAATTTGTAGCTTGTTCTAAGTCATAGAATTCTGCATGCTAGGTTAGAATTGGATGCATGGTTTGTTGATTGCTATGGATGGTAGGCATGCGGAATAATTGTGATTGCTGTTGTTTGTTTGGAATTTCGAGGGCGAAATTCCTAAGGGGGAGAGAATGTAACGACCCGTATTTTACGAGTCGATAAATCGTAGAATTTGCAGGTCGATAGTGTTGTTTGTGTTGCTTCTAGCTTGAGTCGTTTAGGAGTTGACCCGAGTGCAAGTGATGAGTCGTGACCGACTCATAGGCATAGCTAAGTTAGGTGATGAGTCGTGACCGACTCATAGGGACCGACTCAAGGGGTTTAGGCGACTTAAGGATATGACCGACTCATAATGACCGACCTAATTGGAGTTAGCTTCATAAGATGGTGACCGACTCACGAGATAGCGGTTTAAGGGTTGGTGACCGACTTAAGAAAAACCGACTTAGGGCTTAGGTCGTGGGTAGTTGAGTCGGTGAGGCCATGGGTCGTGAGTCGTTTGACCGAGTTAGGGATAGGTTGAGTCGTTTGTGTCATAGTTAAATCGTGACCGACTTATGTTGAGTCGGCTAGGACTTAGGTCGGCCATAAGGCTGTGTTGTTAGGTCGTTTGCAACTGAGTCGGTAGGCACGACTTAACGATGAGTCGTAAGTCGTTAGGCAGCTTGGTGTTGAGTCGTTGATTAGTTAGGTCGGCTCTGGTATTAAGTCGTAGGTCGGCAGGGTTGTTGAGTCGTGTCTCGTGGGATAAGGATTAGGCTTAGGTCGGCCGGGATAAGTCGTATGTGTCTTAAGTCGTGTGACCTTCTTGCTGTGTTGAGTCGTTAGGTCTTTGAGTCGGTAGAATTTAAGTCGGCATCTGGGTTAGTGTTAAGTCGGCAGTATATGTTGTATAGTTAAGTCGCAGGGTCGGCTGTGCTAGGTCGTGAGTCGGCAGGAGATGAGTCGTGGACGACTCATGATGAGTCGGGACCGACTCATGGGGCGACGACTCAGGGAGGTTCCAGCCTATAAATAGAGGGGTTCGGCTCACTTTTTGGCACCAGATTTCGAAGCGACGAAGTGCTGCCATTTTGGAAACTCGACTACAACATTTCTTCATCTTCTTTTCTCCATTCCAATCTAATTCTAACATCCATCCAAGATCGAAGATCGAGATCGAAGATCCAAGTGCCAAAGTTGAAGATCTTCATCCGTTCGAGCTAGAATTCATCGATTGGAGCGAGATATTGCCGGATCAAGCCTTGATCTTTGCTGTCCAGATCTGAAGTTGATTGATTTTAGGTTGTTTTGGTGATTTGGTGAGTGGTAGTTATCTCTCACGCGGATCCAAGGGAGTATATTGGATTGGTGGCTTGTTTGAGTGTTAAAGTTAGAGATTTCATGCATTTTTCTTAGATCGAAGTCTAGATCCATGGTTTTTGAAGATGTTTACTTATGCAAGTTAGTTTAACAAGTATTAGAGACAAAACCCATGTTTTATATTTGATAGATCTATGCTAAAAACTATGGTTTCACATATGTTGGACTTTTGCTCACTTATTTACGAAATTGCCATTATAGTTGATATTGCTTATATTGCTTGTTAGATCTTGTTTGAATGATTGATATTTGAATGTATGATTGATTTGATTGTTTCCAAGTTAGCTAGTAGTTGATTTGGAACAAGAGGATGGAAGAGGATTCAAAAGCTATGGAAGAAGGCTCTTGAATGGTGAAAGCTGCTTAAGGCATATGTAGCGGATGTTGAAGCTCATATGTATAGATTGGATGATGTTGAGATGGGACTTTGCCATGATTTGATGAGGCAAACCATGTTGTTGAGTTGAGACTTTGCTTTGATGCGATGAAGCGAAGTATGATGTGAGTCTTGGCTTAATCCAAGCAGGGATCATTCCAAGCATGTTGATAACTTGAAGAGTAGTTCAAGTTGGTTGATAATGGATTGTTCAAGAGGTAGCTTGAGCTTGTATGAGGATAGTCGTCAAGAAGGATGGCTAGGAGGCTTGGATCTCGTCGTTGTTGAAGGTTCTAGCATGCTCAAAAGCAAGAGTACATGGAGCGCCCATAACGACTACAGGAAGGTAGTCGGGACACCCAAAAGACTACAGGTAGGTAGTTGAGTACTCTGGGCAAAGTAGATAAGTCCTAGGCACAAGGCAGTGTGCGGAGTTATGGTTAGAACCGGGGTTACCATTAGCCCTTGACAGATGGTCATTCAACTAACGGTGAAATCGAGGCAAGGATAACAGTGATAGCCAGAGTCATGGATGTTTGGTTGTATTATCATTCGGCTTCAAGAGCGGTGTTTTCTGGGTGCTTATCTGATCTTGGTTTAGGCCTTGGGGGTTTGTATTTGGAAAACATCTTCCTTGACTCGAGTGGTATTCGCTTTACCTTAATTGTCTATGTTGTTATGCTTGCTTCTCCTTAGTGTATGTCTGGGGCTATCACTGTAGAAAGAGGTGGAGTGGGATGGTTTGGTTCCTATTCCTTTTATCCTTTATGCTCTTTTGGTATGCTTGATAGTTGATTTACTGCTCACTAAGACTTTGTCTGACTCAAGGTTTTATGTCTCCTCTTATTACCTTGGGCTGTTCATCCATGTCGGGATGGGCAGACTAGGTAGCAGGTGACAGGTGCTGTGCTAGGAGTTCTACGCTAAAGATGACGAAGACGAGCAGGAGGCTTTGCATATTAGTTTTCTTACTATATGTACTGGGTATCCGCTGCTGTATTTGGTTGAGTGATTTGTAGTGAGGCTTTCATGTATGGATTTGAGTAGATGATTGTATGAAACTACTGTGATGCTTATATGATGATGTTCTGTTCTATGGAGCTTCACTATATTATATTTCTCTATTGTATTTTATCCATGCGCTGTGAGTTATGCGATAGAGATTCTTCTGTTTTGTTTTACCCTGACTATCGTCCATGGCTGCCTGGCACACCTTTTAGCGCATTATTTCCTTGATTTGGTGCGGGAGTCATGGGC
The DNA here is from genome assembly GCA_030765085.1 of Allium cepa. Classification (NCBI taxonomy): domain Eukaryota; kingdom Viridiplantae; phylum Streptophyta; class Magnoliopsida; order Asparagales; family Amaryllidaceae; genus Allium; species Allium cepa. The sequence goes on along the minus strand of CM060934.1, from coordinate 28,002,629 downwards.
GGTCGTCACAGTAATCCTATTTTACCGTAAAAATCCACGTGTCGAAAAAACGATGGGTAAAAAACTTACGAGGCCCGATTGAGATTCGGGTTGTCCTTTTTGGGCATTAATCTATCCGTTGACGGCTGAAAGCCGTCAAAGCCGTAGAACTCATCGAGGTCTTTGTTTTGACAGGTTGCGGCTCCCGTAACTCTAAACGAGCCAGAAGTTATGGTCATCCGAATAATCGATATCTACAGGGTGCAACATCCACGGTGCAAGGTGAAACATCCGTCCGAAATGGCGAAACAGTGCCGTACGACTTTTAGAAATGCATGCATGGATTTGAAACGGAACAGTACCATGGTGCACCACTGTCCAGCGATGGTAAATCGAAGGCCAGCAACCATAATCCTGTTTTACCGTAAAAATCCACGTGTCGAAAAAACGAAGGATAAAAAACTTACGAGACCCGATTGAGATTCGGGTTGTCCTTTTTGGGCATTAATCTATCCGCTGACGGCTGAAAGCTGTCAAAGCCGTAGAACTCATCGAGGCCTTCGTTTTGACAGGTTATGGCTCCCGTAACCCTAAACGAGCCAGACGTTATGGCCGTTTGAATAATCGATATGTACAGGGTGCAACATCCACGGTGCAAGGTGCAACATCCGTCCGAAATGGTGAGACAGTGTTGTACGACTTTTAGAAATGCGTGCATGGATTTGAAACGGAACAGTACCATGGTGCACCGCTCTCCAGTGATGGAAAGTCGAAGACGGGCCACGGTAATCCCGTTTTACCGTAAAAATCCACGTGTCGATAAAACGAAGGGTAAAAAACTAACTAGACCCGATTGAGATTCGGGTTGTCCTTTTTGGGCATTAATCTATCCGTTGACGGCTGAAAGCTGTCAAAGCCGTAAAACTCATCGAGACCTTCATTTTGACAGGTTACGGCTCCCGTAACTCTAAACGAGCCAGAAGTTATGGCCGTTTGAATAATCGATATCTACAGGGTGCAACATCCACGGCGCAAGGTGCAACATCCGTCCGAAATGGCGAAACAGTGCCTTACGACTTTTAGAAATGCGTGCATGGATTTGAAACGGAACAGTACCATGGTGCACCACTGTCCAGCGATGGTAAATCGAAGGCCAGCCACCGTAATCCTGTTTTACCGTAAAAATCCACGTGTCGAAAAAACGAAGGGTAAAAAACTTACGAGACCCGATTGAGATTCGGGTTGTCCTTTTTGGGCATTAATCTATCTGTTGACGGCTAAAATCTGTCAAAGCCGTAGATCTCATCGAGGCCTTCGTTTTGACAGGTTATGGCTCCCGTTACTCTAAACGAGCCAGAAGTTATGGCCGTTTGAATAATCGATATCTACAGGGTGCGACATCCACGGTGCATGGTGCAACATCCGTTCGAAATGGCGAAACAGTGCCGTACGACTTTTAGAAATGCGTGCATGGATTTGAAACGGAACAATACCATGGTGCACCACTCTCCAGCGATGGTAAATCGAAGACGGTCCACGGTAATCCTGTTTTACCGTAAAAATCCACGTGTCGAAAAAACGAAGGGTAAAAAACTTACGAGACCCGATTGAGATTCGGGTTGTCCTTTTTGGGCATTAATCTATCCGTTGACGGCTGAAAGCTGTCAAAGCCGTAGAACTCACCGAGGCCTTCGTTTTGACAGGTTATGGCTCCCGTAACTCTAAACGAGCCAGAAGTTATGGCCGTCCGAATAATCGATATCTACAGGGTGCAACATCCACGGCGCAAGGTGCAACATCCGTCCGAAATGGAGAAACAGTGCCGTACGACTTTTTGAAATGCGTGCATGTATTTGAAACGGAACAGTACCATGGTGCACCACTGTCCAGCGATGGTAAATCGAAGGCCAGCCACCGTAATCCTGTTTTACCATAAAAATCCACGTGTCGAAAAAACGAAGGGTAAAAAATTAGGAGACCCGATTGAGATTCGGGTTGTCCTTTTTGGGCATTAATCTATCCGTTGACGGCTGAAAGCTGTCAAAGCCGTAGAACTCATCGAGGCCTTCATTTTGACAGGTTACGGCTCCCGTAACTCTAAACGAGCCAGAAGTTATGGCCGTTTGAATAATCGATATCTACAGGGTGCAACATCCACGGCGCAAGGTGCAACATCCGTCCGAAATGGCGAAACAGAGCCTTACGACTTTTAGAAATGCGTGCATGGATTTGAAACGGAACAGTACCATGGTGCACCACTGTCCAGCGATGGTAAATCGAAGGCCAGCCACCGTAATCCTGTTTTACCGTAAAAATCCACGTGTCGAAAAAACGAAGGGTAAAAAACTTACGAGACCCGATTGAGATTCGGGTTGTCCTTTTTGGGCATTAATCTATCCATTGATGCATGAAAGCTGTCAAAGCCGTAGAACTCATCGAGGCCTTCGTTTTGATAGGTTATAGCTCCCGTAAATCTAAACGAGCCAGAAGTTATGGCCGTCCGAATAATCGATATCTACGGGGTGCAACATCTACGGTGCATGGTGCAACATCCGTCCGAAATGGCGAAACAGTGTCGTACGACTTTTAGAAATGCGTGCATGGATTTGAAACGGAACAGTACCATGGTGCACCACTCTCCAGTGATGGTAAATCGAAGACGGGCCACGGTAATCCTGTTTTACCGTAAAAATCCACGTGTCGAAAAAACGAAGGGTAAAAAACTTACGAGACCCGATTGAGATTCGGGTTGACCTTTTTGGGCATTAATCTATCCGTTGACGGCTGAAAGTTGTCAAAGCCGTAGAACTCATCGAGGCCTTCGTTTTTACAGGTTATGGCTCCCGTAACTCTAAACGAGGAAGAAGTTATGGCCGTCCAAATAATCGATATCTACAGGGTGCAACATCCACGGTGCAAGGTGCAACATCCGTCCGAAATGGTGAAACAGAGCCGTACGACTTTTAGAAATGCATGCATGGATTTGAAACGGAACGGTGCCATGGTGCACCACTGTCCAGTGATGGTAAATCGAAGGCCGGCAACCGTAATCCTGTTTTACCGTAAAAATCCACGTGTCAAAAAAACGAAGGATAAAAAACTTGCGAGACCCGATTGAGATTCGGGTTGTCCTTTTTAGGCATTAATATATCCGTTGACGGCTGAAAGCAGTAAAAGCCGTAGAACTCATCGAGGCCTTCGTTTTGACAGGTTATGGCTCCCGTAACTCTAAACGAGCCAGAAGTTATGGCCGTCCGAATAATCGATATCTACAGGGTGCAACATCCACAGTGCATGGTGCAACATCCGTTCGAAATGGCGAAACAGTGTCGTACGACTTTTAGAAATGCGTGCATGGATTTGAAACGGAACAATACCATGGTGCACCACTCTCCAGCGATGGTAAATCGAAGACGGTCCACGGTAATCCTGTTTTACCGTAAAAATCCACGTGTCGAAAAAACGAAGGGTAAAAAACTTACGAGACCCGATTGAGATTCGGGTTGTCCTTTTTGGGCATTAATCTATCCGTTGACGGCTGAAAGCGGTCAAAGCCGTAGAACTCATCGAGGCCTTCGTTTTGACAGGTTATGGCTCCTGTAACCCTAAACGAGCCAGAAGTTATGGCCGTCCGAATAATCGATATCTACAGGGTGCAACATCCACAGTGCATGGTGCAACATCCGTTCGAAATGGCGAAACAGTGTCGTACGACTTTTAGAAATGCGTGCATGGATTTGAAACGGAACAATACCATGGTGCACCACTCTCCAGCGATGGTAAATCGAAGACGGTCCACGGTAATCCTGTTTTACCGTAAAAATCCACGTGTCGAAAAAACGAAGGGTAAAAAACTTACGAGACCCGATTGAGATTCGGGTTGTCCTTTTTGGGCATTAATCTATCCATTGACGGCTGAAAGCTGTCAAAGCCGTAGAACTCACCGAGGCCTTCGTTTTGACAGGTTATGGCTCCCGTAACTCTAAACGAGCCAGAAGTTATGGCCGTCCGAATAATCGATATCTACAGGGTGCAACATCCACGGCGCAAGGTGCAACATCCGTCCGAAATGGCGAAACAGTGCCGTACGACTTTTTGAAATGCGTGCATGTATTTGAAACGGAACAGTACCATGGTGCACCACTGTCCAGCGATGGTAAATCGAAGGCCAGCCACCGTAATCCTGTTTTGCCATAAAAATCCACGTGTCGAAAAAACGAAGGGTAAAAAATTAGAAGACCCGATCGAGATTCGGGTTGTCCTTTTTGGGCATTAATCTATCCGTTGACGGCTGAAAGCTTTCAAAGCCGTAGAACTCATCGAGGCCTTCATTTTGACAGGTTACGGCTCCCGTAGCTCTAAACGAGCCAGAAGTTATGGCCGTTTGAATAATCGATATCTACAGGGTGCAACATCCACGGCGCAAGGTGCAACATCCGTCCGAAATGGCGAAACAGAGCCCTACGACTTTTAGAAATGCGTGCATGGATTTGAAATGGAACAGTACCATGGTGCACCACTGTCCAGCGATGGTAAATCGAAGGCCAGCCACCGTAATCCTGTTTTACCGTAAAAATCCACGTGTCGAAAAAACGAAGGGTAAAAAACTTACGAGACCCGATTGAGATTCGGGTTGTCCTTTTTGGGCATTAATCTATCCATTGATGCATGAAAGCTGTCAAAGCCGTAGAACTCATCGAGGACTTTGTTTTGACAGGTTATACCTCCCGTAAATCTAAACGAGCCAGAAGTTATGGCCGTCCAAATAATCGATATCTACGGGGTGCAACATCCACGGTGCATGGTGCAACATCCGTCCGAAATGGCGAAACAGTGTCGTACGACTTTTAGAAATGCGTGCATGGATTTGAAACGGAACAGTACCATGGTGCACCACTCTCCAGCGATGGTAAATCGAAGACGGGCCACGGTAATCCTGTTTTACCGTAAAAATCCACGTGTCGAAAAAACGAAGGGTAAAAAACTTACGAGACCCGATTGAGATTCGGGTTGACCTTTTTGGGCATTAATCTATCCGTTGACGGCTGAAAGTTGTCAAAGCCGTAGAACTCATCGAGGCCTTCGTTTTTACACGTTATGGCTCCCGTAACTCTAAACGAGGAAGAAGTTATGGCCGTCCAAATAATCGACATCCACGGTGCAAGGTGCAACATCCGTCCGAAATGGCGAAACAGAGCCGTACGACTTTTAGAAATGCGTGCATGGATTTGAAACGGAACAGTACCATGGTGCACCACTCTCCAGCGATGGTAAATCGAAGGCCAGCTACGGTAATCCTACTTTACCGTAAAAATCCACGTGTCGAAAAAACGATGGGTAAAAAACTTACGAGGCCCGATTGAGATTCGGGTTGTCCTTTTTGGGCATTAATCTATCCGTTGACGGCTGAAAGCCGTCAAAGCCGTAGAACTCATCGAGGTCTTTGTTTTGACAGGTTGCGGCTCCCGTAACTCTAAACGAGCCAGAAGTTATGGTCATCCGAATAATCGATATCTACAGGGTGCAACATCCATGGTGCAAGGTGAAACATCCGTCCGAAATGGCGAAACAGTGCCGTACGACTTTTAGAAATGCATGCATGGATTTGAAACGGAACAGTACCATGGTGCACCACTGTCCAGCGATGGTAAATCGAAGGCCAGCAACCATAATCCTGTTTTACCGTAAAAATCCACGTGTCGAAAAAACGAAGGATAAAAAACTTACGAGACCCGATTGAGATTCGGGTTGTCCTTTTTGGGCATTAATCTATCCGTTGACGGCTGAAAGCTGTCAAAGCCGTAGAACTCATCGAGGCCTTTGTTTTTACAGGTTATGGCTCCCGTAACCCTAAACGAGCCAGAAGTTATGGCCGTTTGAATAATCGATATGTACAGGGTGCAACATCCACGGTGCAAGGTGCAACATCCGTCCGAAATGGTGAGACAGTGTTGTACGACTTTTAGAAATGCGTGCATGGATTTGAAACGGAACAGTACCATGGTGCACCGCTCTCCAGCGATGGGAAGTCGAAGACGGGCCACGGTAATCCCGTTTTACCGTAAAAATCCACGTGTCGATAAAACGAAGGGTAAAAAACTAACTAGACCCGATTGAGATTCGGGTTGTCCTTTTTGGGCATTAATCTATCCGTTGACGGCTGAAAGCTGTCAAAGCCGTAGAACTCATCGAGGCCTTCATTTTGACAGGTTACGGCTCCCGTAACTCTAAACGAGCCAGAAGTTATGGCCGTTTGAATAATCGATATCTACAGGGTGCAACATCCACGGCGCAAGGTGCAACATCCGTCCGAAATAGCGAAACAGTGCCTTACGACTTTTAGAAATGCGTGCATGGATTTGAAATGGAACAGTACCATGGTGCACCACTGTCCAGCGATGGTAAATCGAAGGCCAGCCACCGTAATCCTGTTTTACCGTAAAAATCCACGTGTCGAAAAAACGAAGGGTAAAAAACTTACGAGACCCGATTGAGATTCGGGTTGTCCTTTTTGGGCATTAATCTATCTGTTGACGGCTGAAATCTGTCAAAGCCGTAGATCTCATCGAGGCCTTTGTTTTGACAGGTTATGGCTCCCGTTACTCTAAACGAGCCAGAAGTTATGGCCATTTGAATAATCGATATCTACAGGGTGCGACATCCACGGTGCATGGTGCAACATCCGTTCGAAATGGCGAAACAGTGCCGTACGACTTTTAGAAATGCGTGCATGGATTTGAAACGGAACAATACCATGGTGCACCACTCTCCAGCGATGGTAAATCGAAGACGGTCCACGGTAATCCTGTTTTACCGTAAAAATCCACGTGTCGAAAAAACGAAGGGTAAAAAACTTACGAGACCCGATTAAGATTCGGGTTGTCCTTTTTGGGCATTAATCTATCCGTTGACGGCTGAAAGCTGTCAAAGCCGTAGAACTCACCGAGGCCTTCGTTTTGACAGGTTATGGCTCCCGTAACTCTAAACGAGCCAGAAGTTATGGCCGTCCGAATAATCGATATCTACAGGGTGCAACATCCACGGCGCAAGGTGCAACATCCGTCCGAAATGGCGAAACAGTGCCGTACGACTTTTTGAAATGCGTGCATGTATTTGAAACGGAACAGTACCATGGTGCACCACTGTCCAGCGATGGTAAATCGAAGGCCAGCCTCCGTAATCCTGTTTTACCATAAAAATCCACGTGTCGAAAAAACGAAGGGTAAAAAATTAGGAGACCCGATTGAGATTCGGGTTGTCCTTTTTGGGCATTAATCTATCCGTTGACGGTTGAAAGCTGTCAAAGCCGTAGAACTCATAGATGCCTTCATTTTGACAGGTTACGGCTCCCGTAACTCTAAACGAGCCAGAAGTTATGGCCGTTTGAATAATCGATATATACAGGGTGCAACATCCACGGCGCAAGGTGCAACATCCGTCCGAAATGGCGAAACAGAGCCTTACGACTTTTAGAAATGCGTGCATGGATTTGAAACGGAACAGTACCATGGTGCACCACTGTCCAGCGATGGTAAATCGAAGGCCAGCCACCGTAATCCTGTTTTACCGTAAAAATCCACGTGTCGAAAAACGAAGGGTAAAAAACTTACGAGACCCGATTGAGATTCGGGTTGTCCTTTTTGGGCATTAATCTATCCATTGATGCATGAAAGCTGTCAAAGCCGTAGAACTCATCGAGGCCTTCGTTTTGACAGGTTATAGCTCCCGTAAATCTAAACGAGCCAGAAGTTATGGCCGTCCGAATAATCGATATCTACGGGGTGCAACATCTACGGTGCATGGTGCAACATCCGTCCGAAATGGCGAAACAGTGTCGTACGACTTTTAGAAATGCGTGCATGGATTTGAAACAGAACAGTACCATGGTGCACCACTCTCCAGCGATGGTAAATCGAAGACGGGCCACGGTAATCCTGTTTTACCGTAAAAATCCACGTGTCGAAAAAACGAAGGGTAAAAAACTTACGAGACCCAATTGAGATTCGGGTTGACCTTTTTGGGCATTAATCTATCCGTTGACGGCTGAAAGTTGTCAAAGCCGTAGAACTCATCGAGGCCTTCGTTTTTACAGATTATGGCTCCCGTAACTCTAAACGAGGAAGAAGTTATGGCCGTCCAAATAATCGATATCTACAGGGTGCAACATCCACGGTGCAAGGTGCAACATCCGTCCGAAATGGCGAAACAGAGCCGTACGACTTTTAGAAATGCGTGCATGGATTTGAAACGGAACAGTACCATGGTGCACCACTCTCCAGCGATGGTAAATCGAAGGCCAGCTACGGTAATCCTATTTTACCGTAAAAATCCACGTGTCGAAAAAACGATGGGTAAAAAACTTACGAGGCCCGATTGAGATTCGGGTTGTCCTTTTTGGGCATTAATCTATCCGTTGACGGCTGAAAGCCGTCAAAGCCGTAGAACTCATCGAGGTCTTTGTTTTGACAGGTTGTGGCTCCCGTAACTCTAAACGAGCCAGAAGTTATGGTCATCCGAATAATCGATATCTACAGGGTGCAACATCCACGGTGCAAGGTGAAACATCCGTCCGAAATGGCGAAACAGTGCCGTACGACTTTTAGAAATGCATGCATGGATTTGAAACGGAACAGTACCATGGTGCACCACTGTCCAGCGATGGTAAATCGAAGGCCAGCAACCCTAATCCTGTTTTACCGTAAAAATCCACGTGTCGAAAAAACGAAGGATAAAAAACTTACGAGACCCGATTGAGATTCGGGTTGTCCTTTTTGGGCATTAATCTATCCGTTGACGGCTGAAAGCTGTCAAAGCCGTAGAACTCATCGAGGCCTTCGTTTTGACAGGTTATGGCTCCCGTAACCCTAAACGAGCCAGAAGTTATGGCCGTTTGAATAATCGATATGCACAGGGTGCAACATCCACGGTGCAAGGTGCAACATCCGTCCGAAATGGTGAGACAGTGTTGTACGACTTTTAGAAATGCGTGCATGGATTTGAAACGGAACAGTACCATGGTGCACCGCTCTCCAGCGATGGGAAGTCGAAGACGGGCCACGGTAATACCGTTCTACCGTAAAAATCCACGTGTCGATAAAACGAAGGGTAAAAAACTAACTAGACCCGATGGAGATTCGGGTTGTCCTTTTTGGGCATTAATCTATCCGTTGATGGCTGAAAGCGGTCAAAGCCGTAGAACTCATCGAGGCCTTCATTTTGACAGGTTACGGCTCCCGTAACTCTAAACGAGCCAGAAGTTATGGCCGTTTGAATAATCGATATCTACAGGGTGCAACATCCACGGCGCAAGGTGCAACATCCGTCCGAAATGGCGAAACAGTGCCTTACGACTTTTAGAAATGCGTGCATGGATTTGAAATGGAACAGTACCATGGTGCACCACTGTCCAGCGATGGTAAATCGAAGGCCAGCCACCGTAATCCTGTTTTACCGTAAAAATCCACGTGTCGAAAAAACGAAGGGTAAAAAACTTACGAGACCCGATTGAGATTCGGGTTGTCCTTTTTGGGCATTAATCTATCCGTTGACGGCTGAAATCTGTCAAACCCGTAGATCTCATCGAGGCCTTCGTTTTGACAGGTTATGGCTCCCGTTACTCTAAACGAGCCAGAAGTTATGGCCGTTTGAATAATCGATATCTACAGGGTGCGACATCCACGGTGCATGGTGCAACATCCGTCCGAAATGGAAAAACAGTGCCGTACGACTTTTAGAAATGCGTGCATGGATTTCAAACGGAACAGTACCATGGTGCAATACTCTCCAGCGATGGTAAATCGAAGACGGGCCACGGTAATCCTGTTTTACCGTAAAAATCCACGTGTCGAAAAAACGAAGGGTAAAAAACTTACGAGACCCGATTGAGATTCGGGTTGACCTTTTTGGGCATTAATCTATCCGTTGACGGCTGAAAGTTGTCAAAGCCGTAGAACTCATCGAGGCCTTCGTTTTTACACGTTATGGCTCCCGTAACTCTAAACGAGGAAGAAGTTATGGCCGTCCAAATAATCGATATCTACAGGGTGCAACATCCACGGTGCAAGGTGCAACATCCGTCCGAAATGGCGAAACAGAGCCGTACGACTTTTAGAAATGCGCGCATGGATTTGAAACGGAACAGTACCATGGTGCACCACTCTCCAGCGATGGTAAATCGAAGGCCAGCTACGGTAATCCTATTTTACCGTAAAAATCCACGTGTCGAAAAAACGATGGGTAAAAAACTTACGAGGCCCGATTGAGATTCGGGTTGTCCTTTTTGGGCATTAATCTATCCGTTGACGGCTGAAAGCCGTCAAAGCCGTAGAACTCATCGAGGTCTTTGTTTTGACAGGTTGTGGCTCCCGTAACTCTAAACGAGCCAGAAGTTATGGTCATCCGAATAATCGATATCTACAGGGTGCAACATCCACGGTGCAAGGTGAAACATCCGTCCGAAATGGCGAAACAGTGCCGTACGACTTTTAGAAATGCATGCATGGATTTGAAACGGAACAGTACCATGGTGCACCACTGTCCAGCGATGGTAAATCGAAGGCCAGCAACCCTAATCCTGTTTTACCGTAAAAATCCACGTGTCGAACAAACGAAGGATAAAAAACTTACGAGACCCGATTGAGATTCGGGTTGTCCTTTTTGGGCATTAATCTATCCGTTGACGGCTGAAAGCTGTCAAAGCCGTAGAACTCATCGAGGCCTTCGTTTTGACAGGTTATGGCTCCCGTAACCCTAAACGAGCCAGAAGTTATGGCCGTTTGAATAATCGATATGCACAGGGTGCAACATCCACGGTGCAAGGTGCAACATCCGTCCGAAATGGTGAGACAGTGTTGTACGACTTTTAGAAATGCGTGCATGGATTTGAAACGGAACAGTACCATGGTGCACCGCTCTCCAGCGATGGGAAGTCGAAGACGGGCCACGGTAATCCCGTTCTACCGTAAAAATCCACGTGTCGATAAAACGAAGGGTAAAAAACTAACTAGACCCGATTGAGATTCGGGTTGTCCTTTTTGGGCATTAATCTATCCGTTGATGGCTGAAAGCGGTCAAAGCCGTAGAACTCATCGAGGCCTTCATTTTGACAGGTTACGGCTCCCGTAACTCTAAACGAGCCAGAAGTTATGGCCGTTTGAATAATAGATATCTACAGGATGCAACATCCACGGCGCAAGGTGCAACATCCGTCCGAAATGGCGAAACAGTGCCTTACGACTTTTAGAAATGCGTGCATGGATTTGAAACGGAACAGTACCATGGTGCACCACTGTCCAGCGATGGTAAATCGAAGGCCAGCCACCGTAATCCTGTTTTACCGTAAAAATCCACGTGTCGAAAAAACGAAGGGTAAAAAACTTACGAGACCCGATTGAGATTCGGGTTGTCCTTTTTGGGCATTAATCTATCCGTTGACGGCTGAAATCTGTCAAAGCCGTAGATCTCATCGAGGCCTTCGTTTTGACAGGTTATGGCTCCCGTTACTCTAAACGAGCCAGAAGTTATGGCCGTTTGAATAATCGATATCTACAGGGTGCGACATCCACGGTGCATGGTGCAACATCCGTCCGAAATGGCAAAACAGTGCCGTACGACTTTTAGAAATGCGTGCATGGATTTCAAACGGAACAGTACCATGGTGCACCACTCTCCAGCGATGGTAAATCGAAGACGGGCCACGGTAATCTTGTTTTACCGTAAAAATCCACGTGTCGAAAAAACGAAGGGTAAAAAACTTACGAGACCCGATTGAGATTCGGGTTGACCTTTTTGGGCATTAATCTATCCGTTGACGGCTGAAAGTTGTCAAAGCCGTAGAACTCATCGAGGCCTTCGTTTTTACACGTTATGGCTCCCGTAACTCTAAACGAGGAAGAAGTTATGGCCGTCCAAATAATCGATATCTACAGGGTGCAACATCCACGGTGCAAGGTGCAACATCCGTCCGAAATGGCGAAACAGAGCCGTACGACTTTTAGAAATGCGTGCATGGATTTGAAACGGAACAGTACCATGGTGCACCACTCTCCAGCGATGATAATTCGAAGGCCAGCTACGGTAATCCTATTTTACCGTAAAAATCCACGTGTCGAAAAAACGATGGGTAAAAAACTTGCGAGGCCCGATTGAGATTCAGGTTGTCCTTTTTAGGTATTAATCTATCCGTTGACGGCTGAAAGCCGTCAAAGCCGTAGAACTCATCGAGGTCTTTGTTTTGACAGGTTGTGGCTCCCATAACTCTAAACGAGCCAGAAGTTATGGTCATCCGAATAATCGATATCTACAGGGTGCAACATCCACGGTGCAAGGTGAAACATCCGTCCGAAATGGCGAAACAGTGCCGTACGACTTTTAGAAATGCATGCATGGATTTGAAACGGAACAGTGCCATGGTGCACCACTGTCCAGCGATGGTAAATCGAAGGCCAGCAACCGTAATCCTGTTTTACCGTAAAAATCCACGTGTCGAAAAAACGAAGGATAAAAAACTTAGGAGACCCGATTGAGATTCGGTTTGTCCTATTTGGGCATTAATCTATCCGTTGACGGCTGAAAGCTGTCAAAGCCGTAGAACTCATCGAGGCCTTCGTTTTGACAGGTTATGGCTCCCGTAACCCTAAACGAGCCAGAAGTTATGGCCGTTTAAATAATCGATATGTACAGGGTGCAACATCCACGGTGCAAGGTGCAACATCCGTCCGAAATGGTGAGACAGTGTTGTACGACTTTTAGAAATGCGTGCATGGATTTGAAACGGAACAGTACCATGGTGCACCGCTCTCCAGCGATGGGAAGTCGAAGACGGGCCACGGTAATCCCGTTTTACCATAAAAATCCACGTGTCGAAAAAACGAAGGGTAATAAACTAACTAGACCCGATTGAGATTCGGGTTGTCCTTTTTGGGCATTAATCTATCCATTGACGGATGAAAGCCGTCAAGCCGTAGAACTCATCGAGGCCTTCGTTTTGAAAGGTTATGGCTCCCGTAACTCTAAACGAGCCAGAAGTTGTGGCCGTCCGAACAATCGATATCTACAGGGTGCAACATCCACGGTGCAAGGTGCAACATCCGTACGAAATGGCGAAACAGTGCCGTACGACTTTTAGAAATGCGTGCATGGATTTGAAACGGAACAGTACCATGGTGCACCACTGTCCAGCGATGGTAAATCGAAGGCCAGCCACCGTAATCCTGTTTAACCGTAAAAATCCACGTGTCGAAAAAACGAAGGGTAAAAAACTGACGAGACCCGATTGAGATTCGGGTTGTCCTTTTTGGGCATTAATCTATCCGTTGACGGCTGAAAGCTGTCAAAGCCGTAGAACTCATCGAGGCCTTCGTTTTGACAGGTTGTGGCTCCCGTAACCCTAAACGAGCCAGAAGTTATGGCCGTTTGGATAATCGATATGTACAGGGTGCAACATCCACGGTGCAAGGTGCAACATCCGTCCGAAATGGTGAGACAGTGTTGTACGACTTTTAGAAATGCGTGCATGGATTTGAAACGGAACAGTACCATGGTGCACCGCTCTCCAGCGATGGGAAGTCGAAGACGGGCCACGGTAATCCCGTTTTACCGTAAAAATCCACGTGTCGAAAAAACGAAGGGTAAAAAACTAACTAGACCCGATTGAGATTCGGGTTGTCCTTTTTGGGCATTAATCTATCCGTTGACGGCTGAAAGCTGTCAAAGCCGTAGAACTCATCGAGGCCTTCATTTTGACAGGTTACGGCTCCCGTAACTCTAAACGAGCCAGAAGTTATGGCCGTTTGAATAATCGATATCTACAGGATGCAACATCCACGGCGCAAGGTGCAACATCCGTCCGAAATGGCGAAACAGTGCCTTACGACTTTTAGAAATGCGTGCATGGATTTGAAACGGAACAGTACCATGGTGCACCACTGTCCAGCGATGGTAAATCGAAGGCCAGCCACCGTAATCCTGTTTTACCGTAAAAATCCACGTGTCGAAAAAACGAAGGGTAAAAAACTTACGAGACCCGATTGAGATTCGGGTTGTCCTTTTTGGGCATTAATCTATCCGTTGACGGCTGAAATCTGTCAAAGCCGTAGATCTCATCGAGGCCTTCGTTTTGACAGGTTATGGCTCCCGTTACTCTAAACGAGCCAGAAGTTATGGCCGTTTGAATAATCGATATCTACAGGGTGCGACATCCACGGTGCATGGTGCAACATCCGTCCGAAATGGCAAAACAGTGCCGTACGACTTTTAGAAATGCGTGCATGGATTTCAAACGGAACAGTACCATGGTGCACCACTCTCCAGCGATGGTAAATCGAAGACGGGCCACGGTAATCTTGTTTTACCGTAAAAATCCACGTGTCGAAAAAACGAAGGGTAAAAAACTTACGAGACCCGATTGAGATTCGGGTTGACCTTTTTGGGCATTAATCTATCCGTTGACGGCTGAAAGTTGTCAAAGCCGTAGAACTCATCGAGGCCTTCGTTTTTACACGTTATGGCTCCCGTAACTCTAAACGAGGAAGAAGTTATGGCCGTCCAAATAATCGATATCTACAGGGTGCAACATCCACGGTGCAAGGTGCAACATCCGTCCGAAATGGCGAAACAGAGCCGTACGACTTTTAGAAATGCGTGCATGGATTTGAAACGGAACAGTACCATGGTGCACCACTCTCCAGCGATGATAATTCGAAGGCCAGCTACGGTAATCCTATTTTACCGTAAAAATCCACGTGTCGAAAAAACGATGGGTAAAAAACTTGCGAGGCCCGATTGAGATTCAGGTTGTCCTTTTTAGGTATTAATCTATCCGTTGACGGCTGAAAGCCGTCAAAGCCGTAGAACTCATCGAGGTCTTTGTTTTGACAGGTTGTGGCTCCCATAACTCTAAACGAGCCAGAAGTTATGGTCATCCGAATAATCGATATCTACAGGGTGCAACATCCACGGTGCAAGGTGAAACATCCGTCCGAAATGGCGAAACAGTGCCGTACGACTTTTAGAAATGCATGCATGGATTTGAAACGGAACAGTGCCATGGTGCACCACTGTCCAGCGATGGTAAATCGAAGGCCAGCAACCGTAATCCTGTTTTACCGTAAAAATCCACGTGTCGAAAAAACGAAGGATAAAAAACTTAGGAGACCCGATTGAGATTCGGTTTGTCCTATTTGGGCATTAATCTATCCGTTGACGGCTGAAAGCTGTCAAAGCCGTAGAACTCATCGAGGCCTTCGTTTTGACAGGTTATGGCTCCCGTAACCCTAAACGAGCCAGAAGTTATGGCCGTTTAAATAATCGATATGTACAGGGTGCAACATCCACGGTGCAAGGTGCAACATCCGTCCGAAATGGTGAGACAGTGTTGTACGACTTTTAGAAATGCGTGCATGGATTTGAAACGGAACAGTACCATGGTGCACCGCTCTCCAGCGATGGGAAGTCGAAGACGGGCCACGGTAATCCCGTTTTACCATAAAAATCCACGTGTCGAAAAAACGAAGGGTAATAAACTAACTAGACCCGATTGAGATTCGGGTTGTCCTTTTTGGGCATTAATCTATCCATTGACGGATGAAAGCCGTCAAGCCGTAGAACTCATCGAGGCCTTCGTTTTGAAAGGTTATGGCTCCCGTAACTCTAAACGAGCCAGAAGTTGTGGCCGTCCGAACAATCGATATCTACAGGGTGCAACATCCACGGTGCAAGGTGCAACATCCGTACGAAATGGCGAAACAGTGCCGTACGACTTTTAGAAATGCGTGCATGGATTTGAAACGGAACAGTACCATGGTGCACCACTGTCCAGCGATGGTAAATCGAAGGCCAGCCACCGTAATCCTGTTTAACCGTAAAAATCCACGTGTCGAAAAAACGAAGGGTAAAAAACTGACGAGACCCGATTGAGATTCGGGTTGTCCTTTTTGGGCATTAATCTATCCGTTGACGGCTGAAAGCTGTCAAAGCCGTAGAACTCATCGAGGCCTTCGTTTTGACAGGTTGTGGCTCCCGTAACCCTAAACGAGCCAGAAGTTATGGCCGTTTGGATAATCGATATGTACAGGGTGCAACATCCACGGTGCAAGGTGCAACATCCGTCCGAAATGGTGAGACAGTGTTGTACGACTTTTAGAAATGCATGCATGGATTTGAAACGGAACAGTACCATGGTGCACCGCTCTCCAGCGATGGGAAGTCGAAGACGGGCCACGGTAATCCCGTTTTACCGTAAAAATCCACGTGTCGAAAAAACGAAGGGTAAAAAACTAACTAGACCCGATTGAGATTCGGGTTGTCCTTTTTGGGCATTAATCTATCCGTTGACGGCTGAAAGCTGTCAAAGCCGTAGAACTCATCGAGGCCTTCGTTTTGACAGGTTACGGCTCCCGTAACCCTAAACGAGCCAGAAGTTATGGCCGTTTGAATAATCGATACCTACAGGGTGCAACATCCACGGCGCAAGGTGCAACATCCGTCCGAAATGGCGAAACAGTGCCTTACGACTTTTAGAAATGCATGCATGGATTTGAAACGGAACAGTACCATGGTGCACCACTGTCCAGCGATGGTAAATCGAAGGCCAGCCACCGTAACCTTGTTTTACCGTAAAAATCCACGTGTCGAAAAAACGAAGGGTAAAAAACTTACGAGACCCGATTGAGATTCGGGTTGTCCTTTTTGGGCATTAATCTATCCGTTGACGGCTGAAATCTGTCAAAGCCGTAGATCTCATCGAGGCCTTCGTTTTGACAGGTTATGGCTCCCGTTACTCTGAACGAGCCAGAAGTTATGGCTGTTTGAATAATCGATATCTACAGGGTGCGACATCCACGGTGCATGGTGCAACATCCGTCCGAAATGGTGAAACAGTGCCGTACGACTTTTAGAAATGCATGCATGGATTTGAAGGCGGGCCACTCTCCAGCGATGGTAAATCGAAGGCGGGCCACTCTCCAGCGATGGTGCACCACTCTCCAGCGATGGTATATCGAAGGCGGGCCACGGTTATCCTGTTTTACCGTAAAAATCCACGTGTCGAAAAAACGAAGGGTAAAAAACTTACGAGACCCGATTGAGATTCGGGTTGACCTTTTTGGGCATTAATCTATCCGTTGACGGCTGAAAGTTGTCAAAGCCATAGAACTCATCGAGGCCTTCGTTTTTACACGTTATGGCTCCCGTAACTCAAAACGAGGAAGAAGTTATGGCCGTCCAAATAATCGATATCTACAGGGTGCAACATCCACGGTGCAAGGTGCAACATCCGTCCGAAATGGCGAAACAGAGCCGTAACACTTTTAGAAATGCGTGCATGGATTTGAAATGGAACAGTACCATGGTGCACCACTCTCCAGCGATGGTAAATCGAAGGCCAGCTACGGTAATCCTATTTTACCGTAAAAATCCACGTGTCGAAAAAACGATGGGTAAAAAACTTACGAGGCCCGATTGAGATTCGGGTTGTCCTTTTTGGGCATTAATCTATCCGTTGACGACTGAAAGCCGTCAAAGCCGTAGAACTCATCGAGGTCTTTGTTTTGATAGGTTGTGGCTCCCGTAACTCTAAACGAGCCAGAAGTTATGGTCATCCGAATAATCGATATCTATAGGGTGCAACATCCACGGTGCAAGGTGAAACATCCGTTCGAAATGGCGAAACAGTGCCGTACGACTTTTAGAAATGCATGCATGGATTTGAAACGAAACAGTACCATGGTGCACCACTGTCCAGCGATGGTAAATCGAAGGCCAGCAACCGTAATCCTGTTTTACCGTAAAAATCCACGTGTCGAAAAAATGAAGGATAAAAAACTTACGAGACCCGATTGAGATTCGGGTTGTCCTTTTTGGGCATTAATCTATCCGTTGATGGCTGAAAGCGGTCAAAGCCGTAGAACTCATCGAGGCCTTCATTTTGACAGGTTACGGCTCCCGTAACTCTAAACGAGCCAGAAGTTATGGCCGTTTGAATAATCGATATCTACAGGGTGCAACATCCACGGCGCAAGGTGCAACATCCGTCCGAAATGGCGAAACAGTGCCTTACGACTTTTAGAAATGCGTGCATGGATTTGAAACGGAACAGTACCATGGTGCACCACTGTCCAGCGATGGTAAATCGAAGGCCAACCACCGTAATCCTGTTTTACCGTAAAAATCCACGTGTCGAAAAAACGAAGGGTAAAAAACTTACGAGACCCGATTGAGATTCGGGTTGTCCTTTTTGGGCATTAATCTATCCGTTGACGGCTGAAATCTGTCAAAGCCGTAGATCTCATCGAGGCCTTCGTTTTGACAGGTTATGGCTCCCGTTACTCTAAACGAGCCAGAAGTTATGGCCGTTTGAATAATCGATATCTACAGGGTGCGACATCCATGGTGCATGGTGCAACATCCGTCCGAAATGGCAAAACAGTGCCGTACGACTTTTAGAAATGCGTGCATGGATTTCAAACGGAACAGTACCATGGTGCACCACTCTCCAGCGATGGTAAATCGAAGACGGGCCACGGTAATCCTGTTTTACCGTAAAAATCCACGTGTCGAAAAAACGAAGGGTAAAAAACTTACGAGACCCGATTGAGATTCGGGTTGACCTTTTTGGGCATTAATCTATCCGTTGACGGCTGAAAGTTGTCAAAGCCGTAGAACTCATCGAGGCCTTCGTTTTGACAGGTTATGGCTCCCGTAACTCTAAACGAGCCAGAAGTTGTGGCCGTCCGAATAATCGATATCTACAGGGTGCAACATCCACGGTGCAAGGTGCAACATCCGTACGAAATGGCGAAACAGTGCCGTACGACTTTTAGAAATGCGTGCATGGATTTGAAACGGAACAGTACCATGGTGCACCACTATCCAGCGATGGTAAATCGAAGGCCAGCCACCGTAATCCTGTTTTACCGTAAAAATCCACGTGTCGAAAAAACGAAGGGTAAAAAACTTACGAGACCCGATTGAGATTCGGGTTGTCCTTTTTGGGCATTAATCTATCCGTTGACGGCTGAAATCTGTCAAAGTCGTAGATCTCATCCAGGCCTTCGTTTTGACAGGTTATGGCTCCCATAACTCTAAACGAGCCAGATGTTATTGTCGTTTGAATAATCGGTATTTATAGGGTGCAACATCCACGGTGCAAGGTGCAACATCCGTCCGAAATGGTGAAACAGTGTGGTACGACTTTTAGAAATGCGTGCATGGATTTGAAACGGAACAGTACGACGGTGCACCACTCTCCAGCGATGGGAAGTCAAAGACGGGCCACGGTATCCCGTTTTACCATAAAAATCCATGTGTCGAAAAAACGAAGGGTAAAAAATTTACGAGACCCGATTGAGATTCGGGTTTTTCTTTTTGGGCATTAATCTATCCGTTGACGGCTGAAAGCTATCAAAGCCATAGAACTCATCGAGGCCTTCGTTTTGACAGGTTATGGCTCCCGTAACTCTAAACGAGCCAGAAGTTATGGTCGTCCGAATAATCGATATCTACAGGGTGCAACATCCACGGTGCAAGGTGCAACATCCGTCCGAAATGGCGAAACAGTGCCTTACGACTTTTAAAAATGCGTGCATGGATTTGAAACAGAACAGTACCATGGTGCACCACTCTCCAGCGATGGTAAATCGAAGGCCAACCACGGTAATCCTGTTTTACCGTAAAAATCCACGTGTCGAAAAAACGAAGGGTAAAAAACTTAAGAGACCCGATTGAGATTCGGGTTGTCCTTTTTGGGCATTAATCAATCCATTGACGGCTGAAAGCTGTCAAAGCCGTAGAACTCATCGAGGCCTTCGTTTTGACAGATTATGGCTCCCGTAACTCTAAACGAGCCAGAAGTTATGGCCGTCCGAATAATCGATATCTACAGGGTGCAACATCCCCGGTGCAAGGTGCAACATCTGTTCGAAATGGCGAAACAGTGCCGTACGACTTTCAGAAGTGCATGCATGGATTTGAAACGGAACAGTACCATGGTGCACCACTTTCCAGCGATGGTAAATAGAAAGCCAGCAACCGTAATCCTGTTTTACCGTAAAAATCCACGTGTCAAAAAAACGAAGGGTAAAAAACTTACAAGACCCGATTGAGATTTGGGTCGTCCTTTTTGGGCATTAATCTATCCGTTGACGGCTGAAAGCTATTAAAGCCGTAGAACTCATCGAGGCCTTCGTTTTGACAGGTTATGGCTCCCGTAACTCTAAACGAGCCAGAAGTTATGGCCGTCCGAATAATCGATATCTACAGGGTGCAACATCCACGGTGCATGGTGCAACATCCGTCCGAAATGGCAAAATAGTGCCGTACGACTTTTAGAAATGCGTGCATGGATTTGAAACGGAACAATACCATGGTGCACCACTCTCCAGCGATGGTAAATCGAAGACGGGCCACGGTAATCCTGTTTTACTGTAAAAATCCACGTGTCGAAAAAACGAAGGGTAAAAAACATACGAGACTTGATTGAGATTCGGGTTGTCCTTTTTGGGCATTAATCTATCCGTTGATGGCTGAAAGCTGTCAAAGCCGTAGAACTCATCGAGGCCTTCGTTTTGACAGGTTATGGCTCCCGTAACTCTAAACGAGCTAGAAGTTATCGCCGTCCGAATAATCGATATCTATAGGGTGCAACATCCACGGCGCAAGGTGCAACATCCGTCCGAAATGGAGAAACAGTGCCGTACGACTTTTAGAAATGCGTGCATGTATTTGAAACGGAACAGTACCATGGTGCACCACTGTCCAGCGATGGTAAATCGAAGGCCAGCCACCGTAATCCTGTTTTACTATAAAAATCCACGTATCGAAAAAACGAAGGGTAAAAAACTTACGAGACCCGATTGAGATTCGGGTTGTCCTTTTTGGGCATTAATCTATCCGTTGACGGCTGAAAGCTGTCAAAGCCGTAGAACTCATCGAGGCCTTCATTTTGACAGGTTACGGCTCCCGTAACTCTAAACGAGCCAGAAGTTATGGCTGTCAGAATAATCGATATCTACAGGGTGCAACATCCACGGTGCAAGGTGCAACATCCGTCCGAAATGGCGAAACAATGCCTTACGACTTTGAGAAATGCATTCATGGATTTGAAAAGGAACAGTACCATGGTGCACCACTGTCCAGCGATGGTAAATCGAAGGCCAGCAACCGTAATCCTGTTTTACCGTAAAAATCCACGTGTTGAAAAAACGAAGGATTAAAAACTTACGAGACCCGATTGAGATTCGGGTTCTCCTTTTTGGGCATTAATCTATCCGTTGATGGCTGAAAGCTGTCAAAGCCGTAGAACTCATCGAGGCCTTCGTTTTGACAGGTTATGGCTCCCGTAACTCTAAACGAGCGAGAAGTTATGGCCGTTTGAATAATCGATATCTACAGGGTGCAACATCCACGGTGTAAGGTGCAACATCCGTCCGTAATGGTGAAACAGTGTTGTACGACTTTTAGAAATGCGTGCATGGATTTGAAACGGAACGGTACCATGGTGCACCGCTCTCCAGCGATGGGAAGTCGAAGACGGGCCACGGTAATCCCGTTTTACAGTAAAAATCCACGTGTCGAAAAAACGAAGGGTAAAAAACTTACGAGACCCGATTGAGATTCGGGTTGTCATTTTTGGGCATTAATCTATCCGTTGACGGATGAAAGCTGTCAAAGCCGTAGAACTCATCGAGGCCTTCGTTTTGACAGGTTATGGCTCCCGTAACTCTAAACGAGCCAGAAGTTGTGGCCGTCCGAATAATCGATATCTACAGGGTGCAACTTCCACGGTGCAAGGTGCAGCATCCGTCTGAAATGGCGAAACAGTGCCGTACGACTTTTAGAATCACGTGCATGGATTTGAAACGGAACAGTACCATGGTGCATCACTCTCCAGCGATGGTTAATCGAAGGCCAGCCACGGTAATCCTGTTTTACCGCATAAATCCACGTGTCGAAAAAACGAAGGGTAAAAAACTTACGAGACCCGATTGAGATTCGGGTTGTCCTTTTTGGGCATTAATCTATCCGTTGACGGCTGAAAGCAGTCAATGCCGTAGAACTCATCGAGGCCTTCGTTTTGACAGGTTATGGCTCCCGTAACTCTAAACGAGCCAGAAGTTATGGTCGTCCGAATAATCGATATATACACGGTGCAACATCCATGGTGCAAGGTGCAACATCCGTCCGAAATGGCGAAACAGTGCCGTACGACTTTTTGAAATGTGTGCATGGATTTGAAACGGAACAGTACCATGGTGCACCACTCTCCAGCGATGGGAAGTCGAAGACGGGTCATGGTAATCCCGTTTTACCGTAAAAATCCACGTGTCGAAAAAACGAAGGGTAAAAAACTTACGGGACCCGATCGAGATTCGGGTTGTCCTTTTTGGGCAATAATCTATCCGTTCATGGATGAAAGCTGTCAAAGCCATAGAACTCATCGAGGCCTTCGTTTTGACAGGTTATGGCTCCCGTAACTCTAAACGAGCCAGAAGTTATGGCCGTCCGAATAATCGATATCTACAGGGTGCAACATCCACGGTGCAAGGTGCAACATCCGTCCGAAATGGCGAAACAGTGCCGTACGACTTTTAGAAATGCGTGCATAGATTTGAAACGGAACAGTACCATGGTGCACCACTCTCCAGCGATGGGAAGTCGAAGACGGGCCACAGTAATCCTGTTTTACCATAAAAATCCACGTGTCGAAAAAACGAAGGGTAAAAAACTTACGAGACCCGATTGAGGTTCGGGTTGTCCTTTTTGGGCATAATCTATCCGTTGATGACTGAAAGCTGTCAATGCCGTAGAACTCATCGAGACCTTCGTTTTGACAGTTTATGGCTCCCGTAAGTCTAAACGAGCCAGAAGTTATGGCCGTCCGAATAATCGATATCTACGGGGTGCAACATCCACGGTGCAAGGTGCAACATCCGTCCGAAATGGCGAAACAGTGCCGTACGACTTTTAGAAATATGTGCATGGATTTGAAACGAAACAGTACCATGGTGCACCAATCTCCAGCGATGGGAACTCGAAGACGGGCCATGGTAATCCCGTTTTACCGTAAAAATCCACGTGTCGAAAAAACGAAGGGTAAAAAACTTACGTGACCCGATCAAGATTCGGGTTGTCCTTTTTGGGCATTAATCTATCCGTTGATGGCTGAAAGCTGTCAAAGCCGTAGAACTCAATGAGGCCTTCGTTTTGACAGGTTATGGCTCCCGTAACTCTAAACGAGCCAGAAGTTATGGCCGCCCGAATAATCGATACCTACAGGGTGCAACATCCACGGTGCAAGGTGCAACATCAGTCCGAAATGGCGAAACAGTGCCGTACGTCTTTTAGAAATGCGTGCATGGATTTCAAAATGGAACAGTACCATGGTGCACCACTCTCCAGCGATGGGAAGTCGAAGACGGGCCACGGTAATCCCGTTTTACCGTAAAAATCCACGTGTTGAAAAAACGAAGGGTAAAAAACTTACGAGACCCGATCGAGGTTCGGGTTGTCCTTTTTGGGCATTAATCTATCCGTTGACGGCTGAAAGCCGTCAAAGCCGTAGAAATCAACGAGGCCTTCATTTTGACAGGTTATGGCTCCCATAACTCAAACGTGCCAGAAGTTATGGCCGTCCGAACAATCGATATCTAAAGGGTGCAACATCCACGGTGCAAGGTGCAACATCCGTCCGAAATGGAACAGTACCTTGGTGCACCACTCTCCAGCGATGGGATGTCGAAGACGGGCCACGGTAATCCTGTTTTACCGTAAAAATCCATGTGTCGAAAAAACGAAGTGTAAAAAACTTTCCAGACCCGATTGAGATTCGGATTGTCCTTTTTGGGCATTAATCTATCCATTGACAGCGGAAAGCTATCAAAGCCATAGAACTCATCGAGGCCTTCGTTTTGATAGGTTATAGCTCCCGTAACTCTAAACGAGCCAGAAGCTATGGCCGTCCGAATAATCGATATTTACAGGGTGCAACATCCACGGTGCAAGTTGCAACATCCGTCCGAAATGGCGAAACAGTGCCGTACGACTTTTAAAAATGCGTGCATGGATTTGAAACGGAACAGTACCATGGTGCACCACTCTCCAGCGATGGTAAATCGAAGGCCAGCCTCGGTATTCCTGTTTTACCGTAAAAATCCACGTGTCGAAAAAACGAAGGGTAAAAACTTACGAGACCCGATTGAGATTCGGGTTGTCCTTTTTGGGCATTAATCTATCCATTGATAGCTGCAAGCTGTCAAAGCCATAGAACTCATCGAGGCCTTCATTTTGACAGGATGTGGCTCCCGTAACTCTAAACGAGCCAGAAGTTATGGTCGTCCGTATAATCGATATGTACAGGGTGCAACATCCACGGTGCAAGGTGCAACATCCGTCGGAAATGGCGAAACAGTGCCGTACGACTTTTAGAAATGCATGCATGGATTTGAAACGGAACAGCACCATGGTGCACCACTGTACAGCGATGGTAAATTGAAGGCCAGCAACCGTAATCCTGTTTTACCGTAAAAATCCACGTGTCGAAAAAACGAAGGGTAAAAAACTTACGAGACCCGATTGAGATTCGGATTGTCCTTTTTGGGCATTAATCTATCCGTTGACGGCTGAAAGCTGTCAAAGCCGTAGAACTCATCGAGGTCTTCGTTTTGACAGGTTATGGCTGCCGTAACTCTAAACGAGCCAGAAGTTATGGCCGCCCGAATAATCGATATCTACAGGGTGCAACATCCAGGGTGCAAGGTGCAACATCAGTCCGAAATGGCGAAACAGTGCCGTACGACTTTTAGAAATGCGTGCATGGATTTGAAATGGAACAGTACCATGGTGCACCACTCTCCAGCGATGGGAAGTCGAAGACGGGCCACGGTAATCCCGTTTTACCGTAAAAATCCACGTGTTGAAAAAACGAAGGGTAAAAAACTTACGAGACCCGATCGAGGTTCGGGTTGTCCTTTTTGGGCATTAATCTATCCGTTGACGGCTGAAAGCCGACAAAGCCGTAGAAATGAACGAGGCCTTCGTTTTGACAGGTTATGGCTCCCATAACTCTAAACGTGCCAGATGTTATGGCCGTCCGAATAATCGATATCTAAAGGGTGCAACATCCACGGTGCAAGGTGCAACATCCGTCCGAAATGGCGAAACAGTGTCGTACGACTTTTAAAAATGCGTGCATGGATTTGAAATGGAACAGTACCTTGGTGCACCACTCTCCAGCGATGGGAAGTCGAAGACGGGCCACGGTAATCCTGTTTTACCGTAAAAATCCACGTGTCGAAAAAACGAAGGGTAAAAAACTTACCAGACCCGATTGAGATTCGGGTTGTCCTTTTTGGGCATTAATCTATCCGTTGACGGCTGAAAGCTGTCAAAGTCGTAGAACTCATCGAGGCCTTCGTTTTGACAGGTTATGGCTCCTGTAACTCTAAACAAGCCAGAAGCTATGGCCGTCCGAATAATCGATATTTACAGGGTGCAACATCCACGGTGCAAGTTGCAACATCCGTCCGAAATGGCGAAACAGTGCCGTACGACTTTTAGAAATGCGTGCATGGATTTGAAATGGAATAGTACCATGGTGCACCACTCTCCAGCGATGGTAAATCGAAGGCCAGCCTCGGTATTCCTGTTTTACCGTAAAAATCCACGTGTCGAAAAAACGAAGGGTAAAAACTTACGAGACCCGATTGAGATTCGGGTTGTCCTTTTTTGGCATTAATCTATCCATTGACAGCTGAAAGCTGTCAAAGCCGTAGAACTCATCGAGGCCTTCATTTTGACAGGTTGTGGCTCCCGTAACTCTAAACGAGCCAGAAGTTATGGTCGTCCGTATAATCGATATGTACAGGGTGCAACATCCACGGTGCAAGGTGCAACATCCGTCGGAAATGGCGAAACAGTGCCGTACGACTTTTAGAAATGCATGCATGGATTTGAAACGGAATAGTACCATGGTGCACCACTGTACAGCGATGGTAAATTGAAGGCCAGCAACCGTAATCCTGTTTTACCGTAAAAATCCACGTGTCGAAAAAACGAAGGGTAAAAAACTTACGAGACCCGATTGAGATTCGGGTTGTCCTTTTTGGGCATTAATCTATCCATTGACGGCTGAAAGCTGTCAAAGCCGTAGACCTCATCGAGGCCTTCGTTTTGACAGGTTATGGCTCCCGTAACTCTAAACGAGCCAGAAGTTATGGCCGTCCGAATAATCGATATCTACACGGTGCAACATCCATGGTGCAAGGTGCAACATCCGTCCGAAATGGCGGAACAGTGCCGTACGACTTTTAGAAATGTGTGCATGGATTTGAAACGGAACAGTACCATGGTGCACCACTCTCCAACGATGGAAAGTCGAAGACGGGCCACGGGAATCCCGTTTTACCGTAAAAATCCACTTGCCGAAAAAACGAAGGGTAAAAAACTTACGAGACCCGATCGAGATTCGGGTTGTCCTTTTTGGGCATTAATCTATCCGTTCACGGCTGAAAGCTGTCAAAGCCATAGAACTCATCGAGGCCTTCGTTTTGACAGGTTATGACTCTCGTAACTCTAAACGAGCCAGAAGTTATGGCCGTCCGAATAATCGATATCTACAAGGTGCAACATCCACGGTGCAAGGTGCAACATCCGTCCGAAATGGAGAAACAGTGCCGTACGACTTTTAGAAATGCGCGCATGGATTTGAAACAGAATAGTACCGTGGGCACCACTCTCCATCGATGGGAAGTCGACGACGGGCCACGGTAATCCTGTTTTACCGTAAAAATCCACGTGTCGAAAAAACGAAGGGTAAAAAACTTACGACACCCGATTGAGATTCGGGTTGTCCTTTTTGGGCATTAATTTATCCATTGACGGCTGAAATCTATCAAAGCCGTAGAACTCATCGAGGCCTTCGTTTTGACAGGTTATGGCTCCCGTAACTCTAAACGAGCCAGAAGTTATGGCCGTCCGAATAATCGATATCTACAGGGTGCAACATCCACGGTGCAAGGTGCAACATCCGTCCGAAAATGGCGAAACAGTGCCGTACGACTTTTAGAAATGCGTGCATGAATTTGAAACGAAACAGTACCATGGTGCACCACTGTCCAGCGATGGGAAGTCGAAGACGGGCCACGGTAATCCCGTTTTACCGTAAAAATCCACGTGTCGAAAAAACGAAGGGTAAAAATCTTACAAGACCCGATCGAGATTCGGGTTGTCCTTTTTAGGCATTAATATATCCGTTGACGGCCGAAAGCTGTCAAAGCCGTAGAACTCAACGAGCCTTCGTTTTGACAGGTTATGGCTCCCGTAACTCTAAACGAGCCAGAAGTTATGGCCGTCCGAATAATTGATATCTACAGGGTGCAACATCCACGGTGCAAGGTGCAACATCCGTCCGAGATGGCGAAACAGTGCCGTACGACTTTTAGAAATGCGTGCATGGATTTGAAACGGAACACTACCATGGTGCACCACTCTCCAGCGATGGGAAGTCGAAGACGGGCCACGGTAATCCCGTTTTACCGTAAAAATCCACGTGTCGAAAAAACGAAGGGTAAAAAACTTACGAAAACCGATTGAGATCCGGGTTGTCCTTTTTGGGCATTAATCTATCCGTTGACGGCTGAAAGCTATCAAAGCCGTAGAACTCATCGAGGCCTTCCTTTTGACAGGTTATGGCTCCCGTAACTCTAAACGAGCCAGAAGTTATGGCCGTCCGAATAATCGATATCTACAGGGTACAACATCCACGGTGCAAGGTGCAACATCCGTCCAAAAGGGCGAAACAGTGCCGTACGACTTTTAGAAATGCGTGCATGAATTTAAAACGGAACAGTACCATGGTGCACCAATCTCCAGCGATGTGAAGTCGAAGACGGGCCACGGTAATCCCGTTTTACCGTAAAAATCCACGTGTCGAAAAAACAAGGGAAAAAAACTTACGAGACCCGATTGAGATTCGGGTTGTCCTTTTTGGGCATTAATCTATCTGTTGACGGCTGAAAGCTGTCAATGCCGTAGAACTCATCGAGGCCTTCGTTTTGACAGGTTATGGCTCCCGTAACTCTAAACGAGCCATAAGTTATGGCCGTCCGAATAATCGATATCTACAGGGTGCAACATCCACGGTGCAAGGTGCAACATCCGTCCGAAATGGCGAAACAGTGCCGTACGACTTTTTGAAACGCGTGCATGGATTTGAAACGGAAAAGTACCATGGTGCACCACTCTCCAGCGATGGTAAGTCGAAGACAGGCCACGGTAATCCCGTTATACCGTAAAAATCCACGTGTCGAAAAAACGAAGGTTTAAAAACTTACGAGACCCGATTGAGATTCGGGTTGTCCTTTTTGGGCATTAATCTATCCGTTGACGGCTGAAAGAATTCAAAGCCGTAGATCTCATCGAGGCCTTCGTTTTGACAGGTTATGGCTCCCGTAACTCTAAACGAGCCAGAAGTTATGGTCGTCCGAATAATCGATATCTACATGGTGCAACATCCACGGTGCAAGGTGCGACATCCATCCGAAATGACGAAACGGTGCCGTACGACTTTTAGAAATGCGTGCATGGATTTGAAACGGAACAGTACCATGGTGCACCACTCTACAGCGATGTGAAGTCGAAGACGGGCCACGGTAATCCTGTTTTACCGTAAAAATCCACGTGTCGAAAAAACGAAGGGTAAAAAACTTACGAGACCCGATTGAGATTCGAGTTGTCCTTTTTGGGCATTAATCTATCAGTTGACGGCTGAAAGCCGTCAAGCCGTAGAACTCATCGAGGCCTTCGTTTTGACAGGTTATGGCTCCCGTAACTCTAAACGAGCCAGAAGTTATGGCCGTCCGAATAATCGATATCTACAGGGTGCAACATCCACGGTGCAAGGTGCAACATCCGTGCGAAATGGCGAAACAGTGCCGTACGACTTTTAGAAATGCGTGCATGGATTTGAAACGGAACACTACCGTGGTGCACCACTCTCCAGCGATGGGAAGTCGAAGACGGGCCACGGTAATCCCGTTTTACCGTAAAAATCCACGTGTCGAAAAAACGAAGGGTAAAAAACTTACGAGACCCGATTGAGATTCGGGTTGTCCTCTTTGGGCATTAATCTATCCGTTGACGGCTGAAAGCTGTCAAAGCAGTAGAACTCATCGAGGCCTTCGTTTTGACAGGTTATGGCTCCCGTAACTCTAAACGAGCCAGAAGTTATGGCCGTCCGAATAATCGATATCTACAGGGTGCAACATCCACGGTGCAAGGTGCAACATCTGTCCGAAATGGCGAAACAGTGCCGTACGACTTTTAGAAATATGTGAATGGATTTGAAACGTAACAGTACCATGGTGCACCACTCTCCAGCGATGGGAAGTCGAAGACGGGCCACGGTAATACCGTTTTACCGTAAAAATCCACGTGTCGAAAAAACGAAGGGTAAAAAACTTACGAGACCCGATTGGGTTTCGGGTTGTCCTTTTTGGGCATTAATCTATCCGTTGACGGCTGAAAGCTATCAAAGCCGTAGAACTCAATGAGGCATTCGTTTTGACAGGTTATGGCTCCCGAAACTCTAAACGAGCCAGAAGTTATGGCCGTCCGAATAATCGATATCTACAGGGTGCAACATCCACGGTGCAAGGTGCAACATCCGTCCGAAATGGCGAAACAGTGCCGTACGACTTTTAGAAATGCGTGCATGGATTTGAAACGGAACACTACCGTGGTGCACCACTCTCCAGCGATGGGAAGTCGAAGACGGGCCACGGTAATCCCGTTTTACCGTAAAAATCCACGTGTCGAAAAAACGAAGGGTAAAAAACTTACGAGACCCGATTGAGATTCGGGTTGTCCTCTTTGGGCATTAATCTATCCGTTGACGGCTGAAAGCTGTCAAAGCAGTAGAACTCATCGAGGCCTTCGTTTTGACAGGTTATGGCTCCCGTAACTCTAAACGAGCCAGAAGTTATGGCCGTCCGAATAATCGATATCTACAGGGTGCAACATCCACTGTGCAAGGTGCAACATCTGTCCGAAATGGCGAAACAGTGCCGTACGACTTTTAGAAATATGTGAATGGATTTGAAACGTAACAGTACCATGGTGCACCACTCTCCAGCGATGGGAAGTCGAAGACGGGCCACGGTAATACCGTTTTACCGTAAAAATCCACGTGTCGAAAAAACGAAGGGTAAAAAACTTACGAGACCCGATTGGGTTTCGGGTTGTCCTTTTTGGGCATTAATCTATCCGTTGACGGCTGAAAGCTATCAAAGCCGTAGAACTCAATGAGGCATTCGTTTTGACAGGTTATGGCTCCCGAAACTCTAAACGAGCCAGAAGTTATGGCCGTCCGAATAATCGATATCTACAGGGTGCAACATCCACGGTGCAAGGTGCAACATCCGTCCGAAATGGCGAAACAGTGCCGTACGACTTTTAGAAATGCGTGCATGGATATGAAACGGAACACTACCATGGTGCACCACTCTCCAGCGATGGGAAGTCGAAGACGGGCCACGGCAATCCCGTTTTACCGTAAAAATCCACGTGTCGAAAAAACGAAGGGTAAAAAACTTACGAGACCCGATTGAGATTCGGGTTGTCCTTTTTGGGCATTAATCTATCCGTTGACGGCTGAATGCTATCAAAGCCGTAGAACTCAATGAGGCATTCGTTTTGACAGGTTATGGCTCCCGAAACTCTAAACGAGCCAGAAGTTATGGCCGTCCGAATAATCGATATCTACAGGGTGCAACATCCACGGTGCAAGGTGCAACATCCGTCCGAAATGGCGAAACAGTGCCGTACGACTTTTAGAAATGCGTGCATGGATTTGAGACAGAACACTACCATGGTGCACCACTCTCCAGCGATGGGAAGTCGAAGACGGGCCACGGTAATCCCGTTTAACCGTAAAAATACACGTGCCGAAAAAACGAAGGGTAAAAAACTTACGAGACCCGATTGAGATTCGGGTTGTCCTTTTTGGGCATTAATTTATCCGTTGACGGCTGAAGCTGTCAAAGCCGTAGTACTCATCGAGGCCTTCGTTTAGACGGGTTATGGCTCCCGTAACTCTAAACGAGCCAGAAGTTATGGCCGTCCGAATAATCGATATCTACAGGGTGCAACATCCACGGTGCAAGGTGCAACATCCGTCCGAAATGGCGAAACAGTGCCGTACGACTTTTAGAAATGCGTGCATGGATTTGAAACGGAACACTACCGTGGTGCACCACTCTCCATCGATGGGAAGTCGAAGACGGGCCACGGTAATCCCGTTTTACCGTAAAAATCCACGTGTCGAAAAAACGAAACGTAAAAAACTTACGAGACCCAATTGAGATTCGGGTTGTCCTTTTTAGGCATTAATATATCCGCTGACGGCTAAAAGCTGTCAAAGCCGTAGATTTCATCGAGTCCTTTGTTTTGACAGGTTATGGCTCCCGTAACTCTAAACGAGCCAGAAGTTATGGCCGTCCGAATAATCGATATCTACAGTGTGCAACATCCACGGTGCAAGGTGCAACATCCGTCCGAAATGGGAAACAGTGCCGTACGACTTTTAGAAATGCGTGCATGGATTTGAAACGGAACAGTATCATGGTGCACCACTCTTCAGCGATGTGAAGTCGAAGACGGGCCACGGTAATCCCGTTTTACCGTAAAAATCCACGTGTCAAAAAACGAAGGGTAAAAAACTTACGAGACCCGATTGAGATTCGGGTTGTCCTTTTTGGGCATTAATCTATCCATTGACGGCTGAAAGCTGTCAAAGCCGTAGAACGCATCGAGGCCTTCGTTTTGACAGGTTATGGCTCCCGTAACTCTAAACGAGCCAGAAGTTATGGCCGTCCAAATAATCGATATCTACAGGGTGCAACATCCACGGTGCAAGGTGCAACATCCGTGCGAAATGGCGAAACAGTGCCGTACGACTTTTAGAAATGCGTGCATGGATTTGAAATGGAACACTACCGTGGTGCACCACTCTCCAGCGATGGGAAGTCGAAGACGGGCCACGGTAATCCCGTTTTACCGTAAAAATCCACGTGTCGAAAAAACGAAGGGTAAAAAACTTACGAGACCCGATTGAGATTCGGGTTGTCCATTTTGGGCATTAATCAATCCGTTGACGGCTGAAAGCTGTCAAAGCAGTATAACTCATCGAGGCCTTCGTTTTGACAGGTTATGGCTCCCGTAACTCTAAACGAGCCAGAAGTTATGGCCGTCCGAATAATCGATATCTACAGGGTGCAACATCCACGGTGCAAGGTGCAACATCTGTCCGAAATGGCGAAACAGTGCCGTACGACTTTTAGAAATGTGTGAATGGATTTGAAACGTAACAGTACCATGGTGCACCACTCTCCAGCGATGGGAAGTCGAAGACGGGCCACGGTAATCCCGTTTTACCGTAAAAATCCACGTGTCGAAAAAACGAAGGGTAAAAAACTTACGAGACCCGATTGAGATTCGGGTTGTCCTTTTTGGGCATTAATCTATCCGTTGACGGCTGAAAGCTCTCAAAGCCGTAGAACTCATCGAGGCCTTCATTTTGACAGGTTATGGCTCCCGTAACTCTAAACGAGCCAGAAGTTATGGCCGTCCGAATAATCGATATCTACAGGGTGCAACATCCACGGTGCAAGGTGCAACATCCGTCCGAAATGGCGAAACAGTGCCGTACGACTTTTAGAAATGCGTGCATGGATTTGAAACGGAACAGTACCATGGTGAACCACTCTCCAGCGATGGGAAGTCGAAGACGGGCCACGGTAATCCCGTTTTACCGTAAAAATCCACATGTCGAAAAAATGGAGGGTAAAAAACTTACGAGACCCGATCGAGATTCGGGTTGTCCTTTTTGGGCATTAATCTATCCGTTTACGGCTGAAAGCTGTCAAAGCCGTAGAATTAACGAGGCCTTCGTTTTTACAGTTATGGCTCCCGTAACTCTAAACGAGCCAGAAGTTATGGCCGTCCGAATAATCGATATCTACAGTGTGCAACATCCACGGTGCAAGGTGCAACATCCGTCTGAAATGGCAAAACAGTTCCGTACGACTTTTAGAAATGCGTGCATGGATTTGAAACGGAACACTACCGTGGTGCACCACTCTCCAGCGATGCGAAGTCGAAGACGGGCCACGGTAATCCCGTTTTACCGTAAAAATCCACGTGTCGAAAAAACAAAGGGTAAAAAACTTACGAGACCCGTTTGAGATTCGGGTTGTCCTTTTTGGGCATTAATCTATCCGTTGACGGCTGAAAGCTGCCAAAGCCGTATAACTCAATGAGGCCTTCGTTTTGACAGGTTAGGGCTCCCGTAACTCTAAACGAGCCAGAAGTTATGGTCGTCCGAATAATCGATATCTACAGGGTGCAACATCCACGGTGCAAGGTGCAACATCCGTCCGAAATGGCGAAACAGTGCCGTACGACTTTTAGAAATGCGTGCATGGATTTGAAACGGAACACTACCATGGTGCACCACTCTCCAGCGATGGGAAGTCGAAGACGGGCCATGGTAATCTCGTTTTACCAGTAAAAATCAACGTGTCGAAAAAACGAAGGGTAAAAAACTTACGAGACCCGATCGAGATTCGGGTTGTCCTTTTTGGGCATTAATCTATCCGTTGACGGCTAAAAGCAGTCAAAGCTGTAGAACTTATCGAGGCCTTCGTTTTGATAGGTTATGGCTCCCGTAACTCTAAACGAGCCAGAAGTTATGGTCGTCCGAATAATCGATATCTACAGGGTGCAACATCCACGGTGCAAGGTGCAACATCCGTACGAAATGGCGAAACAGTGTCGTACGACTTTTAGAAATGCGTGCATGGATTTGAAACGGAACACTATCGTGGTGCACCACTCTCCAGCGATGGGAAGTCGAAGACGGGCCACGGTAATCCCGTTTTACCGTAAAAATCCACGTGTCGAAAAAACGATGGGTAAAAAACTTACGAGACCCGATTGAGATTCGGGTTGTCCTTTTTGGGCATTAATCTATCCGTTGACGGCTGAAAGCTGTCAAAGCCGTAGAACTCATCGAGGCCTTTGTTTTGACAGGTTATGGCTCCCGTAACTCTAAACGAGCCAGAAGTTATGGCCGTCCGAATAATCGATATCTACATTGTGCAACATCCACGGTGCAAGGTGCAACATCCGTCCGAAATGGCGAAACAGTGCCGTATGACTTTTAGAAATGCGTGCGTGGATTTGAAACGGAACAGTATCATGGTGCACCACTCTCCAACGATGGTAAATCGAAGGCCAGCCACTGTAATCCTGTTTTACCGTAAAAATCCACGTGTCGAAAAAACGAAGGGTAAAAAACTTACGAGACCCGATTGAGATTCGGGTTGTCCTTTTTGGGCATTAATTTATCCGTTGACGGTTGAAAGCTTTCAAAGCCGTAGAACTCATCGAGGCCTTAGTTTTGACAGGTTATGGCTCCCGTAACTCTAAACGAGCCAGAAGTTATGGCCGTCTGAATAATCGATATCTACAGGGTGCAACATCCACGGTGCAAGGTGCAACATCCGTCCGAAATGGCGAAACAGTGCCGTACGACTTTTAGAAATGGGTGCATGCATTTGAAACGTAACAGTACCATGGTGCACCACTCTCCAGCGATGGGAAGTCGAAGACGGGACACGGTAATCCCGTTTTACCGTAAAAATCCACGCGTCGAAAAAACGAAGGGTAAAAAACTTACGAGACCCGATTGAGATTCGGGTTGACCTTTTTGGGCATTAATCTATCCGTTGACGGCTGAAAGCTGTCAAAGCCGTAGAACTCATCGAGGCCTTCGTTTTGACAGGTTATGGCTCAGTAACTCTAAACGAGCCAGAAGTGATGGCCGTCCGAATAATCGATATCTACAGGGTGCAACATCCATGGTGCAAGGTGCAACATCCGTCCGAAATGGCGAAACAGTGTCGTACGACTTTTAGAAATGCGTGCATGGATTTGAAACGAAACACTACCGTGGTGCACCACTCTCCAGCAATGGGAAGTCGAAGACGGGCCACGGTAATCCCGTTTTACCGTAAAAATCCACGTGTCGAAAAAACGAAGGGTAAAAAACATACGAGACCCGATTGAGATTCGGGTTGTCCTATTTGGGCATTAATCTATCCGTTGACGGCTGAAAGCTGTCAAAGCCGTAGAACTCATCGAGGCCTTTGTTTTGACAGGTTATGGCTCCCGTAACTCTAAACGAGCCAGAAGTTATGGTCGTCCGAATAATCGATATCTACAGTGTGCAACATCCACGGTGCAAGGTGCAACATCCGTCCGTAATGGCGAAACAGTGTCGTACGAATTTTAGAAATGCGTGCGTGGATTTCAAAACGGAACTGTACCATGGTGCACCACTCTCTAACGATGGTAAATCGAAGGCCAGCCACTGTAATCCCGTTTTACCGTAAAAATCCACATGTCGGAAAAATGAAGGGTAAAAAACTTACGAGACCCGATTGAGATTCGGGTTGTCCATTTTGGGCATTAATTTATCCGTTGATGGCTGAAAGCTGTCAAAGCCGTAGAACTCATCGAGGCCTTCGTTTTGACAGGTTATGACTCCCGTAACTCTAAACGAGCCAGAAGTTATGGCCGTCCGAATAATCGATATCTACAGGGTGCAACATCCACGGTGCAAGGTGCAACATCCGTCCGAAATGGCAAAACAGTGCCGTACGACTTTTAGAAATGCGTGCATGGATTTGAAACGTAACAGTACCATGGTGAACCACTCTCTAGCGATGGGAAGTCGAAGACGGGCCACGGTAATCCCGTTTTACCGTAAAAATCCACGTGTCGAAAAAACGGAGGGTAAAAAACTTACGAGACCCGATCGAGATTCGGGTTGTCCTTTTTGGGCATTAATCTATCCGTTGACGGCTGAAAGCTGTCAAAGCCGTAGAACTCAACAAGGCCTTCGTTTTGACAGGTTATGGCTCCCGTAACTCTAAACGAGCCAGAAGTTATGGCCGTCCGAATAATCGATATCTACAGTGTGCAACATCCACGGTGCAAGGTGCAGCATCCGTCCGAAATGGCGAAACAGTGTACGACTTTTAGAAATGCGTGCATGGATATGAAACAGAACACTACCGTGGTGCACCACGGTGCATGGATATGAAACAAAGACCCGATTGAGATTCGGGTTGTCCTATTTGGGCATTAATCTATCCGTTGACGGCTGAAAGTTGTCAAAGCCGTATACTCAATGAGGCCTTCGTTTTAACAGGTTATGGCTCCCGTAGCTCTAAACGAGCCAGAAGTTATGGCCGTCCGAATAATCGATATCTACAGGGTGCAACATCCACGGTGCAAGGTGCAACATCCGTCCGAAATGGCGAAACAGTGCCGTACGACTATTAGAAATGCGTGCATGGATTTGAAACCGAACAGTACCATGGTGAACCACTCTCCAGCGATGGGAAGTCGAAGACGGGCCACGGTAATCCCGTTTTACCGTAAAAATCCACGTGTCGAAAAAACGGAGGGTAAAAAACTTACGAGACCCGATCGAGATTCGGGTTGTCCTTTTTGGGCATTAATCTATCCGTTGACGGCTGAAAGCGGTCAAAGCTGTAGAACTCAACGAGGCCTTCGTTTTGACAGGTTATGGCTCCTGTAACTCTAAACGAGCCAGAAGTTATGGCCGTCCGAATAATCGATATCTACAGTGTGCAACATCCACGGTGCAAGGTGCAACATCCATCCGAAATGGCGAAACAGTGCTGTAC
Organism: Allium cepa; assembly: GCA_030765085.1. Classification (NCBI taxonomy): domain Eukaryota; kingdom Viridiplantae; phylum Streptophyta; class Magnoliopsida; order Asparagales; family Amaryllidaceae; genus Allium; species Allium cepa. The sequence continues at coordinate 27,965,883 of CM060934.1, read as the reverse complement.
GACTTTTAGAAATGCGTGCATGGATTTGAAACGGAACACTACCCTGGTGCACCACTCTCCAGCGATGGGAAGTCGAAGACGGGCCACGGTAATCCCGTTTTACCGTAAAAATCCATGTGTCGAAAAAACAAAGGGTAAAAAACTTACGAGACCCGATTGAGATTCGGGTTGTCCTTTTTGGGCATTAATCTATCCGTTGACAGCTAAAAGCTGTCAAAGCCATATAACTCCATGAGGCCTTTGTTTTGACAGGTTATGGCTCCCGTAACTCTAAACGAGCCAGAAGTTATGGCCGTCCGAATAATCGATATCTACAGGTTGCAACATCCACGGTGCAAGGTGCAACATCCGTCCGAAATGGCGAAACAGTGCCGTACGACTTTTAGGAATGCGTGCATGGATTTGAAATGGAACACTACCATGGTGCACCACTCTCCAGCGATGGTAAGTCGAAGACGGGCCACGGTAATGTCGTTTTACCGTAAAAATCCACGTGTCGAAAAAACGAAGGGTAAAAAACTTACGAGACCCGATCGAGATTCGGGTTGTCCTTTTTGGGCATTAATCTATCCGTTGACGGCTGAAAGCTGTCAAAGTCGTAGAACTCATCGAGGCCTTCGTTTTGACAGGTTATGCCTCCCGTAACTCTAAACGAGCCAGAAGTTATGGCCGTCCGAATAATCGATGTCTATAGGGTGCAACATCCACGGTGCAAGGTGCAACATCCATCCGAAATGGCGAAACGGTGCCGTATGACTTTTAGAAATGCGTGCATGGATTTGAAACGGAACACTACCATGGTGCTCCACTCTCCAGCGATGGGAAGTCGAAGACGGGCCACGGTAATCCCATTTTACCGTAAAAATCCACGTGTCGAAAAAACGAAGGGTAATAAACTTACGAGACCCGATTGAGATTCGGGTTATCCTTTTTGGGCATTAATCTATCCGTTGACGGCTGAAAGTTGTCAAAGCCGTAGAACTCATCGAGGCATTTGTTTTGACAGGTTATGGCTCCCGTAACTTTAAACGAGCCAGAGGTTATGGCCGTCCGAATAATCGATATCTACATTGTGCAACATCCATGGTGCAAGGTGCAACATCCGTCCGAAATGGCGAAACAGTGCCGTACGACTTTTAGAAATGCGTGCATGGATTTGAAACGAAACAGTACCGTGGTGCACCACTCTCCAACGATGGTAAATCGAAGGCCAGCCACTGTAATCCTGTTTTACCGTAAAAATCCATGTGTCGAAAAAACGAAGGGTAAAAAACTTACGAGACCCGATTGAGATTCAGGTTGTCCTTTTTGGGCATTAATTTATCCGTTGACGGCTGAAAGCTATCAAAGCTGTAGAACTCATCGAGGCCTTCGTTTTGACAGGTTATGGCTCCCGTAACTCTAAACGAGCCAGAAGTTATGGCCGTCCGAATAATCGATATCTACAGGGTGCAACATCCACGGTGCAAGGTGCAACATCCGTCCGAAATGGCGAAACAGTGCCATACGACTTTTAGAAATGTGTGCATGGATTTGAACCATGGTGCACCACTCTCCAGCGATGGGAAGTCGAAGACGGGCCACGGTAATCCCGTTTTACCGTAAAAATCCACGTGTCGAAAAAACGAAGGGTAAAAAACTTACGAGACCCGATTGAGATTCGGGTTGTCCTTTTTGGGCATTAATCTATCCGTTGACGGCTGAAAGCTGTCAAAGCCGTAGAACTCATCGAGGCCTTCGGTTTGACAGGTTATGGCTCCCGTAACTCTAAACGAGCCAGAAGTTATGGCCGTCCGAATAATCGATATCTACAGGGTGCAACATCCACGGTGCAAGGTGCAACATCCTTCCGAAATGGCGAAACAGTGCCGTACGACTTTTAGAAATGCGTGTGTTTGTGCCAAAATTGGTCACAAACCCCGAATACCGTGAAAGCACCAATGTATGAATATAAATCAGCAATATTCAAAACACAAATCTCAGATCTCAGCAAATATTCAACAACAGTCCAAAAGTAAAGAACAGAAATACGAGTTTTATAGTGGTTCGGCTATCTCCGGCCTACGTCCACTCCAAAGTTTTTATCCTTTTATTGATTATCATTGATGATCACAGATGATTACAGCAGTTACAAAGTCCAAAACTTGAAATAAATAGCAGCAATGATGATAAGGAATGATTCTGGCAGCGTCCAAGCGTGTTTTCTCTCTCTAGAATCTCCGACCCCTTTTCCGAATGACCAGGGGCTCTATTTATAAGCGTAGGAGGCTGATATTTCTCCTAAAATCCGGGAAGACCGCTTTAGGCACGTGAGGGGGCCCACACACCCGAAATCTGGAGGTCCAGGCCCACCTTGGGATCGATTCGAAGTAAGGTTCGAATCGATCAAGAAATCATCCAATTGAGCTGAAATTTGGTGAGAACATTCTTCAACATGTATGTAAGCTCCTGTAAAAATTTCATTGCATTTCGATCAACGGTTTGGAAGATATGATCGATTCAAGATCAAAGCTCCATGCGTTCTGCCTGGTTCGAACCTATGCTTCGAAACCATCCTCTCCGAAACCATCTCCTTCGAATCCATAAGGCCGACTCCTTCGAATCCATGCTCTTCGAATCCATGCTTTCTGAAGCCACGTCCTTCGAATCCGTGTCCCTTGCTTCGTATCCATCATCTTCGAATCCATGTCCATTGCTTCGTATCCATCATCTTCGAATCCATGTCTAGTGCTTCGTATCCACCATCTTCGAATCCATGTCCAGTGCTTCGCATCCACCATCTTCGAATCCATTATCTTCGAGTCCATCAAGTTCCCATCGATTCGAAGCATGCGAACCTGATGGGTTCGAATCCATCCTGATGAGATCACGTTCTTTGGGTTCGAATCCATCCTGATGGGTTCGAATCCGATGGATTCGAACCGAGTATCACTTTGTCCCCTTTTTGACGGATTCGAACAACGTGCCTTTCCTACCTTGAATCCATCATATTTCCTTCATACGAACTCCGATTAACCTGAAATTTGAAACACAGCCTTTCCCAGTTCTTATCATCATCTCCAATCAATTTCGTCCCGATCGGAGTTCATCAAAATTTTGACGATATCGATCGTAGCCTTATCTCCAATCCTGATATCCATTATTCCTTGCCAATTTGTTGTTATTCTAGTTTTGACCAAAAAATGGGATAACACTTTGCCCCCCAAAACATGCCTTGTGACAACAAGACGTGTTTTGAATAGTTCCGAATCCAATATCCGAGGTCCATAGCCACATTGCCAGAGTGTATCATCCTTGACTGCTTCGAGTCGATGCCTAATTCCAAATCCCGTAACCAAAGCCTTAGCCAATTCCATATCCATTTGAACTCGTCATCCGAGTCCCAATCCATCCTTATCCAATAGCCAATAACCGAATCCATGAACTCTCCGGGTTGATATCCATGTCCATAACCTCTTCGGGTTCTTGCCAAGCGTGATCCACATCTGATGACCGTGGTCCAGTGTCCCTGGACGTTGAGCTAACCTCTCCGGGATCTCGCCAAGCGTAATCCACACTTGACGACCTTGGTCCAGTGTCCCTGGACGTTGAGCTAACCTCTCCGGGTTCTTGCCAAGCGTAATCCACACTTGACGACCTTGGTCCAGTGTCCCTGGACGTTGAGCAATGCCATGGCTTAAGTCCTAAGCCGAATCCTGGTCACTCCGGACCTTTGCCGAGCATAGTCCATACTCGACGACCTGAAACAATAATCGATAATATGGGGCCTAAGTCCTAGGCCATATCCTGGTCACTCCGGACCCTTGCTGAGCATAGTCCATACTCAGCGACCTGAATGAGTCAATCTACAGCGTTCGGGCAAAGTGACTCACCCCTTGCCAGGCATAATCCACCCCTGACGACCATTTATCAAAAACCAGATGAAAATCCAATCAAAATCCAATCCAACATCCAAACCCAAAAATCCAAATCCAAAACCAAAAAACCAGGATACCAAACCAGCATTCAAAACCGGAAACAAGAATCAAAAGAAAAATCTAAATCAAAAGAAAGCAAAACCAGGAGCTCGATCCAAACTCCAAAACCAAAATCCGAAAAGAAAAGTAGTGTCCAATCCAAAAGCAAAAGATAAATTTCACAAACCATAGCGTTGCAGTTTATCATCATTCAGAGCATGCCTAGGGGCTATCTCCGTCCCCGTGCATGTGTAAATGACTTGGTTGCTTGCTAATAGTTCGTTACTTATTCCATATTATCCTGATTAGTGGATGATCAATCGACTACCATCCCTGGGTCTCCCATCATCGCGGAGAGAGGTTGTCGGTGGTTGCTCCTGCTCCACCGTTGCATTCCGAGCTCCGACATACAGCTGTAACTGCCCATTCCTTACATGCTCCTCGATTATATCCTTCAAGTGCCTGCAGCTGTTGGTGTCATGTCCGTCTAAGTCATGGAAGAGACAATGCCTCCCTGATGCCCTCTCTCGTTAAGAAGGCTCTCTCCTGGCTGGCCTTCGGTAGGGAAGGAGATTCCGAGTATCCATATATATCTGCTCCAGCGTCTCGTTCAATCCTGTGTATGTGGAAAACTTTGGATACTTCCATCGCTTCCTAGCGTCCCCAGAATCATTATCCAATTTCCTTTTTCCTTTGTCTTTATCCGAACCACCGCCGGATACTGCTCCAACCTCGATTGTACTAACCTTTTCACCTTTAAATCCGTACTTGCATCTTCTTGCCGAAGGAACCTTTCTGCCTCGTGAAAGGATTCGTCGAGATCTTGTGGGGGATCTCGTATCAGAGATACCTTGAAATCAGAGTCCTCCCTGACTCCTGATACTGCAGCCATTAAAACCATCGACGGATCGGGCCGATCCACCGAAGCGACTACAGCACTGAATCGAGTTAGAAAAGCTCTAAGCGATTCATCCATTCTTTGCTTTACCGATGTCAATGTCATCACGTTCTTCGGTCTCTTGACATGAACCCGAAACTGCCCCAAAAACCTTTCCACTAATTCCCTCCAAGTCCTGATAGATCCTTCTTCCAGCTGCCTAACCACATCGCAGCTAAGTCCGTCAAATACAAAGGGAAGCATCAGGCCATCACTTCCTCCGATGCCCCCAGCACCTCCATGTGTCTGGTGTACCTCATCAAGTGATCCGTTGGATCTGTCTTGCCATCATATATCTCCACGCTAGGCAACTTAAACTTAGGTGGGTTCCGAGCCATCCTTATTTCCCGGGCAAACGGACTCCTGTTCACTCCTTCCAAGTCTCCTTTGGCCAAACCACCTCGCACAGTTTTCCTAATCATCTCTACCAATCCAGCGTTGTATGTCGAGGGTTGCCCCCGAGGGAACTCCGGCACATACTCTTCATGTGGCTCGTTAGTAGCAACGTTGGTTCTAGCCTGTTGAACTCCTTCCAGAGGTCCTCCTGTGTTGGATCTTGTGGGTCGGCCCCCAAGCCCTTGTTGATTGCTTTGTGGCTCCATATCTCGTCCTCCATTGGGTTCCACGACCCTAGTCCCCTGTGCTGCATCCACAGCGGCTGTAGCTGTTCCTAAGTTCTGCATCCCTGCAGCTCTTATTTGCTCGAAGAAAGTCTGCATCATTTCCTGTTGGTTCTTTAACAATCTCTCTTGCAAAGAATTTGCCATAGCCTCCATTTCATCCCGAGTTATATAGATTGAAGCCTGTCCTTCCCCCGCTCCGGAGGATGCTTGTTGACTTCCTTCCTGTTGGCTTCGCTCAGCCCTTTGCCTTCTACTATTTTGCCTAGTCATTGTCCTTGAATCCAAACTCTTTAAAATCTTCAAATCCAACTTTCAAATCCGATGTAGCGGGTGCTAGTCGTTCTCAGTGAAAGCACCAAAGTGTTTGTGCCAAAATTGGTCACAAACCCCGAATACCGTGAAAGCGCCAATGTATGAATATAAATAAACAATATTCAAAACACAAATCTCAGATCTCAGCAAATATTCAACAACAGTCCAAAAGTAAAGAACAGAAACACGAGTTTTATAGTGGTTCGGCTATCTCCGGCCTACGTCCACTCCAAAGTTTTTATCCTTTTATTGATTATCCTTGATGATCACAAATGATTACAGCAGTTACAAAGTCCAAAACTTGAAATAAATAGCAGCAATGATGATAAGGAATGATTTTGGCAGCATCCAAGCGTGTTTTCTCTCTCTAGAATCTCCGACCCCTTTTCTGAATGACCAGGAGCTCTATTTATAAGCGTAGGAGGCTGATATTTCTCCTAAAATCCGGGAAGACCGCTTCAGGCACGTGAGGGGGCCCACACACCCGAAATCTGGAGGTCCGGGCCCACCTTGGGATCGATTCGAAGTAAGGTTCGAATCGATCAAGAAATCATCCAATTGAGCTGAAATTTGGTGAGAACATTCTTCAACATGTATGTAAGCTCCTGTAAAAATTTCATTGCATTTGGATCAACGGTTTGGAAGATATGATCGATTTAAGATCAAAGCTCCGTGCGTTCTGCCTGGTTCGAACCCATGCTTCAAAACCATCCTCTCCGAAACCATCTCCTTCGAATCCATAAGGCCGACTCCTTCGAATCCATGCTCTTCGAATCCATGCTTTCTGAAGCCACGTTCTTCGAATCCGTGTCCCTTGCTTCGTATCCATCATCTTCGAATCCATGTCCACTGCTTCGTATCCATCATCTTCGAATCCATGTCTAGTGCTTCGTATCCACCATCTTCGAATCCATGTCCATTGCTTCGCATCCACCATCTTCGAATCCATTATCTTCAAGTCCATCAAGTTCCCATCGATTCGAAGCATACGAACCTGATGGGTTCGAATCCATCCTGATGAGATCATGTTCTTTGGGTTCGAATCCATCCTGATGGGTTCGAATCCGATGGATTCGAACCGAGTATCACTTTGTCCACTTTTTGACGGATTCAAACAACGTGCCTTTCCTACCTTGAACCCATCATATTTCCTTCATACGAACTCCGATTAACCTGAAATTTGAAACATAGCCTTTCCCAGTTCTTATCATCATCTCCAATCAATTTCGTCCCGATCGGAGTTCATCAAAATTTTGAAGATATCGATCGTAGCCTTATCTCAAATCTTGATATCCATTATTCCTTGCCAATTTGTTATTATTCTAGTTTTGAGCAAAAAATGGGATAACATCGTGCATGGATTTGAAACGGAACACTACCGTGGTGCACCACTCTCCAGCGATGGGAAGTCGAAGACGGGCCACGGTAATCCCGTTTTACCGTAAAAATCCACGTGTCGAAAAAACGAAAGGTAAAAAACTTACTAGACCCGATTGAGATTCGGGTTGTCCTTTTTGGGCATTAGTCTATCCATTGACGGCTGAAAGCTGTCAAAGCTGTAGAACTCATCGAGGCCTTTGTTTTGACAGGTTATGGCTCCCGTAACTCTAAACGAGCAAGAAGTTATGGCCGTCCGAATAATCGATATCTACAGTGTGCAACATCCACGGTGCAAGGTGCAACATCCGTCCGAAATGGCGAAACAGTGCCGTACGACTTTTAGAAATGCGTGCGTGGATTTCAAAACGGAACAGTACTATGGTGCACCACTCTCCAACGATGGTAAATCGAAGGCCAGCCACTGTAATCCCGTTTTACCGTAAAAATTCACGTGTCGGAAAAACGAAGGGTAAAAAACTTACGAGACCCGATTGAGATTCGGGTTGTCCTTTTTGGGCATTAATTTATCCGTTGACGGCTGAAAGCTGTCAAAGCCGTAGAACTCATCGAGGCCTTCGTTTTGACAGGTTATGGCTCCCGTAACTCTAAACGAGCCAGAAGTTATGGCCGTCCGAATAATCGATATCTACAGAGTGCAACATCCACGGTGCAAGGTGCAACATCCGTCCGAAATGGCAAAACAGTGTCGTACGACTTTTAGAAATGTGTGCATGGATTTGAAACGGAACAGTACCATGGTGCACAACTCTCCTACGATGGGAAGTCGAAGACGGGCCACGGTAATCCCGTTTTACCGTAAAAATCCACGTGTCGAAAAAAACGAAGGGTAAAAAACTTACGAGACCCGATTGAGATTCGGGTTGTCCTTTTTGGGCATTAATCAATCCGTTGACGGCTGAAAGCTGTCAAAGCCATAGAACTCATCGAGGCCTTCATTTTGACAGGTTATGGCTCCCGTAAATCTAAACGAGCCAGAAGTTTTGGCCGTCCGAATAATCGATATCTACAGGGTGCAACATCCACGGTGCAAGGTGCAACATCCGTCTGAAATGGCGAAACAGTGTCGTACGACTTTTAAAAATGCGTGCATTGATTTGAAATGGAACATTACTATGGTGAACCACTCTCCAGCGATGGGAAGTCGAAGACGGGCCACGGTAATCCCGTTTTACCGTAAAAATCCACGTGTCGAAAAAACGGAGGGTAAAAAACTTACGAGACCCGATCGAGATTCGGGTTGTCCTTTTTGGGCATTAATCTATCCGTTGACGGCTGAAAGCTGTCAAAGCCGTAGAACTCATCGAGGCCTTCGTTTTGACAGGTTATGGCTCCCGTAACTCTAAACGAGCCAGAAGTTATTGCCGTCCGAATAATCGATATCTACAGGGTGCAACATCCACGGTGCAAGGTGCAACATCCGTCCGAAATGGCGAAACAGTGCCGTACGACTTTTAGAAATGCGTGCATGGATTTGAAATGGAACAGTACCATGGAGCACCACTCTCTAGCGATGGTAAATCAAAGGCCAGCTACGGTAATCCTGTTTTACCGTAAAAATCCACATGTCGAAAAAACGAAGGGTAAAAAACTTACGAGACCCGATTGACATTCGGGTTGTCCTTTTTGGGCATTAATCTATCCGTTGACGGCTGAAAGCCATCAAAGCCGTAGAACTCATCGATTCCTTCGTTTTGACAGGTTATGGCTCCTGTAACTCTAAACGAGCCAGAAGTTATGGCCGTCCGAATAATCGATATCTACAGGGTGCAACATCCACGGTGCAAGGTGCAACATCCGTCCGAAATGGAGAAACAGTGCCGTACGACTTTTAGAAATGCGTGTGTTATCCCGCTTTTTGGACGAAAGCCGTGATACCAAAAGGTTGGTCAAAGAAAGGAGACAGTTCGCCTTAAAGATTGATCGTACTTCAGTCCGCTATGGATATCAATGAATTCTGTCCGAGTCCGGATTGGGCCACAATTGATAGGGCGTAACAAGAAAGACCATAGAAGCCACCGATTCAAATTTCAAGACAATCCGAGGTCATATGCTCAAGATATGATGGATTCAAGTTAAGAAGGTGTACGTTGCTCGGTCCGAACCCATCATGATTCGAACCCATCATGATTCGAACCCATCGCGTTCGAACCCATCGCGTTCGAACCCATCGTGTTCGAAACCATCCGTTTCGAACCCATCAGCCAACGCCTTCCTTCGAATCCATCAAGCCAATTGGTACTTCGAATCCATCCATCAAACTTTGTATCCATCACCACCTAAATACACTTCGAATCGATGACAGCTTCGAATCGATGACAGCTTCGAATCCATCACAAGCTTCGGGTCCATCACAGCTTCGAATCCATGCTGTCCTCGAACCCTACACGCTAAAAACAACTTCGAATCGATCTGGAGCCATCGATTCGAAGCGTCACCGCACCCTCATACAACAGGTTCGATTCGAACCTATGGGTTCGAACCATATGGGTTCGAAACATATGGATTCGAACCTTAGGTTTCGAACCATATGGATTCGAAACATATGGATTCGAATGACCCAGAGGATCGATTCGAACTAACCAGCGTACCGAGATGCCTCGTCTCGAATCGATCATAACTCCCAATCTACTGATCCAAATCCCATGAAATTTTTACAGAAGTTTGTCTACATGACGAAGAACGTCCACGCCAAGTTTCATCGCAATTGGACGATTTTTTGATCGATTCGAAGTTCACTTCGAATCGATCCCAAACTGGGCACGCACTTCAAGAACTCGGGCCTGTGGGTCCCCCGTCACGTGCCAAGCAGTCTCTCCATGATTTAGGCGGGATTTTGGCCTTCCACACCTATAAATAGAGCTCCCTGGTCATTCAGAAGGGGGGTCGGAGAATTTGGAGAAGAAGAACAAGCCTAAACGCTGCCAGAATCACTCCATGTTATCTCAATTGCAGTTAATTTCGAATTTAAGTCCATTTGCTGTTGTAATTTGCTGAAAAGCACTTGTAATCTTCAAGTATTAAGAAATAAAGTGATAAAACTTCATAGTGGACGTAGGCGCATGGCCGAACCAGTCTAAATCCTTGTCTTCTGCGCAATTAACTTTTCTGTGACTTGGAGTTTTTGTTAGATAGTCCCTATTTCCAATTCAAGTTCTTCATTTACTATCTCTTCAAAAACTTCCGAAGGGTGTTTGCCCAATTTTGGTGCAAACATTTTGGTGCTTTCACTGAGAAAAAGTGCCAGTTCTTTCTCCCGCTCCGTGGATCTATCTTCGATACCGGATTGCACAAATCTAAGAGGGAGATCCAGACTTCAAATTCAGATTCCATCCATTCTTTCCAGGTTTGCTCAAAATCTAGGATAGGAATCCAACCTTCAGGATGGTTAGTACGAGAACCACTTCCAACGTTGGTAACCAAGAAGGTCAAGATAGGCAGAATCCTGCACAGCTACAGTCAGCCAATCAGGATGCCGTTGGGCAAGCGGATCAGTCGGGTCCGGTTACAAGACAGGAGTTCCAAACATTACTGCAGGAATTAACTAAAAGCCGACAACAGCTAACTGAGCAGCTACGTGTCAATGCTGAATTGGCTAACCAACTAAACCACCAAGGGCGAAGGAGATCAAAAAGGGACCACGCTCCGCATTCTTCCACGGAAAGCTCTGCATCATCCGACTATGACGGCAGATCTACGCGCCCCAGGCTAGACGGAAGTCATGCGCATGCTTCTGGCCTCCGGCAGACATTGACTGTTGGGCAAATAAGAGTTGGCCCCTCTGCCAGTTTCCATACGGGACCCTCCTCTCGAGGAGGCACTGTTCCACAGCACACCGCAGATAACCAAGCCACCGCAGTTGGCACAGGAGTTGACACACGAAATCACTCCAGTCCAAACTACCACCCACAGGAACGTGTCACAGGACCGAATATCCCAGAAGACGTCGAGCCAAGGAGGCGAGATTCGGATCGTCGACAGCGCCCGATCCCACCTCGCACTGTGGAGTCCGACCACACTTTGGCTCGACACCCTTCGAATACAGCAACACCTGATCTCTCAGCTATGGTCCGCCAAATGGTTCGCGAATGTCAAGGTTTGACAAATGACGATTGGGGGATCTCCCGAAGTCACACCCCGTTCACCGATGACATATTATATGCTGAGCCTCCCCGGCGATTCAGAATGCCGGCTTTGCCCATGTATGAAGGAAACTCCGACCCTAGCCAGCATATTCTAAAGTACGAGTGGTCAATGACTGCTGCAAGAGCTGATGATGCAGTAAAATGCCATAGTTTTCCTATTTCCTTGGGGGGGATTGCGACAATGTGGTTTACACGATTACCACCACGGTCTATCTCCTCGTTTGACCAGTTGGCAACCAAGTTTATCGAACAATTCCGTATGCACATCGCCAGGCCTAAAGACGTAAACACTTTATCTAGTGTCACTCAAGCTCCTGGGGAAACACTCAGGCGATACCTGGAACGATTCAACGCCGCCTGCGCAGAAATCACTAACCCCAATGATAATTCAATCTTGATGGCTCTAACTAAGGGGATTGACCCCGACTCCGATTTTGGAAACTGGTTAGCTGGAAAACCTCCCGCGTCGTTGGATCGTTTCTATTCCAAAGCCGCCCAATTCCTGAGGCGTGAGGATGCGAAACAATCTAGGAAGCAGGACGATGCAAGGCCCAACAAGGAAGGGGTTCAAAGCAATGTGGCGGTTAAACAGTCAGGAGAGGGCTCAGGAAGGGTGCAGTTGAATATTCAGAACAAGCAAACCCAGCCAAGGAATGGCGATAATGGGAATAAGAAGCAGGATCAGAACCGTGGCCCGCGACGTAGGGCGCAAATGTTTGAAAGCTATACACCACTGAATACGACATTGGAAAACGTATATCTACAAACCTGTAATGCGATGCAATATAAGAAGCCGACTCCGAAATTATCATCGGAGAAACAAATTCAAACAGGGAAGTTTTGTAGATTTCACGAAAGCTATGGACACAACACCAATGACTGCAGGCATCTGCAAGACCTTATTGAAAAACTGATTAGAGAGAGGAAGTTGGATCAATTTGTGCGAGCACCACAAACCGGTGGTGTGGACCCGTCAAACCAAAATCGTGTGCAAAACCAAGAATGACAGGAAGAGCCCGCTCGTACAAGCGGAAGGTTGGTCATAAATACAGTCAGTGGTGGCCCTCATCCAGCGGATCGAAGTTGGAGGGAAATGGAATCATACGCCAATTCGATCAGGCACGTAAGTTTTGAAAGCTGTAGTACACTTGATGAAGGCGCTCCGGCTAAACAACAGATGACGATGACGGATGATATCGTATTTAGAAAGCGAGATGCTGACAAAGTCGAAGCCCCGACCATAGACCCACTGGTCATATCCGCACAGGTTGGTCCTGCTTGGATGAAGAGGATCCTGGTAGACAGTGGAAGCTCAGTAAACATCTTGTTTAAAGAGGCATATGATCAGATGAAGATGGAAGCTAAAGATCTAAAGCCTTGTCAATGTAGGATCCACGGCTTCGATGGAAGTGCTAATATACCCACCGGGATGGTGGAATTGCCAGTAGAATTGGGAAACGGAGAACGCCGTAGAGTCCGAATGTTACAGTTTGTTGTCCTGGATATCCATTCACCCTATAATGCCTTTTTGGGCTGACCAGTCCTTGCAGAATTTAGGGCAGCAATTGCCCCGTGGTGTTTGACTCTAAAGTTCCCTACTGACCACGGGATTGGGGTCATTCAAGGGGACCAGGCTGCCGGGAGAGCCTGTTATGTTGCTGAACTACGAGAAGCGCAAAGGAAGGACAAAGGAAAGGGCGTGGGGGAATCTCTCCGCGTCCGCTTTGCCGACGATTGACAATTAGCGCCTGGGCCTCGGCCCGGGCACCACGACCAATTACAGAAGGATCTTGACCCTCGAGACACTGAAGATAATGACGAATCCAAGGAAAGTCAAGCTTCTCCAGCCGAGCTGACGATCGAGGTTCCAATTGATGACAATAACGATTCGAAAATATTGAAAATTGGGTCTCAACTAAACCTACAAGCACAACAGGAATTGGTCGAATTTCTCCAAGAGAATCTAGACGTATTCGCCTGGACGCACTCCGATATGTGTGGAATCTCGTCGAACATCGCGAGCCATACCTTAAATATTGACCCGCGATACATCCCGGTCAAGCAAAATAGACGCGGTATGGATCCAGAGAGATCTGTCGCCCTCAAAGAAGAAGTCGATAAGTTGAAGACGAATGGGTTTATCCGAGATGCTTTATACCCGGAATGGGTATCCAATCCTGTACTTGTCCGCAAACCGAATGGAAAATGGAGAACGTGCGTCGACTACTCTGACTTAAATAAGGCTTGTCCAAAAGACAGTTTCCCACTTCCTCGAATCGATCAACTTATGGATTCGACGGCCGGACACGAATTATTGTCTTTCATGGATGCTTACTCCGGGTACAATCAGATACCCATGCATGTGCCCGATCAAGAGCATACAAGCTTCGTAACTGACCTAGGACTATACTGCTACATGGTCATGCCTTTTGGTTTAAAGAATGCCGGAGCAACTTACCAACGCTTAGTCAACCGGATGTTTGCCGATCAGATCGGGAAAACCATGGAGGTTTATGTGGATGACATGTTGGTAAAATCACGATACTCCATTGATCATGTCAAGGACTTGGAGTCAATGTTCAATGTCCTCCGGAGATATGGGATGAAGCTAAATCCGTTAAAATGTCATTTTGGGGATGCTTCCGGAAAGTTCCTTGGATTCATCGTCAACGCCTGGGGAATAGAGGCCAACCCCGAGAAGATCTGGGCAATTAGGAATCTTCAAACCCCGAGGACCATAAAACAGGTTCAGAGTCTCAACGGAAAGGTTGCAGCGCTGAGCAGGTTCATCTCGAAATCAACGGATAAATGCATCCCCTTTTTCGATCTGATCCGAAAAGGGAAACGAAACTTCGAATGGACTACGGAATGTGAGGGCGCGTTTCGATCGCTAATCCAGCATCTTTCCACACCACCGATTCTTTCAAAACCTGTTGATCACGAGCAATTATACCTTTATCTGGCTGTATCTGAAAACGCTATTAGTGCTGCATTGGTTCGAGAGGAAGACCGAACACAAAAACCAGTCTATTACGTCAGTAAACGATTAACCGGGGCCGAGAGAAATTATCCAAGGCTAGAAAAGTTGGCATACTGCCTAGTTATCGCCTCGAGGAAGCTCCGTCCATATTTTCAGGCTCACCCTATCATTGTATACACCGACCAACCGTTACGACAGGTCCTCACACGACCTGAGACGTCTGGCAGGTTACTAAAGTGGAACATTGAGCTGAGTCAATTCGACATCGCATATGTTCCAAGGAGAGCCATAAACGGTCAAGTCTTAGCAGATTTCATTGCTGAATTCACTGTTCCTGAAGACATACCCGAAACTAGTGACTCCCCCGAAGATATATGGAAACTATACACTGATGGCGCATCCAACGATCGATGCTCGGGCGCAGGGATTGTGCTTGAGACCCCCGAGGGCCGATCCATCTGCTACGCCTTAAAGTTTGATTTCCGGGCAACCAACAACGAAGCTGAATACGAAGCCTTGCTCACCGGGTTGAAGTTGGCCCGAGACCTGAAAATTATCGCTGTGGAAATCTACTGCGATTCCCAGTTAGTGTTATGTCAAGTTCGGGGTGAATATCAGGCCAAGGATCGAAGGCTAGCCGCTTATCTAGCCCGGGTCCGAGCAATACTGGATCAGTTTGATTATTATACCATTTTCTACATACCTCGAGAGCACAATCAGAAAGCCGATTCATTGGCAAAGCTGGCAAGTACAGACGAAGCTCAACACTTGGGACTCGTCCCTGTCGAGACATTATCCTCTCCGAGCATTGATCGAATGGAGAATGAATTCACATTAGAAGCTACCTCCGAGAAGGAATCATGGATGACTCCCTACCAAGATTATATTAAGCATGGCACACTGCCCGAACGACGAAGTGAAAGAAGACAGATTCTTCGAAAGGTGTCACGATTTGTCATTCAAGACGGAGTTATGTATCGGAGAGGTTACTCTGTTCCTCTTCTCCGGTGTATCGCGCATAACAAAATCAAGCGAGTGTTGCGTGAGGTGCACGAAGGAGAATGTGGCGATCACACTGGGGGGCAAGCGCTTGCCAAGAAAATACTTCGATACGGATATTACTGGCCTACCGTTAACCGCGATGCTATGGATTATGCCAAGAGATGTGATAAATGCCAGAGACACGCTCGGATCCCTAGAGCCCCGCCTTCTGAAATAACCCAAATGGTCAGCCCGTGGCCATTTGCAATGTGGGGAATGGATATAATCGGTGCATTGCCTTTAGCTAAAGGGGGTGCAAAGTACGCCATAGTTGCGGTTGATTACTTCACCAAATTGGCTGAGGCTGAGCCCCTTGCAACGATAACAACAAAAAAGGTGATCAACTTCGTGGTGCGCAACATCATCTGCCGGTTTGGTCTCCCGCATACTATTATCACCGATAATGGAGCCCAATTCGACAGTACTGAATTCAGGGATTTCTGTCTACGATTTCACATCCATAAGAGATTCTCAGCAGTAGCGCACCCACAAGCAAACGGTCAGGTCGAGGCCGTCAATAAGGTTATCAAGTCTATATTGAAAAAAAAGATTGGAGAAAGCCGGGGGCAAATGGGTCGATGAACTACCAATGGCTCTGTGGGCATACAGAACAACTCACAAAACTGCGACCGGACACACCCCATTTTCTCTATCCTATGGCTCCGAAGAAGTTATCCCGGTCGAAATGGAAGTTCACTCTCACCGTGTGACGTACTACGACCCGAAAACGAATGCTATATTACTTGCTGAATCCCTAGATCTGCTTGATGAGAAACGTGAAGAAGCCGACGTGAGGGCAGCTACATATCGAAGTCGAGTCGCTCGAATATACAACGCCAAGGTCCGCCCACGGAGTTTTGAATCTGGCGACCTGGTACTCAAAAGAATTTACCCGGTTCCTTCGCACATGAACCCAAATTGGGAAGGGCCGTATATGATTTCACAAAAACTCAGAGATGGCACGTTCAAGTTATCGACCGTTGATGGTCTCACTTTACCAAGAGCTTGGAATAGCGGAAGCCTCCGTCCCTACTACACCTAACAGGCTTTATTTGTCTTTCTATCAATTTCTTCCTTAGCATTTTGTTTTTTGCATTTTGAAATTTGAACTTGTAATAAGGCAACTGATGTTGTCATGCTTCTTTTGTTTCAGCAATAAAACGCCATCTCTTCGAGCCAAAAGTTGTGATTCACTGAAAATAGCACATAATATCACATTGCACGAAGAGCTAAATTCCATCACACGGTGAGATTTATCTAAATAGGGAGTAACTGTGATACGACCAGTCACTTACTAAATAAGACCCGAGCTCGGGGGCAAAACACAATACCAGCATTCACAGGGATTGATACACGACAATCCTTTTACTAACTCCAACTTCCCAGAGTGTGAATTGAAGTATAAAACATCCAATAAATCGTTCCCAGAGTGCGAACGGACTCCAACTTCCCAGAGTGTGAATTGGAGTATGAAACATCCAATAAGTCGTTCCCAGAGCGCGAACGGACTCCAACTTCCCAGAGTGTGCATTGGAGTATAAAACATCCAATAAATCGTTCCCAGAGTGCGAACGGACTCCAACTTCCCAGAGTGTGAATTGTAGTATGAAACATCCAATAAGTCGTTCCCAGAGCGCGAACGGACTCCAACTTCCCAGAGTGTGGATTGGAGTATAAAACATCCAATAAGTCGTTCCCAGAGCGCGAACAGACTCCAACTTCCCAGAGTGTGAATCGGAGTATAAAACATCCAATAAATCGTTCCCAGAGTGCGAACGGACTCCAACTTCCCAGAGTATGAATTGGAGTATGAAACATCCAATAAGTCGTTCCCAGAGCGCGAACGGACTCCAACTTCCCAG
Organism: Allium cepa; assembly: GCA_030765085.1. Lineage (NCBI taxonomy): Eukaryota > Viridiplantae > Streptophyta > Magnoliopsida > Asparagales > Amaryllidaceae > Allium > Allium cepa. The sequence continues at coordinate 27,948,629 of CM060934.1, read as the reverse complement.
AGTGTGAATTGGAGTATAAAACATCCAATAAGTCGTTCCCAGAGCGCGAACGGACTCCAACTTCCCAGAGTGTGGATTGGAGTATAAAACATCCAATAAGTTGTTCCCAGAGCGCGAACGGACTCCAACTTCCCAGAGTGTGAATTGGAGTATAAAACATCCAATAAGTTGTTTCCAGAGCGCGAACGGACTCCAACTTCCCAGAGTACGAATTGGAGTATAAACATCTAATCCAGATTCCCGAAGCACGAATCAAAGTACAAGTAACAATTCGAAGTTCCCGAAATACGGGCCGAGATATCAATATCAACTCCCAATTCCCATAGCGTGGAATGGAGTGTAAACATCGATAACCCTCAGATTCCTGGAATGCAGGACAGATTATCAATCTCAAATTGTCATGAATCCCCAGAAGGGGGGGCATGTGTTCAGGGCTTGCAATAAACGCAATCAGCCTCCAGAATATGAGTATTATTCCTCGCAACTAAGGGGCAAAAAGCTGGGTGCTAATCGCTGGCTTAAGTAATAATATACTCAGAATCCAACTCATTCATTAAATCACGACACGAAGCTATATAAATACTGAGCGGATACAACACAAATACTACAAGGCATTCAGGTAAGAAGAAAAGTGTAACTTCCCATTTCATCAACCAACAAAAACAAGTTTGATTACATGGCAAGTAAAGATGTTTCAATTAAGTGGAGGCCGCATCCGTACATACACATGGCCCAAGAAAGAACAAAAGAAGAGGCAAAAGAATTATTATCCGTAAATCTCACGACAAAGCGAGGGGCTCACTCTTTCTTCCTCCGGTGTTTCTTCCTCGGAGTCGAGCCGCTAGACCCACTGCCTGGCTTCCTACGAGACTTTTTGCCTTTCTTTGGAACATCCTCCGGTTCCGGCATGATATCAACATCTTCCTCAGAACTGGAAGGGATGGAGATCCTTTTATAAGGACGAACCGGGGGCATGGGAGCAATAACAGATACTTGTTCAGCAACGCTCGAGATGGTTACTGTGCCACCAGGAGAAATCATCATTAGAGAAGATAAGCTTGAAGGAACGGCGTCACCACCGGGACCAACTGTCACTGTCTTGGCCATCTCGGCACTTATCTCTGCTAAAATCTCCTCCTCTCGAGACAGTTGAGCTGCGCTAGGTACGCCAGTGGTCATCACGATCGAACTAGAAACTGGGGCAGCTCCGCTCGTCACAAAAGAGAGGTCGGGCATGGGGTCAAGAGGATGACCAAATAGCTCTTCAAACATTTTAACATCGAATGACATTGAGCCTCCCTCTCCCATATCACCAACCATGGTGGCAGTTGAAATCGCCTCGGTGACAATAACTCCACGTGTAGGATGTAAAGCCGAAGGGACAGGGGGCACGGGTGCAACACTCTCGGTCACTAAACAACCAAAATTAGAGCTATCAGACCAAGAAATTCCCTCTAAAATCAATGTTTTAAGACGTAAAGGGAAATACCTACTTTACCTTGCCTTGGAGCTTGAACAAGCTCGGGGACGAGCGTCTTGCCCGAAGACAGTTCCGGTTGGTCCGGATTGTAGGCGGGAATAGCTTGTGAATCAACCACGGCAGCAGCTTCGGGTGAAGTCGAAACAGGGACTTCAGTATTCTCGCTATGGTGCACGATACCCGAACCTTCGCCAACCTCCGTTTGATGGACGACAAGTCTTTCTTTTTCAACAGAAATGATTGCTTCATGAAGGGTCCTCCTCTCATCCTCGCTGAGCAGACGTGACTCAAGCTCAAACTCATCTAATACCGAATCCGGACAAGACATCCTCTTGTTTTCCACTAATTTCTTCCAAGCATTGTAGAGAGGCATCGAGTAATCCCCTAGCCAGGAGAGATTTCTGTGCTCCAATACATTGGCGTTATATGTGTCCAAAAGATCGTCGAATTCGGCCTCCATCTTGAACCTCTCCGCTTGGACTCTCTCCTCCAACTCCGATTCAACCTCCTTAACCCTTGCAATTGCCGCATCGCGCTCGGCCCGAAAAGATACAGCCTGCTCACACGCCTCTTGCACAGCCACATTCGCGTCGTCTTTTTCCTTATTCATGTCAGCGAACCTAGCCTTTAGCTCCTCTAGTTCCTTCACTGCCGCATCCCGCTCAGATTCAACGTTCTTGTATCGATGGCCTAAGTCTTCAACTAAAGTACAATGTGCCTGTTGCATTTTCGCCATTTCAGCTAATGTCTCATCAACCTTCTGTAACGACTCGACCTCGGCCTTGCGGGAAGATTCCGCCTCAGATTGGAGTATGTCGACGATGCGACTCTTTTGAGCCAAGTCGGCCTCTAGCTTCTCAATGATTTGGGCCCGGTCGAAGGCAGCTTTGGAAGCCTTAACAGCCGCTTTGTACCATTCTTTGTACTGAGCAAAAAAGTCACGGGTGTAGTTGAGTGCCGAAGTCGCGGCATCATCGGGAATTCTTTTAAGATTGGGAGGAAAAATACAAGCATCAAAGCAAATCTCTGGAAAATCTTTCCTCAGTTGTGCAAGCCTGATGGCCCCTTCGCCAGAAGACTCAATAAGGGTCTCCTCCCCAGACATAGACGTTGCGACCTCGGTTCGAGAATGATGTGGTTCAGGCCTCGAAACCTGCGAAGATGACTGATGTCGCAGAGGCTCGGATGCCTGGACATGACTTCGGGATTGCGGAGGAGATCGAGATGGGGAGCGATGCCTACGATCTCTGTCTGATCGTTCCTGGCTGGAGTTACCACGGCGATGATCCTTTGCATAATACACCTGGCCATATTGCCTCCGGTCACGATCACGATCGGGGCCTCCACGACGAGATTCATAATAGGTTGAGAGGTGATGCACTCTCCGGAGTTTGTCCAATGTAGTCTGACGACCAGCCATGTTACCTGGAAAAGAGATACAGTTCAGTTAAGTACCAGGAAAAATCAATAGAGCGAGTGAAGCAGTCATGTAGTGTCATGAGAGTGTATGCAAATGTGCAAAGCCCCCAACCAACCAGAGGTTTCGACTGCACTAATGGGTAAAAGCCCGCTTATGTCTAACGCTTCCCGGAGCTCAACCAACCCGGACTTGTGATAAAGAGAAACGCATTCCGGGATGGGAACGTCATCCAGTCCTGTGAAAATGTTTCCTGATTGACAAAGAGCGGAGTCAGGAGAAATAATTCCAGGAATCAAGCGAGACACGATTACAGACTTCCGTCTCGCAAATTTAGGAACAACGGCCTTGCCTTTCCGCTTTTTTCCTGCTTGGGGAAAATCGGCCGCTAGCTCGGTGTCGGTAGGCGTCCTCTCATCATCGCCCATTCCTCTTATTACTACACCGGTCCTCTTCTTTGCCTTCGGAGCCGATTTCACAAACCCTTCAACAACAATACTCTGGTTCGTCTCAATTAAGCCCAGCGTCCTTAAGTTATCATCGGTTAAGACCAAGTCAATGTGCCGCAGGTCACTCGGAACCTCTTGTAGACTTCGATGACGTTTCTGTATCGACCACCGTCTGGCCTTGATATGATAGCTGCAAGAAAAAACACCTGATGTCAGTTCAAGTGTTGACAATGACCATTAAAGAAGGCTAACACGATTTACGATACTTACGTCTGGACAGCCATCGCCTAGCGAATCCTGGGGGGCATCGGACAAAGAACCATTCATTCTTAAAGTAACTAAGTCTGGTCCAGGCTCCCGTCACAATCTGGCAGTTTCTAACTGCCTCCAGAAAGGTGAACGATGGACTATCACCCCTGCTCTTGAAGTTGAATATATGTCTAATCTCAGCTGGCCTAGGCGGACGAAAAAGGCGGTCCATGAATAAGATGAAAACACTGTTCAGTAACGCGTGTCCGTTGGGGTGAAGTTGTGCGGGAGCGATTCCAATGAACGATAACATCTCCCTGATATATTGGTTAAACGGGGGGAGAGTTCCAGCCGCACAAGCGTGGCGATAAAAAGCAGTATAGCCCTCGGGTGGATTGTGCGGCCTATCATCAACTCCCGGTAGCAAAACATCATCCGGGGATAAGCTATGCTTCGAACATATCCGACCCAATAATGCTCCAGAAATATTAGATCGGACGGAATCTATGGGATCCTTGATAAGTAAGGCCTCCGGCAATTCGTCCGGAGCAGGATCTATTACTTCAGGAAGGATCTCTGGAATTTCTAACATCAGAGGAGGCAGGCTTTGTAACTCTTGTTGTTCAGAATCCGAAGACTCCATAACTAACTAACTCACGAAAAAGCAGCGTTAAAAACGAAGAAAGCCCGTATATTCCCCGGTGTGAAGCATATGGATGTGCCATGCAGTGCAAATACATAACTAAAACAAATTTTACAAGAGTAAAACGCGGTGTCTGAACGACTAGGCTTTTGAATCAGAGAACGAAAACGACCGTCATCACTGACCGTCGCTTTCGCGTCCCTCGGATACTACTGACCAATTCAAGTATAAATTCGTTATATGTGTTTAAGTCACGGTGCCATCGACGAGCTCAAAAAGACAGGTCAGGTCAACTTTGATCATGCGAAGGACGAAGCTCGTCGGAATCAAATATGCTAAAAATTTAGTGAGTTCGTTAAAGTTCGATTTAAAAGTGGTCGTAGTTCAGGTATTGGAACGAATCGATGAGGTGGAAGTTCCAGAAGCAAGGACGTTCGAATCGATCGACTCGATTCGACACGAGTCAGATCGGTGAACCTCGAATCAGCGCAGTTCGAACCCATGGAGCCCCACCGACTTCGAATCCATCAAAGTCGGGCTCCTTCGAATCCATCAAGAGCGGTTCGAATCCACGGAGCCCCACCTGACTTCGAATCCATCGAAATCGTGCTCCTTCGAATCCATCAAGAGCGGTTCGAATCCACGGAGTCCCACCTAGCTTCGAATCCATCGGAGTTGAACTCCTTCGAATCGATGAACGTATCATTGCTTCGAATCGATCAGTAGTGAGCTCCTTCGAATCGATCAGAATGCCACTGTTTCGAATCCATCACCGCACGCCTTTTTTGTTGTGTTCTCCTGCAATCATCGGTTCGAAGCTACGCATTCGAAACCAACTCAAAGCGCGCACCCCTGATCGATACGGCTCAAAGGTTTGCATTCCTCAGTTCCATGGAGTCGGCCTACTTCGTTCAAACCTCGTCACTCTCCAAAAATTTCCAGAAGAAGGGGTTGAACCAATGCCAAAAAAGATTAATCTATCATTCTCAAAACCGAATCGACCCCTTGATTACCTGATTTAGTTTGATTACAAATGGAAGCTAGAAGGAATTTGGTCGATTCGTGAAAAAGCACGTTTGATTTGGCTCTGGGAAATCGATTCGGAGAAGCAGCTAAAGCAATGGTAAAAGGTAAAAAGTGAAAATGAAGTCAACCTCATGTATTTATACGGATTCCAAGAGGGATTGGTGTCACTTCGACTCCCATCGATTCGAACGACCACTTTCGAATCCATCCCAGTTTCGAATCCATCAGAGTCTTCGAACCCATCACTGATTCGAATCCATCTAAGTTTCGAGTCCATGGGAAACTTCGAATCCATCTAAGTTTCGAATCCACTGGAAACTTCGAATCCCTCTAAGTTTCGAATCCGCTGGAAACTTCGAATCCATCTAAGTTTCGAATCCACGGGAAACTTCGAATCCATCCAAGTTTCAAATCCATCAAGGGCTTCGAGTCCATCAGAGTCCTCGAATCCATCACTGATTCGAATCCATCTAAGCTTCGAATCCATCAGGAGTTTCGAATCCTTCTAAGCTTCGAACCCATCAAAAACCACTAATTAACAACACTTTGGCTTGAATCTAAAATCGATTCAGGAGAAAACCGGGACGGAGTTCGGCAGCAAACAAAGACCGACATGACTCATGGACACACGACGTTAATAAGGGCGGAGCTAATGTATGTACACACATAACGAACTAATGTTCGATTTTGAACATTCGCAGGGATCAAATATTTACCCTGTTATAGCAACGACAGCCAACGATTAGGCACAATCACACAGTAATCAATCATATCAAGGCAAGGTTACGGCAATACGGTATATGAGTCTCGACGAAAAGGGAGCAATAATCTTCAGAATAAAATGGCGACTATTCAAAGCACGTCATGTTCCCACAAAACGTACTTTGGGGGGCAAAATGTTATCCCGCTTTTTGGACGAAAGCCGTGATACCAAAAGGTTGGTCAAAGACAGGAGACAGTTCGCCTCAAAGATTGATCGTACTTCAATCCGCTATGGATATCAATGAATTCTGTCCGAGTCCGGATTGGGCCACAATTGATAGGGCGTAACAAGAAAGACCATAGAAGCCACCGATTCAAATTTCAAGACAATCCGAGGTCATATGCTCAAGATATGATGGATTCAAGTTAAGAAGGTGCACGTTGCTCGGTCCGAACCCATCATGATTCGAACCCATCATGATTCGAACCCATCGCGTTCGAACCCATCGCGTTCGAACCCATCGTGTTCGAAACCATCCGTTTCGAACCCATCAGCCAACGCCTTCCTTCGAATCCATCAAGCCAATTGGTACTTCGAATCCATCCATCAAACTTTGTATCCATCACCACCTAAATACACTTCGAATCGATGACAGCTTCGAATCGATGACAGCTTCGAATCCATCACAAGCTTCGGGTCCATCACAGCTTCGAATCCATGCTGTCCTCGAACCCTACACGCTAAAAACAACTTCGAATCGATCTGGAGCCATCGATTCGAAGCGTCACCTCACCCTCATACAACAGGTTCGATTCGAACCTATGGGTTCGAACCATATGGATTCGAAACATATGGATTCGAACCTTAGGGTTCGAACCATATGGATTCGAAACATATGGATTCGAATGACCCAGAGGATCGATTCGAACTAACCAGCGTACCGAGATGCCTCATCTCGAATCGATCATAACTCCCAATCTACTGATCCAAATCCCATGAAATTTTTACAGAAATTTGTCTACATGACGAAGAACGTCCACGCCAAGTTTCATCGCAATTGGACGATTTTTTGATCGATTCGAAGTTCACTTCGAATCGATCCCAAACTGGGCACGCACTTCAAGAACTCGGGCCTGTGGGTCCCCCGTCACGTGCCAAGCAGTCTCTCCATGATTTAGGCGGGATTTTGGCCTTCCACACCTATAAATAGAGCTCCCTGGTCATTCAGAAGGGCGGTCGGAGAATTTGGAGAAGAAGAACAAGCCTAAACGCTGCCAGAATCACTCCATGTTATCTCAATTGCAGTTAATTTCGAATTTAAGTCCATTTGCTGTTGTAATTTGCTGAAAAGCACTTGTAATCTTCAAGTATTAAGAAATAAAGTGATAAAACTTCATAGTGGACGTAGGCGCATGGCCGAACCACTCTAAATCCCTGTCTTCTGCGCAATTTACTTTTCTGTGACTTGGAGTTTTTGTTAGATAGTCCCTATTTCCAATTCAAGTTCTTCATTTACTATCTCTTCAAAAACTTCCGAAGGGTGTTTGCCCAATTTTGGTGCAAACAGCGTGCATGGATTTGAAATGGAACATTAGCGTGGTGCACCACTCTCCAGCGATGGGAAGTCGAAGACGGGCCACAGTAATCCCGTTTTGCCGTAAAAATCCACGTGTCGAAAAAACGAAGGGTAAAAAACTTAGAGATCCGATTGAGATTCGGGTTGTCCTTTTTGGGCATTAATTTATCCATTGACGGCTGAAAGCTGTCAAAGCCGTAGAACTCATCGAGGCCTTCGTTTTGACAGGTTATGGATCCCGTAACTCTAAACGAGCCAGAAGTTATGGCCGTCCGAATAATCGATATCTACAGTGTGCAACATCCACGGTGCAAGGTGCAACATCCGTCCGAAATGGCGAAACAGTTTTGTACGACTTTTAGAAATGCGTGCATGGATTTGAAACGGAACACTACCGTGGTGCACCACTCTCCAGCGATGGGAAGTCGAAGACGGGCCACAGTAATCCCGTTTTGCCGTAAAAATCCACGTGTCGAAAAAACGAAGGGTAAAAAACTTAGAGACCCGATTGGGATTCGGGTTGTCCTTTTTGGGCATTAATCTATCCGTTGACGGCTGAAAGCCGTCAAAGCCATATAACTCAATGAGGCCTTCGTTTTGACAGGTTATGGCCCCCGTAACTCTAAACGAGCCAGAAGTTATGGCCGTCCGAATAATCGATATCTACAGGGTGCAACATCCACGGTGCAAGGTGCAACATCCATTCGAAATGGAGAAACAGTGTCGTATGACTTTTAGAAATGCGTGCATGGATTTGAAACGGAACACTACCGTGGTGCTCCACTCTCCAGCGATGGGAAGTCGAAGATGGGCCACGGTAATCTCGTTTTACCGTAAAAATCCACGTGTCGAAAAAACGAAGGGTAAAAAACTTACGAGACCCGATTGAGATTCGGGTTGTCCTTTTTGGGCATTAATCTATCCGTTGACGGCTGAAAGCCGTCAAAGCCGTAGAACTCATCGAGGCCTTCGTTTTGACAGGTTATGGCTTCCGTAACTCTAAACGAGCCAGAAGTTATGGCCGTCCGAATAATCGATATCTACAGGGTGCAACATCCACGGTGCAAGGTGCAACATCCGTCCGAAATTGCGAAACAGTGCCGTACGACTTTTAGAAATGCGTGCGTGGATTTGAAACGGAACACTACCGTGGTGCACCACTCTCCAGCGATGGGAAGTCGAAGACGGGTTACGGTAATCCCGTTTTACCGTAAAAATCCACGTGTCAAAAAAACGAAGGGTAAAAAACTTACGAGACCCGATTGAGATTCGGGTTGTCCTTTTTGGGCATTAATCTATCCATTGACGGCTGAAAGCTGTCAAAGCCATAGAACTCATCGAGGCCTTTGTTTTGACAGGTTATGGCTCCCGTAACTCTAAACGAGCTAGAAGTTATGGCCGTCCGAATAATTGATATCTACATTGTGCAACATCCACGGTGCAAGGTGCAACATCCGTCCGAAATGGCGAAACAGTGCCGTACGACTTTTAGAAATGCGTGCGTGGATTTGAAAAGGAGCAGTACCATGGTGCATCACTCTCCAACGATGGTAAATCGAAGGCCAGCCACTGTAATCCTGTTTTACCGTAAAAATTCACGTGTCGAAAAAACGAAGGGTAAAAAACTTACGAGACCCGATTGAGATTCGGGTTGTCCTTTTTGGGCATTAATTTACCTGTTGATGGCTGAAAGCTGTCAAAGCCGTAGAACTGATCGAGGCTTTCGTTTTGACAGGTTATGGCTCCTGTAACTCTAAACGAGCCATAATTTATGGCCGTCCGAATAATCGATATCTACAGGGTGCAACATCCACGGTGCAAGGTGCAACATCCGTCCGAAATGGCGAAACAGTGCCGTACGACTTTTAGAAATGTGTGCATGGATTTGAAACGTAATAGTACCATGGTGCACCACTCTTCAGCGATGGGAAGTCGAAGACGGGCCACGGTAATCCCGTTTTATCGTAAAAATCCACGTGTCGAAAAAACGAAGGGTAAAAAACTTACGAGACCCGATTGAGATTCGGGTTGTCCTTTTTGGGCATTAATCTATCTGTTGACGGCTGAAAGCTATCAAAGCCATAGAACTCAACGAGACCTTCATTTTGACAGGTTATGGCTCCCGTAACTCCAAACGAGCCAGAAGTTATGGCCGTCCGAATAATCGATATCTACAGGGTGCAACATCCACGGTGCAAGGTGCAACATCCGTCCGAAATGGCGAAACAGCGCCGTACGACTTTTAGAAATGCGTGCATGGATTTGAAATGGAACAGTACCATGGTGAACCACTCTCCAGCGATGGGAAGTCAAAGACGGGCCACGGTAATCCCGTTTTACCGTAAAAATCCACGTGTCGAAAAAACGGAGGGTAAAAAACTTACGAGACCCGATCGAGATTCGGGTTGTCCTTTTTGGGCATTAATCTATCCGTTGACGGCTGAAAGCTGTCAAAGCCGTAAACTCATCGAGGCCTTCGTTTTGACAGGTTATGGCTCCCGTAACTCTAAACAAGCCAGAAGTTATTGCCGTCCGAATAATCGATATCTACAGGGTGCAACATCCACGGTGCAAGGTGCAACATCCGTCCGAAATAGCGAAACAGTGCCGTACGACTTTTAGAAATGCGTGCATGGATTTGAAATGGAACAGTACCATGGAGCACCACTCTCTAGCGATGGTAAATCAAAGGCCAGCTACGGTAATCCTGTTTTACCGTAAAAATCCACATGTCGAAAAAACGAAGGGTAAAAAACTTACGAGACCCGATTGACATTCGGGTTATCCTTTTTGGGCATTAATCTATCCGTTGACGGCTGAAAGCCATCAAAGCCGTAGAACTCATCGAGTCCTTCGTTTTGACAGGTTATGGCTCCCGTAACTCTAAACGAACCAGAAGTTATGGCCGTCAGAATAATCGATATCTACAGGGTGCAACATCCACGGTGCAAGGTGCAACATCCGTCCGAAATGGAGAAACAGTGTCGTACGACTTTTAGAAATGCGTCCATGGATTTGAAACGGAACATTAGCGTGGTGCACCACTCTCCAGCGATGGGAAGTCGAAGACGGGCCACGGTAATCCCGTTTTGCCGTAAAAATCCACGTGTCGAAAAAACGAAGGGTAAAAAACTTAGAGACCCGATTGAGATTCGGGTTGTCCTTTTTGGGCATTAATTTATCCATTGATGGCTGAAAGCTGTCAAAGCCGTAGAACTCATCGAGGCCTTCGTTTTGACAAGTTATGGATCCCGTAACTCTAAACGAGCCAGAAGTTATGGCCGTCCGAATAATCGATATCTACAGTGTGTAACATCCACGGTGCAAGGTGCAACATCCGTCCGAAATGGAGAAACAGTTCCGTACGACTTTTAGAAATGCATGCATGGATTTGAAACGGAACACTACCGTGGTGCACCACTCTCCAGCGATGGAAAGTCGAAGACGGGCCACGGTAATCCCGTTTTGCCGTAAAAATCCACGTGTCGAAAAAACGAAGGGTAAAAAACTTAGAGACCCGATTGAGATTCGGGTTGTCCTTTTTGGGCATTAATCTATCCGTTGACGGCTGAAAGCTGTCAAAGCCGTATAACTCAATGAGGCCTTCGTTTTGGCAGGTTATGGCTCCCGTAACTCTAAACGAGCCAGAAGTTATGGCCGTCCGAATAATCGATATCTACAGGGTGCAACATCCACGGTGCAAGGTGCAACATCCGTTCGAAATGGCGAAACAGTGTCGTACGACTTTTAGAAATCCGTGCATGGATTTGAAACGAAACACTACCGTGGTTCTCCACTCTCCAGCGATGGGAAGTCGAAGACGGGCCACGGTAATCTCGTTTTACCGTAAAAATCCACGTGTCGAAAAAACGAAGGGTAAAAAACTTACGAGACCCGATTGAGATTCGGGTTGTCCTTTTTTGGCATTAATCTATCCGTTGACGGCTGAAAGCTGTCAAAGCCGTAGAACTCATCGAGGCCTTCGTTTTGACAGGTTATGGCTCCCGTAACTCTAAACGAGCCAGAAGTTATGGCCGTCCGAATAATCGATATCTACAGGGTGCAACATCCACGGTGCAAGGTGCAACATCCGTCCGAAATTGCGAAACATTGCCGTATGACTTTTAGAAATGCGTGCATGGATTTGAAACGGAACACTACCGTGGTGCACCACTCTCCAGCGATGGGAAGTCGAAGACGGGTTACGGTAATCCCGTTTTACCGTAAAAATCCACGTGTCGAAAAAACGAAGGGTAAAAAACTTACGAGACCTGATTGAGATTCGGGTTGTCCTTTTTGGGCATTAATCTATCCATTGACGGCTGAAAGCTGTCAAAGCCGTAGAACACATCGAGGCCTTTGTTTTGACAGGTTATGGCTCCCGTAACTCGAGCTAGAAGTTATGGCCGTCCGAATAATCGATATCTACATTGTGCAACATCCACGGTGCAAGGTGCAACATCCGTCCGAAATGGCGAAACAGTGCCGTACGACTTTTCGAAATGCGTGCGTGGATTTGAAACGGAGCAGTACCATGGTGCATCACTCTCCAACGATGGTAAATCGAAGGCCAGCCACTGTAATCCTGTTTTACCGTAAAAATCCACGTGTCGAAAAACGAAGGGTAAAAAACTTACGAGACCCGATTGAGATTCGGGTTGGCCTTTTTGGGCATTAATTTATCCGTTGATGGCTGAAAGCTGTCAAAGCCGTAGAACTGATCGAGGCCTTCGTTTTGACAGGTTATGGCTCCCGTAACTCTAAACGAGCCATAATTTATGGCCGTCCGAATAATCGATATCTACAGGGTGCAACATCCACGGTGCAAGGTGCAACATCCGTCCGAAATGGCGAAATAGTGCCGTACGACTTTTAGAAATGTGTGCATGGATTTGAAACGTAATAGTACCATGGTGCACCACTCTTCAGCGATGGGAAGTCGAAGACGGGCCACGGTAATCCCGTTTTATCGTAAAAATCCACGTGTCGAAAAAACGAAGGGTAAAAAACTTACGAGACCCGATTGAGATTCGGATTGTCCTTTTTGGGCATTAATCTATCCGTTGATGGCTGAAAGCTATCAAAGCCATAGAACTCAACGAGACCTTCATTTTGACAGGTTATGGCTCCCGTAACTCTAAACGAGCCAGAAGTTATGGCCGTTCGAATAATCGATATCTACAGGGTGCAACATCCACAGTGCAAGGTGCAACATCCGTCCGAAATGGCGAAACAGTGCCGTACGACTTTTAGAAATGCGTGCATGGATTTGAAACGGAACAGTACCATGGTGCACCACTCTCCAGCGATGGGAAGTCGAAGACGGGCCACGGTAATCCCGTTTTACCGTAAAAATCCACGAGTCGAAAAAACGAAGGGTAAAAAATTTACGATACCCGATTGATATTCGGGTTGTCCTTTTTGGGCATTAATCTATCCGTTGACGGATGAAAGCTGTCAAAGCCATAGAACTCAATGAGGCATTCGTTTTGACAGGTTATGGCTCCCGTAACTATAAACGAGCCAGAAGTTATGGCCGTCCGAATAATCGATATCTACAGGGTGCAACATCCACGGTGCAAGGTGCAACATCCATCCGAAATGGCGAAACAGTGCCGTACGACTTTTAGAAATGCATGCATGGATTTGAAACGGAACACTACCATGGTGCACCACTCTCCAGCGTTGGGAAGTCGAAGACGGGCCACGGTAATCCCGTTTAACCGTAAAAATCCACGTGCCCAAAAAACGAAGGATAAAAAACTTACGGGACCCGATTGAGATTCGGGTTGTCCTTTTTGGGCATCAATCTATCCGTTGACGGTTGAAAACTGTCAAAGCCGTAGAACTCAATGAGGCATTCGTTTTGACAGGTTATGGCTCCCGTAAATCTAAACGAGCCAGAAGTTATGGCCGTCCGAATAATCGATATCTACAGGGTGCAACATCCACGGTGCAAGGTGCAACATCCGTCCGAAATGGCGAACGAGTGTCGTACGACTTTTAGAAATGCGTGCATGGATTTGAAACGGAACACTACCGTGGTGCACCACTCTCCAGCGATGGGAAGTCGAAGACGGGCCGCGGTAATCCCGTTTAACCATAAAAATCCACGTGCCGAAAAAACGAAGGATAAAAAACTTACGAGACCCGATTGAGATTCGGGTTGTCCTTTTTGGGCATTAATCTATCCGTTGACGGCTGAAAGCTGTCAAAGCCGTAGAACTCATCGAGGCCTTCGTTTTGACAGGTTATGGCTCCCGTAACTCTAAACGAGCAAGAAGTTATGGCCGTTCGAATAATCGATATCTACAGGGTGCAACATCCACAGTGCAAGGTGCAACATCCGTCCGAAATGGCGAAACAGTGTCGTACGTCTTTTAGAAATGCGTGCATGGATTTGAAACGGAACAATACCGTGGTGCACCACTCTACAGCGATGGGAAGTCGAAGACGGGCCACGTTAATCCCGTTTTACCGTAAAAATCTACGTGTCGAAAAAACGAAAGGTAAAAAACTTACGAGACCCGATTGAGATTCGGGTTGTTCTTTTTGGGCATTAATATATCCGTTGACGGCTGAAAGCTGTCAAAGCCGTAGAACTCATCGAGGCCTTTGTTTTGACAGGTTATGGCTCCCGTAACTCTAAACGAGCCAGAAGTTATGGCCATCCGAATAATCGATATCTACAGTGTGCAACATCCACGGTGCAAGGTGCAACATCCGTCCGAAATGGCGAAACAGTGCCGTATGACTTTTAGAAATGCGTGCATGGATTTGAAACGGAATAATACCATGGTGCACCACTCTCCAGCGATGTGAAGTCGAAGACGGGCCACGGTAATCCTGTTTTACCGTAAAAATCCACGTGTCGAAAAAACGAAGGGTAAAAAACTTACGAGACCCGATTGAGATTCGGGTTGTCCTTTTTGGGCATTAATTTATCCGTTGACGGCTGAAAGCTGTCAAAGCCGTAGTACTCATCGAGGCCTTCGTTTTGACAGGTTATGGCTCCCATAACTCTAAACGAGCCAGAAGTTTTGGCCGTCCGAATAATCGATATCTACAGGGTGCAACATCCACGGTGCAAGGTGCAACATCCGTCCGAAATGGCGAAACAGTGCCGTACGACTTTTAGAAATGTGTGCATGGATTTGAAACGGAACAGTACCATGGTGCACCACTCTCCAGCGATGGGAAGTTGAAGACGGGCCACGGTAATCCCGTTTTACCGTAAAAATCCACGTGACGAAAAAACGAAGGGTAAAAAACTTTCGAGACCCGATTGAGATTCGGGTTGTCCTTTTTGGGCATTAATCTATCCGTTGACGGTTGAAAGCTGTCAAAGCCATAGAACTCATCGAGGCCTTCATTTTGACAGGTTATGGCTCCCGTAACTCGAAACGAGCCAGAAGTTATGGCCGTCCGAATAATCGATATCTACAGGGTGCAACATCCACGGTGCAAGGTGCAACATCCGTCCTAAATGGCGAAACAGTGCCGTACGACTTTTAGAAATGCGTGCTGTTATCCCAACTTTTGGCAAAGTTGAGATACCCAAAATTTTCTAAAAATCGATGATTATTATTCTTGAATGTCGACCATGCATTGCAGGATAACCATGGATATCGATGAATTTTGTCCGAGTCCGGATCGGGCCACAATTGATAGGACATGATAAGAGAGATCATAGAAGTCCGCACCTCAAATTTCAAGTCAATCCGAGGTCGTATGATCAAGTTATGATGGATTCAAGTTAAGAGGAATGGACGAAGTCTAGTTCGAACCCATCACGAAGTCCAGTACGAACCCATCACGAGGTCCAGTTCGAACCCATCACGAGGTCTAGTTCAAACCCATCACGAGGTCCAGTTCAAACCCATCACAGAGGTCCAGTTCGAACCAATCACGAAGTCTAGTTCGAACCCATCACGAAGTCCAGTTCGAACCCATCACGAGGTCCAGTTCGAACCCATCACGAGGTCCAGTTCGAACCCATCACGAGGTCTAGTTCGAACCCATCACGACGTCCAGTTCGAACCCATTACAGAGGTCCAGTTCGAAGCCATCACGAAGTCCAGTTCGAACCCATCACGAGGTCCAGTTCGAACCCATCACGAGGTCCAGTTCGAACCCATCACGAAGTCCAGTTCGAACCCATCACAGAGGTCCTGTTCGAACCCATCACGAAGTCCAGTTCGAACCCATCACAGAGGTCCTATTCGAACCCATCACGAAGTCCAGTTCGAACCCACTGGGTCAACCAACCATGATGACGTGTCTTCCATCGGTTAGAATGCGCTGAGATATATGTAGTCGAAGCATTAAACTCAGTGCGAAACCCGGATCGAAGCGAAGTGTGCGCTCCACGTCGACACGTGCCACCATGGATTCAAAACCATCGGTTCGAAAGCATGGTTTCGAACCAAACAGCCATGCAATAAAACCCATTTTGAACCCATCATATCTTCCAATCTACTGATCCAAATGCAACGAAATTTTCACAGTAGTTTACATACAAGATAAAAATTGCTCCTGCCAAGTTTTAGCTCGATTGGACCATTTCTTGATGGGTTTGAAATCACTTCGAAACGATGTCAGATCGAGACGAAACTTGGTGGGGCCGGTCGCGTGGGCCCACTCACATGCCAGAAGAAGCCTCCCGAAGTTTGAGCAAGATCTGGGCCTCCAACGCCTATAAATAGAGCCCAGAGCCAACAGAAAGGGGGACTTTTGGGGAGCTTCCACCATTGAACGTCCAGACTCTGCCGGATTGAATTACACACCTCGTTATCATTATTGTATTCAGATTTCAAGGCTATCATCAACTATAATCCGCTGTAATCAAGAGTAATCAGCGAAGAACATCAATAAAAGTTAAAACCTTTGAAGTGGACGTAGGCCGGAGATAGCCGAACCACTATAAATTCTGTGTTCTTGTTCATAATTTTTATTTTGCTGCGTGTTGCTTGCTTAGATCTGTGATTTGTGTTTGGATATTGCTGATTTATATTCCAACACTGGTGCTTTCACAATACTAGGGGGTTTGTGACCAATTTTGGCGCAAACGCTTTGGTGCTTTCATTGAGAGGGACTAGCACCCGCTACATCAGATTCAGAGTTCAGATTTAAGGGTTTGAAGACTTCCTATTCAAAAACTATGACTCGACAAACAAGACAAAGAGTTGATAGAAGCCAACAGGGAGGAAGCCAAGAAGCATCCTCAAGATCTGGAGAAGGACAAGCTTCCGTCTACATCACTAGAGACGAGATGGAAGCTATGGCTAATTCATTACGTGAAAGCATGATGAAGAGTCAACAGGAGATGCTGCAGAATTTCCTCGAACAGATGAGGGCGACGAACATGCAAAACCTTGGACCAACTACAACAGCTACGAGTGCGGGACAAGGAATCGGGATTACAGAAGCTAATGAAGGTCAGGCTCAAGACCAGAATACAGGAGTTGAAGGTGGTCAACAAGGCCATGGGGGCAGACCCTCAAGGTCCGATACTGGAAGACCAACAGACGGAGCTCAACAAGTTGGAGCCAATGCATATGCCAACGAGCCACCATAAGAGTACGTACCGGAATTCCCTTCAAGGCTCGGGGGGCAGGATAGGAACTTGACAAGGGGCCAACCCCTAGACGGAGACGAGAGAATGATTGGCCTCATGCGAAGAATCATGAGAGGAGGATTGTCTAGCAAAGGTCTGGAAGAAGTTAGTCGGAGTCCATTCACTCCAAACATCCGAAACGCAAGGAACCCTCCAAAGTTCAAACTACCAGCGCTAGAACCTTATGACGGGAGATCTGACCCAACCATGCATATTACCAGATATATTAGGCACATGGAAGTGCTGGGGGCATCCGAGGAAGTGATGGCACGATGCTTCCCTCTATATTTATCAGATTTAGCTGCACTATGGTTCAGACAACTGGAGACTGGATCAATCGGAACATGGAGCGAGCTTGTTGATTGCTTCATGAGACAGTTTAGGGTCCACATGACGCGACCCAATTGTGTGATGACTTTAGCCTCGATCAAGCAAAGGACCGGAGAGTCCATAAAAGATTTTCTACTGAGATTCAATGTGACAGTGACTTCTGTAGATCGCCCGGATCCATCAATGATTTTAATGGCGGCAGTGGCAGGAGTCGTGGAAGGAACCAAGTTTAAAGATTCTCTAACTAAAGATCCACCGAAAGATCTTGGAGAATTCTTTCATAAAGCTGAAAAGTTCATCCGATTAGAAGAATCACAAATTGAGAGTCGTGAAATAAATACCGCGCAAAGCGAAGGAACCTCCAGAGAACAGTCCGGAGCGGACAAGGGAAAGAGGAAACAGGATGACAGACATGATGGTCCTGATAAATGAAAGAAATTCCGAGAACAAAGATTTAGGCAGTACACCGATCTGACTGCAGGCCTGGAAAGAATCTACACTGAAACTATGGGGCAACTGCCCTATCGAAAGCCACCTATAAGGGATCCCACCGAGCGGGAGCGCAGGACTGGAAAATACTGCCTATTCCATGAGCTGGATGGGCATACTACAGATGAATGCCGCCACCTAAAGGATGAGGTGGAAGAACATGCTAGGGGTGGTAGACTGCCACAATTTGTCAGAGAACGGACAACAGCAGCAAGACCTGAACGACTACCGCCTCCACCTAACAGGAACGATCCTGGATCGGGATCACGACTCATCATCAACTGATTAAAGATGGCAAGGGCCAAGTCCAGGATTTGGACTTCGGTCGAATAATTTTATTTAGATTTATTTTCAGAATAAATGGTTTTCCACTTACACATGTACGGGAACCGGAGAGATCCCTAGGCATGCTCTGAGATGGAGATAAACCGATATGCCCGGAGAGGCAATGTTTAGCTTTTTTCTGATGTTTGAGATTGAACATCTAGAACTCGAATTTTAATAAATAAATTAGAACTTCTTACAATAAACCTTTTTACCGGAGAGTCAAAGGATGAACATTAAATTTCAATATAAACGTGATCGCTTTATGACCCTACCCGGAGAGGCGGGGTCCGGAGTGCAAGAAGTGAGTTGCTTCGCCGGAGAGCGACAGGATCAACTCATTTAAGCGCTGTTTCCCCTTCACCGGAGAGTGACAGGATGGGATCCAGCAAGAGCCCGGAGAGGCTATGATCGGTCTCAAACGACCAAGACATCGCTTAATGTTCAGATGCACTGAACCGGAGTGCAAGAAGTGAGTTGCTTCGCCGGAGAGCGACAGGATCAACTCACTTAAGCGCTGTTTCCCCTTCACCAGAGAGTGACAGGATGGGATCTAGCAAGAGCCCAGAGAGGTTATGATCGGTCCAGAATGACCATGACATTGCTATATGTCCTAACCGGGACAAGAGTGCAAGGGATAGAAGGCAACGCCAGAGTGCAATAGGATCTTTCTATTCAATCACTAAGTCTAGAGTGGATTTAGTAAGGGTTCAGAGTAGCCAATAATAGTCCAGAGAGACTATGAAACTTCATCCTCAACTTCTACGGAAAGAACGGATGCTGATTTGGCTTCGAACAGCCATAAATTTGATTGATAACACCACAGCTATGGATGAAACATGAATTTATTACACTTGATATAAGACCGTTCAAAACATACCTTTTACAAAAAGGAATGTTTTGGGGGGCAAAATGTTATCCCAACTTTTGGCAAAGTTGAGATACCCAAAATTTACTAGAAATCGATGATTACTATTCTTGAATGTCGACCATGCATTGCAGGATAACCATGGATATCGATGAATTTTGTCCGAGTCCGGATCGGGCCACAATTGATAGGACATGACAAGAGAGATCATAGAAGTCCGCACCTCAAATTTCAAGTCAATCCGAGGTCGTATGCTCAAGTTATGATGGATTCAAGTTAAGAGGAATGGACGAGGTCCAGTTCGAACCCATCACGAGGTCCAGTTCGAACCCATCACGAGGTCCAGTTCGAACCCATAACGAGGTCCAGTTCGAACCCATCACGAGGTCCAGTTCGAACCCATCACGAGGTCGAGTTCGAACCCATCACAGAGGTCGAGTTCGAACCAATCACGAAGTCCAGTTTGAACCCATCACGAGGTCCAGTTCGAACCCATCGCGAGGTCCAGTTCGAACCCATCACGAGGTCCAGTTCGAACCCATCACGAGGTCCAGTTCGAACCCATCACGAGGTCCAGTTCGAACCCATCACAGACGTCCTGTTCGAACCCATGACGAAGTCCAGTTCGAACCCATCACAGAGGTCCAGTTCCATCACGAAGTCCAGTTTGAACCCATCACGAAGTCCAGTTCGAACCCACTGGGTTAACCAACCATGATGACGTGTCTTCCATCGGTTCGAATGCGCCGAGATATATGGAGTCGAAGCATTAAACTCGCAGCGAAACCCGGATCGAAGCGAAGTGTGCGCTCCACGTCGACACGTGCCACCATGGATTCAAAACCATCGGTTCGAAGCATGGTTTCGAACCAAACAGCCATGCAATAAACTCCATTTTGAACCCATCATATCTTCCAATCTACTGATCCAAATGCAACGAAATTTTCACAGTAGTTTACATACAAGATAAAGATTGCTCCTGCCAAGTTTCAGCTCGATTGGACCATTTCTTGATGGGTTTGAAATCACTTCGAAACGATGTCAGATCGAGACGAAACTTGGTGGGGTCGGTCGCGTGGGCCCACTCACATGCCAGAAGAAGTCTCCCGAAGTTTGAGCGAGATCTGGGCCTCCAACTCCTATAAATAGAGCCCCATAGCCAACAGAAAGGGGGACTTTTGGGGAGCTTCCACCATTGAACGTCCAGACTCTGCCGGATTGAATTACACACCTCGTTATCATTATTGTATTCAGATTTCAAGGCTATCATCAACTATAATCTGCTGTAATCAAGAGTAATCAGCGAAGAACATCAATAAAAGTTAAAACCTTTGAAGTGGACGTAGGCCAGATATAGCCGAAGCACTATAAATTCTATGTTCTTGTTCATAATTTTTATTTTGCTTCATGTTGCTTGCTTAGATCTGTGATTTGTGTTTGGACATTGCTGATTTATATTCCAACACTGGTGCTTTCACAATACTTGGGGGTTTGTGACCAATTTTGGCGCAAACACGTGCATGGATTTGAAACGGAACAGTACCATGGTGAACCACTCTCCAGCGATGGGAAGTCGAAGACGGGCCACGGTAATCCCATTTTACCGTAAAAATCCACGTGTCGAAAAAACGGAGGGTAAAAAACTTACGAGACTCGATCGAGATTCAGGTTGTCTTTTTTGGGCATTAATCTATCCGTTGACGGCTGAAAGCTGTCAAAGCCGTAGAACTCAACAAGTCCTTCGTTTTGACAGGTTATGGCTCCCGTAACTCTAAACGAGCCAGAAGTTATGGCCGTCCGAATAATCGATATCTACAGTGTGCAACATCCACGGTGCAAGGTGCAACATCCGTCCGAAATGGCGAAACAGTGCCGTACGACTTTTAGAAATGCGTGCATGGATTTGAAAAGGAACACTACCGTGGTGCACCACTCTCCAGCGATGGGAAGTCGAAGACGGGCCACGGTAATCCCGTTTTACCGTAAAAATCCACGTGTCGAAAAAACAAAGGGTAAAAAACTTACGAGACCCGATTGAGATTCGGGTTGTCCTTTTTGGGCATTAATCTATCCGTTGACGGCTGAAAGCAGCCAAAGCCGTATAACTCAATGAGGCCTTCGTTTTGAAAGGTTATGGCTCCCGTAACTCTAAACGAGCCAAAAGTTATGGCCGTCCGAATATTCGATATCTACAGGGTGCAACATTCCACGGTGCAAGGTGCAACATCCGTCCAAAATGGCGAAACAGTGCCGTGCGACTTTTAGAAATGCGTGCATGGATTTGAAACGGAACACTACCATGGTACACCACTCTCCAGCGATGGGAAGTCGAAGACGGGCCACGGTAATCTCGTTTTACCGTAAAAATCCACGTGTCGAAAAAACGAAGGGTAAAAAACTTACGAGACCCGATCGAGATTCGGGTTGTCCTTTTTGGGCATTAATCTATCCGTTGACAGCTGAAAGCTGTCAAAGCCGTAGAACTCATCGAGGCCTTCGTTTTGATAGGTTATGGCTCCCGTAACTCTAAACGAGCCAGAAGTTATGGCCTTCCGAATAATCGATATCTACAGGGTGCAACATTCACGGTGCAAGGTGCAACATCCGTCCGAAATGGCGAAACAGTGTCGTATGACTTTTAGAAATGCGTGCATGGATTTGAAACGGAACACTACCATGGTGCACCACTCTCCAGCGATGGGAAATCGAAGACGGGCCACGGTAATCCCGTTTTACCGTAAAAATCCACGTGTCGAAAAAACGAAGGGTAAAAAACTTACGAGACCCGATTGAGATTCGGGTTGTCCTTTTTGGGCATTAATGTATCCGTTGACGGCTGAAAGCTGTCAAAGCCGTAGAACTCATCGAGGCCTTTGTTTTGACAGGTTATGGCTCCCGTAACTCTAAACGAGCCAGAAGTTATGGCCGTCCGAATAATAGATATCTACATTGTGCAACATCCACGGTGCAAGGTGCAACATGCATCCGAAATGGCGAAACAGTGCCGTACGACTTTTAGATATGCGTGCGTGGAGTTGAAACGGAACAGTATTCATGGTGCACCACTCTCCAATGAAGGTAAATCGAACGCCAGCCACTGTAATCCTGTTTTACCGTAAAAATCCACGTGTCGAAAAAACGAAGGGTAAAAAACTTACGAGACCCGATTGAGATTCGGGTTGTCCTTTTTGGGCATTAATTTATCCGTTGACGGTTGAAAGCTTTCAAAGCCGTAGAACTCATCGAGGCCTTCGTTTTGACAGGTTATGGCTCGCGTAACTCTAAACGAGCCAGAAGTTATGGCCGTCCGAATAATCGATATCTAGAGGGTGCAACATCCACGGTGCAAGGTGCAACATCCGTCCGAAATGGCGAAACAGAGCCGTACGACTTTTCGAAATGCGTGCATGGATTTGAAATGGAACAGTAACATGGAGCACCACTCTCCAGCGATGGGAAGTCGAAGACGGGCCACGGTAATCCTGTTTTACCGTAAAAATCCACGTGTCGAAAAAACGAAGGGTAAAAAACTTACGGGACCCGATTGAGATTCGGGTTGTCTTTTTTGGGCATTAATCTATCCGTTGATGGCTGAAAGCTATCAAAGCCGTAGAACTCATTGAGGCCTTCATTTTGACAGGTTATGGCTCCCATAACTCTAAACGAGCCAGAAGTTATGTTCGTTTGAATAATCGATATCTACAGGGTGCAACATCCACGGTGCAAGGTGCAACATCTGTCCGAAATGGCGAAACAGTGCCGTACGACTTTAAGAAATGCGTACATGGATTTGAAATGGAATAGTACCCTGGTGCACCACTCTCCAATGATGGGAAGTCGAAGACGGGCCACGGTAATCCCGTTTTACCGTAAAAATTCACGTGTCGAAAAAACGAAGGGTAAAAAACTTACGAGGCCCGATTGAGATTCGGGTTGTCCTTTTTGGGCATTTATCTATCCATTGACGACTGAAAGCTGTCAAAGCCGTAGAACTCATCGAGGCATTCGTTTTGACATGTTATGGCTCTCGTAACTATAAACGAGCCAGAAGTTATGGCCGTCCGAATAATCGATATCTACAGGGTGCAACATCCACGGTGCATGGTGCAACATCCGTCCGAAATGACGAAACAGTGCCGTACGACTTTTAGACATGCGTGCATGGATTTGAAACGGAACAGTACCATTGTGCACCACTTTCCAGCGATGGGAAGTCGGAGACGGACCACGGTAATTCTGTTTTACCGTAAAAATCGACGTGTCGAAAAAACGAAGGGTAAAAAACTTACGAGACCCGATTGAGATTCGGGTTGTCCTTTTTGGGCATTAATCTATCCGTTGACGGCTGAAAGTTGTCAAAGCCGTAGAACTCAACGAGGCCTTCGTTTTGATAGGTTATGGCTCCCATAACTCTAAACGAGCCAGAAGTTATGGCCGTCCGAATAATCGATATCTAGAGTGTGCAACATCCACGGTGCAAGGTGCAACATCCGTCCGAAATGGCGAAATAGTGCCGTACGACTTTTAGAAATGCGTGCATGGATTTGAAACGGAACACTACCGTGGTGCACCACTCTCCAGCGATGGAAAGTCGAAGACGGGCCACGGTAATCCCGTATTACCGTAAAATCCACGTGTCGAAAAAACGAAGGGTAAAAAACTTACGAGACCCAATTGAGATTCGGGTTGTCCTTTTTGGGCATTAATCTATCCGTTGACGGCTAAAAGTTGTCAAAGCCGTATAACTCTATGAGGCCTTTGTTTTGACAGGTTATGGCTCCTGTAACTCTAAACGAGCCAGAAGTTATGGCCGTCCGAATAATCGATATCTATAGGGTGCAACATCCACGGTGCAAGATGCAACATCCGTCCGAAATGGAGAAACAGTGCCGTACGACTTTTAGAAATGCGTGCATGGATTTGAAACGGAACAGTACCATGGTGAACCACTCTCCAGCGATGGGAAGTCGAAGACGGGCCACGGTAATCCCGTTTTACCGTAAAAATCCACGTGTCGAAAAAACGGAGGGTAAAAAACTTAGGAGACCCGATCGAGATTCGGGTTGTCCATTTTGGGCATTAATCTATCCGTTGACGGCTGAAAGCTGTCGAAGCCGTAGAACTCAACGAGGCCTTCGTTTTGACAGGTTATGGCTCCCGTAACTCTAAACGAGCCAGAAGTTATGGCCGTCCGAATAATCGATATCTACAGTGTGCAACATCCACGGTGCAAGGTGCAACATCCGTCCGAAATGGCAAAACAGTGCCGTACGACTTTTAGAAATGCGTGCATGGATTTGAAACGGAACACTATCGTGGTGCACCACTCTCCAGCGATGGGAAGTCGAAGACGGGCCACGGTAATCCCGTTTTACCGTAAAAATCCACGTGTCGAAAAAACAAAGGGTAAAAAACTTACGAGACCCGATTGAGATTCGAGTTGTCCTTTTTGGGCATTAATCTATCCGTTGACGGCTGAAAGCTGTCAAAGCCGTATAACTCAATGAGGCCTTCGTTTTGACAAGTTATGGCTCCCGTAACTCTAAACGAGCCAGAAGTTATGGCCGTCCGAATAATCGATATCTACAGGGTGCAACATCCACGGTGCAAGGTGCAACATCCGTCCGAAATGGCGAAACAGTGCGGTACGACTTTTAGAAATGAGTGCATGGATTTGAAACGGAACAATACCATGGTGCACCACTCTCCAGCGATGGTAAGTCAAAGACGGGACACGGTAATCTCGTTTTACCGTAAAAATCCACGTGTCGAAAAAACAAAGGGTAAAAAACTTACGAGACCCGATCGAGATTCGGGTTGTCCTTTTTGGGCATTAATCTATCCGTTGACGGCTGAAAGCTGTCAAAGCCGTAGAACTCATCGAGGCCTTCGTTTTGACAGGTTATGGCTCCCGTAACTCTAAACGAGCCAGAAGTTATGGCCGTCCGAATAATCGATATCTACAGGGTGCAACATCCACGGTGCAAGGTGCAACATTCGTCCGAAATAGCGAAACAGTGCCGTAGGACTTTTAGAAATGCGTGCATGGATTTGAAACGGAACAGTACCCTGGTGCACCACTCTCCAGCGATGGGAAGTCGAAGACGGGCCACGGTAATCCCGTTTTACCGTAAAAATTCACGTGTCGAAAAAACGAAGGGTAAAAAACTTACGAGGCCCGATTGAGATTCGGGTTGTCCTTTTTGGGCATTTATCTATCCATTGACGACTGAAAGCTGTCAAAGCCGTAGAACTCATCGAGGCATTCGTTTTGACATGTTATGGCTCTCGTAACTATAAACGAGCCAGAAGTTATGGCCGTCCGAATAATCGATATCTACAGGGTGCAACATCCACGGTGCATGGTGCAACATCCGTCCGAAATGACGAAACAGTGCCGTACGACTTTTAGACATGCGTGCATGGATTTGAAACGGAACAGTACCATTGTGCACCACTTTCCAGCGATGGGAAGTCGGAGACGGACCACGGTAATTCTGTTTTACCGTAAAAATCGACGTGTCGAAAAAACGAAGGGTAAAAAACTTACGAGACCCGATTGAGATTCGGGTTGTCCTTTTTGGGCATTAATCTATCCGTTGACGGCTGAAAGTTGTCAAAGCCGTAGAACTCAACGAGGCCTTCGTTTCGACAGGTTATGGCTCCCATAACTCTAAACGAGCCAGAAGTTATGGCCGTCCGAATAATCGATATCTAGAGTGTGCAACATCCACGGTGCAAGGTGCAACATCCGTCCGAAATGGCGAAATAGTGCCGTACGACTTTTAGAAATGCGTGCATGGATTTGAAACGGAACACTACCGTGGTGCACCACTCTCCAGCGATGGAAAGTCGAAGACGGGCCACGGTAATCCCGTATTACCGTAAAATCCACGTGTCGAAAAAACGAAGGGTAAAAAACTTACGAGACCCAATTGAGATTCGGGTTGTCCTTTTTGGGCATTAATCTATCCGTTGACGGCTAAAAGCTGTCAAAGCCGTATAACTCTATGAGGCCTTCGTTTTGACAGGTTATGGCTCCCGTAACTCTAAACGAGCCAGAAGTTATGGCCGTCCGAATAATCGATATCTACAGGGAGCAACATCCACGGTGCAAGGTGCAACATCCGTCCGAAATGGCAAAATAGTGCCGTACGACTTTTAGAAATGTGTGCCTGCATTTGAAACGGAACAGTACCATGGTGCACCACTCTCCAGCGATGGGAAGTCGAAGACGGGCCACGGTAATCCCGTTTTACCGTAAAAATCCACGTGTCGAAAAAACGAAGGGTAAAAAACTTACGAGACACGATTGAGATTCGGGTTGTCCTTTTTGGGCATTAATCTATCCGTTGATGGCTGAAAGCTGTCAAAGCCATAGAACTCATCGAGGCCTTCATTTTGAAAGGTTATGGCTCCTGTAACTCTAAACGAGCCAGAAGTTATGGCCGTCCGAATAATCGATATCTACAGGGTGCAACATCCACGGTGCAAGGTGCAACATCCGTCCGAAATGGAGAAACAATGTCGTACGACTTTTAGAAATGAGTGCATGGATTTGAAACGGAACGGTACCATGGTGAACCACTCTCCAGCGATGGGAAGTCGAAGACGGGCCACGGTAATCCCGTTTTACCATAAAAATCCACGTGTCGAAAAAACGGAGGGTAAAAAACTTACGACACCCGAACGAGATTCGGGTTGTCCTTTTTGGGCATTAATCCATCCGTTGACGGCTGAAAGCTGTCAAAGCCATAGAACTCAACGAGGCCTTTGTTTTGACAGGTTATGGCTCCCGTAACTCTAAACGAGCCAGAAGTTATGGTCGTCCGAATAATCGATATCTACAGTGTACAACATCCACGGTGCAAGGTGCAACATCCGTCCGAAATGGCGAAACAGTGCCGTACGACTTTTAGAAATGCGTGCATGGATTTGAAACGGAACACTACCGTGGTGCAACACTCTCCAGCGATGGGAAGTCGAAGACGGGCCACGGTAATCCCGTTTTACCGTAAAAATCCATGTGTCGAAAAAACGAAGGGTAAAAAACTTACGAGGCCCGATTGAGATTCGGGTTGTCCTTTTTGGGCATTAATCTATCCGTTGACGGCTGAAAGCTGTCAAAGCCGTATAACACAATGAGGCCTTCGTTTTGACAGGTTATGGCTCCCGTAACTCTAAACGAGCCAGAAGTTATGGCCGTCCGAATAATCGATATCTACAGGGTGCAACATCCACGGTGCAAGCTGCAACATCCGTCCGAAATGGCGAAACAGTGCCGTACGACTTTTAGAAATGCGTGCATGGATTTGAAGCGGAACACTACCATGGTGCTCCACTCTCCAGCGATGGGAAGTCGAAGACGGGCCACGGTAATCTCGTTTTACCGTATAAATCCACATGTCGAAAAAACGAAGGGTAAAAAACTTACGAGACCCGATTGAGATTCGGGTTGTCCTTTTTGGGCATTAATCTATCTGTTGGCGGCTGAAAGCTGTCAAAGCCGTAGAACTCATCGAGGCCTTCGTTTTGACAGGTTATGGCTCCCGTAACTCTAAACGAGCCAGAAGTTATGGCCGTCCGAATAATCGATATCTACAGGGTGCAACATCCATGGTGCAAGGTGCAACATCTGTGCGAAATGGCGAAACAGTGCCGTACGACTTTTAGAAATGCGTGCATGGATTTGAAACGGAACACTACCATGGTGCACCACTCTCCAGCGATGGGAAGTCGAAGACGGGCCACGGTAATCCCGTTTTACCGTAAAAATCCACGTGTCGAAAAAACGAAGGGTAAAAAACTTACGAGACCCGATTGAGATTCGGGTTGTCCTTTTTGGGCATTAATCTATCCGTTGACGGCTGAAAGCTGTCAAAGCAGTAGAACTCATCGAGGCCTTCGTTTTGACAGGTTATGGCTCCCGTAACTCTAAACGAGCCAGAAGTTATGGCCATCCGAATAATCGATATCCACAGGGTGCAACATCCACGGTGCAAGGTGCAACATCCGTCTGAAATGGCGAAACAGTGCCGTACGACTTTTAGAAATGTGTGCATGGATTTGAAATGTAATAGTACCATGGTGCACCACTCTCCAGCGATGGGAAGTCGAAGACGGGCCACGGTAATCCCGTTTTACCGTAAAAATCCACGTGTCGAAAAAACGAAGGGTAAAAAACTTACGAGACCCGATTGAGATTCGGTTTGTCCTTTTTGGGCATTAATCTATCCGTTGAAGGCTGAAAGCTGTCAAAGCCATAGAACTCAACGAGGCCTTCATTTTGACAGGTTATGGCTCCCGTAACTCTAAACGAGCCAGAAGTTATGGCCGTCTGAATAATCGATATCTATAGGGTGCAACATCCACGGTGCAAGGTGCAACATCCGTCCGAAATGGCGAAACAGTGCCGTACGACTTTTAGAAATGCGTGCATGGATTTGAAACGGACCATGGTGCACCATTCTCCAGCGATGGGAAGTCGAAGACGGGCCATGGTAATCCTGTTTTACCGTAAAAATCCACGTGTCGAAAAAACGAAGGGTAAAAAACTTACGAGTCCCGATTGAGATTCGGGTTGTCCTTTTTGGGCATTAGTCTATCCATTGATGGCTAAAAGCTATCAAAGCCGTAGAACTCATCGAGGCCTTCGTTTTGACAGGTTATGGCTCCCGTAACTCTAAACGAGCCAGAAGTTATAGCCGTTTGAATAAACAATATCTACAGGGTGCAACATCCACGGTGCAAGGTGCAACATCCGTCCGAAATGGTGAAACAGTACCGTACGGCTTTTAGAAATGCGTGCATGGATTTGAAACGAACAGTACCATGGTGCACCACTCCCCAGCGATGGGAAGTCGAAGACGGGCCACGGTAATCCCGTTTTACCGTAAAAATCCACTTGTCGAAAAAATGAAGGGAAAAAACTTACGAGACCGGATTGAGATTCGGGTTGTCCTTTTTGGGCATTAATCTATCCTTTGACGGGTGTAAGCTGTCAAAGCCATAGAACTCATCGAGGCCTTCGTTTTGACAGGTTATGGCTCCTGTAACTCTAAACGAGCAAGAAGTTATGGCCGTCCGAATAATCGATATCTACAGGGTGCAACATCCACGGTGCAAGGTGCAACATCCGTCCGAAATGGAGAAACAGTGCCGTACGACTTTTAGAAATGTGTGCATGGATTTGAAACAGAACACTACCATGGTGCACCACTCTCCAGCAATGGAAAGTCGGAGGCGGGCCACGGTAATCCCGTTTTACCGTAAAAATCCACGTGTCGAAAAAACGAAGGGTAAAAAACTTACGAGACCCGATTGAGATTCGGGTTGTCCTTTTTGGCATTAATCTATCCGTTGACGGCTGAAAGCTGTCAAAGCCGTAGAACTCATCGAGGCCTTCGTTTTGACAGGTTACGGCTCCCGTAACTCTAAACGATCCAGAAGTTATGGCCGTCCGAATAATCGATATCTAGAGGGTGCAACATCCACGGTGCAAGGTGCAACATCCGTCCGAAATGGCGAAACAGTGTCGTACGACTTTTAGAAATGCACGCATGGATTTGAAACGAAACAGTACCATGGTGCACCACTCTCCAGCGATGGTGTTATCCCATTTTTTGGACAAAACTGGAATATCAATGTTGTGTGCATTCCCATCACGACCGGAACAAGAAGAAGCAGCCAGCAAGCAATACCAGAGCTCATTCGGCACTCATCCCATTCGGTGTGCCTCAGTTCATTCGGCATTCACAACCCAAGGTTCTATTCGGCCAAACTCATTCGGCATTCCCATCCGGCGTTCCCAATGCAAGAGCACATTCGGCACTCCCAAGTATAGAAGCGTTCGGCATTCTCAGACAATATGGCTCACTCGGCAAGGCTCATTCGGTAATACCCCACGCCGAACCAGACCTTCTCCATGGGACGCCGAACCAGACCTCCCTACCACCGAATCACCATCTCCATTTCCCTTCCCACCGAATTTGCTACAACCGAAACACCATCTTCACACCACCGGTCCAACACCATCTCCACCTCACACCGAACCAGTTCCCTCTCCTCCACAACCGGACCAACCTACCACTGGACAACCATCCAGCTACGGCCGAACCAAAGCTTCGCCGAACCAGAAAGTTGCCAGTCCAGATTGCTTCATCCCGGGCCCACCAGCAGCTATGTACTTCCAAGACCCCTGCCCCCTACCTCCTTCTATAAATAGAGGGGCAGGGGTACAACAATGGCAGACAAGTTGGAGAGCTCAAGCCTGGAAGGAACTCTCAAACAACTTTAGATACTTGTAATCAAAGCTTTGTACTTGTAATCTGAAGGAAAAAGGAGAATAACATATAAAGTGGACGTAGGCACGTTCTGGCCGAACCACTATAAATCTGTGTGTCTTTTACAGTTTAGTCCCTGCTTTTCATATATTTGCATAAATCACCCAAATCACTAGGAACAACATAAAATCAACCAACTCATACGACTTTGGGTGTTTGCGGCCATTTTTAACGCAAACATTTTGGTGCTTTCACTGAGAAGAACCAGCTCCCGCTACATCGGATAGAAGTTGAATTTGAAAATCTAAGAGTTCAGATCTAAGAGTTATGACAAGACAAACAAGTAGAAGGCAAAGGCCAGAGAGAAGTGAACACCAAGGAAGTCAAGAGGCTTCCTCAGGAGGGAATCAAGCGTCGATCTTCATCACTAGGGATGAGATGGAGGCCATGATGAGAAGACAAGAAGAGATGATCCAGAACTTACTTCAACAAATTGGGCAAATTGGAGCACAAATCCAAGGAGCAACTGGGGTTCAGAACGGGGCAGGACCATTTGGCGCAGCACCAGAGCTAGGGGGCACTCACGCAGAGCATGTTGATCCGACCCCGGGAAGTGAGATGGGGGCATCCGAACCACCTGGTAGCCATAGAGGAATGAACGTTCAGCCAGGGAGGCATACACATGAAAACTCCCGCGGACTTGGGGGGCAGGTCGAAGGCAGTGAACGAGAACTACAGCTTGGAGACAATGACAGATTAGCAGAGATGGTTAGAAGAGATATGAGAAGCGGTTTAGTAAACAGAGATTTGGAAGATGTGAACAGGAGTCCCTTTTCTTCTGCGATTAGGATGGCTAGGAATCCACCAGAATTTAAGCTACCATCATTGGACATGTACAACGGGAAAACGGACCCCACGGTCCATCTAACGAAGTATATGAGACATATGGAAGTGCTGGGGGCATCAGAGGAGGTTATGGCCCGGTGCTTTCCACTGTATTTGACGGACATTGCAGCGTTATGGTTTAGGCAACTGGAAAGCGGCTCCATAGGAACATGGAAAGATTTAACTGAGAGATTCATGAGGCAATTCAGGGTTCATATTGCAAGACCCAAGAATGTGATGACTTTGGCAACCTTGAAACAGAAAACTGGAGAGACTTTGAGGAGCTTTCTAACGCGATTTAATGCGGCGGCAGCATCAGTGGATCGACCAGATCCATCTATGGTCATGATGGCGGTTGTATCTGGAATAGCTGGTAATACAGAGTTCAAGAATTCATTAACCAAGGACCCGCCTATGAATCTGGGAGAGTTCTATCATGAGGCTGAATAGTTTCTGCGTTTGGAAGACGCTAGTGCAGAAAGAGAGGAAGAAGATGACGTTTACACAATCAAGAACGGAAACCTACCTGGAAAGGGTGCGGAGACTAGCAAAGGAAAAAGAAAGGCTGAGGATAATGATGACAGGACAAAGTGGCTACGAAGAGAGCCACGATTCACTACCTATTCAGAGCTGAATGAGAGTTTGGAACGGATTTATCAGAATACCAAGGGGCAGATTCCGTATCGTAGACCAATGCAAAGGGATCCGACCTCTGACGAAAGAAAATCAGATAAGTTTTGTGTATTTCATGAATTGAATGGTCATAACACTAATGATTGTAGGCATTTGAAGGACGAGGTGGAAGGGCTTATCAGGAACGGTATGCTCCTTCAGTATGTGAGGAGGCGAACTCCAGCGGTGGAGCCAGAGCGACCACCCTCTACATCAGCTAGAGGTGACCCTGGATCAAGGCACCATTTGATTATCCATTGATTGCTTGATTAAAATAACGATGAACAAGTCGTAAGCTTCCACTAAAGCAATTAAATCATTTACACATGTGCGAGATCGCGAACGATCTCCAGGCATGCTCTGAATGATCATTGACTGCTTCGGGATGGGAACTTACACTTTGACATCCTTGCCTTGCTTTTGTTTCGATTTGAACATCTGAATTCTTCCTGTTTGGACATTTCTGCTGTAAGTACTATTGCTTTAACATTTACAATTCCATGGAAAAAATTATTTACTTGTATGCCCGTTGGATCGCGAACGGTCCACGAGCACCTATTGCATGGCAACGAACTGCCGAAGTCTTTGATTCGAAAACTCCCCCAAACAATAACTCCAACACTGATAATATTAAGTCCCCCCCGGTCACACTCATTCGCCTCGAACGGCACCCGACTTCGAACAGTCACAAATCGCCTCGAACGGCACCCGACTTCGAACAGTCACAACTCGCCTCGAACGGCACCCGATCGCGAACGATCACAACTCGCCTCGAACGGCACCACTCGCCTCGAACGGCACAACTCGCCTCGAACGGCACAACTCATCTTACCTCAAATGGCTCGATCGCGAACGGTCGTCATTTGAGGTCCGCCACCTGATCACTGACTGTTACACCTTATCTCGAATGGCTTGATCGCGAACGGTCGTCATTTGAGGACCGCCACTTGACCGCGCACTGTCGCACCTTACCTCGAATGACTTGATCACGAACGATCGTCATTTGAAGTTAGGCGCTTGACCCTGAACGGTCACATTTCATCACAAATAGCTCGGTCTCGAACGATCGACGCGTGGACTTACAGGCTCGACCGCGCACTGTCGCACTTGACCTCAAATGACTCGATCCCGAACGGTCGTCATTTGAAGTTAAGCGCTTGACCTTGAACGGTCACATTTCACTGCAGATGACTCGATCCCGAACGATCGACGCACGGATTTATGCGCTTGACCGCGAACGGTCGCACTTCACCTCAAATGACTCGATCGCGAACGGTCGTCACTTGAAGTTAGGCGCTTGACCATGAACGGCCGCGCTTCATCCTAAATAGCTCGATCCCGAACGGTCGTCATTTGGGGTCATGTAAACCTATCAAATTCTTTACAGGTTGATGACAGGATATGAACATCCGGCTCATGGCATTACAAAACACGCCTTCCTACCGCAAGGCATATTTTGGGGGGCAAAGTGTTATCCCATTTTTTGGA
This sequence comes from Allium cepa, assembly GCA_030765085.1. Lineage (NCBI taxonomy): Eukaryota > Viridiplantae > Streptophyta > Magnoliopsida > Asparagales > Amaryllidaceae > Allium > Allium cepa. Next base: position 27,915,132 of record CM060934.1, on the reverse strand, counting down.
CAAAACTGGAATATCAATGTTGTGTGCATTCCCATCACGACCGGAACAAGAAGAAGCAGCCAGCAAGCAATACCAGAGCTCATTTGGCACTCATCCCATTCGGTGTGCCTCAGTTCATTCGGCATTCACAACCCAAGGTTCTATTCGGCCAAACTCATTCGGCATTCCCATCCGGCGTTCCCAATGCAAGAGCACATTCGGCACTCCCAAGTATAGAAGCGTTCGGCATTCTCAGACAATATGGCTCACTCGGCAAGGCTCATTCGGTAATACCCCACGCCGAACCAGACCTTCTCCATGGGACGCCGAACCAGACCTCCCTACCACCGAATCACCATCTCCATTTCCCTTCCCACCGAATTTGCTACAACCGAAACACCATCTTCACACCACCGGTCCAACACCATCTCCACCTCACACCGAACCAGTTCCCTCTCCTCCACAACCGGACCAACCTACCACCGGACAACCATCCAGCTACGGCCGAACCAAAGCTTCGCCGAACCAGAAAGTTGCCAGTCCAGATTGCTTCATCCCGGGCCCACCAGCAGCTATGTACTTCCAAGACCCCTGCCCCCTACCTCCTTCTATAAATAGAGGGGCAGGGGTACAACAATGGCAGACAAGTTGGAGAGCTCAAGCCTGGAAGGAACTCTCAAACAACTTTAGATACTTGTAATCAAAGCTTTGTACTTGTAATCTGAAGGAAAAAGGAGAATAACATATAAAGTGGACGTAGGCACGTTCTGGCCGAACCACTATAAATCTGTGTGTCTTTTACAGTTTAGTCCCTGCTTTTCATATATTTGCATAAATCACCCAAATCACTAAGAACAACATAAAATCAACCAACTCATACGAATTTGGGTGTTTGCGGCCATTTTTTACGCAAACAGATGGTAAGTCGAAGACGGGCCACGGTAAACCCGTTTTACCGTAAAAATCCACGTGTCGAAAAAACGAAGGGTTAAAAACTTACGAGACCCGATTGAGATTCGGGTTGTTCTTTTTGGGCATTAATCTATCCGTTGATGGCTGAAAGCAATCAAAGCCGTAGAACTCATCGAGGCCTTTCTTTTGACAGGTTATGGCTCCCGTAACTCTAAACGATCCAGAAGTTATGGCCGTCCGAATAATCGATATCTACACGGTGCAAGGTGCAACATCCGTCCGAAATGGCGAAACAGTGCCGTACGACTTTTAGAAATGTGTGCATGGATTTGAAACGGAACAGTACCATGGTGCACCACTCTCCAGCGATTGGAAGTCGAAGACGGGCCACGGTAATCCCGTTTTACCGTAAAAATCCACGTGTCGAAAAAACGAAGGGTAAAAAACATACGAGACCCGATCGAGATTCGGGTTGTCCTTTTTGGGCATTAATCTATCCGTTGACGGCTGAAAGCTGTCAAACCATAGAACTAATCGAGGCCTTCGTTTTGACAGGTTATGGCTCCCGTAGCTCTAAACGAGCCAGAAGTTATGGCCGTCCAAATAATCGATATCTACAGTGTGCAACATCCACGGTGCAAGGTGCAACATCCGTCCGAAATGGCGAAACAGTGCTGTACGACATTTAGAAATGCAGGCATGGATTTGAAACGGAACAGTACCATGGTGCACCACTCTCCAGCGATGGGAAGTCGAAGACGGGCCACGGTAATCCTGTTTTACCGTAAAAATCCACGTGTCGAAAAAACGAAGTGTAAAAAACTTACGAGACCCGATTGAGATTCGGGTTGTCCTTTTTGGGCATTAATCTATCCGTTGACGGATGAAAGCTGTCTAATCCATAGAACTCATCGAGGCCTTCATTTTGACAGGTTCTGGCTCCCGTAACTTTAAACGAGCCAGAAGTTATGGCCGTCCGAATAATCGATATCTACAGGGTGCAACATCCACGGTGAAAGGTGCAACATCCGTCCTAAATGGCGAAACAGTGCCGTACGACTTTTAGAAATGTGTGCATGGATTTGAAACGGAACAGTACCATGGTGCACCACTCTCCAGCGAAGGGAAGTCGAAGACGGGCCACGGTAATCCTGTTTTACCGTAAAAATCCACGTGTCGAAAAAACGAAGGTTTAAAAACTTAAGAGATCCGATTGAGATTCGGGTTGTCCTTTTTGGGCATTAATCTATCCGTTGACGGCTGAAAGCAGTCAAAGACGTAGAACTCATCGAGGCCTTCGTTTTGACAGGTTATGTCGCCCGTAAATCTAAACGAGCCAGTAGTTATGGAACAGTACCATAGTGCACCACTCTCCAGCGATGGGAAGTCGAAGAGATTCGGGTTGTCCTTTTTGGGCATTAATCTATCCGTTGACGGCTGAAAGCAGTCAAAGCCGTAGAACTCATATAGGCCTTCGTTTTGACAGGTTATGGCTCCCGTAACTCTAAACGAGCCAGAAGTTATGGCCGTCCGAATAATCGATATCTACAGGGTGCAACATCCACGGTGCAAGGTGCAATATCCGTCCGAAATGGCGAAACAGTGCCGTACGACTTTTAGAAATGCATGCATGCATTTGAAATGGAACAGTACCATGGTGCACCATTCTCCAGCGATGGGAAGTCGAAGACGGGCCACGGTAATCCCGTTTTACCGTAAAAATCCACGTGTCGAAAAAACGAAGGGTAAAAAACTTACGAGACCTGATCGGGATTCGGGTTGTCCTTTTTGGGCATTAATCTATCCGTTGACGGCTGAAAGTTGTCATAGCCGTAGAACTCATCAAGGCCTTCGTTTTGACAGGTTATGGCTCATGTAACTCTAAACGAGCCAGAAGTTATGGCCGTCCGAATAATCAATATCTACAGGGTGCAACATCCACGGTGCAATGTGCAACATCCATCCGAAATGGCGAAACAGTGCCGTACGACTTTTAGAAATGCGTGCATGGATTTGAAACGGAACAGTACCATGGTGCACCACTCTCCAGCGATGTGAAGTCGAAGACGGGCCACGGTAATCCTGTTTTACCGTAAAAATCCACGTGTCGAAAAAACGAAGGGTAAAAAACTTACGAGACCCGATTGAGATTCGGGTTGTCCTTTTTGGGCATTAATCTATCCGTTGACGGCTGAAAGCTGTCAAAGCCATAGAACACATCGAGGCCTTCGTTTTGACAGGTTATGGCTCCCGTAACTCTAAACGAGCCAGAAGATATGGCCGTCCGAATAATCGATATCTACAGGGTGCAACATCCACGGTGCAAGGTGCAACATCCGTCCGAAATGGCGAAACAGTGCCGTACGACTTTTAGAAATGCGTGCATGGATTTGAAACGGAACAATACCATGGTGCACCACTCTCCAGCGATGTGAAGTCGAAGACGGGCCACGGTAATCCTGTTTTACCGTAAAAATCCACGTGTCGAAAAAACGAAGGGTAAAAAACATACGAGAGCCGATCGAGATTCGGGTTGTCCTTTTTGGGCATTAATCTATCCGTTGACGGCTGAAAGCTGTCAAAGCCGTAGAACACATCGAGGCCTTCGTTTTGACAGGTTATGGCTCCCGTAACTCTAAACGAGCCAGAAGATATGGCCGTCCGAATAATCGATATCTACAGGGTGCAACATCCATGGTGCAAGGTGCAACATCCGTCCGAAATGGCGAAACAGTGTCGTACGACTTTTAGAAATGCATGCATGCATTTGAAACGGAACACTACCATGGTGCACCACTCTCCAGCGATTGGAAGTCAAAGACGGGCCACGGTAGTCCCGTTTTACCGTAAAAATACACGTGTCGAAAAAACGAAGGGTAAAAAACATACGAGAGCCGATCGAGATTCGGGTTGTCCTTTTTGGGCATTAATCTATCCGTTGACGGCTGAAAGCTGTCAAAGCCGTAGAACTCATCTAGGCCTTCGTTTTGACAGGTTATGGCTCCGGTAACTCTAAACGAGTCAGAAGTTATGGCCGTCCGGATAATCGATATCTACAGGGTGCAACATCCACGGTGCACGGTGCAACATCCGTCCGAAATGGCGAAATAGTGTCGTACGACTTTTAGAAATGCATGCATGCATTTGAAACGGAACACTACCATGGTGCACCACTCTCCAGCGATTGGAAGTCAAAGACGGGCCACGGTAGTCCCGTTTTACCGTAAAAATACACGTGTCGAAAAAACGAAGGGTAAAAAACTTACGAGACCCGATCGAGATTCGGGTTGTCCTTTATGGGCATTAATCTATCCGTTGGCGGCTGAAAGCTGTCAAAGCCGTAGAACTCATCGAGGCCTTCATTTTGACAGGTTATGGCTCCCGTAACTCTAAACGAGCCAGAAGTTATGGCCGTTTGAATAATCGATATCTACAGGGTGCAACATCCGTCCGAAATGGCGAAACTGTGCCGTACGACTTTTAGAAATGCGTGCATGAATTTGAAACGGAACAGTACCATGGTGCACCACTCTCCAACGATGGGAAGTCGAAGACGGGCCACGGTAATCCCGTTTTACCGTAAAAATCCGCGTGTCGAAAAAACGAAGGGTAAAAAACTTACGAGACCCGATCGAGATTCGGGTTGTCCTTTTTGGGCATTAATCTATCCGTTGACGGCTAAAACTTGTCAAAGCCGTAGAACTCATCTAGGCCTTCATTTTGACAAGTTATGGCTCCCGTAAATCTAACCGAGCCAGAAGTTATGGCCATCCGAATAATCGATATCTACAAGGTGCAACATCCACGGTGCAAGGTGCAACATCCGTCCAAAATGGAGAAACGGTGACTTACGACTTTTAGAAATGCGTGCATGGATTTGAAATGAAACAGTACCATGGTGCACCACTCTTTAGCGATGGGAAGTCGAAGACGGGCCAAGGTAATCCTGTTTTACCGTAAAAATCCACGTGTCGAAAAAACGAAGGGTAAAAAACTTACGAGACCCGATTGAGATTCGGGTTGTCCTTTTTGGGCATTAATCTATCCGTTGATGGCTGAAAGCTGTCAAAGCCGTAGAACTCATCGAGGCCTTTGTTTTGACAGGTTATGGCTCCTGTAACTCTAAACGAGCCAGAAGTTATGGCCGTCCGAATAATCGATATCTACAGGGTGCAACATCCACGGTGCAAGGTGCAGCATCCGTCCGAAATGGCGAAACAGTGTCGTACAACTTTTAGAAATGCGTGCATGGATTTGAAACGGAACAGTACTATGGTGCACCACTCTCCAGCGATGGGAAGTCGAAGACGGGCCACGGTAATCCTGTTTTACCGTAAAAATCCACGTGTCGAAAAAACGAAGGGTAAAAAACTTACGAGGCCCGATTGAGATTCGGGTTGTCCTTTTTGGGCATTAATCTATCCGTTGACGGCTGAAAGCTGTCAAAGCCGTAGAACTCATCTAGGCCTTCGTTTTGACAGGTTATGGCTCCCGTAACTCTAAACGAGTCAGAAGTTATGGCCGTCCGGATAATCGATATCTATAGGGTGCAACATCCACGGTGCACGGTGCAACATCCGTCCGAAATGGCGAAATAGTGCCGTACGACCTTTAGAAATGCATGCATGCATTTGAAACGGAACACTACCATGGTGCACCACTCTCCAGCGATGGAAAGTCGAAGACGGGCCACGGTTGTCCCGTTTTACCGTAAAAATCCACGTGTCGAAAAAACGAAGGGTAAAAAACTTACGAGACCCGATCCAGATTCGGGTTGTCCTTTTTGGGCATTAATCTATCCGTTGGCGGCTAAAAGCTGTCAAAGCCGTAGAACTCATCGAGGCCTTCATTTTGACAGGCTATGGCTCCCGTAACTCTAAACGAGCCAGAAGTTATGGCTGTTTGAATAATCGATATCTACAGGGTGCAACATCCGTCCGAAATGGCGAAACTGTGCCGTACGACTTTTAGAAATGCGTGCATGAATTTGAAACGGAACAGTACCATGGTGCACCACTCTCCAACGATGGGAAGTCGAAGACGGGCCACGGTAATCCCGTTTTACCGTAAAAATCCACGTGTCGAAAAAACGAAGGGTAAAAAACTTACGAGACCCGATCGAGATTCGGATTGTCCTTTTTGGGCATTAATCTATCCGTTGACGGCTAAAACTTGTCAAAGCCGTAGAACTCGTCTAGGCCTTCATTTTGACAAGTTATGGCTCCCGTAACTCTAAACGGGCCAGAAGTTATGGCCATCCGAATAATCGATATCTACAAGGTGCAACATCCCCGGTGCAAGGTGCAACATCCGTCCGAAATGGAGAAACGGTGACTTACGACTTTTAGAAATGCGTGCATGGATTTGAAATGAAACAGTACCATGGTGCACCACTCTCCAGCGATGGGAAGTCGAAGACGGGCCACGGTAATCCTGTTTTACCGTAAAAATCCACGTGTCGAAAAAACGAAGGGTAAAAAACTTACGAGACCCGATTGAGATTCGGGTTGTCCTTTTTGGGCATTAATCTATCCGTTGACGGCTGAAAGCTGTCAAAGCCGTAGAACTCATCGAGGCCTTCGTTTTGACAGGTTATGGCTCCTGTAACTCTAAACGAGCCAGAAGTTATGGCCGTCCGAATAATCGATATCTACAGGGTGCAACATCCACGGGGCAAGGTGCAGCATCCGTCCGAAATGGAGAAACAGTGTCGTACAACTTTTAGAAATGCGTGCATGGATTTGAAACGGAACAGTACTATGGTGCACCACTCTCCAGCGATGGGAAGTCGAAGACGGGCCACGGTAATCCTGTTTTACCGTAAAAATCCACGTGTCGAAAAAACGAAGGGTAAAAAACTTACGAGGCCCGATTGAGATTCGGGTTGTTCTTTTTGGGCATTAATCTATCCGTTGATGGCTGAAAGCTGTCAAAGCCGTAGAAATCATCGAGGCCTTCGTTTTGAAAGGTTATGGCTCCCGTAACTCTAAACGAGCCAGAAGTTATGGCCGTCCGAATAATCGATATCTACAGGGTGCAACAACCACGGTGCAAGGTGCAACATCCGTCCGAAATGGCGAAACAGTGACTTACGATTTTTAGAAATGCATGCATGGATTTGAAACGGAACAGTACTATGGTGCACCACTCTCCAGCGATGGGAAGTCGAAAACGGGCCACGGTAATCCTGTTTTACCGTAAAAATCCACGTGTCGAAAAAACGAAGGGTAAAAAACTTACGAGACCCGATTGAGATTCGGGTTGTCCTTTTTGGGCATTAATCTATCCGTTGACGGCTGAAAGCTGTCAAAGCCGTAGAACTCATCGAGGCCTTCGTTTTGACAGGTTATGGCTTCTGTAACTCTAAACGAGCCAGAAGTTATGGCCGTCCGAATAATCGATATCTACAGGGTGCAACATCCATGGTGCAAGGTGCAACATCCGTCCGAAATGGCGAAACAGTACCGTACGTCTTTTAGAAATGTGTGCATGGATTTGAAACGGAACACTACCATGGTGCACCACTCTCCAGTAATGGGAAGTCGAAGACGAGCCATGGTAATCCCGTTTTACCATAAAAATCCACGTGTCGAAAAAACGAAGGGTAAAAAACTTACGAGACCCGATTGAGATTCGGGTTGTCCTTCTTGGGCATTAATCTATCCGTTTACGGCTGAAAGCTGTCAAAGCCGTAGAACTCATCGAGGCCTTCGTTTTGACAGGTTATGGCTCCCGTAACTCTAAACGAGCCAGAAGTTATGGCCGTCCGAATAATCGATATCTATAGGGTGCAACATCCACGGTGCAAGGTGCAACATCCGTCTGAAATGGCGAAACAGTGCCGTACGACTTTTAGAAATGCGTGCATGGATTTGAAACGGAACAGTACTATGGTGCACCACTCTCCAGCGATGGGAAGTCGAAGACGGGCCAAGGCAATCCTGTTTTACCGTAAAAATCCACGTGTCGAAAAAACGAAGGGTAAAAAACTTACGAGACCCGATTGAGATTCGGGTTGTCCTTTTTGGGCATTGATCTATCCGTTGGCGGCTAAAAGCTGTCAAAGCCGTAGAACTCATCGAGGCCTTCATTTTGACAGGCTATGGCTCCCGTAACTCTAAACGAGCCAGAAGTTATGGCTGTTTGAATAATCGATATCTACAGGGTGCAACATCCGTCCGAAATGGCGAAACTGTGCCGTACGACTTTTAGAAATGCGTGCATGAATTTGAAACGGAACAGTACCATGGTGCACCACTCTCCAACGATGGGAAGTCGAAGACGGGCCACGGTAATCCCGTTTTACCGTAAAAATCCACGTGTCGAAAAAACGAAGGGTAAAAAACTTACGAGACCCGATCGAGATTCGGATTGTCCTTTTTGGGCATTAATCTATCCGTTGACGGCTAAAACTTGTCAAAGCCGTAGAACTCGTCTAGGCCTTCATTTTGACAAGTTATGGCTCCCGTAACTCTAAACGGGCCAGAAGTTATGGCCATCCGAATAATCGATATCTACAAGGTGCAACATCCCCGGTGCAAGGTGCAACATCCGTCCGAAATGGAGAAACGGTGACTTACGACTTTTAGAAATGCGTGCATGGATTTGAAATGAAACAGTACCATGGTGCACCACTCTCCAGCGATGGGAAGTCGAAGACGGGCCACGGTAATCCTGTTTTACCGTAAAAATCCACGTGTCGAAAAAACGAAGGGTAAAAAACTTACGAGACCCGATTGAGATTCGGGTTGTCCTTTTTGGGCATTAATCTATCCGTTGACGGCTGAAAGCTGTCAAAGCCGTAGAACTCATCGAGGCCTTCGTTTTGACAGGTTATGGCTCCTGTAACTCTAAACGAGCCAGAAGTTATGGCCGTCCGAATAATCGATATCTACAGGGTGCAACATCCACGGGGCAAGGTGCAGCATCCGTCCGAAATGGAGAAACAGTGTCGTACAACTTTTAGAAATGCGTGCATGGATTTGAAACGGAACAGTACTATGGTGCACCACTCTCCAGCGATGGGAAGTCGAAGACGGGCCACGGTAATCCTGTTTTACCGTAAAAATCCACGTGTCGAAAAAACGAAGGGTAAAAAACTTACGAGGCCCGATTGAGATTCGGGTTGTTCTTTTTGGGCATTAATCTATCCGTTGATGGCTGAAAGCTGTCAAAGCCGTAGAAATCATCGAGGCCTTCGTTTTGAAAGGTTATGGCTCCCGTAACTCTAAACGAGCCAGAAGTTATGGCCGTCCGAATAATCGATATCTACAGGGTGCAACAACCACGGTGCAAGGTGCAACATCCGTCCGAAATGGCGAAACAGTGACTTACGATTTTTAGAAATGCATGCATGGATTTGAAACGGAACAGTACTATGGTGCACCACTCTCCAGCGATGGGAAGTCGAAAACGGGCCACGGTAATCCTGTTTTACCGTAAAAATCCACGTGTCGAAAAAACGAAGGGTAAAAAACTTACGAGACCCGATTGAGATTCGGGTTGTCCTTTTTGGGCATTAATCTATCCGTTGACGGCTGAAAGCTGTCAAAGCCGTAGAACTCATCGAGGCCTTCGTTTTGACAGGTTATGGCTTCTGTAACTCTAAACGAGCCAGAAGTTATGGCCGTCCGAATAATCGATATCTACAGGGTGCAACATCCATGGTGCAAGGTGCAACATCCGTCCGAAATGGCGAAACAGTACCGTACGTCTTTTAGAAATGTGTGCATGGATTTGAAACGGAACACTACCATGGTGCACCACTCTCCAGTAATGGGAAGTCGAAGACGAGCCATGGTAATCCCGTTTTACCATAAAAATCCACGTGTCGAAAAAACGAAGGGTAAAAAACTTACGAGACCCGATTGAGATTCGGGTTGTCCTTCTTGGGCATTAATCTATCCGTTTACGGCTGAAAGCTGTCAAAGCCGTAGAACTCATCGAGGCCTTCGTTTTGACAGGTTATGGCTCCCGTAACTCTAAACGAGCCAGAAGTTATGGCCGTCCGAATAATCGATATCTATAGGGTGCAACATCCACGGTGCAAGGTGCAACATCCGTCTGAAATGGCGAAACAGTGCCGTACGACTTTTAGAAATGCGTGCATGGATTTGAAACGGAACAGTACTATGGTGCACCACTCTCCAGCGATGGGAAGTCGAAGACGGGCCAAGGCAATCCTGTTTTACCGTAAAAATCCACGTGTCGAAAAAACGAAGGGTAAAAAACTTACGAGACCCGATTGAGATTCGGGTTGTCCTTTTTGGGCATTGATCTATCCGTTGACGGCTGAAAGCTGTCAAAGCCGTAGAACTCATCGAGGCCTTTGTTTTGACAAGTTATGGCTCCCGTAACTCTAAACGAGCCAGAAGTTATGGCTGTCCGAATAATCGATATCTACAGGGTGCAACATCCATGGTGCAAGGTTCAACATCCGTCCGAAATGGCGAAACAGTGGCGTACGACTTTTAGAAATGCATGCATGGATTTGAAACGGAACAGTACTATGGTGCACCACTCTCCAGCGATGGGAAGTCGAAGACGGGCCATGGTAATCCCGTTTTACCGTAAAAATCCACGTGTCGAAAAAACGAAGGGTAAAAAACTTACGAGAACCGATTGAGATTAGGGTTTTCCTTTTTGGGCATTAATCTATCCGTTGATGGCTGAAAGCTGTCAAAGCCGTAGAACTCATCGAGGCCTTCGTTTTGACAGGTTATGGCTCCCGTTACTCTAAACGAGCCAGAAGTTATGGCCGTCCGAATAATCGATATCTACAGGGTGCAACATCCACGGTGCAAGGTGCAACATCCGTCCGAAATGGCGAAACGGTGTCGTACGACTTTTAGAAATGCGTGCATGGATTTGAAACGGAACAGTACTATGGTGCACCACACTCCAGCGATGGGAAGTCAAAGATGGGCCACGGTAATCCTGTTTTACCGTAAAAATCCACGTGTCGAAAAAACGAAGGGTAAAAAACTTACGAGACCCGATTGAGATTCGGGTTGTCCTTTTTGGGCATTAATCTATCCGTTGACGGCTGAAAGCTGTCAAAGCCGTAGAACTCATCGAGGCCTTCGTTTTGACAGGTTATGGCTCCCGTAAATCTAAACGAGCCAGAAGTTATGGCCGTCCGAATAATCGATATCTACAGGGTGCAACATCCATGGTGTAAGGTGCAAAATCCGTCCGAAATGGCGAAACAGTGCCGTACGACTTTTAGAAATGCGTGCATGGATTTGAAACGGAACACTACCATAGTGCACCACTCTCCAGCGATGGAAAGTCGAAGACGAGCCATGGTAATCCCGTTTTACCGTAAAAATCCACGTGTCGAAAAAACGAAGGGTAAAAAACTTACGAGACCCGATTGAGATTCGGGTTGTCCTTTTTGGGCATTAATCTATCCGTTGGCGGCTGAAAGCTGTCAAAGCCGTAGAACTCATCGAGGCCTTCGTTTTGACAGGTTATGGCTCCCGTAACTCTAAACGAGCCAGAAGTTATGGCCGTTCGAATAATCGATATCTACAGGGTGCAACATCCACGGTGCAATGTGCAACATCCGTCCGAAATGGCGAAACAGTGCCGTACGACTTTTAGAAATGCGTGCATGGATTTGAAACGGAATAGTATCACGGTGCACCACTTTCCAACGATGGTAAGTTGAAGACGGGCCACGGTAATCCCGTTTTACCGTAAAAATCCACGTGTCGAAAAAACGAAGGTTTAAAAACTTACGAGATCCGATTGAGATTCGGGTTGTCCTTTTTGGACATTAATCTATCCGTTGGCGGCTGAAAGCTGTCAAAGCCATAGAACTCGTCGAGGCCTTCGTTTTGACAGGTTATGGCTCCCGTAACTCTAAACGAGCCAGAAGTTATGGCCGTCCGAATAATCGATATCTACAGGGTGCAACATCCACGGTGCAAGGTGCAACATCCGTCTGAAATGGTGAAACAGTGCCGTACGACTTTTAGAAATGCGTGCATGCATTTGAAATGGAACATTACCATGGTGCACCACTCTCCAGCGACGGGAAGTCTAAGACGGGCCACGGTAATCCCGTTTTACCGTAAAAATCCACGTGTCGAAAAAACGAAGGGTAAAAAACTTACGAGACCCGATCGAGATTCGGGTTGTCCTTTTTGGGCATTAATCTATCCGTTGACGGCTGAAAGCTGTCAAAGCCGTAGAACTCATCGAGGCCTTCGTTTTGAAAGGTTATGGCTCCCGTAACTCTACACGAGCCAGAAGTTATGGCCGTCTGAATAATCGATATCTACAGGGTGCAACATCCACGGTGCAAGGTGCAACATCCGTCCGAAATGGCGAAACAGCGTCGTACGACTTTTAGAAATGCGTGCATGGATTCGAAATGGAACACTACCATGGTGCACCACTCTCCAGCGATGGAAAGTCGAAGACGGGCCACGGTAATCCCGTTTTACCGTAAAATTCCATGTGTCGAAAAAACGAAGGGTAAAAAACTTACGAGACCCGATTGAGATTCGGGTTGTCCTTTTTGGGCATTAATCTATCAGTTGACGGCTGAAAGCTTTTAAAGCCGTAGAACTCATCGAGGCCTTCGTTTTGACAGGTTTTGGCTTCCGTAACTCTAAACGAGCCAAAAGTTATGGCCGTCCGAATAATCGATATCTACAGGGTGCAACATCCACGGTGCAAGGTGCAACATCCGTCCGAAATGGCGAAACAGTGCCGTACGACTTTTAGAAATGCGTGCATGGATTTGAAACGGAACACTACCATGGTTCACCACTCTCCAGCGATGGAAAGTCGAAGACGGGCCACAGCAATCCCGTTTTACCGTAAAAATCCACGTGTCGAAAAAACGAAGGGTAAAAAACTTACGAGACCCGATTTAGATTCGGGTTGTCCTTTTCGGCATTAATCTATCCGTTGACGGCTGAAAGCTGTCAAAACCGTAGAACTCATCGAGGCCTTCGTTTTGACAGGTTATGGCTCCCGTAACTCTAAACGAGCCAGAATTTATGGCCGTCCGAATAATCGATATCTACAGGGTGCAACATCCACGGTGCAAGGTGCAACATTCGTCCGAAATAGCGAAACAGTGCCGTACGACTTTTAGAAATGCGTGCATGGATTTGAAACGAACAGTACCATGGTGCACCACTCCCCAGTGATGGGAAGTCGAAGACGGGCCACGGTAATCCCATTTTACCGTAAAAATCCACGTGTCGAAAAAACGAAGGGTAAAAAACTTACGAGACCCGATTGAGATTCGGGTTGTCCTTTTTGGGCATTAATCTATCCGTTCACGGCTGAAAGCTATCAAAGCCATAGAACTCATCGAGGCCTTCGTTTTGACAGGTTTTGGCTTCCGTAACTCTAAACGAGCCAGAAGTTATGGCCGTCCGAATAATCGATATCTACAGGGTGCAACATCCACGGTGCAAGGTGCAACATCCGTCCGAAATGGCGAAACAGTGCGTACGACTTTTAGATATGCGTGCATGGATTTGAAACGGAACACTACCATGGTGCACCACTCTCCAGCGATGGAAAGTCGAAGACGGGCCACGGCAATCCCGTTTTACCGTAAAAATCCACGTGTCGAAAAAACGAAGGGTAAAAAACTTACGAGACCCGATTTAGATTCGGGTTGTCCTTTTTCGGCATTAATCTATCCGTTGACGGCTGAAAGCTGTCAAAGCCGTAGAACTCATCGAGGCCTTCGTTTTGACAGGTTATGGCTCCCGTAACTCTAAACGAGCCAGAAGTTATGGCCGTCTGAATAATCGATATCTACAGGGTGCAACATCCACGGTGCAAGGTGCAACATCCGTCCAAAATGGAGAAACAGTGCCGTACGACTTTTAAAAATGCGTGCATGGATTTGAAACGGAACACTACCATGGTGCAACACTCCCTAGCGATGGAAAGTCGAAGACGGGCCACGGTAATCCCATTTTACCGTAAAAATCCACGTGTCGAAAAAACGAAGGGTAAAAAACTTACGAGACCCGATTGAGATTCGGGTTGTCCTTTTTGGGCATTAATCTATCCGTTCACGGCTGAAAGCTATCAAAGCCATAGAACTCATCGAGGCCTTCGTTTTGACAGGTTATGGCTCCCGTAACTCTAAACGAGCCAGAAGTTATGGCCGTCCGAATAATCAATATCTACAAGGTGCAACATCCACGGTGCAAGGTGCAACATCCGTCCGAAATGGCGAAACAGTGCCGTACGACTTTTAGAAATGCGTGCATGGATTAGAAACGGAATAGTACCATGGTGCACCACTCTCCAGCAATGGAAGTCGAAGACGGGCCACGGTAATCCTGTTTTACCGTAAAAATCCACGTGTCGAAAAAACGAAGGGTAAAAAACTTACGAGACCCGATTGAGATTCGGGTTGTCCTTTTTGGGCATTAATCTATCCGTTGATGGCTAAAAGCTATCAAAGCCGTAGAACTCATCGAGGCCTTCGTTTTGACAGGTTATGGCTCCCGTAACTCTAAACGAGCCAGAAGTTATGGCCGTTTGAATAATCGATATCTACAGGGTGCAACATCCACGGTGCAAGGTGCAACATCCGTCCGAAATGGCGAAACAGTGCCGTACGACTTTTAGAAATGCGTGCATGGATTTGAAATGGAACACTACCATGGTGAACCACTCTCCAGCGATGGAAAGTCGAAGACGGGCCACGGCAATCCCGTTTTACCGTAAAAATCCACGTGTCGAAAAAACGAAGGGTAAAAAACTTACGAGACCCGATTTAGATTCGGGTTGTCCTTTTTCGGCATTAATCTATCCGTTGACGGCTGAAAGCTGTCAAAGCTGTAGAACTCATCGAGGCCTTCGTTTTGACAGGTTATGGCTCCCGTAACTCTAAACGAGCCAGAAGTTATGGCCGTCCGAATAATCGATATCTACAGGGTGCAACATCCACGGTGCAAGGTGCAACATCCGTCCGAAATGGCGAAACAGTGCCGTACGACTTTTAAAAATGCGTGCATGGATTTGAAACGGAACACTACCATGGTGCAACACTCCCTAGCGATGGAAAGTCGAAGACGGGCCACGGTAATCCCATTTTACCGTAAAAATCCACGTGTCGAAAAAACGAAGGGTAAAAAACTTACGAGACCCGATTGAGATTCGGGTTGTATTTTTTGGGCATTAATCTATCCGTTCACGGCTGAAAGCTATCAAAGCCATAGAACTCATCGAGGCCTTCGTTTTGACAGGTTTTGGCTTCCGTAACTCCAAACGAGCCAGAAGTTATGGCCGTCCGAATAATCGATATCTACAGGGTGCAACATCCACGGTGCAAGGTGCAACATCCGTCCGAAATGGCGAAACAGTGCCGTACGACTTTTAGAAATGTGTGCATGGATTTGAAACGGAACACTACCATGGTGCACCACTCTCCAGCGATGGAAAGTCGAAGACGGGCCACGGCAATCCCGTTTTACCGTAAAAATCCACGTGTCGAAAAAACGAAGGGTAAAAAACTTACGAGGCCCGATTTAGATTCGGGTTGTCCTTTTTGGCATTAATCTATCCGTTGACGGCTGAAAGCTGTCAAAGCCGTAGAACTCATCGAGCCCTTCGTTTTGACAGGTTATGGGTCCCGTAACTCTAAACGAGCCAGAAGTTATGGCCGTCCGAATAATCGATATCTACAGGGTGCAACATCCACGGTGCAAGGTGCAACATCCGTCCGAAATGGCGAAACAGTGCCGTACGACTTTTAAAAATGCGTGCATGGATTTGAAACGGAACACTACCATGGTGCAACACTCCCTAGCGATGGAAAGTCGAAGACGGGCCACGGTAATCCCATTTTACCGTAAAAATTCACGTGTCGAAAAAACGAAGGGTAAAAAACTTACGAGACCCGATTGAGATTCGGGTTGTCCTTTTTGGGCATTAATCTATCCGTTCACGGCTGAAAGCCATCAAAGCCATAGAACTCATCGAGGCCTTCGTTTTGACAGGTTATGGCTCCCGTAACTCTAAACGAGCCAGAAGTTATGGCCGTCCGAATAATCAATATCTACAAGGTGCAACATCCACGGTGCAAGGTGCAACATCCGTCCGAAATGCGAAACAGTGCCGTACGACTTTTAGAAATGCGTGCATGGATTTGAAACGGAATAGTACCATGGTGCACCACTCTCCAGCAATGGAAGTCGAAGACGGGCCACGGTAATCCTGTTTTACCGTAAAAATCCACGTGTCGAAAAAACGAAGGGTAAAAAACTTACGAGACCCGATTGAGATTCGGGTTGTCCTTTTTGGGCATTAATCTATCCGTTGACGGCTAAAAGCTATCAAAGCCGTAGAACTCATCAAGGCCTTCGTTTTGACAGGTTATGGCTCCCGTAACTCTAAACGAGCCAGAAGTTATGGCCGTTTGAATAATCGATATCTACAGGGTGCAACATCCACGGTGCAAGGTGCAACATCCGTCCGAAATGGTGAAACAGTGCCGTACGACTTTTAGAAATGCGTGCATGGATTTGAAACGGAACAATACCATGGTGCACCACTCTCCAGCGATGGGAAGTCGAAGACGGGCCACGGTAATCCTGTTTTACCGTAAAAATCCACGTGTCGAAAAAACCAAGGGTAAAAAACTTACGAGACCCGATTGAGATTCGAGTTGTCCTTTTTGGGCATTAATCTATCCGTTGACGGCTGAAAGCTATCAAAGCCATAGAACTCATCGAGGCCTTCGTTTTGAAAGGTTATGGCTCCCATAACTCTAAACGAGCCAGAAGTTATGGCCGTCCGAATAATCGATATCTACAGGGTGCAACATCCACGCTACAAGGTGCAACATCCGTCCGAAATGGCGAAACAGTGCCGTACGACTTTTAGAAATGCGTGCATGGATTTGAAACGGAACACTACCATGGTGCACCACTCTCCAGCGATGGGAAGTCGAAGACGAGCCACGGTAACCCCGTTTTACCGTAAAAATCCACGTGTCGAAAAAATGAAGGGTAAAAAACTTACGAGACCCGAATGAGTTTCGTGTTGTCCTTTTTGGGCATTAATCTATCCGTTGGCGGCTGAAAGCTGCCCAAGCCGTAGAACTCATCGAGGCATTCGTTTTGACAGGTTATGGCTCCCGTAACTCTAAACGAGCCAGAAGTTATGCCGTTCGAATAATCGATATCTACAGGGTGCAACATCCACGGTGCAAGGTGTAACATCCGTCCGAAATGGCGAAACAGTGCCGTACGACTTTTAGAAATGCGTGCATGGATTTGAAACGGAACACTACCATGGTGCACCACTCTCCAGCGATGGTAAGTCGAAGACGGGCCACGGTAATCCCGTTTTACCGTAAAAATCCACGTGTCGAAAAAACGAAGGTTTAAAAACTTACGAGATCCGATTGAGATTCGGGTTGTCCTTTCTGGGCATTAATCTATCCATTGACGGCTGAAAGCAGTCAAAGCCGTAGAACTCATCGAGGCATTCGTTTTGACAGGTTATGGCCCCCGTAACTCTAAACGAGCCAGTAGTTATGGCCGTCCGAATAATCGATATCTACACGGTGCAACATCCATGGTGCAAGGTGCAACATCCGTCCGAAATGGCGAAACAGTGCCGTACGAATTTTAGAAATGTGTGTATGGATCTGAAACGGAACAGTACCATGGTGCACCACTCTCCAGCGATGGGAAGTCGAAGACGGGCCACGGTAATCCCGTTTTACTGTAAAAATCCATGTGTCGAAAAAACGAAGGGTAAAAAACTTACGAGACCTGATCGAGATTCGGGTTGTCCTTTTTGGCAATTAATCTATCCGTTGATGGCTGAAAGCTATCAAAGCCTTAGAAGTCATCGAGGCCTTCGTTTTGATAGGTTATGTGTAACGACCTGTATTTTATGTGACGATAATCGTAGAACATTTATCACTAGGTCGTTAGTATTGTTCAGAGTTTAACCCTATTAGTGCTTAGGTCGTGATGGAGTTAGGTCGGTAGAGCGACCTAAGGTAGTTAGCGACCTAAGGTAGTTAACGACCTAGAAAGTTTAGGTCGTAAGGAACGACCTAAGGAGATAGGCCGGTTTAGGTAGATTAGCGACCTATAGGGTATGGCAACCTAAGGAAGTTGGGGAGTTAAGCTATGGCCGACCTAAGAAGGCAAGCGAGTTAGTGGGTTAGCGGCTTGGAGGGTGACCGACCTATAGGGGAGAGCGACCTATAGATATTGACCGGTTTAAGGAGCTTGCGACCTAAGGGATAGTGATATAAGATAGGTCGGGCTAAGATATTACCGACCTAAGGAGAGTAGGTCGTTGAGCGACCTAAGGGAAGTGTTAGGTCGCTAGGTAGGTTAGGTCGGCAGACAGATAGGTCGCATGTTATTCTAGGTCGGTATGGTGTTAGGTCGTAGGTCGTTGGCAATAGTTAAGTCGCTAGGTTGTGTAAGTTTTTAGGTCGGTAGGCTGTTAGGTCGCATAGGAATTAGGTCGGCCGAGTGTTGATTCGTATGGCTCTGGGATTGGTTAGGCCTTAGGTCGTTGGAGTGTATAGGTCGGCAGCGACCTATGTTAGGTCGGGGTTTTTAGGTCGGCAACGACCTAAGTCTGGGCGACCTAAGGGCGATTTCAGCCTATAAATAGAGGGGTTTGGCTCACTTTTTGGCACCGGATTTTGAAGCGACGAAGTGCTGCCATTTTGAGAGCTCGACTACAACATTTCTTTATCTTCTTTTCTCCATTCCAATCTAGTTCTAACATCCGTCAAGATCGAAGATCGAGATCGAAGATTGAAGGGCCAAAGTTGAAGATCTTCATCCAACCAAGCTAGATTTCATCGTTTCAAGCGAGATTTCGGCGAATCAAGCTTGAAGCTTCGCTGTCCAGATCAGAAGTTGATAGTTTTTGAAGTGTTTGGGTGATTTGGTGAGTGGTGGTTATCTCTCACGCGGACCCAAAGGAGTATATTGGATTGGTGGTTTGTTGGAGTGTTGTAGATAGTGATTTTATGCATTTTTCCTTAGATCCAAGTGTAGATCCATTACTTATGAAGATGTTTACTTATGCAAGTTCATTTACCAAGTTGTAGAGATAAAAACCCATGATATATATTTGTTGGATCTATGCTAAAAACCCATGATTCATGTATGTTATATCTATGCTCATTTATCTACGAAATTGCCATTGTAGTTATAAATGCCTACTTAGACCACATTTGATTACTTGATTGCTTAAGCTAATGATTGATTTGATTGATTGCTATGTATGTTAGTTGATTGATAGTTAGATCTAGACAAGATGGTCGAAGATGATTCAAAAGCTAAGTGGAAAGGCTCTTGAATGGTGAAAGCTGCTTGTGGCATATGAAGCGGATGTTGAAGCTCATATGCATGGATTAGATGATGTTGAGATGGGACTTTGCCATGATACGATGAGGCAAGCCTTGATGTTGATATGAGACTTTGCTATGATGCAATAAAGCGAAGCATGATGTGAGATAGCCTTGGTTTAATCCAGACGGGATCATCCCAAACATGTTGATAACTCGATGATGCGATGCGAGTTGGTTGATAATGGTTAGCTTGAGAGGCGCTTGAGCTAGTATGGAAATAGTCGTCGAGGAGGATGACTAGGAGGCTAAGATCTCATCGTTGTTGAAGGTTCTAGCATGCTCAAAGCAGGAGTACGTTGGAACGGGCTGCGACGACGTTCCAAGCACGGGCTGCGACGACGTGCTAGTACTCTGGGTAGTTGCGAAAATTCCTAAGCACGGGCTGCGACGACGTGCAGAGTTATGTCTAGAACCGGGGTTACCATTAGCCCTTGACAGATGGTCGTTCAACTAACGATGAAATCAAGGCAATGATAACAGTGATAGCCAGAGTCATGGATGTTTGGACGTTTGATTGTATCATCATTCGGTCTCAAGAGCGGTGTTTTCTGGGTGCTTATCTGATCGTGGTTTAGGCCTTGGGGGTTTGTATTTGGAAAACATCGACCTTGACTCGAGTGATTGTTGCTTCACTTTAATTGCTTGCTATGTTATGCTTGCTTCTCCTTAATGTGTGTCTGGGGCTATCACTGTAGAAAGAGGTGGAGTGGGATGGTTTGGTTCCTATTCCTTTTATCCGTTATACTCTTTTGGTATGTTTGATAGTTGATTTATTGCTCACTAAGACTTTGTCTGACTCAAGGTTTTATGTCTCCTCTTATTACCTTGGGCTGTTCATCCATGTTGGGATGGGCAGACTAGGTAGCAGGTGACAGGTGCTATTCTTAGAGATCTACGCTGATGATGACAAAGACGAGCATGAGGCTTTTGCATATTATTTCATATTATATGTACTGGGTGTTCCGCTGCTGTATTTGTTTGAGTGTTATGTAGTGAGGCTTTGATGTATGGATGATTCATATGTTTGTATAAAACTATTATGATGCTTATATGATGATGTCCTGTTCTATAGAGCTTCACTATATTATATTTCTCTATTGTATTTATCCATGCGCTGTTGAGTTGTACGATAGATTCTGCGATGTTTATTCTACCTTGACGGTCACCCATGGCTGCCCGGCACACCTTCAGCGCACCATTCTCTTGTTTCCGTGCAGGAGTCAAGGGCGGTCGTCACATTTGGTATCAGAGCTTTGGTTAATCGATTTTAGCCAACGCTCGCTGACGTAATTACGTATGAGAGACGTAATTGTTTTTTGATGGATGATTACTATATATAATATAGTAGTTTAGAAGGATTTGAACTCCTCATGCAGTCGTTTTTCAAGGTGTTCTAAATCATTCCTTTTTGTAGATATTAAGGATGAGCCGAAGTGAGAGACAAGCTGCGAGGGAAAGCCGTGCTGCTAGGGAAGCTGTTGATTATGCTCCTATGTTTGAGGCCATGATGACTTCGATCATGAGGAGGATACCAGCTTCAGGACCGTCAGTAGATGTGGGAGTTCAAGTTCAAGCTCCAAGACCGGTGGATTTTGCTAAGCTTTGCAAGGACTATACTACTCTTGGAGGAAAAGTTTTCTTGGAAACAGAATCGACCATTGAAGTGCAGAGATGGATAGATGCTTGTAGAAGGATTTTTGGTGACTTGGGAATTGAGGATGCAACTAAGAGGAAGCTCGCATCAAGGCAACTTCAAGGGAGAGCTTCGGATTGGTGGAATTCTATCACCATTGATACTCCGGAGGAGGAGATTACTTGGGAGCAATTCCAAGTTAGATTTGAAGCTAAGTTCATCTCTACGGCTCAGAAATCTGTTCTGTTTAAGAAGTTTGTGGAGCTCAAGCAAGGTGGGAGACAGTTCTTGAGTATGTTTCTGAGTTTGAAGCTTTGTCCAAGTATGCTCGATCGTATATTGATTCTCCTTATCAGAAGAATGAGAAGTTTATGACCGGTTTGGACACTTATCTTGGAAGGCAGTTGGTGGATCATTTGGATGATCCATTTGAGAAGATTGTGGAAAAAGCCCTCAGGCATGAGTGTTTGTTTCCTAGGGAAAGTTTTGTTGTCCCTGTAACCAAGGAAGGATCTAAGCCACAGCAGAGTGGAAACAAGAAGAGGAAGCAGCAGCAACAGAAGGGTAAGGATAGCCAGAAGAAGCCAAGGGGCGAAGTGACTTGCTACAATTGCCAGCAGAAGGGTCATCTCTCCAAGGATTGTAGGAATCCAAGGGCGCCGGCGAAATGCCACAATTGTGATAAGCCAGGGCATTTCAGGAGGGATTGTCCGGAACCAAGGAGGGATAGGCAGATTGTGCAAGCTTATGCTATGGGAGCTGTGCCGTCGTCTTCCAAAGCTCCTACTGCTAAAGAGAAGGGAAGAGTGTGGTGGTTCAAGGTACTCTTTCCATTTGTGGTGTTCCAATTAGAGTGTTGTTTGATACTGGAGCGTCTCGTTCTTTTGTTTGTGATGATTTGTTAGGCCGGTTAGGTTTGAAACCGGATATTGTTGATAGGCCATTGGTTGTGACAAATCCAGTTGGGGGTTCGTCATGTTTGTGTATGATATGCCATGGTCTAGTTGTGTCGAGTTATGATTGCTCGTTTGTTTGTGATTGCTTTGTTCTGAACTTTGCGGGGTTCAGAATTATTTTGGGTATGGACTGGCTTAGGTGGTATGCAGCAAGGATTGATTGTGAGAGGCTGACAGTCGGGAATGTGGAAGGGCGAAAGGTTGTGATACGATGTAAGCATGAAGAAGGCGTCTTCATGAGCTTCATGTATTCGCTGGTTCTTCCACGGGGTGGACTGTCATCGGTGCCTATTGTGAATGGATTTGAGGATGTCTTTGACGAGGTCAAAGGGTTACCGCGGGCATAGGGAGATCGAGTTTTGTATCGATCTAGTTGAGGGAGCCAGACCTGTTGTGATGCCTCTTAGGTGGATGGCGCCTAGGGAGCAGCAAGAGTTGAAGGTGCAAGTTGATGACCTTTTACAGAAAGGATTCATTCGGCGTAGTGTGTCCGATTGGGGTGCACCAGTTGTGTTCGCAACCAAAGCGGATGGATCGTTGAGGTTGTGTGTGGATTATCGTGAGCTGAATAAGGTGACTAAGAAGAACAAGTATCCATTGCCGAGGATAGATGACTTGTTTGATCAGCTTCACAAGGCTAAGGTGTTCTCTCAGATGGATTTGGCAACGGGATTTCACCAGTTGAGAGTGGCTAAGGATAGTGTGCCGAAGACTGCTTTCAGGACACCATCGGGTTTTTATGAGTGGCTGGTAACGTCGTTTGGATTGACTAACGCACCAGCATATTTTGTGGATCTTATGAATAGAGTATTCAGAGATCAGTTGAACAAGTTCGTACTTGTATTCGTGGATGATATTCTGATTTATTCCATAACTGAGGAAGAGCACAAGACGCACTTGCGTATTGTTTTGGAAATCTTACGGAAACATCAGCTGAAGGCTAAGTTTTCGAAGTGTCACTTCTGGAAGAGTGAAGTGACATTCTTAGGTCATGTTATTTCTGGAAATGGAATAGCGGTTGATCCCGCTAAGGTGGCAGCAATCCAGGATTGGGTTAGACCTAAGAATGCATCCGATGTAAGAAGCTTTCTTGGATTAGCAGGATATTATCGTCGGTTTATCAAAGACTTTTCCAAGATAGCTGCACCGTTAACAGGATTGACGAAGAAGAACCAAGTGTTCAGATGGGATGATAAGTGTGAGCATGCTTTCGTAATCCTAAAAGAGCGACTAACAAGTGCTCCTGTTTTGACTATTCCAAGTGGGAATGATGAGATGGTGGTTTACACCGATGCATGTGGTACTAGACTTGGAGCAGTGCTAATGCAAAAGGATAGAGTTGTTGCATATGCAAGTCGACAACTAAAGCCGCATGAAAGGAATTACCCGACTCATGATTTGGAGTTGGCGGCGATTGTGTTTGCTCTGAAGATGTGGAGACATTATCTATTGGGAGTTCGATTCGAGTTGTTTACGGATCATAAGTCGTTGAAGTATCTTTTCTCCCAAAAGGATTTGAATCTTCGGCAGCAACGGTGGCTAGAGTTTTTGGCATCATATGATTTTGGTATAGCTTATACTCCGGGAAAAGGTAACGCAGTAGCTGATGCATTGAGTCGAAGACATGCCGGATTGGGAGCCATGTTTTCGGAATGGAAGAGTCTCGAGTATTTGGCTGGATTTGATTTCAGGCCCAGATGTGAATTGGAACCTGAGATGTTGGCAAACTTATCGATAAGGCCTACTCTGGTGGAGAGAATTGGCGAGAGCCAAAAGCGAGACGATAAGCTTGTCAAGATTATCCGAGATTTGGAATCTGGATTGGACCCAGAAAAGGATAAAGGATTCGAAGTCGATCGAGAGGGTTGGCTTCGGAAGCAAGGACGACTAGTTGTTCCCGATGTAGATGGATTGAGAGATGAAGTTCTTAGAGAAAGTCATCACTCGAAGTTGACAATTCATCCAGGTGGAAATAAGATGTATCGGGATATGAAGAGAACCTATTATTGGGAAGGTATGAAGAAGGATGTTGGAAATTTTATTTCCAAGTGTATGAATTGTCAGTTGGTTAAAGCAGAGCAGAAAAAGCCCAGTGGATTACTTCAGCCATTAGAGGTTCCTATATGAAAGTGGGAGCAAGTGTCGATGGATTTTATCGATGGCCTACCTAGAACCAGAGCAGGGAATGAAGGGATTTGGGTCATAGTAGATCGGTTGACCAAGAGTGCAAGGTTCATTCCTGTTCGATCAACTAGGACTGCATCGAAGTTGGCCGAGCTTTATGTTAAGTGGATAGTTCGATTCCATGGTGTTCCGAAGAGTATAGTGAGCGACCGAGATCCTTTGTTCACTAGTGGATTTTGGAAGAGCTTCCAGGAGGTTTTTGGAACTGAGTTGTGTTTGAGTACAGCTTATCACCCTCAAACAGATGGTCAGACTGAGAGAGTCAACCGAGTTTTGGAAGATCTTCTCAGAGCTTATGTTTTGGACTTCGGAGGATCATGTGAAGATCATCTTCATTTGGTGGAATTTGCTTATAACAACAGTTATCAGTCGAGTATTGGTATGGCACCATTTGAGGCATTGTATGGAAGACCGTGTAACTCTCCGACATGTTGGTTGGAAACTGGAGAAAAACTGATACTTGGGCCAGAGATGATTCGACAGACTTTGGATTGTATAGGGATCATTCGGCAACGAATGAAGGCAGCCCAAGATCGTCAGAAAGTTATGCCGATAATCGTCGTAAGGATTTGGAATTCGACGTAGGTGATATGGTTTTTGTGAAGATTTCTCCTCTGAAGAATGTTATTCGATTTGGAAAGAAAGGAAAGTTAACTCCGAGATTTGTTGGACCATTCCCGATTATCGAGCGAATTGGAAAGCTCGCTTATAGATTGGAGTTACCGGAAAAGATGGCGGGTGTGCACAATGTTTTTCATGTATCTTATCTACGGAAGTATGTGCATGACTCGAATACGGTGGTTTCTGCTGATAGCTGTGAAGATTTAGAAGTTGATCCAGTTGTTTCGAGACCTCGTAAGCCGCTTCGTGTTGTTGAAACCGACACGAAACAGCTTAGGAGGAAGACGATTACGTTGCTCAAGATACAATGGAGTGATGATGTTAACGACTGTACGTGGGAGGAGGAGGAGAGGATGAAGGCAGCTCATCCTGAACTCTTCGAGGTATGGCCCTAAGGTGTCGTGACATCTCATGAATTTGTAACTTGTTCTATCTTAGAATTCTGCATGCTAGGCTAGAAATTGGATGCATGGTTTGTTGATTGCTATGGATGATAGGCATGCAGAATAGATTTGATTGCTGTTGTTTGTTTGGAATTTCGGGGGCGAAATTCCTAAGGGGGAGAGAATGTAACGACCCGTTTTTTATGTGACGATAATCGTAGAACATTTATCACTAGGTCGTTAGTATTGTTCAGGGTTTAACCCTATTAGTGCTTAGGTCGTGATGGAGTTAGGTCGGTAGAGCGACCTAAGGTAGTTAGCGACCTAGGAAGTTTAGGTCGTGAGGAACGACCTAAGGAGATAGGCCGGTTTAGGTAGATTAGCGACCTATAGGGTATGGCGACCTAAGGAAGTTGGCGAGTTAAGCTATGGCCGACCTAAGAAGGCAAGCGAGTTAGTGGGTTAGCGGCTTGGAGGGTGACCGACCTATAGGGGAGAGCGACCTATAGATATTGACCGGTTTAAGGAGCTTGCGACCTAAGGGATTGTGATATAAGATAGGTCGGGTTAAGATATTACCGACCTAAGGAGAGTAGGTCGTTGAGCGACCTAAGGGAAGTGTTAGGTCGCTAGGTAGGTTAGGTCGGCAGATAGATAGGTCGCATGTTATTCTAGGTCGGTATGGTGTTAGGTCGTAGGTCGTTGGCAATAGTTAAGTCACTAGGTTGTGTAAGTCTTTAGGTCGGTAGGCTGTTAGGTCGCATAGGAATTAGGTCGGCCGAGTGTTGATTCGTATGGCTCTGGGATTGGTTAGGCCGTTAGGTCGTTGGAGTGTATAGGTCGGCAGCGACCTATGTTAGGTCGGGGTTTTTAGGTCGGCAACGACCTAAGTCTGGGCGACCTAAGGGCGATTTTAGCCTATAAATAGAGGGGTTTGGCTCAATTTTTGGCACCGGATTTTGAAGCGACGAAGTGCTGCCATTTTTAGAGCTCGACTACAACATTTCTTTATCTTCTTTTCTCCATTCCAATCTAGTTCTAACATCCGTCAAGATCGAAGATCAAGATCGAAGATTGAAGGGCCAAAGTTGAAGATCTTCATCCAACCAAGCTAGAATTCATCGTTTCAAGCGAGATTTCGGCGAATCAAGCTTGAAGCTTCACTGTCTAGATCTGAAGTTGATAGTTTTTGAAGTGTTTGGGTGATTTGGTGAGTGGTGGTTATCTCTCACGCGGACCCAAAGGAGTATATTGGATTGGTGGTTTGTTGGAGTGTTGTAGATAGTGATTTTATGCATTTTTCCTTAGATCCAAGTGTAGATCCATTACTTATGAAGATGTTTACTTATGCAAGTTCATTTACCAAGTTGTAGAGATAAAAACCCATGATTTATATTTGTTGGATCTATGCTAAAAACCCATGATTCATGTATGTTATATCTATGCTCATTTATTTACGAAATTGCCATTGTAGTTATAAATGCCTACTTAGACCATATTTGATTACTTGATTGCTTAAGCTAATGATTGATTTGATTGATTGCTATGTATGTTAGTTGATTGATAGTTAGATCTAGACAAGATGGTCGAAGATGATTCAAAAGCTAAGTGGAAAGGCTCTTGAATGGTGAAAGCTGCTTGTGGCATATGAAGCGGATGTTGAAGCTCATATGTATGGATTAGATGATGTTGAGATGGGACTTTGCCATGATGCGATGAGGAAAGCCATGATGTTGATATGAGACTTTGCTATGATGCGATAAAGCGAAGCATGATGTGAGATAGCCTTGGTTTAATCCAGACGGGATCATCCCAAGCATGTTGATAACTCGATGATGCGATGCGAGTTGGTTCATAATGGTTAGCTTAAGAGGCGCTTGAGCTAGTATGGAAATAGTCGCCAAGGAGGATGACTAGGAGGCTGAGATCTCATCGTTGTTGAAGGTTCTATCATGCTCAAAGCAGGAGTACGTTGGAACGGGTTGCGACGACGTTCCAAGCACGGGCTGCGACGACGTGCTAGTACTCTGGGTAGTTGCGAAAATTCCTTGGCACGGGCTGCGACGACGTGCGGAGTTATGTCTAGAACCGGGGTTACCATTAGCCCTTGACAGATGGTCGTTCAACTAACGATGAAATCAAGGCAATGATAACAGTGATAGCCAGAGTCATGGATGTTTGGACGTTTGATTGTATCATCATTCGGTCTCAAGAGCGGTGTTTTCTGGGTGCTTATCTGATCTTGGTTTAGGCCTTGGGGGTTTGTATTTGGAAAACATCGACCTTGAATCGAGTGATTGTTGCTTCACTTTAATTGCTTGCTATGTTATGCTTGCTTCTCCTTAATGTGTGTTTGGGGCTATCACTGTAGAAAGAGGTGGAGTGCGATGGTTTGGTTCCTATTCCTTTTATCCCTTATACTCTTTTGGTATGTTTGATAGTTGATTTACTGCTCACTAAGACTTTGTCTGACTCAAGGTTTTATGTCTACTCTTATTACCTTGGGCTGTTCATCCATGTTGGGATGGGCAGACTAGGTAGCAGGTGACAGGTGCTGTTCTTGGAGATCTACGCTGATGATGACAAAGACGAGCAGGAGGCTTTTGCATATTATTTCATATTATATGTACTGGGTGTTCCGCTGCTGTATTTGTTTAAGTGTTATGTAGTGAGGCTTTGATGTATGGATGATTCATATGTTTGTATAAAACTATTTTGATGCTTATATGATGATGTCCTGTTCTATAGAGCTTCACTATATTATATTTCTCTATTGTATTTATCCATGAGCTGTGAGTTGTACGATAGATTCTGCGATGTTTATTCTGCCTTGACGGTCACCCATGGCTGCCTGGCACACCTTCAGCGCACCATTCTCTTGTTTCCGTGCAGGAGTCATGGGCGGTCGTCACATTATGGCTCCCGTAACTCTAAACGAGCCAGAAGTTACGGCCGTCCGAATAATCGATATCTACAGGGTGCAACATCCACGGTGCAAGGTGCAACATCCGTCCGAAATGGCGAAACAGTGCCGTACGACTTTCAGAAATGCGTGCGTGGATTTGAAATGTAACAGTACCATGGTGCACCACTCTCCAGCGATGGGAAGTCGAAGACGGGCCATGGTAATCCTGTTTTACCGTAAAAATCCACGTGTCGAAAAAACGAAGGGTAAAAAACTTACGAGACCCGATTGAGATTCGGGTTGTCATTTTTGGGTATTAATCTATCCGTTGGCGGTTGAAAGCTGTCAAAGCCGTAGAACTCATCGAGGCCTTCGTTTTGACAGGTTATGGCTGCCGTAATTCTAAACGAGCCAGAAGTTATGGCCGTCCGAATAATCGATATCTACAGGGTGCAACATCCACGGTGCAAGGTGCAACATCCGTCCGAAATGGTGAAACAGTACCGTACGACTTTTAGAAATGCGTGCATGAATTTGAAACGGAACAGTACCATGGTGCACCACTCTCCAATGATGGTAAGTCGAAGACGGGCCACGGTAATCCCGTTTTACCGTAAAAATCCACGTGTCGAAAAAACGAAGGGTAAAAAACTTACGAGACCCGATCGTGATTCGAGTTGTCCTTTTTGGGCATTAATCTATCCGTTGGTTGCTGAAAGCTGTCGAAGCCGTAGAACACATCGAGGCCTTCGTTTTGAAAGGTTATGGCTCCCGTAACTCTAAACGAACCAGACGTTATGGCCGTCCGAATAATCGATATCCACAAGGTGCAACATCCACGGTGCAAGGTGCAATATCCGTCCGAAATGGCGAAACAGTGCCGTACGACTTTTAGAAATGCGTACATGCATTTGAAATGGAACAGTACCATGGTGTACCACTCTCCAGCGATGGGAAGTCGAAGACGGGCCACGGTAATCCCGTTTTACCGTAAAAATCCACGTGTCGAAAAAACGAAGGGTAAAAAATTTCGAGACCCGATTGAGATTCGGGTTGTCCTTTTTGGGCGTTAATCTATCCGTTGACGGCTGAAAGCTGTCAAAGCCGTGGAACTCATCGAGGCCTTCGTTTTGACAGGTTATGGCTCCCGTAAATCTAAACGAGCCAGAAGTTATGGCCGTCCGAATAATCGATATCTACAGGGTGCAACATCAATGGTGCAAGGTGCAACATCCGTCCGAAATGGCGAAACAGTGCCGTACGACTTTTAGAAATGCGTGCATGGATTTGAAATGGAACACTACCATGTTGCACCACTCTCCAGCGATGGGAAGTCGAAGACGAGCCAAGGTAATCCCGTTTTACCGTAAAAATCCACGTGTCGACAAAACGAAGGGTAAAAAACTTACGAGACCCGATTGAGATTCGGGTTGTCCTTTTCGGGCATTAGTCTATCCGTTGGCGGCTGAAAGATGTCAAAGCCGTAGAACTCATCGAGGCCTTCGTTTTGACAGGTTATGGCTCCCGTAACTCTAAACGAGCCAGAAGTTATGGCCGTCCGAATAATCGACATCTACAGGGTGCAACATCCACGGTGCAAGGTGCAACATCCGTCCGAAATGGTGAAACAGTGCCGTACAACTTTTAGAAATGCGTGCATTGATTTGAAACAGAACACTACCATGGTGCACCACTCTCCAACGATGGTAAATCGAAGACGGGCCACGGTAATCCCGTTTTACCGTAAAAATCTACGTGTCGAAAAAACGAAGGGTAAAAAACTTACGAGACCCGATCGAGATTCGGGTTGTCCTTTTTGGGCATTAATCTATCCGTTGACGGCTGAAAGCTGTCAAAGTCGTAGAACTCATCGAGGCCTTCGTTTTGACAGGTTATGGCTCCCGTAACTCTAAACGAGCCAGAAGTTATGGCCGTCCGAATAATCGATATCTATAGGGTGCAACATCCACGGTGCAAGGTGCGACATCCGTCCGAAATGGCGAAACAGTGCCGTACGACTTTTAGAAATGCGTGCATGCATTTGAAACGGAACAGTACCATGGTGTACCACTCTCCAGCGATGGGAAGTCGAAGACGGGCCACGGTAATCCCGTTTTACCGTAAAAATCCACGTGTCGAAAAAACGAAGGGTAAAAAATTTCGAGACCCGATTGAGATTCGGGTTGTCCTTTTTGGGCGTTAATCTATCCGTTGACGGCTGAAAGCTGTCAAAGCCGTGGAACTCATCGAGGCCTTCGTTTTGACAGGTAATGGCTCCCGTAAATCTAAACGAGCCAGAAGTTATGGCCGTCCGAATAATCGATATCTACAGGGTGCAACATCAATGGTGCAAGGTGCAACATCCGTCCGAAATGGCGAAACAGTGCCGTACGACTTTTAGAAATGCGTGCATGGATTTGAAACGGAACACTACCATGTTGCACCACTCTCCAGCGATGGGAAGTCGAAGACGAGCCAAGGTAATCCCGTTTTACAGTAAAAATCCACGTGTCGACAAAACGAAGGGTAAAAAACTTACGAGACCCGATTGAGATTCGGGTTGTCCTTTTTGGGCATTAATCTATCCGTTGGCGGCTGAAAGCTGTCAAAGCCGTGGAACTCATCGAGGCCTTCGTTTTGACAGGTTATGGCTCCCGTAACTCTAAACGAGCCAGAAGTTATGGCCGTCCGAATAATCGATATCTACAGGGTGCAACATCCACGGTGCAAGGTGCAACATCCGTCCGAAATGGCGAAATAGTGCCGTACGACTTTTAGAAATGCGTGCATGGATTTGAAATGGAACACTACCATGGTGCACCACTCTCCAGCGATGGAAAGTCGAAGACGGGCCACGGTAATCCCATTTCACCGTAAAAATCCACGTGTTGAAAAAACGAAGGGTAAAAAACTTACGAGACCCGATTGAGATTCGGGTTGTCCTTTTTGGGCATTAATCTATCCGTTGACGGCTGAAAGCAGTCAAAGCCGTAGAACTCATCGAGGCCTTCATTTTGACAGGTTATTGCCCCCGTAACTCTAAACGAGCCTGTAGTTATGGCCGTCCGAATAACCGATATCTACACGGTGCAACATCCACAGTGCAAGGTGCAACATCCGTCCGAAATGGTGAAACAGTGCCGTACGACTTTTAGAAATGCGTGCATGAATTTGAAATGGAACAGTACCATGGTGCACCACTCTCCAACGATGGTAAATCGAAGACGGGCCACGGTAATCCCGTTTTACCGTAAAAATCTACGTGTCGAAAAAACGAAGGGTAAAAAACTTACGAGACCCGATCGAGATTCGGGTTGTCCTTTTTGGGCATTAATCTATCCGTTGACGGCTGAAAGCTGTCAAAGTCGTAGAACTCATCGAGGCCTTCGTTTTGACAGGTTATGGCTCCCGTAACTCTAAACGAGCCAGAAGTTATGGCCGTCCGAATAATCGATATCTATAGGGTGCAACATCCACGGTGCAAGGTGCGACATCCGTCCGAAATGGCGAAACAGTGCCGTACGACTTTTAGAAATGCGTGCATGCATTTGAAACAGAACAGTACCATGGTGTACCACTCTCCAGCGATGGGAAGTCGAAGACGGGCCACGGTAATCCCGTTTTACCGTAAAAATCCACGTGTCGAAAAAATGAAGGGTAAAAAACTTACGAGACCCGATTGAGATTCGGGTTGTCCTCTTTGGGCGTTAATCTATCCGTTGACGGCTGAAAGCTGTCAAAGCCGTGGAACTCATCGAGGCCTTCGTTTTGACAGGTAATGGCTCCCGTAAATCTAAACGAGCCAGAAGTTATGGCCGTCCGAATAATCGATATCTACAGGGTGCAACATCCACGGTGCAAGGTGCAACATCCGTTCGAAATGGCGAAACAGAGCCGTACGACTTTTAGAAATGCGTGCATGGATTTGAAATGGAACAGTACCATGGTACACCACTCTCCAGCGATGGTAAATCGAAGGCCGGCCACAGTAATCCTATTTTACCGTAAAAATCCACGTGTCGAAAAAACGAAGGGTAAAAAACTTACGAGGCCCGATTGAGATTCGGGTTGCCCTTTTTGGGCATTAATCTATCCGTTGATGGCTGAAAGCCGTCAAAGCCGTAGAACTCATCGAGGCCTTCGTTTTGACAGGTTATGGCTCCCGTAACTTTAAACGAGCCAAAAGTTATGACCGTCCGAATAATCGATATCTACAGGGTGCAACATCCACGGTGCAAGGTGCAATATCCGTCCGAAATGGCGAAACAGTGCCGTATGACTTTTAGAAATGCGTGTATGGATTCAAAACGGAACAGTACCATGGTGCACCACTCACCAGCGATGGGAAGTCGAAGACGGGCCACGATAATCCTGTTTTACCGTAAAATCCACGTGTCAAAAAAAGGAAGGGTAAAAAACTTACGAGTCCCGATTGAGATTCGGGTTGCCCTTTTTGGGCATTAATCTACCCGTTGACGGCTGAAAGCTGTCAAAGCCGTGGAACTCATCGAGGCCTTCGTTTTGACAGGTTATGGCTCCCGTAACTCTAAACGAGCCAGAAGTTATGGCCGTCCGAATAATCGATATCTACAGGGTGCAACATCCACGGTGCAAGGTGCAACATCCGTCCGAAATGGCGAAATAGTGCCGTACGACTTTTAGAAATGCGTGCATGGATTTGAAATGGAACACTACCATGGTGCACCACTCTCCAGCGATGGAAAGTCGAAGACGGGCCACGGTAATCCCATTTTACCGTAAAAATCCACGTGTTGAAAAAACGAAGGGTAAAAAACTTACGAGACCCGATTGAGATTCGGGTTGTCATTTTTGGGCATTAATCTATCCGTTGACGGCTGAAAGCAGTCAAAGCCGTAGAACTCATCGAGGCCTTCATTTTGACAGGTTATTGCCCCCGTAACTCTAAACGAGCCTGTAGTTATGGCCGTCCGAATAACCGATATCTACACGGTGCAACATCCACAGTGCAAGGTGCAACATCCGTCCGAAATGGTGAAACAGTGCCGTACGACTTTTAGAAATTCGTGCATGAATTTGAAATGGAGCAGTACCATGGTGCACCACTCTCCAACGATGGTAAATCGAAGACGGGCCACGGTAATCCCGTTTTACCGTAAAAATCTACGTGTCGAAAAAACGAAGGGTAAAAAACTTACGAGACCCGATCGAGATTCGGGTTGTCCTTTTTGGGCATTAATCTATCCGTTGACGGCTGAAAGCTGTCAAAGTCGTAGAACTCATCGAGGCCTTCGTTTTGACAGGTTATGGCTCCCGTAACTCTAAACGAGCCAGAAGTTATGGCCGTCCGAATAATCGATATCTATAGGGTGCAACATCCACGGTGCAAGGTGCGACATCCGTCCGAAATGGCGAAACAGTGCCGTACGACTTTTAGAAATGCGTGCATGCATTTGAAACAGAACAGTACCATGGTGTACCACTCTCCAGCGATGGGAAGTCGAAGACGGGCCACGGTAATCCCGTTTTACCGTAAAAATCCACGTGTCGAAAAAATGAAGGGTAAAAAACTTACGAGACCCGATTGAGATTCGGGTTGTCCTCTTTGGGCGTTAATCTATCCGTTGACGGCTGAAAGCTGTCAAAGCCGTGGAACTCATCGAGGCCTTCGTTTTGACAGGTAATGGCTCCCGTAAATCTAAACGAGCCAGAAGTTATGGCCGTCCGAATAATCGATATCTACAGGGTGCAACATCCACGGTGCAAGGTGCAACATCCGTTCGAAATGGCGAAACAGAGCCGTACGACTTTTAGAAATGCGTGCATGGATTTGAAATGGAACAGTACCATGGTACACCACTCTCCAGCGATGGTAAATCGAAGGCCGGCCACAGTAATCCTATTTTACCGTAAAAATCCACGTGTCGAAAAAACGAAGGGTAAAAAACTTACGAGGCCCGATTGAGATTCGGGTTGCCCTTTTTGGGCATTAATCTATCCGTTGATGGCTGAAAGCCGTCAAAGCCGTAGAACTCATCGAGGCCTTCGTTTTGACAGGTTATGGCTCCCGTAACTTTAAACGAGCCAAAAGTTATGACCGTCCGAATAATCGATATCTACAGGGTGCAACATCCACGGTGCAAGGTGCAATATCCGTCCGAAATGGCGAAACAGTGCCGTATGACTTTTAGAAATGCGTGTATGGATTCAAAACGGAACAGTACCATGGTGCACCACTCACCAGCGATGGGAAGTCGAAGACGGGCCACGATAATCCTGTTTTACCGTAAAATCCACGTGTCAAAAAAAGGAAGGGTAAAAAACTTACGAGTCCCGATTGAGATTCGGGTTGCCCTTTTTGGGCATTAATCTATTCGTTGACGGCTGAAAGCTGTCAAAGCCGTAGAACTCATCGAGGCCTTCGTTTTGATAGGTTATGGCTCCCGTAACTCTAAACGAGCCAGAAGTTATGGCCGTCCGAATAATCGATATCTATAGGGTGCAACATCCACGGTGCAAGGTGCAACATCCGTCCGAAATGGCGAAACAGTGCCGTACGACTTTTAGAAATGCATGCATGGATTTGAAACGGAACAGTACCATGGTGCACCACTCTCCAGCGATGGAAAGTCGAAGAGGGGCCACGTTAATCCCGTTTTACCGTAAAAATCCACGTGTCGAAAAAACGAAAGGTAAAAAACTTAAGAGACCCGATTAAGATTCAGGTTGTCCCTTTTGGGCATTAATCTATCCGTTGACGGCTGAAAGCTGTCAAAGCCGTAGAACTCATCGAGGCCTTCGTTTTGACAGGTTATGGCTCCCGTAACTCGAAACGAGCCAGAAGTTATGGCCGTTCGAATAATCGATATCTACAGGGTGCAACATCCACGGTGCAAGGTGCAACATCCGTCCGAAATGGCGTAACAGTGCCGAACGACTTTTAGAAATGCGTGCATGGATTTGAAACGGAACACTACCATGGTGCACCACTCTCCAGCGATGGAAAGTCGAAGACGGGCCACGGTAATCCCATTTTACCGTAAAAATCCACGTGTCGAAAAAACGAAGGGTAAAAAACTAACGAGACCCGATTGAGATTCGGGTTGTCCGTTTTGGGCAATAATCTATCCGTTGACGGCTGAAAGCTGTCAAAGCCGTAGAACTCATCGAGGCCTTCGTTTTGACAGGTTATGGCTCCCGTAACTCTAAACGAGGCAGAAGTTATGGCCGTCCGAATAATCGATATCTACAGGGTGCAACATCCACGGTGCAAGGTGCAACATCCGTCCGAAATGGCGAAACAGTGTCGTACGACTTTTAGAAATGCGTGCATGGATTTGACACGGAACACTACCATGGTGCACCACTCTCCAGCGATGGGAAGTCAAAGACGGGCCACGGTAATCCCGTTTTACCGTAAAAATCCACGTGTCGAAAAAACGAAGGGTAAAAAACTTACGAGACCCGATTGAGATTCGGGTTGTCCTTTTTGGACATTAATCTATC
This sequence comes from Allium cepa, assembly GCA_030765085.1. NCBI lineage: Eukaryota > Viridiplantae > Streptophyta > Magnoliopsida > Asparagales > Amaryllidaceae > Allium > Allium cepa. The sequence continues at coordinate 27,879,689 of CM060934.1, read as the reverse complement.
AGTTGACGGCTGAAAGGTGTCAAAGCCGTAGAACTCATCGAGGCCTTCGTTTTGACAGGTTTTGGCTTCCGTGACTCTAAACGAGCCAGAAGTTATGGCCGTCCGAATAATCGATATCTACAGGGTGCAACATCCACGGTGCAAGGTGCAACGTCCGTCCGAAATGGCGAAACAGTGCCGTACGACTTTTAGAAATGCATGCATGGATTTGAAACGGAACACTACCATGGTGCACCACTCTCCAGTGATGGAAAGTCGAAGATGGGCCACGTTAATCCCGTTTTACGGTAAAAATCCACGTGTCGAAAAAACGAAGGGTAAAAAACTTACAAGACCCGATTGAGATTCGGGTTGTCCTTTTTGGGCGTTAATCTATCCGTTGACGGCTGAAAGCTGTCAAAGCCGTAGAACTCATCGAGGCCTTCGTTTTGACAGGTTATGGCTCCCGTAAATCTAAACGAGCCAGAGGTAATGGCCGTCCGAATAATCGATATCTACAGGGTGCAACATCTACGGTGCAAGGTGCAACATCCGTCCGAAATGGCGAAACAGTGCCGTACGACTTTTAGAAATGCGTGCATGGATTTGAAACGGAACACTACCATGGTGCACCACTCTCCAGCGATGGAAAGTCGTAGACGGGCCATGGTAATCCCATTTTACCATAAAAATCCACGTGTCGAAAAAACGAAGGGTAAAAAACTTACGAGACCCGATTGAGATTCGGGTTGTCCTTTTTGGGCATTAATCTATCCGTTCACGGCTGAAAGCTATCAAAGCCATAGAACTCATCGAGGCCTTCGTTTTGACAGGTTATGGGTCCGTAACTCTAAACGAGCCAGAAGTTATGGCCGTCCGAATAATCGATATCTACAGGGTGCAACATCCACGGTGCAAGGTGCAACATCCGTCCGAAATGGCGAAACAGTGCCGTACGACCTTGAGAAATTCGTGCGTGGATTTGAAACCGAACAGTACCATGGTGCACCACTCTCTAGCGATGGTAAATCGAAGACCAGCCACCGTAATCCCGTTTTACCGTAAAAATCCACGTGTCGAAAAAACGAAGGGTAAAAAACTTACGAGACCCGATTGAGATTCGGGTTGTCCATTTTGGGCATTAATCTATCCATTAACGGCTGAAAGCGGTCAAAGCCGTAGAACTCATCGAGGCCTTCGTTTTGACAGGTTATGGCTCCCGTAACTCTAAACGAGCGAGAAGTTATGGCCGTCCGAATAATCGATATCTACAGGGTGCAACATCCACGGTGCAAGGTGCAACATCCGTCCGAAATGGCAAAACAGTGCCGTACGACTTTTAGAAATGCGTGCATGGATTTGAAATGGAACAGTACCATGGTGCACCACTCTCCAGCGATGGGAAGTCGAAGATGGGCCACGGTAATCCCGTTTTACCGTAAAAATCCACGTGTCGAAAAAACGAAGGGTAAAAAACTTACGAGACCCGATTGAGATTCGGGTTGTCCTTTTTGGGCATTAATCTATCCGTTGACGGTTGAAAATTGTCACATCCATAGAACTCATCGAGGCCTTCGTTTTGACAGGTTATGGCTCCCGTAACTCTAAACGAGCCAGAAGTTATGGCCGTCCGAATAATCGATATCTAAAGGGTGCAACATCCACGGTGCAAGGTGCAACATCCGTCCGAAATGGCGAAACAGTGCCGTACGACCTTTAGAAATTCGTGCATGGATTTGAAATGGAACAGTACCATGGTGCACCACTCTTCAGCGATGGAAAGTCGAAGACGGGCCACCGTAATCCCGTTTTACCGTAAAAATCCACGTGTCGAAAAAACGAAGGTTAAAAAACTTACGAGACCCGATTGAGATTCGGGTTGTCCTTTTTGGGCACTAATCTATCCGTTGACGGCTGAAAGCAGTCAAAGCTGTAGAACTCATCGCGGCCTTCGTTTTGACAGATTATGGCTCCCGTAACTCTTAACGAGCCAGAAGTTATGGCCGTCCGAATAATCGATATCTACAGGGTGCAACATCCACGGTGCAAGGTGCAACATCCGTCCGAAATTACGAAAGAGTGCCGTACGACCTTTAGAAATTCGTGCATGGATTTGAAACGGAACAGTACCATGGTGCACCACTCTCCAGCGATGGTAAATCGAAGACCAGCCACCGTAATCCCGTTTTACCGTAAAAATCCACGTGTTGAAAAAACGAAGGGTAAAAAACTTACGAGACCCGATTGAGATTCGGGTTGTCCTTTTTGGGCATTAATCTATCCGTTGACGGCTGAAAGCTATCAAAGCCGTAGAACTCATCGAGGCCTTCGTTTTGACAGGTTATGGCTCCCGTAACTCTAAACGAGCGAGAAGTTATGGCCGTCCGAATAATCGATATCTACACGGTGCAACATCCACGGTGCAAGGTGCAACATCCACGGTGCAAGGTGCAACATCCGTCCGAAATGGCGAAACAGTGCCGTATGACTTTTAGAAATGCGTGCATGGATTTGAAACGGAACAGTACCATGTTGCACCACACTCCAGCGATGGGAAGTCGAAGATGGGCCACGGTAATCCGGTTTTACAGTAAAAATCCACGTGTCGAAAAAACGAAGGGTAAAAAACTTACGAGACCCGACTGAGATTCGGGTTGTCCTTTTTGGGCATTAATCTATCCGTAGACGGCTGAAAGCTGTCAAACCCGTAGAACTCATCGAGGCCTTTGTTTTGACAGGTTATGGCTCCCGTAACTCTAAACGAGCCAGAAGTTATGGCCATCCGAATAATCGATGTCTACAGGGTGCAACATCCACGGTGCAAGGTGCAACATCCGTCTGAAATGGCGAAACCGTGTCGTACGACTTTTAGAAATGTGTGCATGGATTTGAAACGGAACAGTACCATGGTGCACCACTCTTCAGCGATGGGAAGTCGAAGACAGGCCACCGTAATGCCGTTTTACCGTAAAAATCCACGTGTCGAAAAAACGAAGGGTAAAAAACTTACGAGACCCGATTGAGATTCGGGTTGTCCTTTTTGGGCACTATTCTATCCGTTGACGGCTGAAACCTGTCGAAGCCGTAGAACTCATTGAGGCCTTCGTTTTGACAGGTTATGGCTCCCGTAACTCTTAACGAGCCAGAAGTTATGGCCGTCCGAATAATCGATATCTACAGGGTGCAACATCCACGGTGCAAGGTGCAACATCCGTCCGAAATTACGAAACAATGCCGTACGACCTTTAGAAATTCGTGCATGGATTTGAAATGGAATAGTACCATGGTGCACCACTCTCCAGCGATGGTAAATCGAAGACCAGCCACCGTTATCCCGTTTTACCGTAAAAATCCACGTGTCGGAAAAACGAACGTAAAAAACTTACGAGACCCGATTGAGATTTGGGTTGTCCTTTTTGGCCATTAATCTATCCGTTGACGGCTGAAAGCTGTCAAAGCCGTAGAACTCATCGAGGCCATCGTTTTGACAAGTTATTGCTCCCGTAACTCTAAACGAGCCAAAAGTTATGGCCGTCCGAATAATTGATATCTACAGGTTGCAACATCCACGGTGCAAGGTGCAACATCCGTCCGAAATGGCGAAACAGTGCCGTACGACCTTTAGAAATTCGTGCATGGATTTGAAACGGAACAGTACCATGGTGCACCACTCTCCAGCGATGGTAAATTGTACACCAGCCACCGTAATCCCGTTTTACCGTAAAAATCCACTTGTCGAAAAAACGAAGGGTAAAAAACTTAAGAGACCCGATTGAGATTCTAGTTGTCCTTTTTGGGCATTAATCTATCCGTTGATGGCTAAAAGCTGTCAAAGCCGTAGAACTCATCGAGGCCTTCGTTTTGACAGGTTATGGCTCCCGTAAATCAAAACGAGCCAGAAGTTATGGCCGTCCGAATAATCGATACCTACAGGGTGAAAACATCCACGGTGCAACGTGCAACATCCGTCCGAAATGGCAAAACAGTGCCGTATGACTTTTAGAAATGCGTGCATGGATTTGAAACGGAACAGTACCATGGTGCACCACTCTCCAGTGATGGAAAGTCGAAGACGAGCCACGGTAATCCCGTTTTACCGTAAAAATCGACGTGTCGAAAAAACGAAGGGTAAAAAACTTACGAGACCCGATTGAGATTTGGGTTGTCCTTTTTGGGCATTAACCTATCCGTTGAGGGCTGAAAGCTGTCAAAGCCGTAGAACTCATCGAGGCCTTCGATTTGACAGGTTATGGCTCCCGTAACTCAAAACGAGCCAGAAGTTATGGCCGTTCGAATAATCGATATCCACAGGGTGCAACATCCACGGTGCAAGGTGCAACATCCGTCCGAAATGGCGAAACAGTGTCGTACGACTTTTAGAAATGCGTGCATCGATTTGAAATGGAACAGTACCATGGTGCACCACTCTCCAGCAATGGGAAGTCGAAGACGGGCCACGGTAATCCCGTTTTACCGTAAAAATCCACGTGTCGAAAAAACGAAGGGTAAAAAACTTACGAGACCCGATTGAGATTCGGGTTATCCTTTTTGGGCATTAATCTATCCGTTGGTGGCTGAAAGCTATCAAAGCCGTAGAACTCATCGAGGCCTTCGTTTTGACAGATTATGGCTCCCGTAACTCTTAACGAGCCCGAAGTTATGGCCGTCCGAATAATCGATATCTACAGGGTGCAACATCCACGGTGCAAGGTGCAACATCCGTCCGAAATTGCGAAAGAGTGCCGTACGACCTTTAGAAATGCGTGCATGGATTTGAAACGGAACAGTACCATGGTGCACCACTCTCCAGCGATGGTAAATCGAAGACCAGCCACCGTAATCCCGTTTTACCGTAAAAATCCACTTGTTGAAAAAAAGAAGGGTAAAAAACTTACGAGACCCGATTGAGATTCGGGTTGTCCTTTTTGGGCATTAATCTATCCGTTGACGGCTGAAAGCTGTCAAAGCCATAGAACTCATCGAGGCCTTCGTTTTGACAGGTTATGGCTCCCGTAACTCTAAACGAGCGAGAAGTTATGGCCGTCCGAATAATCGATATCTACAGGGTGCAACATCCACGGTGCTAGGTGCAACATCCGTCCCAAATGGCGAAACAGTGCCGTATGACTTTTAGAAATGCGTGCATGGATTTGAAACGGAACAGTACCATGGTGCACCACACTCCAGCAATGGGAAGTCGAAGATGGGCCACGGTAATTCGGTTTTACAGTAAAAATCCACGTGTCGAAAAAACGAAGGGTAAAAAACTTACGAGACCCGACTGAGATTCGGGTTGTCCTTTTTGGGCATTAATCTATCCATAGACGGCTGAAAGCTGTCAAACCCGTAGAACTCATCGAGGCCGTTGTTTTGACAGGTATGGCTCCCGTAACTCTAAACGAGCTAGAAGTTATGGTCGTCCGAATAATCGATGTCTACAGGGTGCAACATCCACGGTGCAAGGTGCAACATCCGTCTGAAATGGCGAAACAGTGCCGTACGACTTTTAGAAATGCGTGCATGGATTTGAAACGGAGCAGTACCATGGTGCACCACTCTTCAGCAATGGGAAGTCGAAGACGGGCCACCGTAATGCCGTTTTACAGTAAAAATCCACGTGTCGAAAAAACGAAGAGTAAAAAACTTACGAGACCCGATTGAGATTCGGGTTGTCCTTTTTGGGAACTAATCTATCTGTTGACGGCTGAAACCTGTAAAAGCCGTAGAGCTCATCGAGGCCTTCGTTTTGACAGGTGACGGCTCCCGTAACTCTTAACGAGCCAGAAGTTATGGCCGTCCGAATAATCGATATCTACAGGGTGCAACATCCACGGTGCAAGGTGCAACATCCGTCCGAAATTACGAAACAATGCCGTACGACCTTTAGAAATTCGTGCATGGATTGGAAGTGGAACAGTACCATGGTGCACCACTCTCCAGCGATGGTAAATCGAAGACCAGCCACCGTAATCCCGTTTTACTGTAAAAATCCACGTGTCGAAAAAACGAAGGGTAAAAAACTTACGAGACCCGATTGAGATTGGGGTTGTCCTTTTTGGCCATTAATCTATCCGTTGACGGCTGAAAGCTGTCAAAGCCGTAGAACTCATCGAGGCCTTCATTTTGACAAGTTATTGCTCCCGTAACTCTAAACGAGCCAAAAGTTATGGCCTTCCGAATAATTGATATCTACAGGGTGCAACATCCACGGTGCAAGGTGCAACATCCGTCCGAAATGGCTAAACAGTGTCGTACGTCCTTTAGAAATTCGTGCATGGATTTGAAACGGAACAGTACCATGGTGCACCACTCTCCAGCGATGGTAAATCGTAGACCAGCCACCGTAATCCCGTTTTACCGTAAAAATCCACTTGTCGAAAAAACGAAGGGTAAAAAAATTAAGAGACCCGATTGAGATTCTTGTTGTCCTTTTTGGGCATTAATCTATCCGTTGACGGCTAAAAGCTATCAAAGCCGTAGAACTCATCGAGGCCTTCGTTTTGACAGGTTATGGCTCCCGTAAATCAAAACGAGCCAGAAGTTATGGCCGTCCGAATAATCGATACCTACAGGGTGAAAACATCCACGGTGCAACGTGCAACATCCGTCCGAAATGCCAAAACAGTGCCGTATGACTTTTAGAAATGCGTGCATGGATTTGAAATGGAACAGTACCATGGGGCACCACTCTCCAGCGATGGTAACTCGAAGACCAGCCACCGTAATCCCGTTTTACCGTAAAAATCCACGTGTCGAAAAAACGAAGGGTAAAAAACTTACGAGACCCGATTGAGATTCGGGTTGTCCATTTTGGGCATTAATCTATCCGTTGACGGCTGAAAGCTGTCAAAGCCGTAGAACTCATCGAGGCCTTCGTTTTTACAGGTTATGGCTCCCGTTACTCTAAACGAGCCAGAAGTTATGGCCCTCCGAATAATCGATATCTACAGGGTGCAACATCCACGGTGCAAGGTGCAACATCCGTCCGGAATGGCGAAACAGTGCCGTACGACTTTTAGAAATGCGTGCAACGATTTGAAACGGAACAGTACCATGGTGCACCACTCTCCAGCAATGGGAAGTCGAAGACGGGCCACGGTAATCCCGTTTTACCGTAAAAATCCACGTGTCGAAAAAACGAAGGGTAAAAAACTTACGAGACCCGATTGAGATTCGGGTTGTCCTTTTTGGGCATTAATCTATCCGTTGATGGCTGAAATCTATCAAAGCCGTAGAACTTATCGAGGCCTTCGTTTTGACAGGTTATGGCTCCCGTAACTCAAAACGAGCCAGAAGTTATGGCCGTCCGAATAATCGATATCCACAGGGTGCAACATCCACGGTGCAAGGTGCAACATCCGTCCGAAATGGCGAAACAGTGTCGTACGACCTTTAGAAATGCGTGCATGGATTTGAAATGGAACAGTACCTTGGTGCACCACTATCCAGTTGTGGTAAATCGAAGACCAGCCACCGTAATCCCGTTTTACCGTAAAAATCCACGTGTCGAAAAAACGAAGGGTAAAAAACTTACGAGACCCGATTGAGATCGGGTTGTCCTTTTTGGGCATTAATCAATCCGTTGACGGCTGAAAGCTGTCAAAGCCGTAGAACTCATCGAGGCCTTCGTTTTGACAGGTTATGGCTCCCGTAAATCTAAACGAGCCAAAAGTTATGGCCGTTTGAATAATCGATATCTACAGGATTCAACATCCACGGTGCAAGGTGCAACATCCGTCCGAAATGGTGAAACAGTACCGTACGACTTTTAGAAATGCGTTCATGGATTTGAAATGGAAAAGTACCATGGTGCACCACTCTTCAGCGATGGGAAGTCGAAGACGGGCCACGGTAATCCCGTTTTACAGTAAAAATCAACATGTCGAAAAAACGAAGGGTAAAAAACTTACGAGACCCGATTGAGATTCGGGTTGTCCTTTTTGGGCATTAATCTATCCGTTGACGGCTGAAAGCTGTCAAAGCCGTAGAACTCATCGAGGCCTTCGTTTTGACAGGTTATGGCTCCCGTAACTCTAAACGAGCGAGAAGTTATGGCCGTCCGAATAATCGATATCTACAGGGTGCAACATCCACGGTGCAAGGTGCAACATCCGTCCGAAATGGCGAAACAGTGCCGTATGACTTTTAGAAATGCGTGCATAGATTTGAAACGGAACGGTACCATGGTGCACCACTCACCAGCGATGGGAAGTCGAAGACAGGCCACGATAATCCCGTTTTACCGTAAAAATCCCCGTGTCGAAAAAACGAAGGGTAGAAAACTTACGAGACCCGATTGAGATTCGGGTTGTCCTTTTTGGGCATTAATCTATCCGTTGACGGCTGAAAGCTGTCAAAGCCGTAGAACTAATCGAGGCCTTCGTTTTGACAAGTTATGCCTCCCGTAACTCTAAACGAGCCAGATGTTATGGCCGTCCGAATAATCGATGTCTACAGGGTGCAACAACGACGGTGTAAGGTGCAACATCCGTCCGAAATGGCGAAAAGTGCCGTACGACCTTTAGAAATGCGTGCATGGATTTGAAACGGAACAATACCATGGTGTACCACTCTTCAGCGATGGGAAGTCGAAGACGGGCCACCGTAATCCCGTTTTACCTTAAAAATCCACCTGTCGAAAAAACGAAGGGTAAAAAACTTACGAGACCCGATTGAGATTCGGGTTGTCCTTTTTGGGCATTAATATATCCGTTGACGGCTGAAAGCTGTCAAAGCCGTAGAACTCATCGAGGCCTTCGTTTTGGCATGTTATGGCTCCCGTAAATCTAAACGAGCGAGAAGTTATGGCCGTCCGAATAATCGATATCTACAGGGTGCAACATCCACGGTGCAAGGTGCAACATCCATCCGAAATGGAGAAACAGTGTCGTATGACTTTTAGAAATTCGTGCAAGGATTTGAAACGGAACAGTACATGGTGCACCACTCTCCAGCGATGGGAAGTCGAAGACGGGCAACGGTAATCCCGTTTTACCGTAAAAATCCACGTGTCGAAAAAACGAAGGGTAAAAAACTTACGAGACCCGATTGAGATTCGGGTTGTCCTTTTTGGGCATTAATCTATCCGTTGACGGCTGAGAGCTGTCAAAACCGTAGAACTCATCGAGGCCGTCGTTTTGATAGGTTATGGCTCCCGTTACCCTAAACGAGCCAGATGTTATGGCCGTCTGAATAATCGATGTCTACAGGGTGCAACAACCACGGTGCAAGGTGCAACATCCGTCCGAAATGGCGAAACAGTGCCGTACAACTTTAAGAAATGCGTGCATGGATTTGAAATGGAACAGTACCATGGTGCACCACTCTTCAGCGAGGGGAAGTCGAAGACGGGCCACCGTAATCCCGTTTTACCGTAAAAATCCACCTGTCGAAAAAATGAAGGGTAAAAAACTTACGAGACCCGATTGAGATTCGGGTTGTCCTTTTTGGTCACTAATCTATCCGTTGAGGACTGAAAGTTGTCAAAGCCCTTGAACTCATCGAGGCCTTCATTTTGACTGGTTATGGCTCCCGTAACTCTAAACGAGCCAGAAGTTATGGTCGTCTGAATAATCGATATCTACAGGGTGCAACATCCACGGTGCAAGGTGCAACATCCGTCCGAAATGGCGAAACTGTGCCGTACGACTTTGAGAAATTCGTGCATGGATTTGAAACCGAACAGTACCGTGGTGCACCACTCTTCAGCGATGGGATGTCGAAGACGAGCCAGGGTAATCCCGTTTTACCGTAAAAATCCACGTGTCGAAAAAACGAAGGGTACAAAACTTACGAGACCCGATTGAGATTCGGGTTGTCCTTTTTGGGCATTAATCTATACTTTGACGGCTGAAAGCTTCCAATGCCGTAGAACTCATCGAGGCCTTCGTTTTGACAGGTTATGGCTCCCGTAACTCTAAACGAGGAAGAAGTTATGGCCGTCCGAATAATCGATATCTACAGGGGGCAACATTCACAGTGCAAGGTGCAACATCCGTCCGAAATGGCGAAAAAGTGTCGTACGACCTTTAGAAATGCGTGCATCGATTTGAAACGGAACAGTACCATGGTGCACCACTCTCCAGCGATGGTAAATCGAAGACCAGCCACCGTAATCCCGTTTTACCGTAAAAATCCACGTGTCGAAAAAACAAAGGGTAAAAAACTTACGAGACCTGATTGAGATTCGGGTTGTCCTTTTTGGGCATTAATCTATCCGTTGACGGCTGAAAGCTATCAAAGCCGTAGAACTCATCGAGGCCTTCGTTTTGACAGGTTAAGGCTCCCGTAACTCTAAACGAGCGAGATGTTATGGTCGTCCGAATAATCGATATCTACAGGGTGCTACATCCACGGTGCAAGGTGCAACATCCGTCCGAAAATGGCAAAACAGTGCCGTACGACCTCGAGAAATTCGTGCATGGATTTGAAACAGAACATACCATGGGGCGCCACTCTCCAGCGATGGTAAATCGAAGACCAGCCACCGTAATCCCGTTTTACCGTAAAAATCCACGTGTCGAAAAAACGAAGGGTAAAAAACTTACGAGACCCGATTGAGATTCGGGTTGTCCATTTTGGGCATTAATCTATCCGTTGACGGCTGAAAGCTGTCAAAGCCGTAGAACTCATCGAGGCCTTCGTTTTTACAGGTTATGACTCCCGTTACTCTAAACGAGCCAGAAGTTATGGCCCTCCGAATAATCGATATCTACAGGGTGCAACATCCACGGTGCAAGGTGCAACATCCGTCCGAAATAGAGAAACAGTGCCGTACGACTTTTAGAAATGCGTGCATAGATTTGAAACGGAACAGTACCATGGTGCACCACTCTCCAGCGATGGGAAGTCAAAGACGGGCCACCGTAATCCCGTTTTACCGTAAAAATCCACGTGTCGAAAAAACGAAGGGTAAAAAACTTACGAGACCCGATTGAGATTCGGGTTGTCCTTTTTGGGCATTAATCTATCCGTAGACGGCTGAAAGCTGTCAAAGCCGTAGAACTCATCGAGGCCTTCGTTTTGACAGGTTAAGGCTCCCGTAACTCTAAACGAGCGAGAAGTTATGGTCGTCCGAATAATCGATATCTACAGGGGGCAACATCCACGGTGCAAGGTGCAACATCCGTCCGAAATGGCGAAAAAGTGTCGTACGACCTTGAGAAATTCGTGCATGGATTTGAAACGGAATAGTACCATGGGGAACCACTCTCCAGCGATGGTAAATCGAAGACCAGCCACCGTAATCCCGTTTTACCGTAAAAATCCACGTGTCGAAAAAACGAAGGGTAAAAAACTTACGAGACCCGATTGAGATTCGTGTTGTCCATTTTGGGCACTAATCTATCCGTTGACGGCTGAAAGCTGTCAAAGCCGTAGAACTCATCGAGGCCTTCGTTTTGACAGGTTATGGCTCCCGTAACTCTAAATGAGCGAGAAGTTATGGACGTCCGAATAATCGATATCTACAGGGTGCAACATCCACGGTGCAAGGTTCAACATCCGTCCGAAATAGAGAAACAGTGCCGTACGACTTTTAGAAATGCGTTCATGGATTTGAAACGGAACAGTACCATGGTGCACCACTCTCCAGCGATGGGAAGTCGAAGACGGGCCACGGTAATCCCGTTTTACCGTAAAAATCCACGTGTCGAAAAAACGAAGGGTAAAAAACTTACGAGACCCGATTGAGATTCGGGTTGTCCTTTTTGGGCATTAATCTATCCGTAGATGGCTGAAAGCTGTCAAAGCCGTAGAACTCATCCAGGCCTTCGTTTTGACTGGTTATGGCTCCCGTTACTCTAAACGAGCCAGAAGTTATGGCCGTCCGAATAATCGATGTCTACAGGGTGCAACATCCACGGTGCAAGGTGCAACATCCGTCCGAAACGGCGAAACAATGCCGTACGACCTTTAGAAATTCGTGCATGGATTTGAAATGGAACCGTACCATGGTGCACCACTCTTCAGCGATGGAAAGTCGAAGACGGCCCAACGTAATCCCGTTTTACCGTAAAAATCCACGTGTCGAAAAAACGAAGGGTAAAAAACTTACGAGACCCGATTGAGATTCGGGTTGTCCTTTTTGGGCACTAATCTATCCGTTGACGGCTGAAAGCTGTCAAAGCCGTAGAACTCATCGACGCCTTCGTTTTGACAGGTTATGGCTCCCGTAACCCTAAACGAGCCAGAAGTTATGGCCGTCCGAATAATCGATGTCTACAGGGTGCAACATCCACGGTGCAAGGTGCAACATCCGTCTGAAATGGCGAAACAGTGCCGTACGACTTTTAGAAATGCGTGCATGGATTTGAAACGGAACAGTACCGTGGTGCACCACTCTTCAGCGATGGTAAGTCGAAGACGGGCCAATGTAATCCCGTTTTACCGTAAAAATCCACGTGTCGAAAAAACGAAGGGTAAAAAACTTACGAGACCTGATTGAGATTCGGGTTGTCCTTTTTGGGCATTAATCTATCCTTTGACGGCTGAAAGCTTTCAATGCGGTAGAACTCATCGATGCCTTCGTTTTGACAGGTTATGGCTCCCGTAACTCTAAACGAGCAAGAAGTTATGGCCGTCCGAATAATCGATATCTACAGGGTGCAACATACACGGTGCAAGGTGCAACATCCGTCCGAAATGGCGAAACAGTGCCGTACGACCTTTAGAAATTCATGCATGGATTTGAAACGGAACAACCATGGTGCACCACTCTCCAGCGATGGTAAATCGTAGACCAGCCACCGTAATCCCGTTTTACCGTAAAAATCCACTTGTCGAAAAAACGAAGGGTAAAAAACTTAAGAGACCCGATTGAGATTCTGGTTGTCCTTTTTGGGCATTAATCTATCCGTTGATGGCTGAAAGCGGTCAAAGCCATAGAACTCATCGAGGCCTTCGTTTTGACAGGTTATGGCTCCCGTAACTCAAAACGACCTAGAAGTTATGGTCGTCCGAATAATCGATACCTACAGGGTGAAAACATCCACGGTGCAAGGTGCAACATCCGTCCGAAATGGAAAAACTGTGCCGTATGACTTTTAGAAATGCGTGCACGGATTTGAAACGGAACAGTACCACGGTGCACCACTCTCCAACGATGGAAAGTCGAAGACTGGCCACGGTAATCCCGTTTTACCGTAAAAATCCACGTGTCGAAAAAACGAAGGGTAAAAAACTTACGAGACCCGATTTAGATTCGGGTTGTCCTTTTTGGTCATTAACCTATCCGTTGACGGCTGTAAGCTGTCAAAGCCGTAGAACTCATCGAGGCCTTCGTTTTGACAGGTTATGGCTCCCGTAACTCTAATCGAGCCAGAAGTTATGGCCGTCCGAATAATCGATATCTAAAGGGTGCAACATTCACGGTGCAAGGTGCAACATCCGTCCGAAATGGAGAAACAGTGCCGTACGAATTTTAGAAATGCGTGCATCGATTTGAAACAGAACAGTACCATGGTGCACCACTCTCCAGCAATGGAAAGTCGAAGACGGGCCACGGTAATCCCGTTTTACCGTAAAAATCCACGTGTCGAAAAAACGAAGGGTAAAAAACTTACGAGACCCGATTCAGATTCGGGTTGTCCTTTTTGGGCATTAATCTATCCGTTGATGGCTGAAAGCTATCAAAGCCGTAGAACTTATCGAGGCCTTCATTTTGATAGGTTATGGCTCCCGTAACTCAAAACGAGCCAGAAGTTATGGTCGTCCGAATAATCGATATCCACAGGGTGCAACATCCACGGTGCAAGGTGCAACATCCGTCCGAAATGGTGAAACAGTGCCGTACGACATTTAGAAATGCGTGCATGGATTTGAAACAGAACAGTACCATGGTGCACCACTCTCCAGATATGGTTAATCGAAGACCAGCCACCATAATCCCGTTTTACCGTAAAAATCCACTTGTCGAAAAAACGAAGGGTAAAAAACTTACGAGACCCGATTGAGATTCGGGTTGTCCTTTTTGGGAATTAATCTATCTGTTGACGGCTGAAAGCTGTCAAAACCGTAGAACTCAACGAGGCCTTCGTTTTGACAGGTTATGGCTCCCGTAACTCTAAATGAGCCAGAAGTTATGGCCGTCCGAATAATCGATATCTACAGGGTGCAACATCCACGGTGCAAGGTGCAACATCCGTCCGAAATGGCGAAACAGTGCCGTACGACCTTTAGAAATTCGTGCGTGGATTTGAAATGGAACAGTACCATGGTGCACCACTCTCCAGCGATGGTAAATCGAAGACCAGCCACCGTAATCCCGTTTTACCGTAAAAATCCACGTGTCGAAAAAACGAAGGGTAAAAAACTTACGAGACCCGATTGAGATTCGGGTTGTCCTTTTTGGGCATTAATCTATCCGTTGATGGCTGAAAGCGGTCAAAGCCATAGAACTCATCGAGGCCTTCATTTTGACAGGTTATGGCTCCCGTAACTCTAAACGAGCCAGAAGTTATGGCCGTCCGAATAATCGATATCTACTGGGTGCAACATCCACGGTGCAAGGTGCAACATCTGTCCGAAATGGCGAAACTGTGTCGTACAACCTTTAGAAATTCGTGCATGGATTTGAAACGGAACAGTACCATGGTGCACCACTCTCCAGCAATGGAAAATCGATGACCAGCCACCGTAATCCCGTTTTACCGTAAAAATCCACGTGTGAAAAAAACGAAGGGTAAAAAACTTACGAGACCCGATTGAGATTCGGGTTGTTCTTTTTGGGCATTAATCTATCCGTTGACGGCTGAAAGTTGTCAAAGCCGTAGAACTCATCGAGGCCTTCGTTTTGACAAGTTATGCCTCCCGTAACTCTAAACGAGCCAAATGTTATGGCCGTCCGAATAATCGATGTCTACAGGGTGCAACAACCACGGTGCAAGGTGCAACATCCGTCCGAAATGGCGAAAAGTGCCGTACGACCTTTAGAAATGCGTGCATGGATTTGAAACGGAACAATACCATGGTGTACCACTCTTCAGCGATGGGAAGTCGAAGACGGGCCACCGTAATCCCGTTTTACCGTAAAAATCCACCTGTCGAAAAAACGAAGGGTAAAAAACTTACGAGACCCGATTGAGATTCGGGTTGTCCTTTTTGGGCATTAATATATCCGTTGACGGCTGAAAGCCGTCAAAGCCGTAGAACTCATCGAGGCCTTCGTTTTGGCACGTTATGGCTCCCGTAAATCTAAACGAGCGAGAAGGTATGGCCGTCCGAATAATCGATATCTACAGGGTGCAACATCCACGGTGCAAGGTGCAACATCCGTCCGAAATGGCGAAACAGTGTCGTATGACTTTTAGAAATTCGTGCATGGATTTAAAACGGAATAGTACATGGTGCACCACTCTCCAGCGATGGGAAGTCGAAGACGGGCAACGGTAATCCCGTTTTACCGTAAAAATCCACGTGTCGAAAAAACGAAGGGTAAAAAACTTACGAGACCCGATTGAGATTCGGGTTGTCCTTTTTGGGCATTAATCTATCCGTTGAGGGCTGAAAGCTGTCAAAGCCGTAGAACTCATCGAGCCCTTCGTTTTGATAGGTTATGGCTCCCGTAACCCTAAACGAGCCAGATGTTATGGCCGTCCGAATAATCGACGTCTACAGGGTGCAACAACCACGGTGCAAGGTGCAACATCCGTCCGAAATGGCGAAACAGTGCCGTACGACTTTAAGAAATGCGTGCATGGATTTGAAACGGAACAGTACCATGGTGCACCACTCTTCAGCGTTGGGAAGTCGAAGACGGGCCACCGTAATCCTGTTTTACCGTAAAAATCCACCTGTCGAAAAACGAAGGGTAAAAAACTTACGAGACCCGATTGAGATTCGGGTTGTCCTTTTTGGTCACTAATCTATCCGTTGATGACTGAAAGCTTTCAAAGCCCTAGAAATCATCGAGGCCTTCATTTTGACGGGTTATGGCTCCCGTAACTCTAAACGAGCCAGAAGTTATGGCCGTCTGAATAATCGATATCTACAGGGTGCAACATCCACGGTGCAAGGTGCAACATCCGTCCGAAATGGCGAAACAGTGCCGTACGACTTTGAGAAATTCGTGCATGGTTTTGAAACCGAACAGTACCGTGGTGCACCACTCTTCAGCGATGGGAAGTCGAAGACGGGCCAGGGTAATCCTGTTTTACCGTAAAAATCCACGTGTCGAAAAAACGAAGGGTAAAAAACTTACGAGACCCGATTGAGATTCGGGTTGTCCTTTTTGGGCATTAATCTATACTTTGACGGCTGAAAGCTTCCAAAGCCGTAGAACTCATCGAGGCCTTCGTTTTGACAGGTTATGGCTCCCGTAACTCTAAACGAGCAAGAAGTTATGGCCGTCCGAATAATCGATATCTACAGGGTGCAACATTCACAGTGCAAGGTGCAACATCCGTCCGAAATGGCGAAACAGTGCCGTACGACCTTTAGAAATACGTGCATCGATTTGAAACGGAACAGTACCATGGTGCACCGCTCTCCAGCGATGGTAAATCGAAGACCAGCCACCGTAATCCCGTTTTACCGTAAAAATCCACGTGTCGAAAAAACAAAGGGTAAAAAAATTACGAGACCTGATTGAGATTCGGGTTGTCCTTTTGGGCATTAATCTATCCGTTGACGGCTGAAAGCTATCAAAGCTGTAGAACTCATCGAGGCCTTCGTTTTGACAGGTAAAGGCTCCCGTAACTCTTAACGAGCGAGAAGTTATGGTCGTCCGAATAATCGATATCTACAGGGTGCAACATCCACGGTGCAAGGTGCAACATCCGTCCGAAATGGCGAAACAGTGCCGTACGACCTTGAGAAATTCGTGCATGGATTTGAAACGGAACAGTACCTTGGGGCACCACTCTCCAGCGATGGTAAATCGAAGACCAGCCACCGTAATCCCGTTTTACCGTAAAAATCCACGTGTCGAAAAAACGAAGGGTAAAAAACTTACGAGACCCGATTGAGATTCGGGTTGTCCATTTTGGGCATTAATCTATCCGTTGACGGCTGAAAGATGTCAAAGCCATAGAACTCATCGAGGCCTTCGTTTTGACAGGTTATGGCTCCCGTAACTCTAAACGAGCGAGAAGTTATGGCCGTCCGAATAATCGATATCTACAGGGTGCAACATCCACGGTGCAAGGTGCAACATCCGTCCGAAATGGAGAAACAGTGCCGTATGACTTTTAGAATTGCGTGCATGGATTTGAAACGGAACAGTACCATGGTGCACCACTCTCCAGCGATGGGAAGTCGAAGACGGGCCACGGTAATCCCGTTTTACCGTAAAAATCCACGTGTCAAAAAAACGAAGGGTAAAAAACTTACGAGACCCGATTGAGATTCGGGTTGTCCTTTTTGGGCATTAATCTATCCGTAGATGGCTGAAAGCTGTCAAAGCCGTAGAACTCATCGAGGCCTTCGTTTTGACAGGTTATGGCTCCCGTAACTCTAAACGAGCCAGAAGTTATGGCCGTCCGAATAATCGATGTCTACAGGGTGCAACATCCACGGTGCAAGGTGCAACATCCGTCCGAAATGGCGAAACAATGCCGTACGACCTTTAGAAATTCGTGCATGGATTCGAAACGGAACAGTACCATGGTGCACCACTCTGCAGCGATGGAAAGTTGAAGACGGGCCAACGTAATCCCGTTTTACCGTAAAAATCCACGTGTCGAAAAAACGAAGGGTAAAAAACTTACGAGACCCGATTGAGATTCGGGTTGTCCTTTTTGGGCACTAATCTATCCGTTGACGGCTGAAAGCTGTCAAAGCCGTAGAACTCATCGACGCCTTCGTTTTGACAGGTTATGGCTCCCGTAAATCTTAACGAGCCAGAAGTTATGGCCGTCCGAATAATCAATATCTACAGGGTGCAACATCCACGGTGCAAGGTGCAACATCTGTCCGAAATTACTTAACAGTGCCGTACGACCTTTAGAAATTCGTGCATGGATTTGAAACAGAACAGTGCCATGGTGCACCACTCTCCAGCGATGGTAAATCGAAGACCAGCCACCGTAATACCGTTTTACCGTAAAAATCCACGTGTCGAAAAAACGAAGGGTAAAAAACTTACGAGACCCGATTGAGATTCGGGTTGTCCTTTTTGGGCATTAATCTATCCGTTGACGGCTGAAAGCTGTCAAAGCCGCAGACCTCATCGAGGCCTTCGTTCTGATAGGTTGTGGCTCCCGTAACTCTAAACGAGCCAGAAGTTATGGTCGTCCCAATAATCGATATCTACAGGGTGCAACATCCACGGTGCAAGGTGCAACATCCGTCCGAAATGGCGAAACAGTGTCGTACGACCTTTAGAAATTCATGCGTGGATTTGAAATGGAACAGTACCATGGTGCACCACTCTCCAGCGATGGTAAATCGAAGACCAGCCACCGTAATCCCGTTTTACCATAAAAATCCACGTGTCGAAAAAACGAAGGGTAAAAAACTTACGAGACCCGATTGAGATTCGGGTTGTCCTTTTTGGGCATTAATCTATCCGTTGATGGCTGAAAGCGGTCAAAGCCATAGAACTCATCGAGGCCTTCGTTTTGACAGGTTATGGCTCCCGTAACTCTAAACGAGCCAGAAGTTATGGCCGTCCGAATAATCGATATCTACAGGGTGCAACATCCACGGTGCAAGGTGCAACATCTGTCCGAAATGGCGAAACTGTGTCGTACAACCTTTAGAAATTCGTGCATGGATTTAAAACGGAACAGTACCATGGTGCACCGCTCTCCAGCGATGGTAAATCGATGACCAGCCACCGTAATCCCGTTTTACCGTAAAAATCCACGTGTGAAAAAAAACGAAGGGTAAAAAACTTACGAGACCCGATTGAGATTCGGGTTGTCCTTTTTGGGCATTAATCTATCTGTTGACGGCTGAAAGCTATCAAATCCGTAGAACTCATCGAGGCCTTCGTTTTGACAGGTTATGGCTCCTGTAACTCTAAACGAGCCAGAAGTTATGGCCGTCCGAATAATCGATATGTACAGGGTGCAACATCCACGGTGCAAGGTGCAACATCCGTCCGAAATGGTGAAACAGTACCGTACGACTTTTAGAAATGCGTTCATGGATTTGAAATGGAAAAGTACCATGGTGCACGACTCTTCAGCGATGGGAAGTCGAAGACGGGCCACGGTAATCCCGTTTTACCGTAAAAATCCACGTGTCGAAAAAACGAAGGGTAAAAAACTTACAAGACCCGATTGAGATTCGGGTTGTCCTTTTTGGGCATTAAGCTATCCTTTGACGGCTGAAAGCAGTCAAAGCCGTAGAACTCATCGAGGCCTTTGTTTTGACAGGTTATGGCTCCTATAAATCTTAACGAGCAAGAAGTTATGGCCGCCCGAATAATCGATATCTACAGGGTGCAACATCCACGGTGCAAGGTGCAACATCCATCCGAAATGGGAAACAGTGCCGTACGAACTTTAGAAATTCGTGCATGGATTTGAAACGGAACAGTACCATGGTGCACCACTCTCCAGCGATGGTAAATCGAAGACCAGCCACCGTAATCCCGTTTTACCGTAAAAATCCACGTGTCGAAAAAACGAAGGGTAAAAAACTTACGAGACCCGATTGAGATTCGGGTTGTCCTTTTTTGGCATTAATCTATCCGTTGACTGCTGAAAGCTGTCAAAGCCATAGAACTCATCGAGGCCTTCGTTTTGACCGGTTATGTCTCCCGTAACTCTAAACGAGCCAGAAGTTATGGCCGTCCGAATAATCGATGTCCACATGGTGCAACATCCACGGTGCAAGGTGCAACATCCGTTCGAAATTGCGAAACAGTGTCGTACGACCTTTAGAAATGCGTGCATGGATTTGAAACAGAACAGTACCATGGTGCACCACTCTCCAGCTATGGTAAATCGAAGACCAGCCACCGTAATCCCGTTTTACCGTAAAAATCCACCTGTCGAAAAAACGAAGGGTAAAAAACTTACGAGACCCGATTGAGATTCGGGTTGTCCTTTTTGGGAATTAATCTATCCGTTGACGGCTGAAAGCTGTTAAAACCGTATAACTCATCGAGGCCTTCGTTTTGACAGGTTATGGCTCCTGTAACTCTAAATGAGCCAGAAGTTATGGCCGTACGAATAATCGATATCTACAGGGTGCAACATCCACAGTGCAAGGTGCAACATCCGTCCGAAATGGCGAAACAGTGCCGTACGACCTATAGAAATTCGTGCATGGATTTGAAACGGAACAGTACAATGGTGCACCACTCTCCAGCGATGGTAAATCGAAGACCAGCCACCGTAATCCCGTTTTACCGTAAAAATCCACGTGTCGAAAAAACGAAGGGTAAAAAACTTACGAGACCCGATTGAGATTCGGGTTGTCCTTTTTGGGCATTAATCTATCCGTTGATGGATGAAAGCGGTCAAAGCCGTAGAACTCATCGAGGCCTTCGGTCTGACAGGTTATGGCTCCTGTAACTCTAAACGAGCCAGAAGCTATGGCCGTCCGAATAATCGATATCTACAGTGTGCAACATCCACGGTGCAAGGTGCAACATCCGTTCGAAATGGCAAAACTGTGTCGTACAACCTTTAGAAATTCGTGCATGGATTTGAAAAGGAACAGTACCATGGTGCACCACTCTCCAGCGATGGTAAATCGAAGACCAGCCACCGTAATCCCGTTTTACCGTAAGAATCCACGTGTCGAAAAAACGAAGGGTAAAAAACTTACGAGACCCGATTGAGATTTAGGTTGTCCTTTTTGGGCATTAATCTATCCGTTGACGGCTGAAAGCTGTCAAAGCCGTAGAAATCATCGAGGCCTTCGTTTTGACAGGTTATGGCTCCCCTAACTCTAAACGAGTGAGAAGTTATGGTCGTCCGAATAATCGATATCTACAGGGTGCAACATCCACGGTGCAAGGTGCAACATCCGTCTGAAATGGCGAAACAGTGCCGTACGACTTTTAGAAATACGTGCATGGATTTGAAACGGAACAGTACCATGGTGCACAACTCTCTAGCGATGGGAAGTCGAAGACGGGCCACGGTAATCCCGTTTTACCGTAAAAATCCACATGTCGAAAAAACGAAGGGTAAAAAACTTACGAGACCCGATTGAGATTCGGGTTGTCCTTTTTGGACATTAATCTATCCGTTGACGGCTGAAAGCTTTCAAAGCCGTAGAATTCATCGAGGCCTTCGTTTTGACAGGTTATGGCTCCCGTAACTCTAATCGAGCAAGAAGTTATGGCCGTCCGAATAATCGATATCTAAAGGGTGCAACATTCACGGTGCAAGGTGCAATATCCGTCCGAAATGGCGAAACAGTGTCGTACGACTTTTAGAAATGCGTGCATCGATTTGAAACGAAACAGTGCCATGGTGCACCACTCTCCAGCAATGGGAAGTCGAAGACGGGCCACGGTAATTCCGTTTTACCGTAAAAATCCACGTGTCGAAAAAACGAAGGGTAAAAAACATACAAGACCCGATTGAGATTCGGGTTGTCCTTTTTGGGCATTAATCTATCCGTTGACGGCTGAAAGCTGTCAAATCCGTAGAACTCATCGAGGCCTTCGTTTTGACAGGTTATGGCTCCCGTGACTCTAAACGAACCAGAAGTTATGGTCGTCCGAATAATCGATATCGACAGGATTCAACATCCACGGTGCAAGGTGCAACATCCATCCGAAATGGCGAAACAGTGCCGTACGTCCTTTAGAAATGCCGTGCATGGATTTGAAACGGAACAGTACCATGGTGCACCACTCTCCAGCTATGGTAAATTGAAGACCAGCCAATGTAATCCCGTTTTACCGTAAAAATCCACTTGTCGAAAAAACGAAGGGTAAAAAACTTACGAGACCCGATTGAGATTCGGGTTGTCCTTTTTAGGAATTAATCTATCCGTTGACGGCTGAAAGCTGTCAAAACCGTAGAACTCATCGAGTCCTTCGTTTTGACTGGTTATGGCTCCCGTAACTCTAAACGAGCCAGAAGTTATGGCCATCCGAATAATCGATATATATAGGGTGCAACATCCACGGTGCAAGGTGCTACATCCGTCCGAAATGGCGAAACAGTGCCGTACGACCTTGAGAAATTCGTGCATGGATTCGAAACGGAACAGTACCATGGTGCACCACTCTCCAGCGATGGTAAATCGAAGACCTGCCACCGTAATCCCGTTTTACTGTAAAAATCCACGTGTCGAAAAAACGAAGGGTAAAAAACTTACGAGACCCGATTTAGATTCAGGTTGTCCTTTTTGGGCATTAATCTATCCGTTGACGGCTGAAAGCTGTCAATGCCGTAGAACTCATCAAGGCCTTCATTTTGACAGCTTATGACTCCCGTAACTCTTAACGAACCAGAAGTTATGACCGTCCGAATAATCGATGTCCACAGGGTGAACATCCACGGTGCAAGGTGCAACATCCGTCCGAAATTACGAAACAGTGTCGTACGACCTTTAGAAAATCGTGCATGGATTTGAAACGGAACAGTACCTTGGTGCACCACTCTCCAGCGATGGTAAATTGAAGACCAGCCAACGTAACCCCGTTTACCGTAAAAATCCATAGAACTCATCGAGGCCTTCGTTTTGACAGGTTATGGCTCCCGTAACTCTAAACGAGCCAGAAGTTATGGCCGTCCGAATAATCGATATCTACAGGATTCAACATCCACGGTGCAAGGTGCAACATCCGTCCGAAATGGTGAAACAGTACCGTACGACTTTTAGAAATGCGTTCATGGATTTGAAATGGAAAAGTACCATGGTGCACCACTCTTCAGCGATGGGAAGTCGAAGACGGGCCACGGTAATCCCGTTTTACTGTAAAAATCCACGTGTCGAAAAAACGAAGGGTAAAAAACTTACGAGACCCGATTGAGATTCGGGTTGTCCTTTTTGGGCACTAATCTATCCGTTGACGGCTAAAAGCTGTCAAAGCCGTAGAACTCATCGACGCCTTCGTTTTGACAGGTTATGGCTCCCGTAACTCTTAACGAGCCAGAAGTTATGGCCGTCCGAATAATCAATATCTACAGGGTGCAACATCCACGGTGCAAGGTGCAACATCCGTCCGAAATGGCGAAACAGTGCCGTACGACCTTCAGAAATTCATGCATGGGTTTGAAACGGAACAGTACCATGGTGCACCACTCTCCAGCGATGGGAAGTCGAAGACGGGCCACGGTAATCCCGTTTTACCGTAAAAATCCACCTGTCGAAAAAACGAAGGGTAAAAAACTTACGAGACCCGATTGAGATTCGGGTTGTCCTTTTTGGGCATTAATCTATCCTTTGACGACTGAAAGCCGTCAAAGCCGTAGAACTCATCGAGGCCTTCGTTTTGAAAGGTTATGGCTCCCGTAACTCTAAACGAGCCAGAAGTTATGGCCGTCCGAATAATTGATATCTACAAGGTGCAACATCCACGGTGCAAGGTGCAACATCCGTCCGAAATGGCGAAACAGTGCCGTACGACCTTGAGAAATTCGTGCATGGATTTGAAACGGAACAGTACCATGGTGCACCACTCTCCAGCGATGGTAAATCGAAGACCAGCCACCGTAATCCCGTTTTACCGTAAAAATCCACGTGTCGAAAAAACGAAGGGTAAAAAACTTACGAGACCCGATTGAGATTCGGGTTGTCCTTTTTGGGCATTAATCTATCCATTGACGGTTGAAAGCTGTCAAAGCCGTAGAACTCATCGAGGCCTTCGTTTTGACAGGTTATGGCTCCCGTAACTCTAAACGAGTCAGAAGTTATGGCCGTCCGAATAATCGATATCTAAAGAGTGCAACATCCACGGTGCAAGGTGCAACATCCGTCCGGAATGGCGAAACAGTGTCGTACGACTTTTAGAAATGCATGCGTGGATTTGAAATGGAACAGTACCATGGTGCACCACTCTTCAGCGATGGGAATTCGAAGACGGGCCATGGTAATCCCGTTTTACCGTAAAAATCCACGTGTCGAAAAAACGAAGGGTAAAAAACTTACGAGACCCGATTGAGATTCGGGTTGTCCTTTTTGGGCATTAATCTATCTTTTGATAGCTAAAAGCTGTGAAAGCCGTAGAACTCATCGAGGACTTCGTTTTGACATGTTATGGTTCCCGTAACTCTAAACGAGCAAGAAGTTATGGTCGTCCGAATAATCGATATCTACGTGGTGCAACATCCACGGTGCAAGGTGCAACATCCGTCCGAAATGACGAAACAGTGTCGTACGACTTTTAGAAATTTGTGCATGGATTTGAAACGGAACAGTACCATGGTGCACCACTCTCCAGCGATGGTAAATCGAAGACCAGCCACCGTAATCCCGTTTTACCGCAAAAATCCACGTGTCGAAAAAACGAAGGGTAAAAAACATACGAGACCCAATTGAGATTCGGGTTGTCCTTTTTGGGGATTAATCTATCCGTTGACAGCTGAAAGCTGTCAAAGCCGTAGAACTCATCGAGGCCTTCGTTTTGACAGGTTGTGGCTCTCGTAACACTAAACGAGCCAGAAGTTATGGCCGTCCGAATAATCGATATCTACAGGGAGCAACATCCACGGTGCAAGGTGCATCATCCGTCTGAAATGGCGAAACAGTGTCGTACGACCTTGAGAAATTCGTGCATGGATTTGAAACGGAACAGTACCATGGTGCACCACTCTCCAGCGATGGTAAATCGAAGACCAGCCACCGTAATCCCGTTTTACCGTAAAAATCCACGTGTCGAAAAAACGAAGAGTAAAAAACTCACGAGACCCGATTGAGATTCGGGTTGTTCTTTTTGGGCATTAATCTATCCGTTGATGTCTGAAAACTGTCAAAGCCGTAGAACTCATCGAGGCCTTCGTTTTGGAAGGTTATGGCTCCCGTAACTCTAAACGAGCGAGAACTTATGGCCGTCCGAATAATCGATATCTACAGGGTGCAACATTCACGGTGCAAGGTGCAACATCCGTCCGAAATGGCGAAACAGTGTCGTATGACTTTTAGAAATGCGTTCATGGATTTGAAACGGAACAGTACCATGGTGCACCACTCTCCAACGATGGGAAGTCGAAGACGGGCCACGGTAATCCCGTTTTACCATAAAAATCCACGTGTCGAAAAAACGAAGGGTAGAAAACTTACGAGACCCGATTGAGATTCGGGTTGTCCTTTTTGGGCATTAATCAATCCGTTGACGGCTGAAAGCTGTCAAAGCAGTAGAACTCATCGAGGCCTTCATTTTGACAGGTTATGGCTCCCGTAAATCTAAACGAGCCAGAAGTCATGGCCGTCCGAATAATCGATGTCTACAGGGTGCAACATCCACGGTGCTAGGTGCAACATCCGTCCGAAATGGCGAAACAGTGCCGTACGACTTTTAGAAATGCGTGCATGGATTTGAAACGGAACAGTACCATGGTGCACCGCTCTTCAGCGATGGGAAGTCGAAGACGGGCCACCGTAATCCCGTTTTACCGTAAAAATCCACGTGTCGAAAAAACGAAGGGTAAAAAACTTACGAGACCCGATTGAGATTCGGGTTGTCCTTTTTGGGCACTAATCTATCCGTTGACGGCTGAAAGCTGTCAAAGCCGTAGAACTCATCGAGGCCTTCGTTTCGACAGGTTATGGCTCCCGTAACTCTTAACGAACCAGAAGTTATGGCCGTCCGAATAATCGATGTCCACAGGGTGCAACATCCACGGTGCAAGGTGCAACATCCGTCCGAAATTACTAAACAGTGCCGTACGACCTTTAGAAATTCTTGCATGGATTTGAAACGGAACAGTACCATGGTGCACCACTCTCTAGCGATGGTAAATCGAAGACGAGCCAAATTAATCCCGTTTTACCGTAAAAATCCACGTGTCGAAAAAACGAAGGGTAAAAAACTTATGAGACCCGATTGAGATTCGGGTTGTCCTTTTTGTGCATTAATCTATTCATTGAGGGCTGAAAGCTGTCAAAGCCGTAGAACTCATCGAGGCCTTCGTTTTGACAGGTTATGGCTCCCGTAACTCTAAACGACACAAAAGTTATGGCCGTCCGAATAATCGATATCTACAGGGTGCAACATCCACGGTGCAAGGTGCAACATTCGTCCGAAATGGCGAAACAGTGCCGTACGACCTTTAGAAATTTGTGCATGGATTTGAAACGGAACAGTACCGTGGTGCACCACTCCCCAGCGATGGTAAATCGAATGCCAGCCACCGTAATCCCGTTTTATCTTAAAAATCCACTTGTCGAAAAAACGAAGGGTAAAAAACTTTCGAGACCCGATTGAGATTCGGGTTGTCCTTTTTGGGCATTATTCTATCCGTTGACGGCTGAAAGCTGTCAAAGCCGTAGAACTCATCGAGGCCTTCGTTTTGACAGGTTATGGCTCCCGTAACTCAAAACGAGCCAGAAGTTATGGCCGTCCGAATAATCGATATCCACAGGGTGCAACATCCACGGTGCAAGGTGCAACATCCGTCCGGAATGGCGAAACAGTGCCGTACGACCTTTAGAAATGCGTGCATGGATTTGAAACGGAACAGTACCATGGTGCACCACTCTCCAGCTATGGTAAGTCGAAGACGGGCCACGGTAATCCCGTTTTACAGTAAAAATCCATGTGTCGAAAAAACGAAGGGAAAAAACATACGAGACCCGATTGAAATTCGGGTTGTCCTTTTTGGGCATTAATCTATCCGTTGACGGCTGAAAGCTGTCAAAGCAGTAGAACTCATCGAGGCCTTCGTTTTGACAGGTTATGGGTCCCGTAACTCTAAACGAGCCAGAAGACATGGCCGTCCGAATAATCGATGTCTAAAGGGTGCAACATACACGGTGCAAGGTGCAACATTCGTCCGAAATGGCGAAACAGTGCCGTACGACTTTTAGAAATGCGTGCATGGATTTGAAACGGAACAGTACCATGGTGCACCACTCTTCAGCGATGGGAAGTCGAAGACGGGCCACGGTAATCCTGTTTTACCGTAAAAATCCACGTGTCGAAA
The DNA here is from genome assembly GCA_030765085.1 of Allium cepa. NCBI lineage: Eukaryota > Viridiplantae > Streptophyta > Magnoliopsida > Asparagales > Amaryllidaceae > Allium > Allium cepa. The sequence continues at coordinate 27,852,711 of CM060934.1, read as the reverse complement.
AAACGAAGGGTAAAAAACTTACGAGACCCGATTGAGATTCGGGTTGTCCTTTTTGGGCATTAATCTATCCGTTGATGGCTGAAAGCTGTCAAAACCATAGAACTCATCGAGGACTTCGTTTTGACAGGTTATGGCTCCCGTAACTCTAAATGAGCCAGAAGTTATGGCCGTCCGAATAATCGATATCTACAGGGTGCAACATCCACGGTGCAGGTGCAACATCCGTCCGAAATGGCGAAACAGTGCCGTACGACCTTTAGAAATTTGTGCATGGATTCGAAACGGAACAGTACCATGGTGCACCACTCTCTAGCGATGGTAAATCGAAGACCAGCAACCGTAATCCCGTTTTACCGTAAAAATCCACGTGTCGAAAAAACGAAGGGTAAAAAACTTACGAGCCCCGATTGAGATTCGGGTTGTCCTTTTTGGCATTAATCTATCCGTTGATGGCTGAAAGCGGTCAAAGCCGTAGAACTCATCGAGGCCTTCGTTTTGACAGGTTATGGCTCCCGTAACTCTAAACGAGTTAGAAGTTATGGCCGTCCGAATAATCGATATCAACAGGGTGCAACATCCACGGTGCAAGGTGCAACATCCGTCCGAAATGGCGAAACTGTGTCGTACGACCTTTAAAAATTCGTGCATGGATTTGAAACGGAACAGTACCATGGTGCACCACTCTCCAGCGATGGTAAATCGATGACCAGCCATCGTAATCCCGTTTTACCGTAAAAATCCACGTGTGAAAAAATCGAAGGGTAAAAAACTTACGAGACCCGATTGAGATTCGGGTTGTCCTTTTTGGGCATTAATCTATCCGTTGATGGCTGAAAGCTGTCAAATCCATAGAACTCATCAAGGCCTTCGTTTTGACGGGTTATGGCTCCCGTAACTCTAAACGAGCCAGAAGTTATGGCCGTCCGAATAATCGATATCTACAGGATTCAACATCCACGGTGCAAGGTGCATCATCCGTCCGAAATGGTGAAACAGTACCGTACAACTTTTAGAAATGCGTGCATGTATTTGAAACGGAACAGTACCATGGTGCACCACTCTCCAGCGATGGGAAGTCGAAGACGGGCCACGGTAATCCCGTTTTACCGTAAAAATCCACGTGTCGAAAAAACGAAGGGTAAAAACTTACGAGACCCGATTGAGATTCGGGTTGTCCTTTTTGGGCATTAATCTATCCGTTGACGGCTGAAAGCTGTCAAAGCCGTAGAACTCATCGAGGCCTTCGTTTTGACAGGTTATGGCTCCCGTAACTCTTAACGAACCAGAAGATATGACCGTCCGAATAATCGATGTCCACGGGGTGCAACATCCACGGTGCAAGGTGCAACATCCGTCCGAAATTACGAAACAGTGTCGTACGACCTTTAGAAAATCGTGCATGGATTTGAAACGGAACAGTACCATGGTGCATCACTCTCCAGCGATGGTAAATCGAAGACCAGCCAACGTAATCCCGTTTTACCGTAAAAATCCACGTGTCGAAAAAACGAAGGGTAAAAAACTTATGAGACCCGATTGAGATTCGGGTTGTCCTTTTTGGGCTTAATCTATCCGTTGAGGGTTGAAAGCTGTCGAAGCCGTAGAACTCATCGAGGCCTTCGATTTGACAGGTTATGGCTCCCGTAACTCTAAACGAGCCAGAAGTTATGACCGTCCGAATAATCGATATCTACAGGGTGCAACATCCATGGTGCAAGGTGCAACATCCGTCCGAAATGGCGAAACAGTGCCGTACGACCTTTAGAAATTCGTGCATGGATTTGAAACGGAACAGTATCATGGTGAACCACTCTCCAGCGATGGTAAATCGAAGACCAGCCACCGTAATCCCGTTTCACCGTAAAAATCCACGTGTCGAAAAAACGAAGGGTAAAAAACTTACGAGACCCGATTGAGATTCGGGTTGTCCTTTTTGGGCATTATTCTATTCATTGACGGCTGAAAGCGGTCAAAGCCGTAGAACTCATCGAGGCCTTTGTTTTGACAGGTTATGGCTCCCGTAACTCTTAACGAGCCAGAAATTATGGCCGTCCGAATAATCGATATCTACAGGGTGCAACATCCACGGTGCAAGGTGCAACATCCGTCCGAAATGGCGAAACAGTGCCGTACGACCTTTAGAAATTCGTGCATGGATTTGAAACGGAACTGTACCATGGTGCACCACTCTCCAGCGATGGTAAATCGAAGACCAGCCACCGTAATCACGTTTTACCGTAAAAATCCACGTGTCCAAAAAAACGAAGGGTAAAAAACTTACGAGACCCGATTGAGATTCGGGTTGTCCTTTTTGGGCATTAATCTATCCGTTGATGGTTGAAAGCTGTCAAAGCCGTAGAACTCATCGAGGCCTTCGTTTTGACAGGTTATGGCTCCCGTAACTCTAAACGAGCCAGAAGTTATGGCTGTCCGAATAATCGATATCTACAGGGTGCAACATCCACGGTGCAAGGTGCAACATCCGTCCGAAATGGCGAAACATTGCCGTACGACCTTTAGAAATGCATGCATGGATTTGAAATGGAAAAGTACCATGGTGCACGATTCTTCAGCGATGGGAAGTCGAAGACGGCCACGATAATCCCGTTTTACCGTAAAAATCCACGTGTCGAAAAAACGAAGGGTAAAAAAACTTACGTGACCCGATTGAGATTCGGGTTGTCCTTTTTGGGCATTAATCTATCCGTTGATGACTGAAAGCTATCAAAGCCGTAGAACTCATCGAGACCTTCGTTTTGACAGGTTATGGCTCCCGTAACTCTAAACGAGCCAGAAGTTATGGCCGTCCGAATAATCGATATCTACAGGTTGCAACATCCACGGTGTAAGGTACAACATCCGTCTGAAATGGCGAAACAGTGCCGTACGACCTTTAGAAATTCGTGCATGGATTTGAAACGGAACAGTACCATGGTGCACCACTCTCCAGCGATGGGAAGTCGAAGACGGGCCACGGTAATCCCGTTTTACCATAAAAATCCACGTGTCGAAAAAACGAAGGGTAAAAAACTTACGAGACCCGATTGAGATTCGGGTTGTCCTTTTTGGGCATTAATCTATCCGTTGACGGCTGAAAGCTATCAAAGCCGTAGAACTCATCGAGGCCTTCATTTTGAAAGGTTATGGCTCCTGTAACTCTAAACGAGCCAGAAGTTATGGCCGTCCGAATAATCGATATCTAAAGGGTGCAACATCCACGGTGCAAGGTGCAACATCCGTCCGAAATGGCGAAACAGTGCCGTACGACTTTTAGAAATGCGTGCGTGGATTTGGAATGGAACAGTACCATGGTGCACCACTCTTCAGCGATGGGAAGTCGAAGACGGGCCACGGTAATCCCGTTTTACCGTAAAAACCCACGTGTCGAAAAAACGAAGGGTAAAAAACTTACGAGACCCGATCGAGATTCGGGTTGTCCTTTTTGGGCATTAATCTATCTTTTGACAGCTAAAAGCTGTCAAAGCCGTAGAACTCATCGAGGACTTCGTTTTGACATGTTATGGCTCCCGTAACTCTAAACGAGCAAGAAGTTATGGCCGTCCGAATAATCGATATCTACAGGGTGCAACATCCACGGTGCAAGGTGCAACATCCGTCCGAAATGGCGAAACAGTGTCGTACGACTTTTAGAAATTTGCGCATGGATTTGAAACGGAACAATACCAAGATGCACCACTCTCCAGCGATGGTAAATCGGAGACCAGCCATCGTAATCCCGTTTTACCGCAAAAATCCACGTGTCGAAAAAACGAAGGGTAAAAAACATACGAGACCCTATTGAGATTCGGGTTGTCCTTTTTGGGCATTAATTTATCCGTTGACGGCTGAAAGCGGTCAAAGCCGTAGAACTCATCGAGGCCTTCGTTTTGACAGGTTATGGCTCCCGTAACACTAAACGAGCCAGAAGTTATGGCCGTCCGAATAATCGATATCTACAGGGCGCAACATCCACGGTGCAAGGTGCATCATCCGTCCGAAATGGCGAAACAGTGTCGTACGACCTTGAGAAATTCGTGCATGGATTTGAAACGGAACAGTACCACGGTGCACCAGTCTCCAGCGATGGTAAATCGAAGACCAGCCACCGTAATCCCGTTTTACCGTAAAAATCCACGTGTCGAAAAAACGAAGAGTAAAAAACTCACGAGACCCGATTGAGATTCGGGTTGTTCTTTTTGGGCATTAATCTATCTGTTGATGGCTGAAAGCTGTCAAAGCCGTAGAACTCATCGAGGCCTTCGTTTTGACAGGTTATGGCTCCCGTAACTCTAAACGAGCGAGAACTTATGGCCGTCCGAATAATCGATATCTACAGGGTGCAACATTCACGGTGCAAGGTGCAACATCCGTCCGAAATGGCGAAACAGTGTCGTATGACTTTTAGAAATGCGTTCATGGATTTGAAACGGAATAGTACCATGGTGCACCACTCTACAGCGATGGGAAGTCGAAGACGGGCCACGGTAATCCCGTTTTACCGTAAAAATCCACGTGTCGAAAAAACGAAGGGTAAAAAAATTACGAGACCCGATTGAGATTCGGGTTGTCCTTTTTGGGCATTAATCTATCCGTTGATGGCTGAAAGCTGTCAAAGCAGTAGAACACATCGAGGCCTTCGTTTTGACAGGTTATGGCTCCCGTAACTCTAAACGAGCCAGAAGTTATGGCCGTCCGAATAATCGATGTCTACAGGGTGCAACATCCACGGTGCAAGGTGCAACATCCGTCCGAAATGGCGAAACAGTGCCGTACGACTTTTAGAAATGCGTGCATGGATTTGAAACGGAACAGTACCATGGTGCACCACTCTTCAGCGATGGGAAGTCGAAGACGGGCCACCGTAATCCCGTTTTACCGTAAAAATCCACGTGTCGAAAAAACGAAGGGTAAAAAACTTATGAGACCCGATCGAGATTCGGGTTGTCCTTTTTGGGCATTAATCTATCCGTTGAGGGCTGAAAGCTGTCAAGGCCGTATAACTCATCGAGGCCTTCGTTTTGACAGGTTATGGCTCCCGTAACTCTAAACGAGCCAGAAGTTATGGCCGTCTGAATAATCGATATCTACAGGTTGCAACATCCACGGTGTAAGGTACAACATCCGTCTGGAATGGCGAAACAGTGCCGTACGACCTTTAGAAATTCGTGCATGGATTTGAAACGGAACACTACCATGGTGCACCACTCTCCAGCGATGGGAAGTCGAAGACGGGCCACGGTAATCCCGTTTTACCGTAAAAATCCACGTGTCGAAAAAACGAAGGGTAAAAAACTTAGGAGACCCGATTGAGATTCGGGTTGTCCTTTTTGGGCATTAATCTATCCGTTGACGGCTGAAAGCTGTCAAAGCCGTAAAACTCATCGAGGCCTTCATTTTGAAAGGTTATGGCTCTCGTAACTCTAAACGAGCCAGAAGTTATGGCCGTCCGAATAATCGATATCTAAAGGGTGCAACATCCACGGTGCAAGGTGCAACATCCGTCCGAAATGGCGAAACAGTGCCGTACGACTTTTAGAAATGCGTGCGTGGATTTGGAATGGAACAGTACCATGGTGCACCACTCTTCAGCGATGGGAAGTCGAAGACGGGCCACGGTAATCCCGTTTTACCGTAAAAACCCACGTGTCGAAAAAACGAAGGGTAAAAAACTTACGAGACCCGATTGAGATTCGGGTTGTCCTTTTTGGGCATTAATCTATCTTTTGACAGCTAAAAGCTGTCAAAGCCGTAGAACTCATCGAGGACTTCGTTTTGACATGTTATGGCTCCCGTAACTCTAAACGAGCAAGAAGTTATGGCCGTCCGAATAATCGATATCTACAGGGTGCAACATCAACGGTGCAAGGTGCAACATCCGTCCGAAATGGCGAAACAGTGTCGTACGACTTTTAGAAATTTGTGCATGGATTTGAAACGGAACAGTACCATGGTGCACCACTCTCCAGCGATGGTAAATCGGAGACCAGCCATCGTAATCCCGTTTTACCGCAAAAATCCACGTGTCGAAAAAACGAAGGGTAAAAAACATACGAGACCCAATTGAGATTCGGGTTGTCCTTTTTGGGCATTAATCTATCCGTTGACGGCTGAAAGCTGTCAAAGCCGTAGAACTCATCGAGGCCTTCGTTTTGACAAGTTATGGCTCCCGTAACACTAAACGAGCCAGAAGTTACGGCCGTCCGAATAATCGATATCTACAGGGCGCAACATCCACGGTGCAAGGTGCATCATCCGTCCGAAATGGCGAAACAGTGTCGTACGACCTTGAGAAATTCGTGCATGGATTTGAAATGGAACAGTACCATGGTGCACCACTCTCCAGCGATGGTAAATCGAAGACCAGCCACCGTAATCCCGTTTTACCGTAAAAATCCACGTGTCGAAAAAACGAAGAGTAAAAAACTCACGAGACCCGATTGAGATTCGGGTTGTTCTTTTTGGGCATTAATCTATCCGTTGATGGCTGAAAGCTGTCAAAGCCGTAGAACTCATCGAGGCCTTCGTTTTGACAGGTTATGGCTCCCGTAACTCTAAACGAGCGAGAACTTATGGCCGTCCGAATAATCGATATCTACAGGGTGCAACATTCACGGTGCAAGGTGCAACATCCGTTCGAAATGGCGAAACAGTGTCGTATGACTTTTAGAAATGCGTTCATGGATTTGAAACGGAACAGTACCATGGTGCACCACTCTCCAGCGATGGGAAGTCGAAGACGGGCCACGGTAATCCCGTTTTACCGTAAAAATCCACGTGTCGAGAAAACGAAGGGTAAAAAACTTACGAGACCCGATTGAGATTCGGGTTGTCCTTTTTGGGCATTAATCTATCCGTTGACGGCTGAAAGCTGTCAAAGCAGTAGAACTCATCGAGGCCTTCGTTTTGACAGGTTATGGCTCCCGTAACTCTAAACGAGCCAGAAGTTATGGCCGTCCGAATAATCGATGTCTACAGGGTGCAACATCCACGGTGCAAGGTGCAACATCCGTCCGAAATGGCGAAACAGTGCCGTACGACTTTTAGAAATACGTGCATGGATTTGAAACAGAACAGTACCATGGTGCACCACTCTTCAGCGATGAGAAGTCGAAGACGGGCCACCGTAATCCCGTTTTACCGTAAAAATCCATGTGTCGAAAAAACGAAGGGTAAAAAACTTACGAGACCCAATTGAGATTCGGGTTGTCCTTTTTGGGCACTAATCTATTCGTTGACAGCTCAAAGCTGTCAATGCCGTAGAACTCATCGAGGCCTTCGTTTTGACAGGTTGTGGCTCCCGTAACTCTTAACGAACCAGAAGTTATGGCCGTCCGAATAATCGATGTCCACAGGGTGCAACATCCACGGTGCAAGGTGCAACATCCGTCCGAAATTACGAAACAGTGTCGTACGACCTTTAGAAATTCGTGCATGGATTTGAAACGGAACAGTACCATGGTGCACCACTCTCCAGCGATGGTAAATCGAAGACGAGCCAAAGTAATCCCGTTTTACCGTAAAAATCCACGTGTCGAAAAAACGAAGGGTAAAAAACTTATGAGACCCGATCGAGATTCGGGTTGTCCTTTTTGGGCATTAATCTATCCGTTGAGGGCTGAAAGCTGTCAAAGCCGTAGAACTCATCGAGGCCTTCGTTTTGACAGGTTATGGCTCCCGTAACTCTAAACGAGCCAAAAGTTATGGCCGTCCGAATAATCGATATCTACAGGGTGCAACATCCACGGTGCAAGGTACAACATTCGTACGAAATGGCGAAACAGTGCCGTACGACCTTAAGAAATTTGTGCATGGATTTGAAATGGAAAAGTACCGTGGTGCACCACTCTCCAGAGATGGTAAATCGAATACCAGCCACCGTAATCCCGTTTTATCGTAAAAATCCACTTGTCGAAAAAACGAAGGGTAAAAAACTTTCGAGACCCGATTGAGATTCGGGTTGTCCTTTTTGGGCATTATTCTATCCGTTGACGGCTGAAAGCTGTCAAAGCCGTAGAACTCATCGAGCCCTTCGTTTTGACGGGTTATGGCTCCCGTAAATCTAAACGAGCCAGAAGTTATGGCCGTTCGAATAATCGATATCTACAGGGTGCAACATCCACGGTGCACGGTGCAACATCCGTCCGAAATGGCGAAAAAGTGCCGTATGACTTTTAGAAATGCGTGCATGGATTTGAAACGGAACAGTACCATGGTGCACCAATCTCCAGCGATGGGAAGTCGAAGACGGGCCACGGTAATCCCGTTTTACCGTAAAAATCCACGCGTCGAAAAAACGAAGGGTAAAAAACTTACGAGACCCGATTGAGATTCGGGTTGTCCTTTTTGGGCATTAATCTATCCGTTGATGGCTGAAAGCTATCAAAGCCGTAGAACTTATCGAGGCCTTCGTTTTGACAGGTTATGGCTCCCGTAACTCAAAACGAGCCAGAAGTTATGGCCGTCCGAATAATCGATATCCACATGGTGCAACATCCACGGTGCAAGGTGCAACATCCGTCCGGAATGGCGAAACAGTGCCGTACGACCTTTAGAAATGCGTGCATGGATTTGGAACGGAACAGTACCATGGTGCACCACTCTCCAGCTATGGTAAGTCGAAGACGGGCCACGGTAATCCCGTTTTACCGTAAAAATCCACGTGTCGAAAAAACGAAGGGTAAAAAACTTACGAGACCCGATTGAGATTCGGGTTGTCCTTTTTGGGCATTAATCTATCCGTTGATGGCTGAAAGCTGTCAAAGCCGTAGATCTCATCGAGGCCTTCGTTTTGGCAGGTTATGGCTCCCGTAACTCTAAATGAGCCAGAAGTTATGGCCATCCGAATAATCGATATCTACAGGGTGCAACATCCACGGTGCAGGTGCAACATCCGTCCGAAATGGCGAAACAGTGCCGTACGACCTTTAGAAATTCGTGCATGGATTTGAAACAGAACAGTACCATGGTGCACCACTCTCTAGCGAAGGTAAATCGAAGACCAGCCACCGTAATCCCGTTTTACCGTAAAAATCCACGTGTCGAAAAAACGAAGGGTAAAAAACATACGAGACCTGATTGAGATTCGGGTTGTCCTTTTTGGCATTAATCTATCCGTTGATGGCAGAAAGCGGTCAAAGCCGTAGAACTCATTGAGGCCTTCGTTTTGATAGGTTATGGCTCCCGTAACTCTAAACGAGCCAGAAGTTATGGCCGTCCGAATAATCGATATCAACAGGGTGCAACATCCACGGTGCAAGGTGCAACATCCGTCCGAAATGGCGAAACTGTGTCGTACGACCTTTAAAAATTCGTGTATGGATTTGAAACGGAACAGTACCATGGTGCACCACTCTCCAGCGATGGTAAATCGATGACCAGCCACCGTAATCCCATTTTACCGTAAAAATCCACGTGTGAAAAAATCGAAGGGTAAAAAACTTACGAGACCCGATTGAGATTCGGGTTGTCCTTTTTGGGCATTAATCTATCCGTTGACGGTTGAAAGCGGTCAAAGCCTTAGAACTCATCGAGGCCTTCGTTTTGACAGGTTATGGCTCCCGTAACTCTAAACGAGCCAGAAGTTATGGCCGTCCGAATAATCGATATCTACAGGATTCAACATCCGCGGTGCAAGGGGCAACATCCGTCCGAAATGGCGAAACGGTACCGTACGACTTTTAGAAATGTATGCATGGATTTGAAACGGAACAGTACCATGGTGCACCACTCTCCAGCGATTGGAAGTCGAAGACGGGCCACGGTAATCCCGTTTTACCGTAAAAATCCACGTGTCGAAAAAACGAAGGGTAAAAAACTTACGAGACCCGATTGAGATTCGGGTTGTCCTTTTTGTGCCTTAATCTATCCGTTGACGGCTGAAAGCTGTCAAAGCCGTAGAACTCATCGAGGCCTTCGTTTTGACAGGTTATGGCTCCCGTAACTCTTAACGAACCAGGAGTTATGACCGTCCGAATAATCGATGTCCACAGGGTGCAACATCCACGGTGCAAGGTGCAACATCCGTCCGAAATTACGAAACAGTGTCGTACGACCTTTAGAAAATCGTGCATGGATTTGAAACGGAACAGTACCATGGTGCACCACTCTCCAGCGATGGTAAATCGAAGAACAGCCAACGTAATCCCGTTTTACCGTAAAAATCCACGTGTCGAAAAAACGAAGGGCAAAAAACTTATGAGACCCGATTGAGATTCGGGATGTCCTTTTTGGGCTTAATCTATTCGTTGAGGGCTGAAAGCTGTCAAAGCCGTAGAACTCATCGAGGCCTTCGATTTGACAGGTTATGGCTCCCGTAACTCTAAACGAGCCAGAAGTTATGGCCGTCCGAATAATCGATATCTACAGGGTGCAACATCCACGGTGCAAGGTGCAACATCCGTCCGAAATGGCGAAACAGTGCCGTACGACCTTTAGAAATTCGTGCATGGATTTGAAACGGAACAGTACCATGGTGCACCACTCTCCAGCGATGGTAAATCGAAGACCAGCCACCGTAATCCCGTTTTACCGTAAAAATCCACGTGTCGAAAAAACGAAGGGTAAAAAACTTACGAGACCCGATTGAGATTCGGGGTGTACTTTTTGGGCATTAAAATATCCGTTGACGGCTGAAAGTGGTCAAAGCCGTAGAACTCATCGAGGCCTTTGTTTTGACAGGTTATGGCTCCTGTACCTCTTAACGAGCCAGAAATTATGGCCGTCCGAATAATCGATATCTACAGGGTGCAACATTCACGGTGCAAGGTGCAACATCAGTCCGAAATGGCGAAACAGTGTCGTACGACTTTTAGAAATTGGTGCATGGATTTGAAACGGAACAGTACCATGGTGCACCACTCTCCAGCGATGGTAAATCGGAGACCAGCCACCGTAATCCCGTTTTACCGCAAAAAACCACGTGTCGAAAAAACGAAGGGTAAAAAACATACGAGACCCGATTGAGATTCGGGTTGTCCTTTTTGGGCATTAATCTATCCGTTGACGGTTGAAAGCTGTCAAAGCCGTAGAACTCATCGAGGCCTTCGTTTTAACAGGTTATGGCTCCCGTAGCACTAAACGAGCCAGAAGTTATGGTCGTCCGAATAATCGATATCTACAGGGCGAAACATCCACGGTGCAAGGTGCATCATCCGTCCGAAATGGCGAAACAGTGCCGTACGACCTTGAGAAATTCGTGCATGGATTTGAAACAGAACAGTACCATGGTGCACCACTCTCCGGCGATGGGAAGTCGAAGACGGGCCACGGTAATCCCGTTTTACCGTAAAAATCCACGTGTCGAAAAAACGAAGGGTAAAAAGCTTACGAGACCCGATTGAGATCCGGGTTGTCCTTTTTGGGCATTAATCTATCCGTTGACGGCTGAAAGCTGTCAAAGCAGTAGAACTCATCGAGGCCTTCGTTTTGACAGGTTATGCTCCCGTAACTCTAAACGAGCCAGAAGTTATGGCCATCCGAATAATCGATGTCTACAGGGTGCAACATCCACGGTGCAAGGTGCAACATCCGTCCGAAATGGCGAAACAGTGCCGTACGACTTTTAGAAATGCATGCATGGATTTGAAACGGAACAGTACCATGGTGCACCACTCTTCAGCGATGGGAAGTCGAAGACGGGCCACCGTAATCCCGTTTTACCGTAAAAATCCACGTGTCGAAAAAACGAAGGGTAAAAAACTTACGAGACCCGATTGAGATTCGGGATGTCCTTTTTGGGCACTAATTTATCCGTTGACGACTGAAAGCTGTTAAAGCCGTAGAACTCATCGAGGCCTTTGTTTTGACAGGTTATGGCTCCCGTAACTCTTAACGAACCAGAAGTTATGGCCGTCCGAATAATCGATGTCCACAGGGTATAAAATCCACGGTGCAAGGTGCAACATCCGTCCGAAATTACGAAACAGTGTCGTACGACCATTAGAAATTCGTGCATGGATTTGAAATGGAACAGTACCATGGTGCACCACTCTCCAGCGATGGTAAATCGAAGACGAGCCAAAGTAATACCGTTTTACCGTAAAAATCCACGTGTCCAAAAAACGAAGGGTAAAAAACTTATGAAACCCGATTGAGATTCGGGTTGTCCTTTTTGGGCATTAATCTATCGGTTGAGGGCTGAAAACTGTCAAAGCCGTAGAACTCATCGAGGCCTTCATTTTGACAGGTTATGGCTCCCGTAACTCTAAACGAGCCAAAAGTTATGGCCGTCCGAATAATCGATATCTCCAGGGTGCAACATCCACGGTGCAAGGTGCAACATCTGTCCGAAATGGCGAAACAGTGTCGTACGACCTTTAGAAATTTGTGCATGGATTTGAAACGGAACAGTACCGTGGTGCACCACTCTCCAGCGATGGTAAATCGAATACCAGCCACCGTAATCCCGTTTTATCGTAAAAATCCACTTGTCGAAAAAACGAAGGGTAAAAAACTTTCGAAACCCGATTGAGATTCGGGTTGTCCTTTTTGGGCACTATTCTATCCGTTGACAGCTAAAAGCTGTCAAATCCGTCGAACTCATCGAGGCCTTCGTTTTGACAGGTTATGGCTCCCGTAACTCTAAACGAGCCAGAAGTTATGGCCGTCTGAATAATCGATATCTACAGGATTCAACATCCACGGTGCAAGGTGCAACATCCGTCCGAAATGGGGAAACAGTACCGTACGACTTTTAGAAATGCGTGCATGGATTTGAAACGGAAAAGTACCATGGTGCACGACTCTTCACCGATGGGAAGTCGAAGACGGGCCACGGTAATCCCGTTTTACCATAAAAATCCACGTGTCGAAAAAACGAAGGGTAAAAAACTTACGAGACCCGATTGAGATTCGGGTTGTCCTTTTTGGGCGTTAATCTATCCTTTGATGGCTGAAAGGTGTCAAAGCCGTAGAACTCATCGAGGCCTTCGTTTTGAAAGGTTATGGCTCTCGTAACTCTAAACGAGCAAGAAGTTATGGTCGTCCGAATAATCGATATCTACAGGGTGCAACATCCACTGTGCAAGTTGCAACATCCGTCCGAAATGGCGAAACAGTGCCGTACGACCTTTAGAAATTCGTGCATGGATTTGAAACGGAACAGTAACATGGTGCACCACTCTCCAGCGATGGTAAATCGAAGACCAGTCACCGTAATCCCGTTTTACCGTAAAAATCCACGTGTCGAAAAAACGAAGGGTAAAGAACTTACGAGACCCGATTGAGATTCGGGTTGTCCTTTTTTGGCATTAATCTATCCGTTGACGGCTGAAAGTTGTCAAAGCCGTAGAACTCATCGAGGCCTTCGTTTTGACAGGTTATGGCTCCCGTAACTCTAAACGAGCCAGAAGTTATGGCCGTCCGAATAATCGATATCTACAGGGTGCAACATCCACGGTGCAAGGTGCAACATCCGTCCGAAATGGCGAAACAGTGCCGTACGACCTTGAGAAATTCGTGCATGGATTTGAAACGGAACAGTACCATGGCGCACCACTCTCCAGCGATGGTAAATCGAAGACCAGCCACCGTAATCCCGTTTTACCGTAAAAATCCACGTGTCGAAAAAACGAAGGGTAAAAAACTTACGAGACCCGATTGAGATTCGGGTTGTCGTTTTTGGGCATTAATCTATCCGTTGACGGCTGAAAGCTGCCAAAGCCGTAGAACTCATCGAGTCCTTCGTTTTGACAGGTTATGGCTCTCGTAACTCTAAACGAGCCAGAAGTTATGGCCGTCCGAATAATCGATATCTACAGGGCGCAACATCCACAGTGCAAGGTGCAACATCCGTTCGAAATGGCGAAACAGTGCCGTACGGCCATTAGAAATTCGTGCATGGATTTGAAACGGAACAGTACCACGGTGCACCACTCTCCAGCGATGGGAAGTCGAAGACAGGCCACGGTAATCCCGTTTTACCGCAAAAACGTGTCGAAAAAACGAAGGGTAAAAAACTTACGAGACCCGATTGAGATTCGGATTGTCCTTTTGGGGCATTAATCTATCCGTTGATAGCTGAAAAATATCAAAGCCGTAGAACTTATCGAGGCCTTCGTTTTGACAGATTATGGCTCCCGTAACTCAAAACGAGCCAGAAGTTATGGCCGACCAATTAATCCATATCCACAGGGTGCAACATCCACGGTGCAAGGTGCAACATCCGTCCGGAATGGCGAAACAGTGCCGTACGACCTTTAGAAATGCGTGCATGGATTTGAAACGGAACAGTACCATGGTGCACCACTCTCCAGCTATGGTAAGTCGAAGACGGGCCACGGTAATCCCGTTTTACCGTAAAAATCCACGTGTCGAAAAAAGAAGGGTAAAAAACTTACGAGACCCGATTGAGATTCGGGGTGTCCTTTTTGGGCATTAATCTATCCGTTGACGGCTGAAAGCTATCAAAGCCGTAAAACTCATCGAGGCCTTCGTTTTGACAGGTTATGGCTCCCGTAACTCTAAATGAGCCAGAAGTTATGGCCGTCCGAATAATCGATATCTACAGGGTGCAACATCCACGGTGCAGGTGCAACATCCGTCCGAAATGGCGAAACTGTGCCGTACGACCTTTAGAAATTCGTGCATGGATTTGAAATGGAACAGTACCATGGTGCACCACTCTCTAGCGATGGTAAATCGAAGGCCAGCCACGGTAATCCCGTTTTACTGTAAAAATCCACGTGTCGAAAAAACGAAGGGTAAAAAACTTACGAGACCCGATTGAGATCCGGGTTGTCCTTTTTGGCATTAATCTATCCATTGATGGCTGAAAGCGGTCAAAGCCGTAGAACTCATCGAGGCCTTCATTTTGACAGGTTATGGCTCCCGTAACTCTAAACGAGCCAGAAGTTATGGCCGTCCGAATAATCGATATCAACAGGGTGCAACATCCACGGTGCAAGGTGCAACATCCGTCCGAAATGGCGAAACTGTGTCGTACGTCCTTTAAAAATTCGTGCATGGATTTGAATCGGAACAGTACCATGGTGCACCACTCTCCAGCGATGGTAAATCGATAACCAGCCACCGTAATCCCGTTTTACCGTAAAAATCCACGTGTGAAGAAAACGAAGGGTAAAAAACTTACGAGACCCGATTGAGATTCGGGTTGTCCTTTTTGGGCATTAGTCTATCCGTTGACGGCTGAAAGCTGTCAAATCCGTAGAACTCATCGAGGCCTTCGTTTTGACAGGTTATGGCTCCCGTAACTCTAAACAAGCCAGAAGTTATGGCCGTCCGAATAATCGATATCTACAGGATTCATCATCCACGGTGCAAGGTGCAACATCCGTCCGAAATGGTGAAATAGTACCGTACGACTTTTAGAAATGCGTGCATGGATTTGAAACGGAAAAGTACCATGGTGCACGACTCTTCAGCGATGGGAAGTCGAAGACGGGCCACGGTAATCCCGTTTTACCGTAAAAATCCACGTGTCGAAAGAACGAAGGGTAAAAAACTTACGAGACCCGATTGAGATTCGGGTTGTCCTTTTTGGGCATTAATCTATCCTTTGACAGCTAAAAGCTGTCAAAGCCGTAGAACTCATCGAGGCCTTCGTTTTGACAGGTTATGGCTCCCGTAACTCTAAACGAGCCAGAAGTTATGGCCGTCCGAATAATCGATATCAACAGGGTGCAACATCCACGGTGCAAGGTGCAACATCCGTCCGAAATGGCGAAACTGTGTTGTACGACCTTTAAAAATTCGTGTATGGATTTGAAACGGAACAGTACCATGGTGCACCACTCTCCAGCAATGGTAAATCGATGACCAGCCACCGTAATCCCATTTTACCGTAAAAATCCACGTGTGAAAAAATTGAAGGGTAAAAAACTTACGAGACCGGATTGAGATTCGGGTTGTCCTTTTTGGGCATTAATCTATCCGTTGACGGTTGAAAGCGGTAAAAGCCGTAGAACTCATCGAGGCCTTCGTTTTGACAGGTTATGGCTCCCGTAACTCTAAACGAGCCAGAAGTTATGGCCGTCCGAATAATCGATATCTACAGGATTCAACATCCGCGGTGCAAGGTGCAACATCCGTCCGAAATGGCGAAACGGTACCGTACGACTTTTAGAAATGTGTGCATGGATTTGAAATGGAACAGTACCATGGTGCACCACTCTCCAGCGATCGGAAGTCGAAGACGGGACACGGTAATCCCGTTTTACCGTAAAAATCCACGTGTCGAAAAAACGAAGGGCAAAAAACTTACGAGACCCGATTGAGATTCGGGTTGTCCTTTTTGTGCCTTAATCTATCCGTTGACGGCTGAAAGCTGTCAAAGCCGTAGAACTCATCGAGGCCTTCGTTTTGACAAGTTATGGCTCCCGTAACTCTTAACGAACCAGAAGTTATGACCGTCCGAATAATCGATGTCCACAGGGTGCAACATCCACAATGCAAGGTGCAACATCCGTCCGAAATTACGAAACAGTGTCGTACGACCTTTAGAAAATCGTGCATGGATTTGAAACGGAACAGTACCATGGTGCACCACTCTCCAGCGATGGTAAATCGAAGAACAGCTAAAGTAATCCCGTTTTACCGTAAAAATCCACGTGTCGAAAAAACGAAGGGTAAAAAACTTATGAGACCCGATTGAGATTCGGGTTGTCCTTTTTGGGCTTAATCTATCCGTTGAGGGCTGAAAGCTGTCAAAGCCGTAGAACTCATCGAGGCCTTCGATTTGACAGGTTATGGCTCCCGTAACTCTAAACGAGCCAGAAGTTATGGCCGTCCGAATAATCGATATCTACAGGGTGCAACATCCACGGTGCAAGGTGCAACATCCGTCCGAAATGGCGAAACAGTGCCGTACGACCTTTAGAAATTCGTGCATGGATTTGAAACGGAACAGTACCATGGTGCACCACTCTCCAGCGATGGTAAATCGAAGACCAGCCACCGTAATCCCGTTTTACCGTAAAAATCCACGTGTCGAAAAAACGAAGGGTAAAAAACTTACGAGACCCGATTGAGATTCGGGGTGTCCTTTTTGGGCATTACTCTATCCGTTGACGGCTGAAAGTGGTCAAAGCCGTAGAACTCATCGAGGCCTTTG
Source organism: Allium cepa (assembly GCA_030765085.1). Taxonomy (NCBI): domain Eukaryota; kingdom Viridiplantae; phylum Streptophyta; class Magnoliopsida; order Asparagales; family Amaryllidaceae; genus Allium; species Allium cepa. The sequence goes on along the minus strand of CM060934.1, from coordinate 27,835,643 downwards.
TTTTGACAGGTTATGGCTTCCGTACCTCTTAACGAGCCAGAAATTATGGCCGTCCGAATAATCGATATCTACAGGGTGCAACATCCACAGTGCAGGGTGCAACATCCGTCCAAAATGGCGAAACAATGCCGTACGACCTTTAGAAAATCGTGCATGGATTTGAAACGGAACAGTACCATGGTGCACCACTCTCCAGCGACGGTAAATCGAAGACCAGCCACCGTAATCATGTTTTACCGTAAAAATCTACGTGTCCAAAAAAACGAAGGGTAAAAAACTTACGAGACCCGATTGAGATTCGGGTTGTCCTTTTTGGGCTTTAATCTATCCGTTGACGGTTGAAAGTTGTCAAAGCCGTAGAACTCATCGAGGCCTTCGTTTTGACAGGTTATGGCTCCCGTAACTCTAAACGAGCCAGAAGTTATGGCTGTCCGAATAATCGATATCTACAGGGTGCAACATCCACGGTGCAAGGTGCAACATCCGTCCGAAATGGCGAAACATTGCCGTACGACCTTTAGAAATGCATGCATGGATTTGAAATGGAAAAGTACCATGGTGCACGACTCTTCAGCGATGGGAAGTCGAAGAAGGGCCACGGTAATCCCGTTTTACCGTAAAAATCCACGTGTCTAAAAAACGAAGGGTAAAAAACTTACGAGACCCGATTGAGATTCGGGTTGTCCTTTTTGGGCATTAATCTATCCGTTGACGGCTGAAAGCTATCAAAGCCGTAGAACTCATTGAGACCTTCGTTTTGACAGGTTATGGCTCCCGTAACTCTAAACGAGCTAGAAGTTATGGCCGTCCGAATAATCGATATCTACAGGGTGCAACATCCACGGTGTAAGGTACAACATCCGTCCGAAATGGCGAAACAGTGCCGTACGATCTTTAGAAATTCGTGCATGGATTTGAAACGGAACAGTACCATGATGCACCACTCTCCAGCGATGGGAAGTCGAAGACGTGCCACGGTAATCCCATTTTACCGTAAAAATCCACGTGTCGAAAAAACGAAGGGTAAAAAACTTACGAGACCCGATTGAGATTCGGGTTGTCCTTTTTGGGCATTAATCTATCCGTTGACGGCTGAAAGCTGTCAAAGCCGTAGAACTCATCAAGGCCTTCGTTGTGAAAGGTTATGGCTCCCGTAACTCTAAACGAGCCAGAAGTTATGGCCGTCCGAATAATCGATATCAAAAGGGTGCAACATCCACGGTGCAAGGTGCAACATCCGTCCGAAATGGCGAAACGGTGCCGTACGACTTTTAGAACTGCGGCGTGGATTTGAAATGGAATAGTACCATGGTGCACCACTCTTCAGCGATGGGAAGTCGAAGACGGGCCACGGTAATCCCGTTTTACCGTAAAAATCCACGTGTCGAAAAAACGAAGGGTAAAAAACTTACGAGACCCGACTGAGATTTGGGTTGTCCTTTTTGGGCATTAATCTATCTTTTGACAGCTAAAAGCTGTCAAAGCCGTAGAACTCATCGAGGACTTCGTTTTGACATGTTATGGCTCCCGTAACTCTAAACGAGCAAGAAGTTATGGCCGTCCGAATAATCGATATCTACAGGGTGCAACATTCACGGTGCAAGGTGCAACATCAGTCCGAAATGGCGAAACAGTGTCGTACGACTTTTAGAAATTTGTGCATGGATTTGAAACGGAACAGTACCATGGTGCACCACTCTCCAGCGATGGTAAATCGGAGACCAGCCACCGTAATCCCGTTTTACCGCAAAAATCCACGTGTCGAAAAAACGAAGGGCAAAAAACATACGAGACCCAATTGAGATTCGGGTTGTCCTTTTTGGGCATTAATCTATCCGTTGACGGCTGAAAGCTGTCAAAGCCGTAGAACTCATCGAGGCCTTCGTTTTAACAGGTTATGGCTCCCGTAGCACTAAACGAGCCAGAAGTTATGGCCGTCCGAATAATCGATATCTACAGGGCGAAACATCCACGGTGCAAGGTGCATCATCCGTCCGAAATGGCGAAATAGTGCCGTACGACCTTGAGAAATTCGTGCATGGATTTGAAACGGAACAGTACCATGGTGCACCACTCTCCGGCGATGGTAAATCGAAGACCAGCCACCGTAATCCCGTTTTACCGTTAAAATCCACGTGTCGAAAAAACAATGAGTAAAAAACTCACGAGACCCGATTGAGGTTCGGGTTGTTCTTTTTGGGCATTAATCTATCCGTTGATGGCTGAAAGCTGTCAAAGCCGTAGAACTCATCGAGGCCTTCGTTTTGACAGGTTATGGCTCCCGTAACTCTAAACGAGCGAGAACTTATGGCCGCCGAATAATCGATATCTACAGGGTGCAACATTCACGGTGCAAGGTGCCACATCCGTCCGAAATGGCGAAACAGTGTCGTATGACTTTTAGAAATGCGTTCATGGATTTGAAACGGAACAGTACCATGGTGCACCACTCGCCAGCGATGGGAAGTCGTAGACGGGCCACGGTAATCCCGTTTTACCGTAAAAATTCACGTGTCGAAAAAACGAAGGGTAAAAAGCTTACGAGACCCGATTGAGATTCGGGTTGTCCTTTTTGGGCATTAATCTATCCGTTGACGGCTGAAAGCTATCAAAGCAGTAGAACTCATCGAGGCCTTCGTTTTGACAGGTTATGCTCCCGTAACTCTAAACGAGCCAGAAGTTATGGCCATCCGAATAATCGATGTCTACAGGGTGCAACATCCACGGTGCAAGGTGCAACATCCGTCCGAAATGGCGAAACAGTGCCGTACGACTTTTAGAAATGCATGCATGGATTTGAAACGGAACAGTACCATGGTGCACCACTCTTCAGCGATGGGAAGTCGAAGACGGGCCACCGTAATCCCGTTTTACCGTAAAAATCCACGTGTCGAAAAAACGAAGGGTAAAAAACTTACGAGACCCGATTGAGATTCGGGTTGTCCTTTTTGGGCACTAATTCATCTGCTGACGGCTGAAAGCTGTCAAAGCCGTAGAACTCATCGAGGCCTTCGTTTTGACAGGTTATGGCTTCCGTAACTCTTAACGAACCAGAAGTTATGGCCGTCCGAATAATCGATGTCCACAGGGTGCAAAATCCACGGTGCAAGGTGCAACATCCGTCCGAAATTACGAAACAGTGTCGTACGACCATTAGAAATTCGTGCATGGATTTGAAATGGAATAGTACCATGGTGCACCACTCTCCAGCTATGGTAAATCGAAGACGAGCCAAAGTAATACCGTTTTACCGTAAAAATCCACGTGTCGAAAAAACGAAGGGTAAAAAACTTATGAGACCCGATTGAGATTCGGGTTGTCCTTTTTGGGCATTAATCTATCCGTTGAGGGCTGAAAACTGTCAAAGCCGTAGAACTCATCGAGGCCTTCGTTTTGACAGGTTATGGCTCCCGTAACTCTAAACGAGCCAAAAGTTATGGCCGTCCGAATAATCGATATCTAAAGGGTGCAACATCCACGGTGCAAGGTGCAACATCTGTCCGAAATGGCGAAACAGTGTCGTACGACCTTTAGAAATTTGTGCATGGATTTGAAACGGAACAGTACCGTGGTGCACCACTCTCCAGCGATGGTAAATCGAATACCAGCCACCGTAATCCCGTTTTATCGTAAAAATCCACTTGTCGAAAAAACGAAGGGTAAAAAACTTTCGAGACCCGATTGAGATTCGGGTTGTCCTTTTTGGGCACTATTCTATCCGTTGACGGCTGAAAGCCGTCAAATCCGTTGAACTCATCGAGGCCTTCGTTTTGGAAGGTTATGGCTCCCGTAACTCTAAACGAGCCAGAAGTTATGGCCGTCCGAATAATCGATATCTACAGGATTCAACATCCTCGGTGCAAGGTGCAACATCCGTCCGAAATGGGGAAACAGTATCGTACGACTTTTAGAAATGCGTGCATGGATTTGAAACGGAAAAGTACCATGGTGCACGACTCTTCACCGATGGGAAGTCGAAGACGGGCCACGGTAATCCCGTTTTACCATAAAAATCCACTTGTCGAAAAAACGAAGGGTAAAAAACTTACGAGACCCGATTGAGATTCGGGTTGTCCTTTTTGGGCGTTAATCTATCCTTTGATGGCTGAAAGGTGTCAAAGCCGTAGAACTCATCGAGGCCTTCGTTTTGACAGGTTATGGCTCTCGTAACTCTAAACGAGCAAGAAGTTATGGTCGTCCGAATAATCGATATCTACAGGGTGCAACATCCACGGTGCAAGGTGCAACATCCGTCCGAAATGGTGAAATAGTACCGTACGACTTTTAGAAATGCGTGCATGGATTTGAAACGGAAAAGTACCATGGTGCACGACTCTTCAGCGATGGGAAGTCGAAGACGGGCCACGGTAATCCCGTTTTACCGTAAAAATCCACGTGTCGAAAAAACGAAGGGTAAAAAACTTACGAGACCCGATTGAGATTCGGGTTGTCCTTTTTGGGCATTAATCTATCCTTTGACAGCTAAAAGCTGTCAAAGCCGTAGAACTCATTGAGGCCTTCGTTTTGACAGGTTATGGCTCCCGTAACTCTAAACGAGCCAGAAGTTATGGCCGTCCGAATAATCGATATCAACAGGGTGCAACATCCACGGTGCAAGGTGCAACATCCGTCCGAAATGGCGAAACTGTGTCGTACGACCTTTAAAAATTCGTGTATGGATTTGAAACGGAACAATACCATGGTGCACCACTCTCCAGCAATGGTAAATCGATGACCAGCCACCGTAATCCCATTTTACCGTAAAAATCCACGTGTGAAAAAATCGAAGGGTAAAAAACTTACGAGACCCGATTGAGATTCGGGTTGTCCTTTTTGGGCATTAATCTATCCGTTGACGGTTGAAAGCGGTCAAAGCCGTAGAACTCATCGAGGCCTTCGTTTTGACAGGTTATGGCTCCCGTAACTCTAAACGAGCCAGAAGTTATGGCCGTCCGAATAATCGATATCTACAGGATTCAACATCCGCGGTGCAAGGTGCAACATCCGTCCGAAATGGCGAAACGGTACCGTACGACTTTTAGAAATGTGTGCATGGATTTGAATGGAACAGTACCATGGTGCACCACTCTCCAGCGATCGGAAGTCGAAGACGGGACACGGTAATCCCGTTTTACCGTAAAAATCCACGTGTCGAAAAAACGAAGGGCAAAAAACTTACGAGACCCGATTGAGATTCGGGTTGTCCTTTTTGTGCCTTAATCTATCCATTGACTTCTGAAAGCTGTCAAAGCCGTAGAACTCATCGAGGCCTTCGTTTTGACAAGTTATGGCTCCCGTAACTCTTAACGAACCAGAAGTTATGACCGTCCGAATAATCGATGTCCACAGGGTGCAACATCCACGGTGCAAGGTGCAACATCCGTCCGAAATTACGAAACAGTGTCGTACGACCTTTAGAAAATCGTGCATGGATTTGAAACGGAACAGTACCATGGTGCACCACTCTCCAGCGATGGTAAATCGAAGAACAGCTAAAGTAATCCCGTTTTACCGTAAAAATCCACGTGTCGAAAAAACGAAGGGTAAAAAACTTATGAGACCCGATTGAGACTCGGGTTGTCCTTTTTGGGCTTAATCTATCCGTTGAGGGCTGAAAGCTGTCAAAGCCGTAGAACTCATCGAGGCCTTCGATTTGACAGGTTATGGCTCCCGTAACTCTAAACGAGCCAGAAGTTATGGCCGTCCGAATAATCGATATCTACAGGGTGCAACATCCACGGTGCAAGGTGCAACATCCGTCCGAAATGGCGAAACAGTGCCGTACGACCTTTAGAAATTCGTGCATGGATTTGAAACGGAACAGTACCATGGTGCACCACTCTCCAGCGATGGTAAATCGAAGACCAGCCACCGTAATCCCGTTTTACCGTAAAAATCCACGTGTCGAAAAAACGAAGGGTAAAAAACTTACGAGACCCGATTGAGATTCGGGTTGTATTTTTTGGCATTAATCTATCCGTTGACGGCTGAAAGTTGTCAAAGCCGTAGAACTCATCGAGGCCTTCGTTTTGACAGGTTATGGCTCCCGTAACTCTAAACGAGCCAGAAGTTATGGCCGTCCGAATAATCGATATCTACAGGGTGCAACATCCACGGTGCAAGGTGCAACATCCGTCCGAAATGGCGAAACAGTGCCGTACGACCTTGAGAAATTCGTGCATGGATTTGAAACGGAATAGTACCATGGCGCACCACTCTCCAGCGATGGTAAATCGAAGACCAGCCACCGTAATCCCGTTTTACCGTAAAAATCCACGTGTCGAAAAAACGAAGGGTAAAAAACTTACGAGACCCGATTGAGATTCGGGTTGTCGTTTTTGGGCATTAATCTATCCATTGACGGCTGAAAGCTGTCAAAGCCGTAGAACTCATCGAGTCCTTCGTTTTGACAGGTTATGGCTCTCGTAACTCTAAACGAGCCAGAAGTTATGGCCGTCCGAATAATCGATATCTACAGGGCGCAACATCCACAGTGCAAGGTGCAACATCGGTTCGAAATGGCGAAACAGTGCCGTACGACCATTAGAAATTCGTGCATGGATTTGAAACGGAACAGTACCACGGTGCACCACTCTCCAGCGATGGGAAGTCGAAGACAGGCCACGGTAATCCCGTTTTACCGCAAAAATCCACGTGTCGAAAAAACGAAGGGTAAAAAACTTACGAGACCCGATTGAGATTCGGGTTGTCCTTTTGGGGCATTAATCTATCCGTTGATGGCTGAAAAATATCAAAGCCGTAGAACTCATCGAGGCCTTCGTTTTGACAGGTTATGGCTCCCGTAACTCAAAACGAGCCAGAAGTTATGGCCGTCCGAATAATCGATATCCACAGGGTGCAACATCCACGGTGCAAGGTGCAACATCCGTCCGGAATGGCGAAACAGTGCCGTACGACCTTTAGAAATGCGTGCATGGATTTGAAACGGAACAGTACCATGGTGCACCACTCTCCAGCTATGGTAAGTCGAAGACGGGCCACGGTAATCCCGTTTTACCGTAAAAATCCACGTGTCGAAAAAACGAAGGGTAAAAAACTTACGAGACCCGATTGAGATTCGGGGTGTCCTTTTTGGGCATTAATCTATCCGTTGACGGCTGAAAGCTGTCAAAGACGTAGAACTCATCGAGGCCTTCGTTTTGACAGGTTATGGCTCCCGCAACTCTAAATGAACCAGAAGTTATGGCCGTCCGAATAATCGATATCTACAGGGTGCAACATCCACGGTGCAGGTGCAACATCCGTCCGAAATGGCGAAACTGTGCCGTACGACCTTTAGAAATTCGTGCATGAATTTGAAACGGAACAGTACCATGGTGCACCACTCTCTAGCGATGGTAAATCGAAGACCAGCCACCGTAATCCCGTTTTACTGTAAAATCCACGTGTCGAAAAAACGAAGGGTAAAAAACTTACGAGACCCGATTGAGATCCGGGTTGTCCTTTTTGGCATTAATCTATCCATTGACGGCTGAAAGCGGTCAAAGCCGTAGAACTCATCGAGGCCTTCGTTTTGACAGGTTATGGCTCCCGTAACTCTAAACGAGCCAAAAGTTATGGCCGTCCGAATAATCGATATCAACAGGGTGCAACATCCGCGGTGCAAGGTGCAACATCCGTCCGAAATGGCGAAACTGTGTCGTACGACCTTTAAAAATTCATGCATGGATTTGAATCGGAACAGTACCATGGTGCACCACTCTCCAGCGATGGTAAATCGATAACCAGCCACCGTAATCCCGTTTTACCGTAAAAATCCACGTGTGAAGAAAACGAAGGGTAAAAAACTTACGAGACCCGATTGAGATTCGGGTTGTCCTTTTTGGGCATTAGTCTATCCGTTGACGGCTGAAAGCTGTCAAATCCGTAGAACTCATCATGGCCTTCATTTTGACAGGCTATGGCTCCCGTAACTCTAAACGAGCCAGAAGTTATGGCCGTCCGAATAATCGATATCTACAGGATTCAACATCCACGGTGCAAGGTGCAACATCCGTCCGAAATGGTGAAACAGTACCGTACGACTTTTAGAAATGCGTGCATGGATTTAAAACGGAAAAGTACCATGGTGCACGACTCTTCAGCGATGGGAAGTCGAAGACGGGCCACGGTAATCCCGTTTTACCGTAAAAATCCACGTGTCGAAAAAACGAAGGGTAAAAAACTTACGAGACCCGATTGAGATTCGGGTTGTCCTTTTTGGGCATTAATCTATCCTTTGACGGCTGAAAGCTGTCAAAGCCATAGAACTCATCGAGGCCTTCGTTTTGACAGGTTATAGCTCTCGTAACTCTAAACGAGCAAGAAGTTATGGTCGTCCGAATAATCGATATCTACAGGGTGCAACATCCACGGTGCAAGGTGCAACATCCGTCCGAAATGGCGAAACAGTGCCCTACGACCTTTAGAAATTCATGCATGGATTTGAAACGGAACAGTAACATGGTGCACCACTCTCCAGCGATGGTAAATCGAAGACCGGCCACCGTAATCCCGTTTTATAGTAAAAATCCACGTGTCGAAAAAACGAAGGGTAAAAAACTTACGAGACCCGATTGAGATTCGGGTTGTCCTTTTTTGGCATTAATCTATCCGTTGACGGCTGAAAGTTGTCAAAGCCGTAGAACTCATCGAGGCCTTCGTTTTGACAGGTTATGGCTCCCGTAACTCTAAACGAGCCAGAAGTTATGGCCGTCCGAATAATCGATATCTACAGGGTGCAACCTCCACGGTGCAAGGTGCAACATCCGTCCGAAATGCAAAACAGTGCCATGCGACCTTTAGAAATTCGTGCATGGATTTGAAACGGAACAGTACCATGGTGCACCACTCTCTAGGGATGGTAAATCGAAGACCAGCCACCGTAATCCCGTTTTACCGTAAAAATCCACGTGTCCAAAAAAATGAAGGGTAAAAAACTTACGAGACCCGATTGAGATTCGGGTTGTCCTTTTTGGGCATTATTCTATCCGTTGACGGTTGAAAGCGGTCAAAGTCGTAGAACTCATCGAGGCCTTCGTTTTGACAGGTTATGGCTCCCGTAACTCTAAAGGAGCCAGAAGTTATGGCTGTCCGAATAATCGATATCTACAGGGTGCAACATCCACGGTGCAAGGTGCAACATCCGTCCGAAATGGCGAAACATTTCCGTACGACCTTTAGAAATTCATGCATGGATTTGAAACGGAACAGTACCATGGTGCACCACTCTCCAGCGATGGTAAATCGAAGACCAGCCACCGTAATCCCGTTTTACCGTAAAAATCCATGTGTCGAAAAAACGAAGGGTAAAAAACTTACGAGACCCGATTGAGATTCGGGTTGTCCTTTTTGGGCATTAATCTATCCGTTGATGGCTGAAAGCTATGAAAGCTGTAGAACTCATCGAGGCCTTCGTTTTGACAGGTTATGGCTCCCGTAGTTCTAAACGAGCCAGAAGTTATGGCCGTCCGAATAATCGATATCTACAGGGTGCAACATCCACGGTGTAAGGTACAACATCCGTCCGAAATGGCAAAACAATGCCGTACGACCTTTAGAAATTCGTGCATGGATTTGAAATGGAACAGTACCATGGTGCACCACTATCCAGCGATGGGAAGTCGAAGACGGGCCACGGTAATCCCGTTTTACCGTAAAAATCCACGTGTCGAAAAAACGAAGGGTAAAAAACTTACGAGGACCGATTGAGATTCAGGTTGTTCTTTTTGGGCATTAATCTATCCGTTGACGGCTGAAAGCTGTCAAAGCCGTAGAACTCATGAGGCCTTCGTTTTGACAGGTTATGGCTCCCGTAACTCTAAACGAGCCAGAAGTTATGGCCGTCCGAATAATCGATATCTAAAGGGTGCAACATCCACGGTGCAAGTTTCAACATCCGTCCGAAATGGCGAAACAGTGCCGTACGACTTTTAGAAATGCGTGCATGGATTTGAAATGGAACAGTACCATGGTGCACCACTCTTCAGCGATGGGAAGTCGAAGACGGGCCACGGTAATCCCGTTTTACCGTAAAAATCCACGTGTCAGAAAAACAAAGGGTAAAAAACTTACGCGACCCGATTGAGATTCGAGTTGTCCTTTTTGGGCATTAATCTATCTTTTGACAGCTAAAAGCTGTCAAAGCCGTAGAACTCATCGAGTCCTTCATTTTGACATGTTATGGCTCCCGTAACTCTAAACGAGCAAGAAGTTATGGCCGTCCGAATAATCGATATCTACAGGGTGCAACATCCACGGTGCAAGGTGCAACATCCGTCAGAAATGGCGAAACAGTGTCGTACGACTTTTACAAATTTGTGCATGGATTTGAAACGGAACAGTACCATGGTGCACCACTCTCCAGTGATGGTAAATCGAAGACCAGCCACCGTAATCCCGTTTTACCGCCAAAATCCACGTGTCGAAAAAACGAAGGGTAAAAAACTTACGAGACCCAATTGAGATTCGGGTTGTCCTTTTTGGGCATTAATCTATCCGTTGACGGCTGAAAGCTGTCAAAGCCATAGAACTCATCGAGGCCTTCGTTTTGACAGGTTATGGCTCCCGTAACTCTAAACGAGCCAGAAGTTATGGCCGTCCGAATAATCGATATCTGCAGGGCGCAACATCCACAGTGCAAGGTGCAACATTCGTCCGAAATGGCGAAACAGTGCTGTACGACCTTGAGAAATTCATGCATGGATTTGAAACGGAACAGTACCATGGTGCACCACTCTCCAGCGATGGTAAATCGAAGACCAGCCACCGTAATCCCGTTTTACCGTAAAAATCCACGTGTCGAAAAAAGGAAGAGTAAAAAACTTACGAGACCCGATTGAGATTCGGGTTGTTCTTTTTGGGCATTAATCTATCCGTTGATGGCTGAAAGCTGTCAAAGCTGTAGAACTCATCGAGGCCTTCGTTTTGACAGGTTATGGCTCCCGTAACTCTAAACGAGCGAGAAGTTATGGCCGTCCGAATAATCGATATCTACAGGGTGCAACATTCACGGTGCAAGGTGCAACATCCGTCCGAAATGGCGAAACAGTGTCGTATGACTTTTAGAAATGTGTGCATGGATTTGAAACAGAACAGTACCATGGTGCACCACTCTCCAGCGATGGGAAGTCGAAGACGAGCCACGGTAATCCCGTTTTACCATAAAAATCCACGTGTCGAAAAAACGAAGGGTAAAAAACTTACGAGACCCGATTGAGATTCGGGTTGTCCTTTTTGGGCATTAATCTATCCGTTGACGGCTGATAGCTGTCAAAGCAGTAGAACTCATCGAGGCCTTCGTTTTGACAGGTTATGCCTCCCGTAACTCTAAACGAGCGAGAAGTTATGGCCGTCCGAATACTCGATGTCTACAGGGTGCAACATCCACGGTGCAAGGTGCAACATACGTCCGAAATGGCGAAACAGTGTCGTACGACTTTTAGAAATGCGTGCATGGATTTGAAATGGAACAGTACCATGGTGCACCACTCTTCAGCGATGGGAAGTCAAAGACGGGCCACCGTAATCCCGTTTTACCGTAAAAATCCACGTGTCGAAAAAACGAAGGGTAAAAAACTTACGAGACCCGATTGAGATTCGGGTTTTCCTTTTTGTGCACTAATCTATCCGTTGACGGCTGAAAGCTGTCAAAGCCGTAGAACTCATCGAGGCCTTCGTTTTGACCGGTTATGGCTCCCGTAACTCTTAACGAACCAGAAGTTATTGCCGTTCGAATAATCGATGTCCACAGGGTGCAACATCCACGGTGCAAGGTGCAACATCCGTCCGAAATTACGAAACAGCGCCATACGACCTTTAGAAATTCGTGCATGGATTTGAAACGGAACAGTACCATGGTGCACCACTCTCTAGGGATGGTAAATCGAAGACCAGCCACCGTAATCCCGTTTTACCGTAAAAATCCACGTGTCCAAAAAAATGAAGGGTAAAAAACTTACGAGACCCGATTGAGATTCGGGTTGTCCTTTTTGGGCATTATTCTATCCGTTGACGGTTGAAAGCTGTCAAAGCGGTAGAACTCATCGAGCCCTTCGTTTTGACAGGTTATGGCTCACGTAACTCTAAACGAGCCAGAAGTTATGGCTGTCCGAATAATCGATATCTACAGGGTGCAACATCCATGGTGCAAGGTGCAAAATCCGTCCGAAATGGCGAAACATTTCCGTACGACCTTTAGAAATTCATGCATGGATTTGAAACGGAACAGTACCATGGCGCACCACTCTCCAGCGATGGTAAATCGAAGACCAGCCACCGTAATCCCGTTTTACCGTAAAAATCCACGTGTCGAAAAAACGAAGGGTAAAAAACTTACGATACCTGATTGAGATTCGGGTTGTCCTTTTTGGGCATTAATCTATTCGTTGACGGCTAAAAGCGGTCAAAGCCGTAGAACTCATCGAGGCCTTCGTTTTGACAGGTTATGGCTCCCGTAACTCTTAACGAGCAAGAAATTATGGCTGTCCGAATAATCGATATTTACAGGGTGCAACATCCACGGTGCAAGGTGCAACATCCGTCCGAAATGGCGAAACAGTGCCGTACGACCTTTAGAAAGTCGTGCATGGATTTGAAACGGAACAGTACCATGGTGCACCACTCTCCAGCGATGGTAAATCGAAGACCAGCCACCGTAATCCCGTTTTACCGTAAAAATCCACGTGTCGAAAAAACGAAGGGTAAAAAACTTACGAGACCCGATTGAGATTCGGGTTGTCCTTTTTGGGCATTATTCTATCCGTTGACGGTTGAAAGCTATCAAAGTCGTAGAACTCATCGAGGCCTTCGTTTTGACAGGTTATGGCTCCCGTAACTCTAAAGGAGCCAGAAGTTATGGCTGTCCGAATAATCGATATCTACAGGGTGCAACATCCACGGTGCAAGGTGCAACATCCGTCCGAAATGGCGAAACATTTCCGTACGACCTTTAGAAATTCATGCATGGATTTGAAACGGAACAGTACCATGGTGCACCACTCTCCAGCGATGGTAAATCGAAGACCAGCCACCGTAATCCCGTTTTACCGTAAAAATCCATGTGTCGAAAAAACGAAGGGTAAAAAACTTACGAGACCCGATTGAGATTCGGGTTGTCCTTTTTGGGCATTAATCTATCCGTTGATGGCTGAAAGCTATGAAAGCTGTAGAACTCATCGAGGCCTTCGTTTTGACAGGTTATGGCTCCCGTAGTTCTAAACGAGCCAGAAGTTATGGCCGTCCGAATAATCGATATCTACAGGGTGCAACATCCACGGTGTAAGGTACAACATCCGTCCGAAATGGCAAAACAATGCCGTACGACCTTTAGAAATTCGTGCATGGATTTGAAATGGAACAGTACCATGGTGCACCACTATCCAGCGATGGGAAGTCGAAGACGGGCCACGGTAATCCCGTTTTACCGTAAAAATCCACGTGTCGAAAAAACGAAGGGTAAAAAACTTACGAGGACCGATTGAGATTCAGGTTGTTCTTTTTGGGCATTAATCTATCCGTTGACGGCTGAAAGCTGTCAAAACCGTAGAACTCATGAGGCCTTCGTTTTGACAGGTTATGGCTCCCGTAACTCTAAACGAGCCAGAAGTTATGGCCGTCCGAATAATCGATATCTAAAGGGTGCAACATCCACGGTGCAAGTTTCAACATCCGTCCGAAATGGCGAAACAGTGCCGTACGACTTTTAGAAATGCGTGCATGGATTTGAAATGGAACAGTACCATGGTGCACCACTCTTCAGCGATGGGAAGTCGAAGACGGGCCACGGTAATCCCGTTTTACCGTAAAAATCCACGTGTCAGAAAAACAAAGGGTAAAAAACTTACGCGACCCGATTGAGATTCGAGTTGTCCTTTTTGGGCATTAATCTATCTTTTGACAGCTAAAAGCTGTCAAAGCCGTAGAACTCATCGAGTCCTTCATTTTGACATGTTATGGCTCCCGTAACTCTAAACGAGCAAGAAGTTATGGCCGTCCGAATAATCGATATCTACAGGGTGCAACATCCACGGTGCAAGGTGCAACATCCGTCAGAAATGGCGAAACAGTGTCGTACGACTTTTACAAATTTGTGCATGGATTTGAAACGGAACAGTACCATGGTGCACCACTCTCCAGTGATGGTAAATCGAAGACCAGCCACCGTAATCCCGTTTTACCGCCAAAATCCACGTGTCGAAAAAACGAAGGGTAAAAAACTTACGAGACCCAATTGAGATTCGGGTTGTCCTTTTTGGGCATTAATCTATCCGTTGACGGCTGAAAGCTGTCAAAGCCATAGAACTCATCGAGGCCTTCGTTTTGACAGGTTATGGCTCCCGTAACTCTAAACGAGCCAGAAGTTATGGCCGTCCGAATAATCGATATCTGCAGGGCGCAACATCCACAGTGCAAGGTGCAACATTCGTCCGAAATGGCGAAACAGTGCCGTACGACCTTGAGAAATTCATGCATGGATTTGAAACGGAACAGTACCATGGTGCACCACTCTCCAGCGATGGTAAATCGAAGACCAGCCACCGTAATCCCGTTTTACCGTAAAAATCCACGTGTCGAAAAAAGGAAGAGTAAAAAACTTACGAGACCCGATTGAGATTCGGGTTGTTCTTTTTGGGCATTAATCTATCCGTTGATGGCTGAAAGCTGTCAAAGCTGTAGAACTCATCGAGGCCTTCGTTTTGACAGGTTATGGCTCCCGTAACTCTAAACGAGCGAGAAGTTATGGCCGTCCGAATAATCGATATCTACAGGGTGCAACATTCACGGTGCAAGGTGCAACATCCGTCCGAAATGGCGAAACAGTGTCGTATGACTTTTAGAAATGTGTGCATGGATTTGAAACAGAACAGTACCATGGTGCACCACTCTCCAGCGATGGGAAGTCGAAGACGAGCCACGGTAATCCCGTTTTACCGTAAAAATCCACGTGTCGAAAAAACGAAGGGTAAAAAACTTACGAGACCCGATTGAGATTCGGGTTGTCCTTTTTGGGCATTAATCTATCCGTTGACGGCTGATAGCTGTCAAAGCAGTAGAACTCATCGAGGCCTTCGTTTTGACAGGTTATGCCTCCCGTAACTCTAAACGAGCGAGAAGTTATGGCCGTCCGAATACTCGATGTCTACAGGGTGCAACATCCACGGTGCAAGGTGCAACATACGTCCGAAATGGCGAAACAGTGTCGTACGACTTTTAGAAATGCGTGCATGGATTTGAAATGGAACAGTACCATGGTGCACCACTCTTCAGCGATGGGAAGTCAAAGACGGGCCACCGTAATCCCGTTTTACCGTAAAAATCCACGTGTCGAAAAAACGAAGGGTAAAAAACTTACGAGACCCGATTGAGATTCGGGTTTTCCTTTTTGTGCACTAATCTATCCGTTGACGGCTGAAAGCTGTCAAAGCCGTAGAACTCATCGAGGCCTTCGTTTTGACCGGTTATGGCTCCCGTAACTCTTAACGAACCAGAAGTTATTGCCGTTCGAATAATCGATGTCCACAGGGTGCAACATCCACGGTGCAAGGTGCAACATCCGTCCGAAATTACGAAACAGTGCCATACGACCTTTAGAAATTCGTGCATGGATTTGAAACGGAACAGTACCATGGTGCACCACTCTCTAGGGATGGTAAATCGAAGACCAGCCACCGTAATCCTGTTTTACCGTAAAAATCCACGTGTCCAAAAAAATGAAGGGTAAAAAACTTACGAGACCCGATTGAGATTCGGGTTGTCCTTTTTGGGCATTATTCTATCCGTTGACGGTTGAAAGCTGTCAAAGCCGTAGAACTCATCGAGCCCTTCGTTTTGACAGGTTATGGCTCACGTAACTCTAAACGAGCCAGAAGTTATGGCTGTCCGAATAATCGATATCTACAGGGTGCAACATCCATGGTGCAAGGTGCAAAATCCGTCCGAAATGGCGAAACATTTCCGTACGACCTTTAGAAATTCATGCATGGATTTGAAACGGAACAGTACCATGGTGCACCACTCTCCAGCGATGGTAAATCGAAGACCAGCCACCGTAATCCCGTTTTACCGTAAAAATCCACGTGTCGAAAAAACGAAGGGTAAAAAACTTACGATACCTGATTGAGATTCGGGTTGTCCTTTTTGGGCATTAATCTATTCGTTGACGGCTGAAAGCGGTCAGAGCCGTAGAACTCATCGAGGCCTTCGTTTTGACAGGTTATGGCTCCCGTAACTCTTAACGAGCAAGAAATTATGGCTGTCCGAATAATCGATATTTACAGGGTGCAACATCCACGGTGCATGGTGCAACATCCGTCCGAAATGGCGAAACAGTGCCGTACGACCTTTAGAAAGTCGTGCATGGATTTGAAACGGAACAGTACCATGGTGCACCACTCTCCAGCGATGGTAAATCGAAGACCAGCCACCGTAATCCCGTTTTACCGTAAAAATCCACGTGTCGAAAAAACGAAGGGTAAAAAACTTACGAGACCCGATTGAGATTCGGGTTGTCCTTTTTGGGCATTATTCTATCCGTTGACGGTTGAAAGCTATCAAAGTCGTAGAACTCATCGAGGCCTTCGTTTTGACAGGTTATGGCTCCCGTAACTCTAAAGGAGCCAGAAGTTATGGCTGTCCGAATAATCGATATCTACAGGGTGCAACATCCACGGTGCAAGGTGCAACATCCGTCCGAAATGGCGAAACATTTCCGTACGACCTTTAGAAATTCATGCATGGATTTGAAACGGAACAGTACCATGGTGCACCACTCTCCAGCGATGGTAAATCGAAGACCAGCCACCGTAATCCCGTTTTACCGTAAAAATCCATGTGTCGAAAAAACGAAGGGTAAAAAACTTACGAGACCCGATTGAGATTCGGGTTGTCCTTTTTGGGCATTAATCTATCCGTTGATGGCTGAAAGCTATGAAAGCTGTAGAACTCATCGAGGCCTTCGTTTTGACAGGTTATGGCTCCCGTAGTTCTAAACGAGCCAGAAGTTATGGCCGTCCGAATAATCGATATCTACAGGGTGCAACATCCACGGTGTAAGGTACAACATCCGTCCGAAATGGCAAAACAATGCCGTACGACCTTTAGAAATTCGTGCATGGATTTGAAATGGAACAGTACCATGGTGCACCACTATCCAGCGATGGGAAGTCGAAGACGGGCCACGGTAATCCCGTTTTACCGTAAAAATCCACGTGTCGAAAAAACGAAGGGTAAAAAACTTACGAGGACCGATTGAGATTCAGGTTGTTCTTTTTGGGCATTAATCTATCCGTTGACGGCTGAAAGCTGTCAAAGCCGTAGAACTCATGAGGCCTTCGTTTTGACAGGTTATGGCTCCCGTAACTCTAAACGAGCCAGAAGTTATGGCCGTCCGAATAATCGATATCTAAAGGGTGCAACATCCACGGTGCAAGTTTCAACATCCGTCCGAAATGGCGAAACAGTGCCGTACGACTTTTAGAAATGCGTGCATGGATTTGAAATGGAACAGTACCATGGTGCACCACTCTTCAGCGATGGGAAGTCGAAGACGGGCCACGGTAATCCCGTTTTACCGTAAAAATCCACGTGTCAGAAAAACAAAGGGTAAAAAACTTACGCGACCCGATTGAGATTCGAGTTGTCCTTTTTGGGCATTAATCTATCTTTTGACAGCTAAAATCTGTCAAAGCCGTAGAACTCATCGAGTCCTTCATTTTGACATGTTATGGCTCCCGTAACTCTAAACGAGCAAGAAGTTATGGCCGTCCGAATAATCGATATCTACAGGGTGCAACATCCACGGTGCAAGGTGCAACATCCGTCAGAAATGGCGAAACAGTGTCGTACGACTTTTACAAATTTGTGCATGGATTTGAAACGGAACAGTACCATGGTGCACCACTCTCCAGTGATGGTAAATCGAAGACCAGCCACCGTAATCCCGTTTTACCGCCAAAATCCACGTGTCGAAAAAACGAAGGGTAAAAAACTTACGAGACCCAATTGAGATTCGGGTTGTCCTTTTTGGGCATTAATCTATCCGTTGACGGCTGAAAGCTGTCAAAGCCATAGAACTCATCGAGGCCTTCGTTTTGACAGGTTATGGCTCCCGTAACTCTAAACGAGCCAGAAGTTATGGCCGTCCGAATAATCGATATCTGCAGGGCGCAACATCCACAGTGCAAGGTGCAACATTCGTCCGAAATGGCGAAACAGTGCCGTACGACCTTGAGAAATTCATGCATGGATTTGAAACGGAACAGTACCATGGTGCACCACTCTCCAGCGATGGTAAATCGAAGACCAGCCACCGTAATCCCGTTTTACCGTAAAAATCCACGTGTCGAAAAAAGGAAGAGTAAAAAACTTACGAGACCCGATTGAGATTCGGGTTGTTCTTTTTGGGCATTAATCTATCCGTTGATGCCTGAAAGCTGTCAAAGCTGTAGAACTCATCGAGGCCTTCGTTTTGACAGGTTATGGCTCCCGTAACTCTAAACGAGCGAGAAGTTATGGCCGTCCGAATAATCGATATCTACAGGGTGCAACATTCACGGTGCAAGGTGCAACATCCGTCCGAAATGGCGAAACAGTGTCGTATGACTTTTAGAAATGTGTGCATGGATTTGAAACAGAACAGTACCATGGTGCACCACTCTCCAGCGATGGGAAGTCGAAGACGAGCCACGGTAATCCCGTTTTACCGTAAAAATCCACGTGTCGAAAAAACGAAGGGTAAGAAACTTACGAGACCCGATTGAGATTCGGGTTGTCCTTTTTGGGCATTAATCTATCCGTTGACGGCTGATAGCTGTCAAAGCAGTAGAACTCATCGAGGCCTTCGTTTTGACAGGTTATGCCTCCCGTAACTCTAAACGAGCGAGAAGTTATGGCCGTCCGAATACTCGATGTCTACAGGGTGCAACATCCACGGTGCAAGGTGCAACATACGTCCGAAATGGCGAAACAGTGTCGTACGACTTTTAGAAATGCGTGCATGGATTTGAAACGGAACAGTACCATGGTGCACCACTCTTCAGCGATGGGAAGTCAAAGACGGGCCACCGTAATCCCGTTTTACCGTAAAAATCCACGTGTCGAAAAAACGAAGGGTAAAAAACTTACGAGACCCGATTGAGATTCGGGTTTTCCTTTTTGTGCACTAATCTATCCGTTGACGGCTGAAAGCTGTCAAAGCCGTAGAACTCATCGAGGCCTTCGTTTTGACCGATTATGGCTCCCGTAACTCTTAACGAACCAGAAGTTATTGCCGTTCGAATAATCGATGTCCACAGGGTGCAACATCCACGGTGCAAGGTGCAACATCCGTCCGAAATTACGAAACAGTGCTGTACGACCTTTAGAAATTCATGCATGGATTTGAAACGGAACAGTACCATGGTGCACCACTCTCCAGCGATGGTAAATCGAGGACCAGCCAACTTAATCCTGTTTTAACGCAAAAATCCACGTGTCGAAAAAACGAAGGGTAAAAAACTTACGAGACCCAATTGAGATTCGGGTTGTCCTTTTTGGGCATTAACCTATCCGTTGACGGCTGAAAGATGTCAAAGCTGTAGAATTCATCGAGGCCTTCGTTTTGATAGGTTATGGCTCCCGTAACTCTAAACGAGGCAGAAGTTATGGCCGTCCGAATAATCGATATCTGCAGGGCGCAACATCCACGGTGCAAGGGCAACATCCGTCCGAAATGGCGAAACAGTGCCGTACGACCTTGAGAAATTCGTGCATGGATTTGAAACGGAACAGTACATTGGTGCACCATTCTCCAGCGATGGTAAATCGAAGACCAGCCACCGTAATCCCGTTTTACCGTAAAAATCCACGTGTCGAAAAAAGGAAGAGTAAAAAACTTACGAGACCCGATTGAGATTCGGGTTGTTCTTTTTGGGCATTAATCTATCCGTTGATGGCTGAAAGCTGTCAAAGCCGTAGAACTCATCGAGGCCTCCGTTTTGACAGCTTATGGCTCCCGTAACTCTAAACGAGCGAGAAGTTATGGCCGTCCGAATAATCGATATCTACAGGGTGCAACATCCATGGTGCAAGGTGCAACATCCATGGTGCAAGGTGCAACATCCATGGTGCACGGTGCAACATCCGTCCGAAATGGCGAAACAGTGCCGTACGACCTTTGGAAATTCGTGCATAGATTTGAAACGGAACAGTACCATGGTGCACCACTCTCCAGCGATGGGAAGTCGAAGACGAGCCACGGTAATCCCGTTTTACCGTAAAAATCCACGTGTCGGAAAAACGAAGGGTAAAAAACTTACGAGCCCGATTGAGATTCGGGTTGTCCTTTTTGGGCATTAATCTATCCGTTGATGGCTGAAAGCTGTCCAAGCAGTAGAACTCATTGAGGCCTTCGTCTTGACAGTTTATGGCTCCCGTAACTCTAAACGAGCCAGAAGTTATGGCCGTCCGAATAATCGATGTCTACAGGGTGCAACATCCACGGTGCAAGGTGCAACATCCGTCCGAAATGGCGAAACAGTTCCGTACGACTTTTAGAAATGTGTTCATGGATTTGAAACGGAACTGTACCATGGTGCACCACTCTTCAGCGATGGGAAGTCGAAGACGGGCCACCGTAATCCCGTTTTACCGTAAAAATCCACGTGTCGAAAAAACGAAGGGTAAAAAACTTACGAGACCCGATTGACATTCGGGTTGTCCTTTTTGGGCACTAATCTATCCGTTGATGGCTGAAAGCTGTCAAAGCCGTAGAACTCATCGAGGCCTTCGTTTTGACAGGTTATGGCTCCCGTAACTCTAAACGAGCCAAAAGATATGGCCGTACGAATAATCGATATCTACAGGGTGCAACATCCACGGTGCAAGGTGCAACATCCGTCCGATATGGCGAAACAGTGTCGTACGACGTTTAGAAATTCGTGCATGGATTTGAAACGGAATTGTACCGTGGTGCACCACTCTCCAGCGATGGTAAATCGAAGACCAGCCACCGTAAACCTGTTTTACCGTAAAAATCTACTTGTCGAAAAAACGAAGGGTAAAAAACTTTCGAGACCCGATTGAGATTCGGGTTGTCCTTTTTGGGCATTATTCTATCCGTTGACGGATGAAAGCTGTCAAAGCCGTAGAACTCATCGAGGCGTTCGTTTTGACAGGTTATGGCTCCCGTAACTCTAAACGAGCCAGAAGTTATGGCCGTCCGAATAATCGATATCTACAGGGTCCAACATCCACGGCGCACGGTGCAACATCCGTCCGAAATGGCGAAACAGTGCCGTATGACTTTTAGAAATGCGTGCATGGATTTGAAACGGAATAGTTACATGGTGCACCACTCTCCAGCGATGGGAAGTCGAAGACGGGCCACGGTAGTCCCGTTTTACCGTAAAAATCCACGTGTCGAAAAAACGAAAGGTTAAAAACTTACGAGACCCGATTGAGATTCGGGTTGTCCTTTTTGGGCATTAATCTATACGTTGACGGCTGAAAGCTATCCAAGCCGTAGAACTCATCGAGGCCTTCGTTTTGACAGGTTATGGCTCCCGTAACTATAAACGATCCAGAAGTTATGGCCGTCCGAATAATCGATATCTACTGGGTGCAACATCCACGGTGCAAGGTGCAACATCCGTCCGAAATGGCGTAACAGTGTCGTACGACCTTTAGAAATTCGTGCATAGATTTGAAACGGAACGGTACCATGGTGCACCATGCTCCAGTGATGGTAAATCGAAGACCAGCCACCGTAATCCCGTTTTACCGTAGAAATCCACGTGTCGAAAAAACGAAGGGTAAAAAACTTACGAGGCCCGATTGAGATTCGGGTTGTCCTTTTTGGGCATTAATCTATCCGTTGATGGTTGAAAGCTGTCAAAGCCGTAGAACTCATCGAGGCCTTCGTTTTGACAGTTTATGGCTCCCGTAACTCTAAACGAGCCAGAAGTTATCGCCGTCCGAATAATCGATATCTACAAGGTGCAACATCCACGGTGCAAGGTGCAACATCCGTCCGAAATGGCGAAACAGTGCCGTAAGACCTTTAGAAATTCGTTCATGGATTTGAAACGGAACAGAACCATGGTGCACCACTCCCCAGCGATGGTAAATCGAAGACCATCCACCGTAATCCCGTTTTACCGTAAAAATCCACGTGTCGAAAAAACGAAGGGTAAAAAACTTACGAGACCCAATTGAGATTAGGGTTGTCCTTTTTGGGCATTAATCTATCCGTTGACGTCTGAAAGCTATCAAAGCCGTAGAACTCATCGAGGCCTTCGTTTTGACAGGTTATGGCTCCCGTAACTCTAAACGAGCCAGAAGTTATGGCCGTCCGAATAATCGATATCTACAGGGTGCAACATCCACGGTGCACGGTGCAACATCCGTCCGAAATGGCGAAACAGTGCCGTACGACCTTTAGAAATTCGTGCATGGATTTGAAACGGAACAGAGTCATGGTGCACCACTCTCCAGCGATGGTAAATCGAAGACCGGCCACCGTAATCCCGTTTTACCGTAAAATTCCACGTGTCGAAAAAACGAAGGGTAAAAAACTTACGAGACCCGATTGAGATTCGGGTTGTCCTTTTTGTGCATTAATCTATCCGTTGACGGCTGATAGCTGTCAAAGCCGTAGAACTCATCGAGGCCTTCGTTTTGAAAGGTTATGGCTCCCGTAACTCCAAACGATCCAGAAGTTATGGAGGTCCGAATAATCGATATCTACAGGGTGCAACATCCATGGTGCAAGGTGCAACATCCATGGTGCAAGGTTCAACATCCGTCCGAAAAGGCAAAACAGTGCCGTACGACCTTTAGAAATTCGTGCATAGATTTGAAACGGAACAGTACCATGGTGCACCACGCTCCAGTTACGGCAAATCGAAGACCAGCCACCGTAATCCCGTTTTACCGTAAAAATCCACGTGTCGAAAAAACGAAGGGTAAAAAACTTACGAGACCCGATTGAGATTCTGGTTGTCCTTTTTGGCCATTAATCTATCCATTGACGGCTAAAAGCAGTCATAGCCGTAGAACTCATTGTGGCCTTCGTTTTGACAGGTTATGGCTCCCGTAACTATAAACGAGCCAGAAGTTATGGCCGTCCGAATAATCGATATCTACAGGGTGCAACATCCACGGTGCAAGGTGCAACATCCGTCCGAAATGGCGAAACAGTGCCGTATGACTTTTAGAAATGCGTGCATGAATTTGAAATGGAACAGTACCATGGTGCACCACTCTCCAGCGATGGGAAGTCGAAGACGGGCCACGGTAATCCCGTTTTACCGTAAAAATCCACGTGTCGGAAAAACGTAGGGTAAAAAACTTACGAGATCCGATTGAGATTCGGGTTGTCCTTTTTGGGCATTAATCTATCTGTTGACGGCTGAAAGCTGTCAAAGCCATAGAACTCATCGAGGCATTCATTTTGACAGGTTATGGCTCCCATAACTCTAATCGAGCCAGAAGTTATGGCCGTCCGAATAATCGATATCTACAGGGTGCAACATCCACAGTGCAAGGTGCAACATCCGTCCGAAATGGCGAAACAGTGCCGTATGACTTTTAGAAATGCATGAATGGATTTGAAACAGAGCAGTACCATGGTGCACCACTCTCCAGCGATGGGAAGTCGAAGACGGGCCACGGTAATCCCGTTTTACCGTAAAAATCCACGTGTCGAAAAAACGAAGGGTAAAAAACTTACGAGACCCGATTGAGATTCGGGTTGTCCTTTTTGGAGATTAATCTATCCGTTACCGGCTGAAAGCTATCAACGCCGTAGAACTCATCGAGGCCTTCGTTTTGACAGGTTATGGCTCCCGTAACTCTAAACGAGCCAGAAGTTATGGCCGTCCGAATAATCGATATCTACAGGGTGCAACATCCACGGTGCAAGGTGCAACATCCGTCCGAAATGGCGAAACAGTGCCGTACGACTTTTAGAAATGCATGCATGGATTTTAAACGGAACAGTACCATGGTGCACAACTCTTCAACGAAGGAAAGTCGAAGACGGGCCACGGTAATCCCGTTTTACCATAAAAATCCACGTGTCGAAAAAACGAAGGGTAAAACACTTACGAGACCCGATTGAGATTCGGGTTGTCCTTTTTGGGCAGTAATCTATCCGTTGATGGCTGAAAGCTGTCAAAGCCGTAGAACTCGTCGAGGCCTTCGTTTTGACAAGTTATGGCTCCCGTAACGCTAAACGAGCCAGAAGTTATGGCCGTCCGAATAATCGATATCTACAGGGATCAACATCCACGGTTCACGGTGCAACATCCGTCCGAAATCGCGAAACAATGCCGTATGACTTTTAGAAATGCGTGCATGGATTTGAAACGGAACAGTACCGTGGTACACCACTCTCCAGCGATGGGAAGTCGAAGACGGGCCACGGTAATCCCGTTTTACCGTAAAAATCCACGTGTCGAAAAAACGAAGGGTAAAAAACTTACGAGACCCGATTGAGATTTGGGTTGTCCTTTTTGGGCATTAATCTATCCGTTGATGGCTGAAAGCTGTCAAAGCCATAGAACTCATCGAGGCCTTCGTTTTGACAGGTTATGGCTCCCGTAACTCTAAACGAGCCAGAAGTTATGGCCGTCCGAATAATCGATATCTACAGGGTGCAACATCCACGGTGCACGGTGCAACATCCGTCCGAAATGGCGAAACAGTGCCGTACGACCTTTAGAAATTCGTGCATGGATTTGAAACGGAACAGAGTCATGGTGCACCACTCTCCAGCGATGGTAAATCGAAGACCGGCCACCGTAATCCCGTTTTACCGTAAAATTCCACGTGTCGAAAAAACGAAGGGTAAAAAACTTACGAGACCCGATTGAGATTCGGGTTGTCCTTTTTGTGCATTAATCTATCCGTTGACGGCTGATAGCTGTCAAAGCCGTAGAACTCATCGAGGCCTTCGTTTTGAAAGGTTATGGCTCCCGTAACTCCAAACGATCCAGAAGTTATGGAGGTCCGAATAATCGATATCTACAGGGTGCAACATCCATGGTGCAAGGTGCAACATCCATGGTGCAAGGTTCAACATCCGTCCGAAAAGGCGAAACAGTGCCGTACGACCTTTAGAAATTCGTGCATAGATTTGAAACGGAACAGTACCATGGTGCACCACGCTCCAGTTACGGCAAATCGAAGACCAGCCACCGTAATCCCGTTTTACCGTAAAAATCCACGTGTCGAAAAAACGAAGGGTAAAAAACTTACGAGACCCGATTGAGATTCGGGTTGTCCTTTTTGGGCATTAATCTATCCGTTGACGGCTGAATGCTGTCAAAGCCGTAGAACTCATCGAGGCCTTCGTTTTGAAAGGTTATGGCTCCCATAACTTTAAACGATCCAGAAGTTATGGCCGTCCGAATAATCGATATCTACAGGGTGCAACATCCATGGTGCAAGGTGCAACATCCGTCCGAAATGGCGAAACAGTGCCGTACGACCTTTAGAAATTCGTGCATAGATTTGAAACGGAACAGTACCATGGTGCACCACTCTCCAGTTATGGTAAATCGAAGACCAGCCACCGTAATCCCGTTTTACCGTAAAAATCCACGTGTCGAAAAAACGAAGGGTAAAAAACTTACGAGACCCGATTGAGATTCGGGTTGTCCTTTTTGGGCATTAATCTATCCATTGACAGCTGAAAGCTCTCAAAGGTATAGAACTCATCGAGGCCTTCGTTTTGACAGGTTTTGGCTCCCGTTACTCTAAACGAGCTAGAAGTTATGGCCGTCCGAATAATCGATATCTACAGGGTGCAACATCCACGGTGCAAGGTGCAACATCCGTCCGAAATGGCGAAACAGTGTGGTATGACTTTTAGAAATGCGTGCATGGATTTGAAACGGAACAGTACCATGGTGCACCACTCTCTAGCGATGGGAAGTCGAAGACGGGCCACGGTAATCCCGTTTTACCGTAAAAATCCACGTGTCGAAAAAAAGTAGGGTAAAAAACTTACGAGACCCGATTGAGATTCGGGTTTTCCTTTTGGGCATTAATCTATCCGTTGACGGCTGAAAGCTGTCAAAGCCGTAGAACTCATCGAGGCCTTTGTTTTGACAGGTTATGGCTCCCTTTACTCTAAACGAGCCAGAAGTTATGGCCATCCGAATAATCGATATCTACAGGGTGCAACATCCACGGTGCAAGGTGCAACATCCGTCCGAAATGGCGAAACAGTGCCGTACGACTTTTTGAAATGCGTGCATTGATTTGAAACGGAACAGTACCATTGTGACGACCCAGAATTTTCAAGCTTTTAAAATAGGGATATTGAATTGATTTTAAATATTCAATAGAGAAATTTTAACTTAAATTACGAATATCTCTATTTATTTGATAATCGAATCATTGAATTTAATAATGGAAGTTGGGTAAAATGTTGAATCTGGAGTTGTAAGCATGTTAACAATAATTTGAAGGCTCGAAAAATTTATATTGATAATGGTGAGGATAATAGAAGTTTTAAATTTTGAATTTAACACTTATTTGTTCCGTTTAAAAATATATCGTTTAAATTGTATTTAAAAATAGCCTTCCGAGGCACCATCTCGGAATTCGACGAAACCAGTTCCATTGGATCCGAAATAGTGTATTATTATCGGATTTCACATTTCGTAGCATTTGGAGTAGTTGTGTGAGCGTACGGTAAGTAAACGTGTTGAAAATTTAACATATATTTATTTATATAACCTAAGGCAACAAAACAAATATTCTTTCCCATTAGCCTTCTTCTCAACCGTCACCCTATTTTTCTCAGCCGACCTACCTTGTCTTCAATAACACGCCTCCTGCCTTTTCAAAGCAGACAACATTCCTCCTCTACCTCATGTTCACAGCCGAAGAAATATCATTCTCCTCTTCCTTTAAGAAAATAAAAATCTCTTTGTTCGAATCCTTTGAAAAAAAAATCATCTCCTTCAAACGAAACTAATGGCCGAACAAAAAGAAGTCGAGTTCCTCTCTTCCCCTCTAACATTCAGTTCGGAAAAAAATAATAGTCGTTTCCCCTTTCTAAAAATCGAATTCATTTCTTCGAGATGCAATGGCCGTGGCCTTCTTGTGTCGCAATTCATTCGAGATTCGCTCAGATCTGTTCGAAGCAGATCCAGATGTGCTTCCCTTTTTGTTCGTCAGAGCCTATCTTTGAGGCGCGCATTGGAATCGTGTGTCGCGCGTTCGAGTTCGAGGGTGCCATGGACGATTCGCACCTGCAGGCGGAGAATGATGAAGTGCAGTTGGGTGCGATGTTGTCGACTTGGGTCTCGTGATGGCGGGGCTAGGGTTTGGACGGGCACGGCAGAAGGGAATCGCGAGTAGGGTGGCGGTGGTCACGAATCAGGTGCAGCGATTTCTCGACCTATTCTGCAAATTTAATTTACCCATGTTATTGTTTTCTAATCCTGATGTAGTTCGGGAAAATTTCGACAGAAGTTAAAAATTTAACATTTTGATTTAAATTATCTTAGATGTTACGGTTGTTGATTTAAAACTTATAACACATCTATGTGAGTATGTATATTGGAACTAACAGGAAATAAAAATAAAAATAATAGTGTAGTAAGTTTACAAAGCAATTTATTTCTTCAATTTGTAAGTCTAGTCAGTAAAGTATTATTTTTAGTAAATGGAAAATATAGGGATTCATATAAAATTCGACTTTTAAAGTCTATATGGATTGTTTTAAAACATTGTATATATGTAGTTTCTAATTGAAAAACTTATATCCATTCTAAATTTACTAGTTTATTTTTAATTAAAGTATTACGGTGATTAACTTGTTTAAATAAATTATTTAATTTGTATGAGTTCTTAAAAATAATTAATTATAAATAATTAGTTGAAATTGAATTAATCATTCAAAACCAAATTTGTTAATTTAAAATAAATTAGCATGTTAATGCTAAAATTTGAACGCTAACACCCTGGTGTATGAGTTATAGTTGTGAAAGCACCACCCGATAGCTCGGGAACAGATTACAAGCCGATAATAGCAGAAAAGCAGTAAACAACAACAATTTTATAGTGGTTCGGCTTAAGGGTATAGCCTACGTCCACTTTAAGTACTTTTATTAATGATCTCGTTACAAGCTGATACAATTCTTCCCAAGTACAATACACTTTGAATTACAAGAGACTTAGAACAAGTAGCCTAAACTTCGATGAAGATGAGAGTTTTCGAATCCATGTTGGATGTATGTGATCTCTTCTTGAAGTTGTTTGTAGCGTTCTTAGTGTCTTTAGAGCTTCAAGTGTTAGATTGGTTCGGAATGCAGCAGAGTATCGGCGCTTGAAGAGAGTGAGCCCCAGTCCTCTGAATGTTGGAGGTGGCCTTGTATTTATAGGAGTTTTCAGCCTTAAGTCGTGAGTCGTACCCGGCTCATGCCTGACTCGTGGCCGAGTCAAATTAGGTCGTGGCCGACTCATAGAATCATCCCTTCACTCCTACAATTCTTATTCCTCTGCTGGATTTTATGGCAAGTCATGAATCGTGTCCGAGTCAATCTTCCTTGGCATAGGCACTATGGCAATAGGTTACGACTTAACGACTTTAAGTCGTGGGCGAGTCATGGTGAGTCGTCTCATGTTAACTCAAGGCCGAACTACTGGCTCGGTCCAAAGAGATAAGTCGTTCTCGAGTCAACCGAACATAACTCCTTTTATGCTAGCATAAGTCGTATACGACTCATCACGGCCGTAGCTGGTCAACGAGTTATCTCATTTCAGTATGGTTTTGAACTTGTCCCTGAAGCCTTAGGTCGTATCACCTTTTAAGTCGTAAACTTTCATGAGTCGTTAATGTCTTACCTTGCTGGCCTTCCTTACCCGTCAGATCCCCTGAGTCGTACAATCTCTCCTTGAGTCCTTTAAGTCGCCTTGGACTTTAGGTCGTTAACTCGTTGAGTCGGGGACTAGATGAGTCGCTAAGGTTGTTGAGCCGGGGTCTTGCTGAGTCGGCCTTTTCTTACGAACCGCTAATCCCTTGAGTCGTATATCCAATGAGTCGGTAAGGACCTTAAGTGGATGAGTCGGGATCAGATGTGTCGGTCCTAGATGAGTCGGATCTAGATAGATGAGTCGTTCTTCCCTCTGCATGGATGAGTCGGTATTAGTTGACTAAATGAGTCGGTCCAAGTTTCAGCGGGGTTAACATTTGCCCCTCGAAGCACACGCCTAAGTCGTAGGTCGCGTGCTTCGACTTATCTTAACCCGCATGTGCCGACTCATGTCCTACTAACTTGGTATAAAAGGCATGAATCGTCACTTTTGTCTTCTTCTTCTCATACCAATCTCCTAAATCGCATCTGCCATTAACACTTCTTCGAGCTTCCCAAGACGATTTCAACTCAATCCACCTCCAATTTTTTCGGGCATCACACTACGTAAGCAATCCTGCTTTCCTTCCGATTGTCGATCATCATTGACTCATGCGTTTAATTTTCAACTTCCGGTTCGTTCCTTCGAGCTTTACGAGTTTGGTTGGATTGATAGCCGACGAATTTGGGTTTGCCTGATTTGTCTTGTGGCGATTCGTCATTCGAGGCGACTCTGTATCGTGATAGGATTAAAGTTGTTATTTTTGGAGATGCCATTGGGTTAACGGGTTATGGGTTAGGATTTGGAGATAGGACTTGGAGATCTTCTTGCTGCTTAGAACTAGATTTTTTTTTCTTTTCACCACGACTCACGATTCAGAGCGTTGCCGGCTCAAAACACCAACGACCCAAAATTAAATCGGCTCATCCTAGCTTGCCCCCCAATCCTTAGGTCGTGGACGAGCTAGCCAGAGAACCGATGATTTGTCTTGACCCGTGGGAAAAACTCTTGAGTTGTTGGCGAGTTAGCACTTAAGGCGCTGCCGAGTTAGCATTCGAGTTGTGTATAATTTAGCTCTTGAGTCGTCTACGACCTAGTACTTGAGTCGTCTACGACTTAGCACTTAAGTCGTCTACGACTTAGCACTTGCACTCCTAAACTCTGCTTGAACTTTGAACTGGTGCTTGAATTTCAAACTGTTGAACTCTGCTGCATTCTTTTACAGATTACTTTGACTTGTAGGTTGACAATCTGTTTAATATGATATTTACAGAAAATTGGGACGAATATACTGCCATCGACCGCCCACATCAAATGACAGATTAGTTAATAACAGATAATTAACTTAAATAAATTGTGCGAACGAAGTGCTATCGATTTCAAGTAGAATATTAAAGCAACACTGAAATAGTCAATTGAAACTAACCAGCCTGCACTAATATTATGCTCGAACTTTAAATTAACAAGTTCTGAAATTACCGTAGTCGACCAATCGTCGACCAGTTTAATTCCAGTTATATTTACTTGTTATTTTTATCAGTTTTGCACGACACTTCACACTTTTAGGAAACGTGCACCTTCATATTTGAATATCCAGTTGCTTGTGTAGAATGACATCTCAGGAAGAAGATGCAACAGTTCAGACGGGAGAGGCAACTGTTCTTCCGGCTCCACTAGTTAATCCTCCCGAAAGAGTCCCTACCACACTATCATACAAAGTTTTTCGCCAGTTGTGTGCTCAGTTTGGCATTGCTGAATCAGATGCCATTCTTCCTGAGAGAAGTAACACTGCTGACATAGCACCTTCTGGCTTTGTGACAGTTAACCGACAAATGTGCCTAAGTGGGGGCGTTCCTCCTTTCAATGACTTTTTCCAACAACTTCTTCATCAATTGGCCATTGCTCCATCCCAGCTACACCCCAACGGCTACGCCATTCTAATGGGGCTGTGTGTGCTATTTAGGAGAACACTTGATCGACTTCCGAGCTTTGATGAAATTTGTTACTTATGCTCCTTTACCCGGACAAAAGATCATCCTTCTATTACTGTTGTGAGAAGCGCCCGAAAACCGCAAATTAATTTTTGGCCTTCCTGACACTGCTCATGGGTTTCTAACCCAGTTCTTCTTCGTTCGTTGCCCCCCAGGGTTTTATGCTGTGTGGAGGGAAGGAAATAAGATCATCCATCCTTACTTCGTTTGTTATCTAGCCTTTGTGAGACTGACCTGCTAAGTGTTAACTCTGCTTCTTTTTATTTTCAGCGCTGCCTCCTCCCTCTAGGAATCCCAGTCACAAGTCGACTTTTGAGAGGCTTAAGGTCGTGCCGGTTGAGGAGAGAGATATTCAATTTCTGTTGAAAGATGAATTTTTGCATCAGTACGGACTTTTGCATACTTCTCATTCTACGCGTCCTCATGAAATTCCAGACTCCCCAGCTAGAGCGTTGGATGCCTCAGTTTCTACTAGCACATCCATATCAAAAGGACCTGCTCTTGAGGCTTCGCTAGTGAAGTGTTCCACTTCTATTGATGCTGCGGGGCCATCTGACAAACTTGCCCCGATTATCGAGGAAGAAGAGCCTCAGGGATCTTCCCATCATTCACAAGAATCTGGTGAAAAAGCTGAGAAATCCAGTCCTGTTAAGCAGAGCAGGGACGATACTTTCGAAGGACTGAGCGACCTCTTTGCTACTTCACAAGAGATCTTTAAAGACGATCCTATCACTGCCGGGATTTCTTCTTCAGTAGTTGAAGCTACTTCTACTTTGCAACAGTCGCCGTCGACTCAAGAGTTGACGCTAACTATTACACCCACAACTACTCCCCAATTAAAGAGTGGTTCGTAGATTGATGCGCGTAGTTTGCACATCACACACACTTAGAATTCCTGGCACTTTTATGCTCTCTTTTTTTTAACATTTGAAAGATTCTCAAGTTTTGTTTCTTTTTTTTTAATTTTAGGTTTTCCAATGAGGCGAGGCAGCTCGTACTATAATGACTTTCAGCGATATGGGAAACGCAGCCAGTATGGCTATCAATCCTATCCTCCTGTTCATAGAGAGACTGATGAAGAAAGGGCTGCCCGGAAGGCTCGCGAAAGACGTGATTATGAAGAACGCTTTGGAAGACCAGATAGTCGACATGATTCCTCCCACAGAGAGAGTGACTCCCTTAAACGCAAATCTCATGATGATAGAGGGAAGAGTCACACAACTGATGACTCGAGCAAACGGGCCAAAGTTATTGAGGAGCCAATGCCTGCGCCTTCAGAGAAGATTACTGCTCCTACTTCTTCTCAATCTCCTGCCCCTTCCCCTACTGATATCCAAGCAATCATCAATAGGCCATCTTACCAAGTTGGATTAGGTCCAGCCACTCTTCAAAGCCGATTTCCTAATTAGTGTTTAAAAGGAGTTCGCTTCGACCTCGATCTGGTTCCCATAGATAAAAGTGCTATGTTACGGAACCTTGATGCAGTCAGAACTGATATTGAGAGGATGTCATCTTGGCAGAAACTCGTTGACGAGCTCCAAAGGGTGAATAGGGCCAATCTCGAAGCTATGCTTACCATGGAGAATGACAAAACTGAATGGCAAAAGATCCTTAAACAGCATGATGCAGAAATGAGGAGTATTGCCGATTATAATGAGAAACTTGAGGCGGAAGTTGGGAAACTTAAAGAGGAGCTTGCTACTTCTTCCGCTTCTTATTCTCAAAGGGAGAGTGTGCTTCTTCAACAGGTGCGGGATGCTCATGCCGCGCAAAGGGATGCTGAGGCCAAGGCTGATGGGTTGGAGCAGATTATAGAGGGCAACCGTACTGATATTACTCAGTTACGAGGACAAACTGGCCTTCAGGCTACAAAGATTGAAAAATTGAAAGCCCAGCTATCCAAAGTCGAGAGAGAGCGAGATGAGGCTGTTGCGGGTAGAATTGCAGCTGAAGAGGCCCATGAAGCCACCAAAACTGATATTGGCTCGACACTATTTGATTTCTACTTGCATTGTATATTAGGGCGTGGCAGTCTTGCATTCCTGGGCCCCAAGTATGAGATTACCCTGGCCGAAGTGTGGGAGGCCGCACTAGATATGTTTAAAGGGGCCGGATACACTGAAGAGGAGTTGGAGGTGCACTACTTAGACTTTGAGGCTCGCGCAGCCCTTGCCAGAGGGAAGGAGCAACTTGCCAGATCGCGGGTTGAAATAGTGGGGGAAGAGCATCAAGAAAAAGAAACAAATTTGACTGCTCCTGTCCCTCCTTCAACTTCGGCCGATGCTGGCATTATTGGCTCTAACTCTTATGTACCGATCCCTGCTCAAACTGATACCGGGGCCAAAATTACTCAAGCCACAGATGAATCGCAAGAGAGTGCTGAAGCTCCGGACTATGAAATTGACGTAATAAAGACAACTTCTGCAGGTAATTCCACTGTAAATTTCGCTCAAGTGGATTGCTCATTTATTTCACATGGGTTTAATGAGCTCCTTGACTATTTTCTCAATCTTGATGAGCCTTCATCTCCTCTCTTTACTGACTTTAACCTCTTTTCTTCTGTAGAGAAAGTATCAAGCACCGCTCAGATTTCTCCTCCTCCGGTTATCCCTCCTCCGTCACCCCAGGTGGCTCCTCCTCCTGCTTCACAGCCCGGGTCGCAAGAGGAACAAATAGAGGCCCTTCATGGTTTAGACGATCCCATCGCTTCGCAAGAGCATAGAGACGAGGGACTTGAGGGAGGTGAGATATCTCCGGACCGGACTCCTTCTGATGACATAACTTTGTCTAAACTTGTCACTCCAGGAAGTGAGTCTTCCTCAAAGAGGAGGAAAAAGCACGGAACGTCAAAGAGGAGGGGGAAGATAATCACTGTTACTGAAGAGGAGCCAGAAGTTGGACCAGCTGCGCCTACCCTTCCTTCTTCCCTTGTGCCAACTGACCGACCTGAAAAGCTAATCATTCGGCCGGGAAAAGGGTCCAAAGGTAGTAAAAAGAAGTGAAGATTTTAGCTTTTTGCCTTTTGTATGTACTGGTCAAGAATTGTGCGGGTACCGGCCCCCGCTTTTCTTTATTTTGAAACCTGTACCTGCATTTCAATTGAATAAAATGATCCTTTGTTTGTACATACTTCTGTTTGAATTCGAGAATGCACTTATTATTCATTTTTGCACAAGTTTATTTATATGATATTGCAGCGGACTTATGGTATGTTGTTTGAGTATTACTTTACTGATGCAGCTATACTATTATACCATGTTGCCCCCATACCTTAAGCTTGCTGCAATATTTTATACTTCGAGGGGACTTGCACTCTTATTTGCTAAAGAATAATTATTTTATTCTTTAAAGAAAATTTTTGTAGAGTACAACTCCCTTCGTATAAGTTTCTACGCTTTGTCGTTCGAAGAAATCACTTTTTTCTTTTGCTTATGTGCATATTTTACCAAGTGAATTCTTCTATGTGGTAAAGCGGACCTCTGAAGGGTACTTTAACTTCTTTTCTTTTGTTTTTTTTTTTAAAGATCATTTTCCAGAGTAGGTAAATTACTCTTCCTTTGAAAGTTAAAGTACGCTTTTGATGAGGATTTTTTTTTATATACAAAGTTGTACCTCTGAGGAGGGATTTTTCACGTTTCAACACTTGAAAGTTTTATTTCAATCTCGGTGAAACGTGTACCTCCAAAGAGTTGTGCCTTTGAAGAAAGCCTTTTCACGTTTCAACACTTGGAAGTTTTATTTCAATCTTGGTGGAACGTGGGCTTCTGAAGAGGTCTTTCTTCTTGATTGTGCCTTCGAAGAGGTCTTTCCTTTGAATTGTGTCCCCGGGAGGGGGTTGTACCTCTAAGGGGGGATTTTTCACGTTTCAACACTTGAAAGTTTTATTTCAATCTTGGTGAAACGTGTACCTCCAAAGAGTTGTGCCTTCGAAGAAAGCCTTTTCGCGTTTCAACACTTGGAAGTTTTATTTCAATCTCGGTGAAATGTGGGCTTTCAGGAAGGTCTTTATTTTGTTTTTGCATTTCTACTTTGGTGAAGTGAAATTCCGAAGAGCGGTTGTTACACTTCAACTCCTGGCGAAATGTGCCTCCGAAGAGGGCTTTTATTTTGTTTACATTTCAACTCTGGTGAAGTGAAATTCCGAAGAGCGGTTGTTACACTTCAACTCCTGGCGAAATGTGCCTCTGAGTAGGGCTTTTATTTTGTTTACATTTCAACTCTGGTGAAGTGAAATCCCGAAGAGCGGTCATAACGCTTCAACTCCTGGTGAAATGGGCCTCCGAAGAGGGCTTTTATGTTGTTTGCATTTCAACTCTGGTGAAGTGAAATCCCGAAGAGCGGTCATAACACTTCAACTCCTGGTGAAATGTGCCTCAGAGAGGGTTTTCATCGCCTGGAAGTTACTCTCTCATGGTTGGAGGGTCATGACTCCTCCAATCTTTTTTTGTTGAGTAGAGAACTTTCTTTTTTGTGGCGTATGACCCATTAGAGGTCTTTATCCTCCGAAGAGTTGTGTCTCCGAAGAGGACTTGTGCTGCCGATGATGGCTTTGGTTGTTCCTCTGTTCACTTGCTTATGCCTTTTCAATGATCCTCTGCCCCCCCCTTTTTTTTTTTTACAAGTAACTTGTTTAATCCAAGGAAGTGCGCTTCATTGTCAGGCAATTTCGTGAGAACGAGCACTAGCTTCTTAATTGGACGTTTGTTTGTTCAAACGATCTCAATTTATTAGCAAAGACCCGTTTCTGTCGAAATCATAGGCCGTTCAATTGAAGTACTTCCTATCTAGGATTTGAATTCAGGGCTTTTGTGACTTGAAATTTGGCGAGAATCACTTGGTCTTTTTATGTGCAAGTTTCACTTCCATTGTCTGCAAAAATATAAATCGACATTTCAGCAATACATTCTATGTACTTTTTATATCGAAAGTAAAGCAAACATGTAATAATAATAAGGAACACAAGATTTATAGTGGTTCGGCCAGGAAATTGGGCCTACATCCACTTTATATTCTTTCATTATTTACTTGCATCAGTTTTACAATTGCTTTCAATTACAAGAATCATACATTCATAATTCTTTTTACAATATTTCAACAAAATTTTCAAGTAAAGTATGGACGCAAATGGTTGCTGTTCCATGCCCTTGGAATTTGATCTCCTTCAACAGTGGTGAGTTTGAATGTGCCGTCAAGAAGCTTCTGACCTATTACATATGGTCCTTCCCAATTTGGCCCAAACACACCTGTCGCTGTCATAATTCTTTTCAGGTCTAGGTCTCCAATCTCAAAGCTGCGTTGGCGAACTTTGGAATTGAAATGTCTGGCTATTCTTTGCTGATGAGCTGCAATTCTGAGATTAGCCTCATCTCTTTTTTCATCAAGGAGATCTAGCGCTTCAAGCTGTAGCTTTTCGTTTTCTGCTTGATTGAAATGGATTCTTCTGTGTGAAGGGACTTCTATTTCTACCGGAATCATTGCCTCTGACCCGTATGCCAATGAAAACGGGGTGTGACCAGTCGCAGTTTTGTGAGTGGTTCTGTATGCCCATAGTGCCAGTGGTAGCTTATCGACCCAACCACCTTTTGCTCTTTCAAGTTGCTTCTTGATGGTTGACTTAATAATTTTGTTCACGGCTTCCACCTGCCCGTTTGCCTACGGATGAGCTACTGCCGAGAAGCTTTTTCGGATTTTGAATCGCTTGCAAAAATCTTGGAATTCTTCACTTTCAAACTGAGTTCCATTGTCTGTAATTATTTTTTGAGGCACACCGTATCTGCAAATGATGTTTTTAGTCACAAAACTTATCATCTTCTTTGAGGTGATAGTGGCCAGTGGTTCAGCCTCTGCCCACTTAGTAAAATAATCTACAGCAACAATGGCATATTTAATTCCAGATTTGGCAGTTGGTAACGGTCCTACAAGGTCAATTCCCCATATCGCAAACGACCATGGACTGACCATCTGTGTGAGTTCAGTGGAAGGAGCTCTAGGAATTTTGGCGAATCTTTGACATCTGTCACATTTTCGGGAATACTCCGCTGCATCTCGATTAATTTCTGGCCAAAAATATCCGTACCGGAGAATTTTCTTTGCTAATGTTTGGCCACCTGAATGATCACCACATTCTCCTCCGTGTACCTCTGCTAAGATTGCTTTAGACTCTTCCCCGGATACACATCGAAGTAATGGCATTGAGAATCCCCGTCTGTATAACCGGCCATCCTGGATTACGTATCGAGAGGCTTTTCTCAGTAGCTTTTGTCGTTCTTTTGAGTTCCCTGGTAAGGATCCATTGAGCAGATATTCTATCATCGGAGTCATCCATGATTCTTGCTCTTGAGACATGCTCATGATCCAATCAATGTCCATCTCATCAATGCTAGGAGTCGACAGGACCTCCATTGGAGTTAGCCCTAGAAATTGAGCTTCGCCTGTGCTCGAATACTTCGCGAGAGAATCTGCTTTCATGTTTTCTTCTCGAGGAATGTGGCTTATCATGTAATGATCGAAATCACCCAGGAGTTCCCAAGCCTTTGACAAGTAGGCGGGCAGATTCCCCCCTTTTGCTTGGAATTCCTTTTTGACTTGGCATACAATAAGCTGAGAATCACTGAATATCTGTAGCGCTCGGATGTTTAATTCTTTAGCAATCCTTAAGCCAGCGATAAGGGCTTCGTATTCTGCTTCATTGTTTGTTGAAGGAAATTCCAATCTTAGTGCATAGCATAATGATCGACCTTCAGGAGTCTCAAGTACAACTCCGGCTCCAGAACAGTAGTCGTTTCTCGCACCATCGACATATAACTTCCACTGGATAGGGGAACTGTCGACCGTTTCTTCACTGTTACCCTTATCTGTAAATTCTGCAATGAAATCCGCTAAAGCTTGTCCATTGATTGCTTTCCGGGGATGATAAGTGATGTCATACTGACTGAGTTCAATATTCCACTTTAGAAGACGACCCGAAGTTTCAGGGCGAAACAGGACTTGCTTTAAATGTTGATCAGTGAGGACTCTGATAGGATGAGCTTGAAATTATTGCCTCAATTTCCTAGACGCAATTAGTAAGCAATAAGCGAGTTTTCCAACTTAGAGTAATTCATCTCTGCCCCAGTGAGTCTTTTGCTGATATAGTAAACTGGATGTTGAATCCTTTTGTCTTCCCGTATCAGCGCTGCACTTAAAGCATGAGATGATACTGCCAAGTATATAAGAAGATCCTCGCCATCGCCAGGCCTAGAAAGTATTGGAGGCGTCTCCATATGGAGAATCAATTCATCAAAGGCTTTTTGGCATTCGGGAGTCCAATCGAAGTTTTTCTTTCCTTTCTTTAGGGCGTCAAAGAATGGGATGCATTTATCTGTGGCTTTGGAAATGAACCGACTCAAGGCGGCAACTTTCCCATTGAGACATTGCAATTCCTTCTTTGTTCTAGGAGCTTTGACTTCTTTCAAGGCAGTAATTTGAGCTGGACTAGCCTCAATGCCCCTAGCGCTGACAATAAAACCTAAGAACTTTCCGGACTCGACCCCAGACGTGCATTTCAGAGGGTTAAGCTTCATTCTGTATTTCCGGAGGACTGCGAACATTTCTGCCAAGTGTTCAATGTAATCCGCTGCTTTCTTAGACTTTATTAACATGTCGTCGACGTAGACTTCCATAGTTTTGCCCAATTGCGGTTTGAACATAGCATTAACAAGCCTTTGGTAGGTTGCCCCTGCATTTTTCAATCCGAAGGGCATAACTCTGTAGCAATAAAGACCAACATCGGTGATAAAGCTCGTGTCCTCCTGATCCGGTTCATGCATCATGATCTGGTTATATCCGGAGTAGGCATCCATGAAAGATAACAATTCATGCCCCGCTGTTCCATCTACCAGTTGATCGATCCTGGGTAAAGGAAAGCAATCTTTGGGGCAGGCCTTGTTCAGATCTGAAAAATCGATGCACACTCTCCATTTTCCATTAGCTTTCTTAACCAGCACAGGATTTGAAACCCAATTCGGATATGTAGATTCTTTGATGAAGTTATTTTCCATGAGTCGATCAATTTCCTCTTTTAATGCTGCTGACCTTTCTGGACCTTGGGTTCTTCTTTTCTGTTTTACTGGTGTAAACTTTGGGTCAATATTCAGAGCGTGTACTGCAACTTCTGGAGATATTCCACACATATCAGCATGAGTCCAAGCGAAGACATCCAGATTTGCTTTCAGGAAAGATATCAAGATATTCTGAATTGACACATTAAGCTGTGAACCCACATTCAACACCTTATTTGGGTCCTTCGGGTCAACAAGTACCGGTACTGTCGTTTCAACCGGCACTACTCTATTCTCCCCTGCACTGGCTTTTCTGGGATCCATCTCTTTCCGTGCCCCGCTATGCTCGCCAGTGCAGGGTCCGCCCGTAATTGCTACAAGGCTGGCTCTTTGATGCGGACCGGGGCGGCCGCATCCTTTCCCATTTCCCTTTTTCTTGACTCTCGCAACTCTGTCAAATAGCACTCTCGCGCAGCATTTTGATCCCCTTTTATAACTCCTACTCCATTGTCTGTAGGGAATTTAATAGTGAGGCACCAAGGGGCTAGGATAGCTTTGAACGCTGCGAGCGTTGGACGGCCAAGGAAAGCATTATAAGCAGAAAATTCATCGACAATCACAAATGTTTGCTTGCGGACTACTTTCCTTTCTCCTTCCCCAAGTTCTACAAGCAGATCGATGGTTCCTATTGGTTGCTTTGGCTCCCCAGTGAAGCCAGCGATCTTCTGCAATGAGGCTTGTACATCGACCATCGGGATTTTCATTTGGTCGAATGTCTTCTTGAAGAGGATATTACATGATGCTCCGCAGTCAATGAGAACTCTTCTGACAATGGCCGGTCCGATACAAGCTGTGATGACCAAGGGATCTAGGGTAGGAGCTTCGATACCTGTGGAATCTCAGCTCTGAAAATAATATCATCACTGAAAGTTTTCTGTTGTTTCAGGGGCGTAGTGTCTTCTAAAACAAAGACGTCTTCTTCGGCTGGAACATATTTCAAAGCCCTGGTATATCTCTCCATCTCACCCCAGCTCTTGCCAGCTGGGTGACGTCCTCCTGTAATGACATTGATAATGGGCCTTCCAGATTCATGCCCCGTAGCTTTCTCACCTATCCTAGGCTGATGAACAGGAGTCTGTTGCCCCTGACTTGACGATGCACGATTGTTTCTATTCTTTTTCACAAATTGCTGCAGCTTGTTTTCTCTTAGCAATTCTTCAATCATATTTTTCAACTGGCAGCATTCATCGGTCTCATGACCGGGTTGATTATGGAAGCGGCAGAACTTCCCACTTTGTATAGCCTTTTTCCCGGTCCTCAAAGGGATAGGTTTAGGGAGGTCAACCGAATCTTTAATGGCAAGGTAGATACGCTCCGGCGTATCTGATAAAGGAGTATACTCTGATGGCTTGAAGGATCGGGGCTTCTTCAGATTACTCTGTTTCTTCCCATTGTTATTTTCCCTTTTTTGTCCTAAAGATTCATTCTTGCGTGGAGAAACAGTGTTATCTTCAGCTTTTTCCGACACTGCCTTTACCGGTACAGGACGGCTTTCCAGGCATATGAATTCATCTACCTTTTTGTAGAACTTTTCGAGGGAGGTTGGCTCTTTCATGTTTAGCCATTTCCCAAATTCGCTCGACTTATCAATAGCCCTCATCAGATAAGTCAATATCATTCGCGGTTCAGCATTGTCCACCTCAGCCAGCGCTATATTAAAGAGATTCAAGAAAGATCTGATAGATTCCCCAGGATTTTGTTCTAAACTCGACAGCGACATGATGTCCTTGGCCTTTGAAGCATATAGTCTGAACTGCTCCTTGAATTTTCGGGTCAATTCTGAAAACTGATCAATAGATCGGACTGGCAGCTTGGTAAACCACAGTAGAGCCACACCTTCAAGGTATACGGGAAAATATCGGCACTTTATCTCATCAGAGGCTCTGGCACCTGTCATGTGCCAATCATATTTATACAAGAATTCATTCGGATCACTTGTCCCTTTGTAAGCTGGAATAGTTGGAGGGACAAACTTCCTTGGAAATTCCGCCTTTAAGATTTTCTCAGTAAATGGAGTTTTACTTGGGGCGAAACCCCATTCTTTCTCATCTTCAACCCTTTGCATAATTTCTTTCATGATTTGCCGGACCATTCCAGAAAGATACTCCTCATCATGTCGAGTCCCAGATCCACCAACCTCAGGAAGCGTTTGCTCAAAGGGACTAGCAGCCCTTTCAGGAGCATTCCTTTCATTAGCATCATGAATGTTGCCAGCATAATTCCTTCCATTACCAGCCGGTTGATTGTTTGCCCCGAGCAAATCATTCAACTTATTCAGAATTAGAGCATTTTGGGCACTCTGAGCCTCTAATTGTGCATTCTGGGCGTTTATCTGCTGGTTCAGCCCTAATATTACAGCATCCAACTCCGCTTTCGTAACCCCAGCAGACGGAGTGGGTTGATTAGGTACAGGGGAAGCGGATGTTCCCTCTTGAACGTTCCCAGATCTGACAGATCTACTCTTCCTTCCAGGAGCCATAATCTCAGACAGACTTCTGGTTTTCAAGGAAATTCTCTCTACAAATCTCTGTGAAGCAATGATGATAATTTTCCTGAGTTCAATTCTCAGTGAAATCACCAAAAATGTTAACGCTAAAATTTGAACGCTAACACCCCGGTGTATGAGTTATAGTTGTGAAAGCACCACCCGATAGCTCGAGAACAGATTACAAGCCGATAATAGCAGAAAAGCAGTAAACAACAACAATTTTATAGTGGTTCGGCTTAAGGGTATAGCCTACGTCCACTTTAAGTACTTTTATTAATGATCTCGTTACAAGCTGATACAATTCTTCCCAAGTACAATACACTTTGAATTACAAGAGACTTAGAACAAGTAGCCTAAACTTCGATGAAGATGAGAGTTTTCGAATCCATGTTGGATGTATGTGATCTCTTCTTGAAGTTGTTTGTAGCGTTATTAGTGTCTTGATAGCTTCAAGTGTTAGATTGGTTCGGAATGCAGCAGAGTATCGGCGCTTGAAGAGAGTGAGCCTCAGTCCTCTGAATGTTGGAGGTGGCCTTGTATTTATAGGAGTTTTCAGCCTTAAGTCGTGAGTCGTACCCGGCTCATGCCTGACTCATGGCCGAGTCAAATTAGGTCGTGGCCGACTCATAGAATCATCCCTTCACTCCTCCAATGCTTATTCCTCTGCTGGGTTTTATGGCAAGTCTTGAATCGTGTCCGAGTCAATCTTCCTTGGCATAGGCACTGTGGCAATGGGTTACGACTTAACGACTTTAAGTCGTGGGCGAGTCATGGTGAGTCGTCTCATGTTAACTCAAGGCCGAACTACTGGCTCGGTCCAAAGAGATAAGTCGTTCTCGAGTCAACCGAACATAACTCCTTTTATGCTAGCATAAGTCGTATACGACTCATCACGGCCGTAGCTAGTCAACGAGTTATCTTATTTCAGTATGGTTTTGAACTTGTCCCTGAAGCCTTAGGTCGTATCACCTTTTAAGTCGTAAACTTTCATGAGTCGTTAATGTCTTACCTTGCTGGCCTTCCTTACCCGTCAGATCCCCTGAGTCGTACAATCTCTCTTGAGTCCTTTAAGTCGCCTTGGACTTTAGGTCGTTAACTCGTTGAGTCGGGGACTAGATGAGTCGCTGAGGTTGTTGAGCCGAGGTCTTGCTGAGTCGGCCTTTTCTTACGAACCGCTAATCCCTTGAGTCGTATATCCAATGAGTCGGTAAGGACCTTAAGTGGATGAGTCGGGATCAGATGTGTCGGTCCTAGATGAGTCGGATCTAGATAGATGAGTCGTTCTTCCCTCTACATGGATGAGTCGGTATTAGTTGAGTAAATGAGTCGGTCCAAGTTTCAGCGGGGTTAACATAGTACATGGTAATGTGTTATTTGATTAGTTCATATATATATAAACTGTATAACTGTGCATACAAGGTTATAAACCGGGAAAACCAAGACAAAATTGAAGTGGACTGCAAACGAATGCAAAGGTGAGTTAATCTCACTCAGTTAATTTAAATTTAAGTGATTAAATTTATATAATTGTTTGAATGGTTGAAATTGATTGTTGTGCTATATTATGGTATATTCTGGAATTGGAATTTTATACTGTGCTAACGTCTGTGGATGCAGGGAAAATAGGTTGGAGGGATCCAACTGGACCCCTCAACATCTATTTAAATTATTTAATATTCTCTGCTGTGAATATTGATATTCTATGATGAGTTATATTATAATATTAAATGTTAAGGTTTGATTTGATATATTTGGATATAATGAATTCCAAAAAAATATATATAAATTGGATTGTTGGAAAGAAAATAAAAGAAGTGAATTTGTAAGTGTGACAATTATAGAAAATTTGAATAAATTTAAGAATGAATTGGGAAAAGAAATAAAGTAATGTAAAAATTTCTAATGAATAAATCTTGAGTATAGAAAGGGTAATTTTAAATAAATAGAAGATTAATGAATTTTAAATTTCAGTATTATTATTTTTAAAGAACAAAACATTTATTTAAAATTTAAAGATTTAAATTATTGAAAGAATAAGGAAGAAATTTGGAAGTAGCCGAGATTTGTATATTTCAGTTAAAGAATTTTAAATCAAACGAGAAATAGTAACAATAATAATAAAGTCCATAATAAATGAAATTTGAAATGAATTGAGTGATTAAAGAAATTTATTTTAAATGGAATCAATTTGGAAAATTGATTCAATTGATTGAAGTTGGAAATTCTCCCTGAATAACCAAGAACGTTTTTAAATAAATTTTTAAGTATAAGTTAATAGTTTTAAATTTTTTTAAAAGGTATGTTTTGAAAAATTTATTATTTCTAATATTTAAAGTCTAAAGTAAGTATTTCCTTTTAATTTATTATAGCAGTAATTATTTAAAAAGTGATTTGGTGTTTTGTTTTGTAAAAGTGAAAAACTAGTTTTTATTTATTTATTTAGTAACTTTATTTTCAAATATTCGTATAGTATGTATTTTTAACAAACTATTAAAATAGTTTTTAATTTAAATGTTTTAAAAGTATATATTTCAAAGTAAAGTGTTTTTAAACTATTTTTAAAATCGAGTTTTGTGCTTGGTAATTTCAATGGGGATAGAAAATATATGGGAAAGTTTATTCTGGAAAGAAAGATGGTATTGAAACTGTTTTCAAGGGTTGAAAATAGAAATATATCTTGTGAAGATATTTTTGGGGGTAATAAATAATTTGGAAAATTATTTATAGTTGGATGGTTGTTTGTGAATATTAATTGATAGTTAAATAACCGACTATCAATTTTGGCCAACTGCGTTGATCGTTTCGAAGAGACCGGGATCGAGATTTATTTCTCGAAAACCACTTCGATCCGGTTTGTACGTTTCGTGCGAAAAACGTGTTCGGAGTCGAAGATGGAGCAGTGAAGTGCAAGGGATAGTCGCTACTAATCCTGAGGATAATTCAAAAATGGATGTAGTAGGAATAGTGCCTTCGTTTAACCCGGGACGGACTTGTATGGATGAATGCTTGCGAAACATCGTCAGGTGGACGATGGGCATTCTAAGTGAAACGTTCTAAAGGTAACGCTAAGCCTCAAGCCTCATCAAATGGGAATGACTGAAAATCAGGGGTTACGCAGCAAGGCTAGGTGGGTAGCACCCAAGCAGGGCGAGGTCAATCCAGTCTAGATGTCCCTTTTAATTTCGGCTTAGTGGGCGGTTGCTGATCCCAACCGCGGGGTGATCTCACTCGGGAC
This sequence comes from Allium cepa, assembly GCA_030765085.1. NCBI lineage: Eukaryota > Viridiplantae > Streptophyta > Magnoliopsida > Asparagales > Amaryllidaceae > Allium > Allium cepa. Next base: position 27,790,982 of record CM060934.1, on the reverse strand, counting down.
TGTCCAGTAAGGGATGGTTCCGGCCTTGTGTTGCAGGGGATGAAGGGAGTAATCCTCGGTACGGTGATCTAGGCCCCGTACTGTGACAGCTGGTACCCCAGTGCCTAGTCATTAGTTGGAAATCCATTTTCCCTACGAGCCTTGTACGAGTTTTGTTTGTACTACCCACTCTGTGGCTAGTAGCTGGAATTTAATCATGTAACAATTTCGGCTATTTTATAAGTATTTGTGTATAGACCCTATTATAATATCAGAGGATTTCTATAAAAATTGTTTTAGCTATCGTAAGGTAAAAACCCGACATGTTTATTTGTGGCGTGGTCTTACGAGATGCTTTTGTTTTCAAAGGATTTTTGAAACTTTAATAATCAATTGGGTGTGATTTTCTCACACTGGTATTCCAGACTGACTCGGGTATTATTTAACTATAATGCTCGGGTCAGACCGAGTATTATAGAATACAGGATATGATGCTGTGAAGCTCAGGAGACGAGCAGGATGGCAATACGTACTCCCGTACTTGTATATATATACATATTCCGCTGTGTTGAGTTGTTGAGTATCCATTTGTATGATATTGATGTTGAGTTGTGATTGATGTACTCGGATTTATGTAATATATATAAACAGAGATAAATTTGATTGAGTAAAGATTATTTATTATCTATTATATTTTATTCCGCTGCGATGGTTAGATTCTGATGTTGAACTTGTTTTCTCTTCTTCTACCTCTTCTTCTTAAACCCAAATGGTTCGTATTTCTGTGCAACTTGAGTTGATTGTTGTAGAATAGTGTTGACTCAAGGGGTATGGATTTGCGGGTCGTTACACTTGGTATCAGAGCTTGGGTTGGCGACAACCTTGGCTCTGGTGGGAATTACTCATAGAATAGTGTCTATAGTACTCTAGAATGAGTTTGAGAGTATTAATAGATATGAGCGCGTATTTGTTAGTGAATAAAAATTTGTTTTATATTGTGTTGACTTATCGATTGAGTGTTTATGGATTCTGGTCGATATGTGGGACGCCATGTTGAATAAATGAAATAATTTTACCCAAATTATTTTTATATATAAAGGAAATAATTTTTCTTAAATCATTATAGTATATATGGATGGTTGGTTATTAGAAGGTGATAATATTAAATTATTATCATTATGGTATGTGAATTGAATAAGAAATTGAACTAATAACCAAAGATTAAGGAATAATCAATAAAATAAATGGAATTTGTAAATGTGATTCATAATTGAATACGGAATTGAAACTATAATTTACAAACTAAGAAACAAAACATATACAAATGAAATTGATAAGTATAAATGATAAATGTAAATTATAGTGTAATTGAAAATTAAAATAAGATGAAATTCCAAAGTAATGTTTAAATATAAATTTAAAGAATTTGAAATTTGGAAAATAAAAATTGGAAATTGTAATTTCCTTGAACTTGAAAATGTTTTTGGAAGTTCCAGAGTAACGTGTTGTATGGATTTCAAATTTGGAGTTTTGGTAAAATTTTTGAATCGGATTTGAACTCTAGGGGAGTTTGGAATTTTTGAAAGGATTTTAGCAAGAGAATAAAAGCATTGAACTCTTTTGGTCGCTAGAGAATAACTTCGGTGATGACTGCAGCATCATCGATGTCCATTTTCGAGTTTCCAGAAGAGAAATTGCTACCAAATTGTTTTGAATTGAAATTGTTTGCAAAAGATAAATTGGTTTTAGAAATGCCAGGAATTTTAGATATATGTGATTTCAATAGGAATTTTGAGATGTTGAAAGAATGTTTAAAATTTAGAATCTTAATTAAGAATGTTTATGGCATATAAAAGTTGCGTAACTTGTAAATTTGGAATTTGTTGAAAAAAAAATTTCAACTTGAAAGAGTTGAATAAATGAAGTAGGAAATAAAATAAGTTAGTAAACCAATACAACGGACTGAATTAAAAAAGAATTGTGAATGGAATGTAATTAAATCTAATAAATAAAAGTAAATATTCTGGAAGTAAATTGTGAGAGGACCAATTTATTTAAATTTGTTAAAGTAAGGTGAAAATTGAATACTGGAATTTAAAATTTAATTGTGTGAAGTTATGTGAAATGGGAAAATTGGTCAGAATGGACTAAATTCAACAATGTATTGGGATTAAAAATTTGTAAGTGCTAATTGAGTCGTGTGAGTAAGCACATGAGTTGAAAATTTGTATATTGAAATGATATTAACGGGAAGTAAGCTAAATTAAATTGGATTGAAATAAATTTAGCTGAGTATAGATAATATTGAATGGAATAAAATTCTACTCAAACAAATAAATGTAAAAATCCATACTTGGGATATAAAATAAGATTGAACTAAAAGTAATCAAATAAAATGATTTTCAAAATAAATGAAACAGAAAATCAATATTGGATTGAAATTAGATTATAGTTGGAAGCGTTGTTGAAAAACAATTTGAATTGGGCTAAAATGGATATAGTGTGAAATATAAACAAATCCTATTCAAGCATAAATTGAATTGCCTTATTATTAATGAATTCAACAATGAATTGTTGATTGAAATTTAAAATGGATAAAAGAATAAACTAATTGAATAAAATAGTGAAATGGTTAGGAATTGATCAAAGGAAAATCAAATCAAAAATTGTAAATGGGTAATAAAGTTTGGAAATAAAGCTTGAATTGTATGGAATTGGATTCAAATAAAAATATTTTGAGATGAAAATAAATCCAATTCGAGTATGAATAAATTAAAAATGGGATTGAAACATAAGTTATGAAATGGTAGTGAATGGATGTAAATTAACTTAAGTTTAAAGTTAATAGAAGTTGGCTGAATAGAATAAACTTAAGTTATTAGGTGGGACACTTTGAGGAAAATTAATAACTTAAGTAAATTATGAGATGGTTATTGGTTGTCGGGTTTAATAAAATAGTTTGGATCAAATCTTTTTGGATATGGAAGAAATGCAATGGAAGTTTGTGAATAAATGTAAAATAGGATTAAGTGTACATTGAATTGGAATCAATGTAAATTGGTTATAAAGCTTTTGTTATTATTTACTCACATAAATATTGTCGAATTGCTTTAGAAAATTTACCGTTTGTTGTAGACGGAAGTAAACAAATTATATGAATCAATAGCAGTTTAATAAATTGATGTTGGCATCAATTGGAATGAATATGGATTTGTTTTGCTTAAAACGAATTAAATATAAGCGAGTAAGTTGTAAATCGCTAAAACTGAATGAAATGGTTTGGGAATTGGTTGTAATCAATTATAGTAAGTGTCGGAACCTTGCATATATGCTTATGGAAATTATATAACATGCTTTATGGGTAAAATCTATGTGTTTGCTATTGAAAGTAATTGAAATGTTAATAAACTGCTTATATTTGGTACTTACATATTTTAATTGAGTAAGTACAGGTTCAGGGAAGCTATATGGATGGATTTGATCGCGCAAAATGCAAATTAAATAAGCCGCTTGCTTAAAAATGCTAAATAAAGGTACGCTTACGCAAAAGAATTCAAAATAGGAGATATGAACTGCATATATTGATATATATTGTGATTTCCGGCCTGAGGCCGATGTATATATATATTTGTGTATCCTGCGATATCGCAGAAGTCCCTCCGTACAAAGGAGACTCTGTCAAAAAATTTCAAAAATTTTGGGAGTTAGAATTGTTTTTTTTTTAAATTTCACTAACAATAAAGGATTTAAAATTAGTAAGCAAATAGATTTAAAACTGAATATAGAACCCTAATTTAAAAGTGTGAATATAAAGTAAAGTGAAATTGAAGAAATTGTTGAAGAAGCTAAAGGAAGAAAAAGTTTGCAAGTAAACTTTTATTTGAAATTTAAACAAATTAGTAAGCGAAACTAATAAAAGGAAATGGTTAATTACATGTGGGTTGAGATAAGATGAATACAATTCAATATTCAAAGTTTGAAAACAAAATTGAATTCAAGTGGAATTGGAAGATGGAAATCTAAATGGAAATTTGAAAATGTATTTAGATTTGAAAGTAATTAGTAAATTGAAGCCAATTGAATTCAAATTGGGTTGTAAAGGCGTAGTAAATGGAAATAGCTATAAATTATAATAGTAAGGTGAAAATCAGTAAAGAAGCATATTAAATGCTTATACTAAACTTAGAAAAAGAATGGTCAACTCTTAGTTGGAAATTGAAACTGCAATTATATTCTAAGTTAATATTTAAATGAATAAGTATTGACATTTTGTAAGGGAGGCGATAAAATGTTTTTGGAATGTTGTGATTGGATATTATTGCTAAACAAGATATACAGGTGTATAAAAGCAATGGATAAAGTGAAAAATGGAAATTGATATTTTTGATTCCAGAAGATAAATTGAATTACCCGACAAAAGGGTATGTGTTTAAATTTCCGTATGGAATTTGATTGGATTTTTGAATCGAGCCACTTTGCTTTTGTTTTCTTTTGGATTTGGGAGGCCGTAGAGCCATTTTGTAGTTGTACCGAGCTAGTCGCGCAAAGGAGACGCTGGCGAAATTTTTCGGAAATTTAGAGAGTTAGAAAAAAAAGTGAGAAAATTTTGATAATTCAAAATTTGGTTTTAAATTGAAACTTGAATGGTTAAACAAATAGTATAGTTTGAAACTATAGGAGAGTTGAGAAGTTAATAAGAATGGTAATGAGTCTTCAATAAAAAGATAGTTGGTAGAATGTTGGATTGTTTCGTTTTTAGGATAAGTAACAGGAATTGGACCATTCTTCCTAATTAGTAATTTCGGGGACGAAATTCTTTTAAGGGGGGAGGAATGTGACGACCCAGAACTTTCAAGCTTTTAAAATGGGGATATTTAATTGATTTTAAATATTCAATAGAGAAATTTTAACTTGAATTACGAATATCTCTATTTATTTGATAATCGAATCATTGAACTTAATAATTGAAGTTGGGTAAAATGTTGAATCTGGAGTTGTAAGCCTGTTAAAAATAATTTGAAGGCTCGAAAAATTTATATTGATAATGCTGAGGATAATAGAAGTTTTAAAATTTGAATTTAACACTTATTTGTTCCGTTTAAAAATATATCGTTTAAATTGTATTTAAAAATAGCCTTCCGAGGCACCGTCTCGGAATTCGACGAAACCAGTTCCATTGGATCCGAAATAGTGTATTATTATCGAATTTCAAATTTCGTAGCATTTGGAGTAGTAGTGTGAGCGTACGGTAAGTAAACTTGTTGAAAATTTAACATATATTTATTTATATAACCTAAGGCAACAAAACAGATATTCTTTCCCATCAGCCTTCTTCTCAGCCGTCACCCTATTTTTCTCAGCCGACCTACCTTGTCTTCAATAGCACGCCTCCTTCCTTTTCAAAGCAGACAACATTCCTCCTCTACCTCATGTTCACAGCCAAATAAATATCATTCTCCTCTTCCTTTAAGAAAATAAAAATCTCTTTGTTAGAATCCTTTAAAAAAAATCATCTCGTTCAAACAAAACTAATGGCCGAACAAAAAGAAGTCGAGTTCCTCTCTTCCCCTCTACCATTCAGTTCGAAAAAAAATTAGTCGTTTCCCCTTTCTAAAAATCAAATTCATTTCTTCGAGATGCAATGGCCGTGGCCTTCTTGTGTTGCAATTCATTCGAGATTCCCTCAGATCTGTTCGAAGCAGATCCAGATGTGCTTCCCTTTTTGCTCGTCAGAGCCTATCTTTGAGGCGCGCATTGGAATCGTGTGTCGCACGTTCGAGTTCGAGGGTGCTATGGACAATTCGCACCTGCAGGCAGAGAATGATGAAGTGCAGTTGGGTGCGATGTTGTCGACTTGGGTCTCGTGATGGCGGGGCTAGGGTTTGGACGGGCACGGCAGAAGGGAAGCGCGAGTAGGGTGGCGGTGGTCACGAATCAGTTGCAACGATTTCTCGACCTATTCTGCAAATTTAATTTACCCATGTTATTGTTTTCAAATCCTGATGTAGTTCGGGAAAATTTCGACAGAAGTTAAAAATTTAACATTTTGATTTAAATTATCTTAGATGTTACGGTTGTTGATTTAAAACTTATAACACATCTATGTGAGTATGTATATTGGAACAAACAGGAAATAAAAATAAAAATAATAGTGCAGTAAGTTTACGAAGCAATTTATTTCTTCAATTTGTAAGTCTAGTTAGTAAAGTATTATTTTCAGTAAATGGAAAATATAGGGATTCATATAAAATTCGACTTTTAAAGCCTATATGGATTGTTTTAAAACATTGTATATATGTAGTTTCTAATTGAAAAACTTATATCCATTCTAAATTTACTAGTTTATTTTTAATTAAAGTATTACGGTGATTAACTTGTTTAAATAAATTATTTAATGTGTATGAGTTCTTAAAAATAATTAATTATAAATAATTAGTTGAAATTGAATTAATCATTCAAAACCAAATTTGTTAATTTAAAATAAATTAGTACATGGTAATTGGTTATTTGATTAGTTCAAATATATATAAACTGTATAACTGTGTATACAAGGTTATAAACCGGGAAAACCAAGACAGAATTGAAGTGGACTGCAAACGAATGCAAAGGTGAGTTAATCTCACTCACTTAATTTAAATTTAAATGATTAAATTTATATAATTGTTTGAATGGTTGAAATTGATTGTTGTGCTATATTATGGTATATTCTGGAATTGGAATTTTATACTGTGCTAACGTCTGTGGATGCAGGGAAAACAGGTTGGAGGGTTCCAACTGGACCCCTCAACATTTATTTAAATTATTTAATATTCTCTGCTGTGAATATTGATATTCTATGATGAGTTATATTATAATATTAAATGTTATGGTTTGATTTGATATATTTGGATATAATGAATTCCAAAAAAATAATATAAATTGGATTGTTGGAAAGAAAATAAAAGAAGTGAATTTGTAAGTGAAACAATTATAGAAAATTTGAATAAATTTAAGAATGAATTGGGAAAAGAAATAAAGTAATGTAAAAACTTCTAATGAATAAATCTTGAGTATAGAAAGGGTAATTTTAAATAAATAGAAGATTAATGAATTTTAAATTTCAGTATTATTGTTTTTAAAGAACAAAACATTTATTTAAAATTTAAAGATTTAAATTATTGAAAGAATAAGAAAGAAATTGGGAAGTAGCCGAGATTTGTATATTTCAGTTAAAGAATTTTAAATCAAACGAGAAACAGTAACAATAATAATAAAGTCCATAATAAATGAAATTTGAAATGAATTGAGTAATTAAAGAAATTTATTTCAAATGGAATCAATTTGGAAAATTGATTCAATTGATTGAAGTTGGAAATTCTCCCTGAATAACCAAGAACGTTTTTAAGTAAATTTTTAAGTATAAGTTAATAGTTTTAAATTTTTTTAAAAGGTATGTTTTGAAAAATTTATTATTTCTAATATTTAAAGTCTAAAGTAAGTATTTCCTTTTAATTTATTATAGCAGTAATTATTTAAAAAGTGATTTGGTGTTTTGTTTTGTAAAAGTGAAAAACAAGTTTTTATTTATTTATTTAGTAACTTTGTTTTCAAATATTCGCATAGTATGTATTTTTAACAAACTACTAAAATAGTTTTTAATTTAAATGTTTTAAAAGTATATATTTCAAAGTAAAGTGTTTTAAAATTATTTTTAAAATCTAGTTTTGTGCTTGGTAATTTCAATGGGGATAGAAAATATATGGGAAAGTTTATTCTGGAAAGAAAGATGGTATTGAAACTGTTTTTAAGGGTTGAAAATAGAAATATATCTTGTGAAGATATTTTTTAGGGTAATAAATAATTTGGAAAATTATTTATAGTTGGATGGTTGTTTGTGAATATTAATTGATAGTTAAATAACCGACTATCAATTTTGCCAACTGCGTTGATCGTTTCGAAGAGACCGGGACCGAGATTTATTTCTCGAAAACCACTTCGATCCGGTTTATACGTTTCGTGCGAAAAACGTGTTCGGAGTCGAAGATGGAGCAGTGAAGTGCAAGGGCTAGTCGCTACTAATCCTGAGGATAATTCCAAAATGGATGGAGTAGGAATAGTGCCTTCGGTTCCGTTCGAACCCGGGACGGACTTGTATGGATGAATGCTTGCGAAACATCGTCAGGTGGACGATGGGCATTCTAAGTGAAACGTTCTAAAGGTAACGCTAAGCCTCAAGCCTCATCAAATGGGAATGACTGAAAATTAGGGGTTATGCAGCAAGGCTAGGTGGGTAGCACCCAAATAGGGTGAGGTCATTCCAGTCAAGGTGTCCCTTTTTATTTCGGCTTAGTGGGCGATTGCTGATCCCAACCGCTGTGTGATCTCACTCGGGACTGTCCAGTAAGGGATGGTTCCGGCCTTGTGTTGCTGGGGATGAAGGGAGTAATCTCGGTACGGTGATCTAGGCCCCGTACTGTGACAGATGTACCCCAGTGCCTAGTCATTAGTTGGAAATCCATTTCCCCTACGAGCCTTGTACGAGTTTTGTTTGTATTACCCACTCTGTGGCTAGTAGCTGGAATTTAATCATGTAACAATTTCGGCTATTTTATAAGTATTTGTATATAGACCCTATTATAATATCAGAGGATTTCTATAAAAATTGTTTTATCTATCGTAAGGTAAAAACCCAACATGTTTATTTGTGGCGTGGTCTTACGAGATGCTTTTCTTTTCAAAGGATTTTTTAAACTTTAATAATCAATTGGGTGTGATTTTCTCACGCTAGTATTCCAGACTAACACGGGTATTATTTAACTATAATGCTCGGGTCAGACCGAGTATTATAGAATACAGGATATGATGCTATGAAGCTCAGGAGACGAGCAGGATGGCAATATGTACTCCCGTACTTGTATACATATACACATTCCGCTGTGTTGAGTTGTTGAGTATTCATTTGTATGATATTGATGTTGAGTTGTGATTGATGTACTCAGATTGATGTAATATATATAAACAGAGATAAATTTGATTGAGTAAAGATTATTTATTGTCTATTATATTTTATTACGCTGGGATGGTTAGATTCTGATGTTGAACTTGTTTTCTCTTCTTCTACCTCTTCTTCTTAAACCCAAATGGTTCGTATTTCTGTACAACTTGAGTTGATTGTTGTAGAATAGTGTTGACTCAAGGGGTACGGATTTGCGGGTTGTTACAACCATGGTGCACCACTCTCCAGCGATGGGAAGTCGAAGACGGGCCACGGTAATCCCGTTTTACTGTAAAAATCCACGTGTCGAAAAAACGAAGGGTAAAAAACTTACGAGACCCGATTGAGATTCTGGTTGTCCTTTTTGGGCATTATTTTTTCCTTGACGGCTGAAAGCAGTCAAAGCCGTAGAACTCATCGAGGCCTTCGTTTTGACAGGTTATGGCTCCCGTAACTCTAAACGAGCCAGAAGTTATGGCCATTCGAATAATCGATATCTACAGGGTGCAACATCCACGATGCAAGGTGCAACATCCGTCCGAAATGGTCAAACAGTGCCGTACGACTTTTAGAAATGCGTGCATGGATTTGAAACGGAACAGTACCATGGTTCACCACTCTTCAGCGATGGAAAGTCAAAGACGGGCCATGGTAATCCCGTTTTACCGTAAAAATCCACGTGTCGAAAAAACGAAGGGTAAAAAACTTACGAGACCCGATTGAGATTCGGGTTGTCATTTTTGTGCAGTAATCTATCCGTTGATGGCTGAAAGCTATCAAAGCCGTAGAACTCATCGAGGCCTTCGTTTTGACAGGTTATGGCTCCCGTAACTCTAATTGAGCCAGAAGTTACGGCCGTCCGAATAATCGATGTCTACAGGGTGCAACATCCACGGTGCAAGGTGCAACATCCGTCCGAAATGGCGAAACAGTGCCGTACGACTTTTAGAAATGCGTGCATGGATTTGTAACGGAACAGTAGCATGGTGCACCACTCTCCAACGATGGGAAGTCGAAGACGGGCCACCGTAATCCCGTTTTACCGTAAAAATCCACGTGTCGAAAAAACGAAGGGTAAAAAACTTACGAGACCCGATTGAGATTTGGGTTGTCCTTTTCGGGCATTAATCTAACCGTTGACGGCTGAAAGCTATCAAAGCCGTAGAACTCATCGAGGTCTTCGTTTTGACAGGTTATGGCTCCCGTAACTCTAAACGAGCCAGAAGTTATGACCTTCCGAATAATCGATATCTGCGGGGTGCAACATCCACGGTGCAAGGTGCAACATCCGTCCGAAATGGCGAAACAGTGCCGTACGACTTTTAGAAATGCGTGCATGGATTTGAAATGGAACAGTACCATGGTGCACCACTCTTCAGCGATGGAAAGTCGAAGACGGGCCACGGTAATCCCGTTTTACCGTAAAAATCCACGTGTCGAAAAAACGAAGGGTAAAAAACTTACGTGACCCGATTGAGATTCGGGCTGTCCTTTTTGGGCAGTAATCTATCCGTTGATGGCTGAAAGCTGTCAAAGCCGTAGAACTCATCGAGGCCTTCGTTTTGAAAGGTTATGGCTCCCCTAACTCTAAACGAGCCAGAAGTTATGGTCGTCCGAATAATCGATATCTACAGGGTGCAACATCCACGGTGCAAGGTGCAACATCCGTCCGAAATGGCGAAACAATGCCGTACGACCTTTAGAAATTCGTGCATAGATTTGAAACGGAACGGTACCATGGTGCACCACTCTCCAGTGATGGCAAATCGAGGTCCAGCCACCGTAATCCCGTTTTATCGTAAAAATCCACGTGCCGAAAAAACGAAGGGTAAAAAACTTACGAGACCCGATTAAGATTCGGGTTGTAATTTTTGGGCATTAATCTATCCGTTGACGGCTGAAAGCAGTCAAAGCCGTAGAACACATTGTTATCCCGCTTTTTGGCAAAGCCGTGATACCAAAAGATTGTTCGAGAACAAGAAACAGTTCATCTCAAAGATTGGTTGTACTTCGCTTCGCTATGGATATCATTGAATTTTGTCCGAGTCCGGATTGTGCCAGAATCGACAAGCCATGACAACAAATCCACGAGAGCCAGGGTTTCAAGTTTCAAGTTAATCCGAGTTCGTATGCTCAAGATATGATGGATTCAATTTGAGAAAGATGGCCCATGTTTGGTTCGAACCCATAGGATACCCCATAGTTCGAACCGATGGCCAGAGACTATGTTCGAATCCATTGATTCGACTCCACCTACTTCGAACCCATCACCTTCGAATCCATCCAGTCGAACCCATCAGAGTGCCTTGGTTCGACTCCATCAGCTTCGAACCCATGAGAAGTTCCTTTGCCTCGACTCCATCAGGAAAGCCCTCACTTCGAATCCATCCTTGCATGACTATGTTCGAATCCATTCAAACCCACAGGTTCGAATCCAAGTCACTTCGAACCGATGTTGTTCGAATCGATCGAGTTCGAACACATTGGGACACCTCGGTTCGAATCGGTCGCGTTCGAACCCAGGAATATTCATTTGTTCGTACCCACCAAGTCAACTTGGATGACGTGTCACTCCACGATACGAAGACAGCAAGATTCACGGAGACGAAGCACTCAACAAGGAGAGAAGACTGGATCGACTCGAAAGACGCGTGCCACCTCATCACAAGGCCACGATGAGCTGATGGATTCGAAGGGAATTGATTCGAAGGGATGGATTCGAACTACATAGCCAGCCGAAAAACTCCAATTCGAATCGATCGTATCTCCTAAACCACTGATCCAAATGCAACGAAATTTTCACAGTAGCTTCCATACATGATAAAGATTGTTCCTGCCAAGTTTCAGCTCGATTGGACCATTTCTTGATGGGTAAGAAATCACTTCGAATCGATGTCAGATCGAGTCGAAACTTGGTGGGGTCGGTCGCGTAGGCCCACTCACGTGCCAGAAGAAGTCTCTCGAAGTTTGAGCGAGATCTGGGCCTCCTACGCCTATAAATAGCACCCTGAAGCTTTCGGAAAAGGGGATCTTTCGGAGCTTCCACCACTGAACGTCCAGACTCTACCGGATTGAATTCCATACTTCATTATCGTTGTTGTATTCAGATTTAAAAGCTATCATCAACTGTAATCCATTGTAATCAATCATTAACATCAAGTGAATCGATAAAGAGAGAAACTTCAAAGTGGATGTAGGCAAGATCGCCGAACCACTATAAATCCTGTGTTTGTGATTGTTATCTGTGAATTATCATGATTGCTGTTGCTTAGATCTGAATTCTATATTGATTGTTGCTGATCTGTGTTGATAAGCGGGTGCTTTCACGACTATTGGGTGTTTGTGGTCAATTTTGACGCAAACATTTTGGTGCTTTCGCTGAGAAGGCTGATTCAGGAGAAGTTGAATTTAGAGACTTAGGAATTCAGATTTAAGAACCTTGACGAGACAAACAAGTAAGAAACAAAGGCCAGAGAGGAGCGAACACCAAGGAAGTCAAGAGGCTTCCTCAGGAGCGAATCAAGCTTCGATCTTCATCACTAGGGACGAGATGGAAACAATGATAAAGAAACAAGAGGAGTTGATCCAGAGTTTATTTCAACAAACAGGACAGCTTGGAGCACAGAATAGAGATGCTAATGGAGTCCAGAACAGAGCAGGACCATCCGACATAGCACCTGGAGTAGGGGGCACACACATGGAGAATGTTGATCCAATCTCGGAGAGAGAAAGAGGAACATCTGCACAACCCGGGAGTAGTAGAGGAGTGAACTCTCGGTCAAGGGGGCAGATACCAGAATTCCCTCGTGAACTCAGGGTGCAGGTCGAAAGTGATGAGCGAAGGTTGCATCTCGGGGACAATGACAGATTGTCGGAGATGGTTAGAAGAGCTATGAGAGGCGGTTTGGTAAACAAAGATTTGGAGGATGTTAATAGGAGTCCTTTTACTCCAGCAATCAGACGAGCTAGGAACCCACCGGATTTCAAGTTACCATCATTAGACATGTATGACGGGAGGACGGATGCCACAGTTCATCTAAAGAAGTATATGAGGCATATGGAAGTGCTGGGGGCATCAGAGGAGGTTATGGCCCGGTGCTTTCCATTGTACTTGGCGGATATCACAGCATTGTGGTTTAGACAATTGGAGAATGGATCCATCGGAACATGGAATGGTTTAATCGAGAGATTTATGAGGCAATTCAGGGTTCACATTACAAGACCCAAGAATGTGATGACTTTGGCAACCCTAACGTAGAAAGCCGGAGAGACCTTGAGGAGTTATCTAGCACGATTCGATGCAGCAGCAGCTTCGGTGGATTGGACAGATCCATCTATGGTGGTGATGGCAGCTGTGTTCGGAGTAGCTGACGGCACAGAGTTCAAAAATTCATTGACTAAAGATCCACCCATGGATCTAGAGGAATTCTACAACGAGGCAGAAAAGTTTTTACGATTAGAGGATGCGAATGCAGAAAGAGAAGAAGGGGAGGGAATAGAAGTTTATGTGCCTAAGGACAAAAAGCCTCTCGAAAAGGACTCAGACAAGGATAAAGGAAAACGAATGGCTGAGCATTATAATGACAGGTCAAAACGGCAATGGAGGGAGCCGCGATTCACTACTTACACCGAGCTGACTGAGAGTTTGGAGCGGATTTATCAGGATACCAAAAAGCAGGTTCCCTATCGTAGACCGATACGAAGGGATCCAACTTCTGACGAAAGGAGATCAGATAAGTTTTGTGTATTTCATGAATTAAATGGTCATAACACTAATGATTGTAGGCATCTGAAGGATGAGGTGGAAGGGCATATCAGGAACGGTATGCTCCTTCAATATGTGAGGAGGCGAGCTTCAGCGGTAGAGCCAGAGTGGCCACCGTCTACATCAGCCAGGGGTGGCCCTGAACCGGGACACCATTTGATCATTAATTAATTGAAATAACGATGAACAAGTAGTAAACCTCTCACTAACGCGGGATAATCATTTACACATGTACAAGATCGCGAACGGTCCACAGGCATGCTCTGAATGGCTATTAACCCTATCGTTGTGAGAATTTACACTTTGACATCCTTGCTTTGCTCTTGTTTCATTTTGATTTGGATATTTGAACTTGGTTTGTTTGGACATTTCTGTTTCTAAAATTCAACTGTTGAATAGATATTTGACTTTGATAATTCTGAAATGGCTAAGCTACTTACACATGTACGGGGTCGCGAATGGTCCTTAGGCATGCTCTGAGATGGCGATAAACCGCCCTGACAAACGATCGAGGGACCCACGCGAACGTGAGCCTGGTATCGATAATATCAAGCCCTCCCGGGCACACTTTCTCGCCACGAGTGGCTCCCGACTTCGAACAGTCACCACTCGCCACGAACGACACTCGACTTCGAACAGTCACCACCGCCACGAACGACACCCGACCTCGAACGGTCACAAAAACGCATCGAACGGCACACGATAGCGAACGGTCACGACTCGCCCCAAATGGCACAACTCATCTCACCTCAAATGGCTCGATCGCGAACGGTCGTCATTTGAGGTCCACCACTTGACCGCGCACTGTCGCACTTTACCTCGAATGACTCGATCCCGAACGGTCGTCATTTGAGGTTAAGTGCTTGACCTTGAACGGTCACATTTCACCGCAGATGACTCAATCTCGAACGATCGACGCATGGATTTATGCGCTTGACCGCGCACGGTCGCACTTCACCTCAAGTGACTCGATCACGAACGGTCGTCATTTGAAGTTAGGCGCTTGACCATGAACGGCCGCGTTTCATCCCAAATAGCTTAATCCCGAACGATCGTCATTGGAGGACATATGGAACTATCAAATTCTTTACAGGTTGGTGATAGGATATGAACATCCAACTCAAGGCATTGCAAAACACACCTTCCTACCACAAGGCATGTTTTGGGGGGCAAATGTTATCCCGCTTTTTGGCAAAGCTGTGATACCAAAAGATTGTTCGAAAATAAGAAACAGTTCATCTCAGAGATTGGTTGTACTTTGCTTCGCTATGGATATCGATGAATTTTGTCCGAGTCCAGATTGTGCCAGAATCGACAAGACATGACAAGAAAATCCACAAGAGCCAGCGTTTCAAGTTTCAAGTTAATACGAGTTCTTTTGCTCAAGATATGATGGATTCAATTTGAGAAAGATGGCCCATGTTCGGTTCAAACCCATAGGATACCCTATAGTTCGAACCGATGGCCAGAGACTATGTTCGAATCCATTGATTCGACTCCACCTACTTCGAACACATCACCTTCGAATCCATCCAGTGGAACCCATCAGAGTGCCTTGGTTCGACTCCATCACCTTCGAAAACATGAGAAGTTCCTTTGCCTCGACTCCATCAGGCAAGCCCTCACTTCGAATCCATCCTTGTATGACTATGTTCGAATCCATTCAAACCCACCAGGTTCGAATCCAAGTCACTTCGAACCGATGTTGTTCGAATCGATCGAGTTCGAACCCACTGGGACACCTCGGTTCGAATCGGTCGCGTTCGAACCCAGGAATATTCATTTGTTCGTACCCACCAAGTCAACTTGGATGACGTGTCACTCCATGATAAGAAGACAGCAAGATTCACGAAGACGAAGCGCTCAACAAGGAGAGAAGACCGGATCGACTCGAAAGATGCACGCCACCTCATCACAAGGCCACGATGAGCTGATGGATTCGAAGGGAATGGATTCGAAGGGATGGATTCGAACTACACAGCCAGCCGAAAAACTCCAATTCGAATCGATCGTATCTCCTAAACCACTGATCCAAATGCAAGGATATTTTCACAGTAGCTTCCATACATGATAAAGATTGTTCCTGCCAAGTTTCAGCCCGATCGGACCATTTCTTGATGGGTTCGAAATCACTTCGAATCGATGTCAGATCGAGTCGAAACTTTGTGGGGTCGGTCGCGTGGCCCACTCACGTGCCAGAAGAAGTCTCCCGAAGTTTGAGCAAGATCTGGGCCTCTTACGCCTATAAATAGCACCCTGAGCCTTCAGAAAAGGGGATCTTTCGGAGCTTCCACCATTGAACATCCAGACTCTGCCGGATTGAATTCCATACTTCATTATCGCTGTTGTATTCAGATTTAAAAGCTATCATCAACTGTAATCCATTGTAATCAATCATTATCATCAAGTGAATCAATAAAGAGAGAACCTTCAAAGTGGACGTAGGCAAGATCGCCGAACCAATATAAATTCTGTGTTTGTGATTGTTATTTGTGATTTATCGTGATTGTTCTTGCTTAGATATGAATTTTATATTGATTTTTGCCGATCTGTGTTGATAAACGGGTGCTTACACGACTATTGGGTGTTTGTCGTCAATTTTGACGCAAACAATCATCGAGTCCTTCGTTTTGACAGGTTATGGCTCCCGTAACTCTAAACGAGCCAGAAGTTATGGCCGTACGAATAATCGATATCTACAGGGTGCAACATCCACGGTGCAAGGTGCAACATCCGTTCGAAATGGCGAAACAGTGCCGTACGACCTTTAGAAATGCGTGCATGGATTTGAAACGGAACAGTACCATGGTGCAACACTCTCCAGCGATGGTAAATCGAAGACCAGCCACGGTAATCCTGTTTTACCGTAAAAATCCACGTGTCGAAAAAACGAAGGGTAAAAAACTTACGAGACCCGATTGAGATTCGGGTTGTCCTTTTTGGGCATTAATCTACCCGTTGACGGCTGAAAGCTGTCAAAGCCGTAGAACTCATCGAGTCCTTCGTTTTGACAGGTTATGGCTCCCGTAAATCTAAACGAGCCAGAAGTTATGGCCGTCCAAATAATCGATATCTACAGGGTGCAACATCCACGGTGCAAGGTGTAACATCCGTCCGAAATGGCGAAGAAGTGCCGTATGACTTTTAGAAATGCGTGCATGGATTTGAAACAGAACAGTACCATGGTGCACCACTCTCCATCAATGGGAAGCCGAAGACGGGCCACGGTAATCCCGTTTTGCCATAAAAATCCACGTGTCGAAAAAACGAAGGGTAAAAAACTTACGAGACACGATTAAGATTCGGGTTGTCCTTTTTGGGCATTAATATATCCGCTGATGGCTGAAAGCTGTCAAAGCCATAGAAATCATCGAGGCCTTCGTTTTGATAGGTTATGGCTCCCGTAACTATAAACGAGCCAAAAGTTATGCCCGTCCGAATAATCGATATCTACAGGGTGCAACATCCACGGTGCAAGGTGCAACATCCGTCCGAAATAGCGAAACAGTGCCGTACGACTTTTGGAAATGCGTGCATGGATTTGAAATGGAACAGTACCATGGTGCACCACTGTCCAGCGATGGTAAATCGAAGACCAGCCACGGTAATCCCGTTTTACCGTAAATATCCACGTGTTGAAAAAACGAAGGGTAAAAAACTTACGTGACCCGATTGAGATTCGGGTTGTCCTTTTTGGGCATTAATCTATCCGTTGACGGCTGAAAGCTGTCAAAGCCGTAGAACTCATCGAGGCCTTCGTTTTGACAGGTTATGGCTCCCGTAACTCTAAACGAGCCAGAAGTTATGGCCGTCCGAATAATCGATATCTACAGGGTGCAACATCCACGGTGCAAGGTGCAACATCCGTCCGAAATGGCGAAACAGTGTCGTACGACCTTTAGAAACGCGTGCATGGATTTGAAACGGAACAGCACCATGGTGCATCACTCTCCAGCAATGGTAAATCAAAGACGGGCCACGGTAATCCCGTTTTACCGTAAAAATCCACGTGTCGAAAAAACGAAGGGTAAAAAACTTACGAGACCCGATTGAGATTCGGGTTGTCCTTTTTGGGCATTAATCTATCCGTTAACGGCTGAAAACGCTCAAAGCCGTAGAACTCATTGAGGCCTTCGTTTTGACAGGTTACGGCTCCCGTAACTCTAAACGAACCAGAAGTTATGGCCGTCCGAATAATCGATATCTACAGGGTGCAACATCCACGGTGCAAGGTGCAACATCCGTCCGAAATGGCGAAACAGTGCCGTATGACCTTTAGAAATGCGTGCATGGATTTGACACGGAATAGTACCATGGTGCACCACTCTCCAGCGATGGTAAATCGAAAACCAGCCAACGTAATCCCGTTTTACCGTAAAAATCCACGTGTCGAAAAAACGAAGGGTAAAAAACTTACGAGACCCTATTGAGATTCGGGTTGTCCTTTTTGGGCATTAATCTATCCGTTGATGACTGAAAGCTGTCAAAGCCGTAGAGCTCATCGAGGCCTTCGTTTTGACAGGTTATGGCCCTCGTAACTCTTAACGAGCCAGAAGTTATGGCCGTCTGAATAATCGATATCTACAAGGTGCAACATCCACGGTGCAAGGTGCAACATCCGTCCGACATGGCGAAACAGTGCCGTACGACTTTTAGAAATGCATGCATGGATTTGAAACGGAACAGTACCATGGTGCACCACTCTCCAGCGATGGTAAATCGAAGACCAGCCACCATAATCCCGTTTTGCCGTAAAAATCCATGTGTCGAAAAAACGAAGGGTAAAAAACTTATGGGACCCGATTAAGATTCGGGTTGTCCTTTTTGGGCATTAATATATCCGTTGATGGCTGAAAACTATTAAAGTCATAGAACTCATCGAGGCCTTCGTTTTGATAGGTTATGGCTCCCGTAATTCTAAACGAGCCAGAAGTTATGCCCGTCCGAATAATCGATATCTACAGGGTGCAACATCCACGGTGCAAGGTGCAACATCCGTCCGAAATGGCGAAACAGTGCCTTACGAATTTTAGAAATGCGTGCGTGGAATTGAAACGGAACAGTACCATGGTGCACCACTGTCCATCGATGGTTAATTGAAGACCACCCACGGTAATCCCGTTTTAGCGTAAAAATCCGCGTGTCGAAAAAAGAAGGGTAAAAAACTTACGTGACCCGATTGAGATTCGGGTTGTCCTTTTTGGGCATTAATCTATCCGTTGACGGCTGAAAGCTGTCAAAGCCGTAGAACTCATCGAGGCCTTCGTTTTGACAGGTTATCGCTCCCGTAACTCTAAACGAGCCAGAAGTTATGGCCGTCCGAATAATCGATATCTACAGGGTGCAACATCCACGGTGCAAGGTGCAACATCCGTCCGAAATGGCGAAACAGTGTCGTATGACCTTTAGAAACGCGTGCATGGATTTGAAACGGAACAGCACCATGGTGCACCACTCTCCAGCAATGGTAAATCGAAGACGGGCCACGGTAATCCCGTTTTACCGTAAAAATCCACGTGTCGAAAAAACGAAGGGTAAAAAACTTACGAGACCCGATTGAGATTCAGGCTGTCATTTTTGGGCATTAATCTATCCGTTGACGGTTGAAAGCCTTCAAAGCCGTTGAACTCATCGAGGCCTTCGTTTTGACAAGTTATGGCTCCCGTAACTCTAAACGAGCCAGAAGTTATGGCCGTCCGAATAATCGATATCTATAGGGTGCTACATCCACGGTGCAAGGTGCAACACCGTCCGAAATGGCGAAACAGTGCCGTATGACTTTTAGAATTGCGTGCATGGATTTGAAACGGAACAGTACCATGGTGCACCACTCTCCAGCGATGGGAAGTCGAAGACGGGCCACGGAAATCCCGTTTTACCGTAAAAATCCACTTGTCGAAAAAACGAAGGGTAAAAAACTTACGAGACCCGATTGAGATTCGAGTTGTCCTTTTTGGGCATTAATCTATCCGTTGACGGCCGAAAGCAGTCAAAGCCGTAGAACTCATCGAGGCCTTCGTTTTGATAGGTTATGGCTCCCGTAACTCTAAACGAGCCAGAAATTATGGCCGTCCGAATAATCGATATCTACAGGGTGCAACATCCACGGTGCAAGGTGCAACATCCGTCCGAAATGGCGAAACAGTGCCGTAAGACTTTTAGAAATGCGTGCATGGATTTGAAACGGAACAATACCATGGTGCACCACTCTTTAGCGATGGGAAGTCGAAGACGGACCACGGTTATCCCGTTTTACCGTAAAAATCCACGGGCCGAAAAAATGAAGGGTAAAAAACTTACGAGACCCGATTGAGATTCGGGCTGCCCTTTTTGGGCATTAATTTATCCGTTGACGGCTGAAAGCTGTTAACGCTGTAGAACTCATCGTGTCCTTTGTTTTGACAGGTTATAGCTCCCGTAACTCTAAACGAGCCAGAAGTTATGGCCGTCCGAATAATCGATATCTACATAGTGCAACATCCACGGTGCAAGGTGCTACATCCGTCCGAAATGGCGAAACAGTGTCGTACGACCTTTAGAAATGCGTGCATGGATTTGAAACGGAACAGTACCATGGTGCACCACTCTCCAGCGATGGTATATCGAAGACCAGCCACCGTAATCCCGTTTTACCGTAAAAATCCACGTGTCGAAAAGACGAAGGGTAAAAAACTTATGAGACCCGATTGAGATTCGGCTTGTCCTTTTTGGGCATTCATCTTTCCGTTGACGGCTGAAAGCTGTCAAAGCCATAGAACTCATCGAGGCCTTCGTTTTGACAGGTTATGGCTCCCGTAACTCTAAACGAGCCAGAAGTTATGGCCGTCCGAATAATCGATATCTACAGGGTGCAACATCCACGGTGCAAGGTGCAACATCCGTCCGAAATGGCGAAACAGTGCCGTATGACTATTAGAAATGCGTGCATGGATTTGAAACGGAACAGTACCATGGTGCACCACTCTCCAGCGATGGGAAGTCGAAGACGGGCCACGGTAATCCCGTTTTACCGTAAAAATCAACGTGTCGAAAAAACGAAGGGTAAAAAACTTACGAGACCCGATTGAGATTCGGGTTGTCCTTTTTGGGCATTAATCTATCCGTCGACGGCTGAAAGCCATCAAAGCCGTAGAACTCATCAAGACCTTCGCTTTGACAGGTTATGGCTTTTGTAACTTGTTATCCCATTTTTTGGTCAAAACTGGAATACCAACAAATTGGCAAGGAATCATGGATATCAGGATTGGAGATCGGTTGGAATCATGGCTACGATCGATATCACCAAAATTTGGTTGAACTCTGATCTGGACGAAATTAATTGGAGGTGATGATAAGGATTTGGAAAGGCTATGTTTCAAATTTCAGGTTAATCGGAGTTCGTATGGAGAAGTTATGATCGATTCAAGGTAGGAAAGGCATGCTGTTCGAATCCATCAAGGTTTTCGTTTCGAACCCATCAGGTTCGAATCGATCAAAGGCACACAAGGTTCGAATCGATGCACTTCGTATCGATTGGTATGTTCGGCTCTAAGAAGTTCGCGTTAGGTGTTGGTTCGACTCGATAGCGTTCGTATCGGTCAAAGGCGAAGCAAGGTGAAGGACTTCGAATCGATACACTTCGTATCGATTGGCATGGACGAAACATGGCTACTTCATATCGATCGAAAGGCGAGGACTTCGTATCGATGCCACTCGTATCGATCAATATGGAGTCGACTTCATGGTGTTCGTAAGGCAAAGTAGGATGAAGAACAGGTAGACTTCGACTCGATCGCAGCATGGATCTCCTTCGTATCCATATGTTGTACACAGGTTAGCTCGTAGCAATGGATTCGAAGGAGATGGGTTCGAAGGAGGTGGATTTGAGACACTGGATTCGAAGGTGGGT
This sequence comes from Allium cepa, assembly GCA_030765085.1. Lineage (NCBI taxonomy): Eukaryota > Viridiplantae > Streptophyta > Magnoliopsida > Asparagales > Amaryllidaceae > Allium > Allium cepa. Next base: position 27,769,376 of record CM060934.1, on the reverse strand, counting down.
TCGAAGCATTGGGTTCGAAGGCGATGGATTCGAACGAGGTGGGTTCGAAGGAGATGGGTTCGAAGGAGATGGATTCGAAGGAGATGGATTCGAAATATGGGTTCGAACCAGGCAGAACACACGAAGCTTTGAACTTGAATCGATCATATCTTCCAAACCGTTGATCCAAATGCAATGAAATTTTTACAGGAGCTCACATACATGTTGAATAATGTTCTCACCAAATTTCAGCTCAATTGGATGATTTCTTGATCGATTCGAACCTTACTTCGTATCGATCCCAAGGTGGGCCCGGTCCTCCAGATTTCGGGCGTGTGGGCCCCCTCACGTGCCTGAAGCGGTCTTCTCGGATTGTAGGAGAAATATCAGCCTCCTACGGTTATAAATAGAGCCCCTGGTCATTCAGAAAAGGGGTCAGGGATTCTAGGGAGATAAAGCACGCCCGGACGCTGCCAGCACTCCATATCATCATTGCTGCTATTTATTTCAAGTTTTGGACTTTGTAACTGCTGTAATCATCTGTAATCATCAAGGATAATCAATAAAAGGATAAAAACTTTGGAGTGGACGTAGGCCGGAGATAGCCGAACCACTATAAAACTTGTGACTCTGTTCTTTATTTTGGAATTACTGTTTAATATTTGCTGAGATTTGAGATTTGTTTTGAATATTATTGATTTGTATTCATATACTGGTGCTTTCACGGTATTCGGGGTTTATGACCAATTTTGGCACAAACACTTTGGTGCTTTCACTGAGAGCGACTAGCACCCGCTACATCGGATTTGAAAGTTGGATTTGGAGGTTTTGAAGAGTTTGGATTCAAGGACTATGACTAGGCAAAATAGTAGAAGGCAAAGGGCTGAGAGAAGCCAACAGTACGGAAGTCAACAAGCATCCTCCGGAGCTGGGGAAGGACAGGCTTCGATCTACATAACACGGGATGAGATGGAGGCTATGGAAAACTCTTTGCAAGAGAGATTATTGAAGAGTCAACAGGAAATGATGCAGGCTTTCTTTGTGCAAATGAGAGATGCAGGGATGTAGAACCTAGGGACAGCAACAGCCGCTGTGGATGCAGGACAGGGGACTAAGGTCGTGGAACCCAATGGAGGACGAGATATGGAGCCAGAAGGCAATCAACAAGGGCTTGGGGGCAGGCCCTCGGGATCCAACACAGGAGGACCTTTGGAAGGAGTCCAACAGACTAGAGCTAATATTGCTGCTAGTGAACCACACGAGGAATATGTGCCAGAGTTCCCTCGGGGGCATGGAGGGCAACCCCCAACGGACAACACCGAATTAGTAGAAATCATCAGAAGAACTGTGCGAGGTGGTTTGACCAACAGAGACTTGGAAGGAGTGAATAGGAGTCCGTTCGCTCAGGAAATAAGGATGGCTCAGAATCCACCTAAGTTCAAGCTACGGAGCGTGGAGGTATATGACGGCAAGGCAAATCCAACAGATCACTTGATGAGGTACACGAGACACATGGAGGTGCTGGGGGCATCGGAGGAAGTGATGGCCCGATGCTTCCCTTTGTATTTGATGGACTTAGCTGCGATGTGGTTTAGGCAGCTGGAAGAAGGATCTATCAGGACTTGGAGGGAATTAGTGGAAAGGTTTTTGGGGCAGTTTCGGGTTCATGTCAAGAGACCGAAGAACGTGATGACATTGACATCGCTAAAGCAAAGAATGGATGAATCGCTTAGAGATTTTCTAACTCGATTCAGTGCGGCAGTCGCTTCGGTGGATCGGCCTGATCCATCGATGGTTTTAATGGCAGCAGTATTAGGAGTCAGGGAGAACTCGGATTTCAAGGTATCTCTGATACGAGATCCCCCACAAGATCTCGACGAAATCTTTCACGAGGCAGAAAGCTTCCTTCGGCAAGAAGATGCAAGTACGGATTTAAAGGTGAAAAAGGTTAGTGCAATCGAGGTTGGGGCAGTATCCAGCGGTGGTTCGGATAAAGACAAAGGAAAAAGGAAATTGGATAATGATTCTGGAAACGCTAGGAAGCGATGGAAGGATCCATAGTTTTCCACATACACAGGATTGAACGAGACGCTGGAGCGGATATACATGGATACTCGGAATCGCCTTCCCTACCGGAGGCCAGCCAGGAGAGAGCCTTCTGAACGAGAGAGGGCATCAGGGAGGCATTGTATCTTCCATGACTTAGACGGACATGACACCAACAGCTGCAGGCACTTGAAGGATATAATCGAGGAGCATGTAAGGAATGGACAGTTACGGCAATACGTCGGAACACGGAACGCAACGGTGGAGCAGGAGCAACCACCGACCACCTCACTCCGTGATGATGTGAGGCCCAGGGACGATGGTCGATTAATCATCCATTGTCCAGGATAATATGGAATAAGTAGCGAACTATTAGCAAGCGACCAAGTCATTTACACATGTACGGCGACGGAGATAGCCCCTAGGCATGCTCTGAATGATGATAAACTGCAATGCTATGGTTTGTGAAATCTATCTTTTGCTTTTGGATTGGACACTACTTTTATTTTCGGATTTTGGTTTTGGAGTTTGGATCGAGCTCCTGGTTTTGCTTTCTTTCGATTTGGATTTTTCTTTGGATGATTGTTTTCGGTTTTGAATGCTGGTTTGGTTTTCTGGTTTTCTGGTTTTGGATTTGGATTTTTGGGTTTGGATGTTGGATTGGATTTTGATTGGATTTTCATCTGGTTTTTGATAAATGGTCGCCGGGTATGGATTATGCCTGGCAAGGGGGAGTCACTTTGCCCGAACGTGGTAGATCGACTCATTCAGGTCGCTGAGTATGGACTATGCTCAGCAAGGGCCCAGAGTGACCAAGATTCGGCCTAGGACTTAGGTCCCGCATTATCGGTTATTGTTTCAGGTCGTTGAGTATGGACTATGCTCAACAAGGGTCCGGAGAGACCAGGATTCGGCTTAGGACTTAAGCCATGGCTTAGCTCAGCGTCCAGGGACACTGGACCAAGGTCGTCAAGTGTGGATCACGCTTGGCAAGAACCCGGAGTGGTTAGCTCAACGTCCAGGGACACTGGACCACTGTCACCAGATGTAGATCACGCTTGGCAAGAACCCAGAGAGGTTAGCTCAACGTCCAGGGACACTGGACCACGGTCATCAGATGTAGATCACGGTTGGCAAGAACCCGGAGAGGTTTTGGACTTGGATATCAACCCGGAGAGGTCATGGATTCGGTTATTGGCTATTGGATAAGGATGGATTGGGACTCAGTTGTCGAGTTCAAATGAATATGGAATTGGCTAAGGCTTTGGTTACGGGATTTGGAATCGGGCATCGACTCGAAGCGGCCAAGGATGATGTACTCTAGCGATATGGCTATGGACATCGGATATTGGACTCGGAACTATTCAAAACACGCCTTGTTATATCAAGGCATGTTTTGGGGGGAAAGTGTTATCCAATTTTTTGGTCAAAACTGGAATACCAACAAATTGGCAAGGAATTATGGATATCAGGATTGGAGATCAGTTGGAATCAAGGCTACGATTGATATCACTAAAATTTGGTTAAACTCCGGTCTGGATGAAATTAATTGGAGGTGATGATAAGGATTAGGAAAGGCTATGTTTCAAATTTTAGGTTAATCGGAGTTCGTATGGAGAAGTTATGATCGATTCAAGGTAGGAAAGGCATGGTGTTCGAATCCATCAAGGTTTTCGTTTCGAACCCATCAGGTTCGAATCGATCAAAGGCACACAAGGTTCGAATCGATGCACTTCGTATCGATTGGTATGGATTCGGCTCTAAGAAGTTCACGTGAGGTATTGGTTCGACTCGATAGCGTTCGTATCGGTCAAAGGCGAAGCAAGGTGAAGGACTTCGAATCGATACACTTCGTATCGATTGGCATGGACGAGACACGGCTACTTCATATCGATCGAAAGGCATGGACTTCGTATCGATGCCGCTCGTATCGATCAATATGGAGTCGACTTCATGGTGTTCGTAAGGCAAAGTAGGATGAAGAACAGGTAGACTTCGACTCGATCGCAGCATGGATCTCCTTCGTATCCATATGGTGTACACAGGTTAGCTCGTAGCAATGGATTCGAAGGAGATGGGTTCGAAGGAGGTGGATTCGAGACACTGGATTCGAAGGCGGGTTCGAAGCATTGGGTTCGAAGGCGATGGATTCGAACGAGATGGGTTCAAAGGAGATGGATTCGAAGGAGATGGATTCGAAATATGGGTTCGAACCAGGCAGAACACACGAAGCTTTGAACTTGAATCGATCATATCTTCCAAACCATTGATCAAAATGGAATGAAATTTTTACAGGAGCTTAAATACATGTTGAAGAATGTTCTCACCAAATTTCAGCTCAATTGGATGATTTCTTGATCGATTCGAACCTTACTTTGAATCGATCCCAAGGTGGGCCCGGACCTTCAGATTTCGGGCGTGTGGGCCCCCTCACGTGCCTGAAGCGGTCTTCCCGGATTGTAGGAGAAATATCAGCCTCCTACGCTTATAAATAGAGCCCCTGGTCATTCAGAAAAGGGGTCGGAGATTCTAGAGAGATAAAGCACGCCCGGACGCTGCCAGAATCACTCCATATCACCATTGCTGCTATTTATTTCAAGTTTTGGACTTTGTAACTGCTGTAATCATCAAGGATAATCAATAAAAGGATAAAAACTTTGGAGTGGGCGTAGGCCGAAGATAGCCGAACCACTATAAAACTTGTGTCTCTGTTCTTTATTTTGGAATCACTGTTTAATATTTGCTTGGATTTGAGATTTGTGTTTGAATATTATTGATTTGCATTCATATACTGGTGCTTTGAAGGTATTCGGGGTTTGTGACCAATTTTGGCACAAACATAACTCTAAATGAGCCAGAAGTTATGGCCGTCCGAATAATCGATATCAACAGGGTGCAACATCCACGGTGTAAGGTGCAACATCCGTCCGAAATGGCGAAACAGTGTTGTACGAATTTCAGAAATGCGTGCATGGATTTGAAACGGAACAGTACCATGGTGCACCATTCTTAAGCGATGGGAAGTCGAAGACCAGCCACCGTAATCCCGTTTTATTGTAAAAATCCACGTTTCGAAAAAACGAAGGGTAAAAAACTTACGAGACCCGATTGAGATTCGGGTTATCCTTTTTGGGAATTAATCTATCCGTTGACGGCTGAAAGCTGTCAAAGCCGTAGAACTCATCGAGGCCTTCGTTTTGACAGGTTATGGCTCCCGTTACTCTAAACGAGCCAGAAGTTATGGCCGTCCGAATAATCGATATCTACAGGGTGCAACATCCACGGTGCAAGGTGCAACATCCGTCCGAAATGGCGAAACAGTGCCGTATGACTTTTAGAAATGCGTGCATGGATTTGAAACGGAACAGTACCATGGTGCACCACTCTCCAGCGATTGGAAGTCGAAGACGGGCCACGGTAATCCCGTTTTACCGTAAAAATCCACGTGTCGAAAAAACGAAGGGTAAAAACTTACGAGACACGATTGAGATTCGGGTTGTCCTTTTTGGGCAATAATCTATCCGTTGACGGCTGAAAGCAGTCAAAGCCGTAGAACTCATCGAGGCCTTCGTTTTGACAGGTTATGGCTCCCGTAACTATAAACGAGCCAGAAGTTACGGTCGTCCGAATAATCGATATCTACAGGGTGCAACATCCACGGTGCAAGGTGCAACATCCGTCCGAAATGGCGAAACAGTGCCGTACGACTTTTAGAAATGCATGCATGGATTTGAAATGGAACAGTACCATGGTGCACCACTCTTCAGCGATAGGAAGTCGAAGACGGGCCACGGTAATACCGTTTTACCGTAAAAATCCACGTGTCGAAAAAATGAAGGGTAAAAAACTTACGAGACCCGATTGAGATTCGGGCTGTCCTTTTTGGGCATTAATCTACCCGTTGACGGCTGAAAGCTGTCAAAGCCGTAGAACTCATCGAGTCCTTCGTTTTGACAGGTTATGGCTCCCGTAACTCTAAAAGAGCCAGAAGTTATGGCCGTCCGAATAATCGATATCTACAGGGTACAACATCCACGGTGCAAGGTGCAACATCCGTCCGAAATGGCAAAACAGTGCCGTACGACCTTTAGAAATGCGTGCATGGATTTGAAATGGAATAGTACCATGGTGCACCACTCTCCAGCGATGGTAAATCGAGGACCAGCCACCGTAATCTCGTTTTACCGTAAAAATCCACGTGTCGAAAAAACGAAGGGTAAAAAACTTACGAGACCCGATTGAGATTCGGGTTGTCCTTTTTGGGCATTAATCTATCCGTTGACGGCTGAAAGCTATAAAAGCCGTAGAACTCATCGAGGCCTTCGTTTTGACAGGCTATGGCTCCCGTAACTCTAAACGAGCCAGAAGTTATGGCCGTCCGAATAATCGATATCTACAGGGCGCAACATACACGGTGCAAGGTGCAACATTCTTCCGAAATGGCGAAACAGTGCCATATGACTTTTAGAAATGCGTGCATGGATTTGAAACGGAACAGTACCATGGTGCACCACTCTCCAGCGATGGAAAGTCGAAGACGGGCCACGGTAATCCCGTTTTACCGTAAAAATCCACGTGTCGAAAAAACGAAGGGTAATAACTTATGAGACCCGATTGAGATTCGGGTTGTCCTTTTTGGGCATTAATCTATCCGTTGACGGCTAAATGCCGTCAAAGCCGTAGAACTCATCGAGGCCTTCATTTTGACAGGTTATGGCTTTTGTAACTCTAAACGAGCCAGAAGTTATGGCCGTCCGAATAATCGATATCTACAGGGTGCAAAATCTACGGTGCAAGGTGCAACATCCGTCCGAAATGGTGAAACAGTGTCGTACGACTTTTAGAAATGCGTGCATGGATTTGAAATGGTACAGCTCCATGGTGAACCACTCTTCAGGGATGGGAAGTCGAAGACCAGCCACCGTAATCCCGTTTTACCGTAAAAATCCACGTGTCGAAAAAACGAAGGGTAAAAACTTACGAGACAGGATTGAGATTCGGGTTGTCCTTTTTGGGCATTAATCTATCCGTTGGCGGATGAAAGCCGTCAAAGCCGTAGAACTTATCGAGGCCTTCGTTTTGACAGGTTATGACTCCCGTAAATCTAAACGAGCCAGAAGTTATGGCCGTCTGAATAATCGATATCTACAGGGTGCAACATCCACGATGCAAGGTGCAACATCCTTCCGAAATGGCGAAACAGTGCCATACGACCCTTAGAAATGCGTGCATGGATTTGAAACGGAACAGTACAATGGTGCACCACTCACCAGCGATGGGAAGTCGAAGACGGGCCACGGTAATCCCGTTTTACCGTAAAAATCCACATGTCGAAAAAACGAAGGGTAAAAAACTTACGAGACCCGATTGAGATTCGGGTTGTCCTTTTTGGGCATTAATCTATCCGTTGAAATCTGAAAGCTGTCAAAGCCGTAGAACTCATCGAGGCCTTCGTTTTGACAGGTTATGGCTCCCGTAACTCTAAACGATCCAGAAGTTATGGTCGTCCGAATAATCGATATAGACAGGGTGCAACATCCACGGTGCATGGTGCAACATCCGTCCGAAATGGCGAAACAGTGCCGTACGACTTTTAGAAATGCGAGCATGGATTTGAAACGGAACTGTACCTTGGTGCACCACTCTTCAGCGATGGGAAGTCGAAGACGGGCCACGGTAATCCCGTTTTACCGTAAAAATCCACGTGTCAAAAAAACGAAGGGTAAAAAACTTACGAGACCCGATTGAGATTCGGGTTGTCCTTTTTGGGCATTAATCTATCCGTTGATGGCTGAAAGCTTTCAAAGCTGTAGAACTCAGCGAGGCCTTCATTTTAACAGGTTATGGCTCCCGTAACTCTAAACGAGCCAGAAGTTATGGCCGTCCGAATAATCGATATTTACAGGGTGCAACATCCACGGTGCAAGGCGCAACATCCGTCCGAAATGGCAAAATAGTGCCGTACAAGCTTTAGAAATGCGTGCATGGATTTGAAACGGAACAGTACCATGGTGCACCACTCTCCAGCGATGGTAAATCGAAGACCAACCACGGTAATCCCGTTTTACCGTAAAAATCCACGTGTCGAAAAAACGAAGGGTAAAAAACTTACGAGACCCGATTGAGATTCGGGTTGTCCTTTTTGGGCATTAATCTATCCGTTGACGGCAGAAAGCAGCCAAAGTCGTAGAACTCATCGAGGCCTTCGTTTTGACAGGTTATGGCTCTCGTAACTCTAAACGAGCCAGAAGTTATGGCCGTCCGAATAATCGATATCTACAAGGTGCAACATCCACAGTGCAAGGCGCAACCTCCGTCCGAAATGGCGAAACAGTGCCGTATGATTTTTAGAAATGCGTGCATGGATTTGAAACGGAACAGTACCTTGGTGCACCACTCTTCAGCGATGGGAAGTCGAAGACGGGCCACGGTAATCCCGTTTTACCGTAAAAATCTACGTGTCGAAAAAACGAAGGGTAAAAAACTTACGAGACCCGATTGAGATTCGGGTTGTGCTTTTTGGGCATTAATCTATCCGTTGACGGCTAATTGCCGTCAAAGCCGTAGAACTCATCGAGGCCTTCGTTTTGACTGGTTATGGCTTTTGTAACTCTAAACGAGCCAGAAGTTATGGCCGTCCGAATAATCGATATCTACAGGTTGCAACAACCACGGTGCAAGGTGCAACATCCGTCCGAAATGGCGAAATAGTGCCGTACAACTTTTAGAAATGCGTGCATGGATTTGAAACGGAACAGTACCATGGTGCACCACTCTTCAGCGATGGGAAATCGAAGACCAGCCACCGTAATCCTGTTTTACCGTAAAAATCCACCTGTCGAAAAACGAAGGGTAAAAAACTTACGAGACCCGATTCAGATTCGGGTTGTCATTTTTGGGCATTATTCTATTCGTTGACGGCTGAAAGCTGTCGAAGCCGTAGAACTCATCGAGGACTTCGTTTTGACTGGTTGTGGCTCCCGTAACTCTAAACGAGCCAGTAGTTATGGCCGTCCGAATAATCGATATTTACAGGGTGCAACATCCACGGTGCAAGGTGCAACATCCGTCCGAAATGGCGAAACAGTGTCGTACGACTTTTAGAAATGCATGCATGGATTTGAAACGGAACAGTACCATGGTGCACCACTTTTAAGCGAAGGGAAGTCGAAGACCGGCCACCGTAATCCCGTTTTACCGTAAAAATCCACATTTCGAAAAAACGAAGGGTAAAAAACTTACGAGACCCGATTGAGATTCGGGTTGTTCTTTTTGGGCATTAATCTATCCGTTGACGGCTGAATGCTGTCAAAGCCGTAGAACTCACCGTGGCCTTCGTTTTGACAGTTTATGGGTCCCGTAACTCTAAACGAGCCAGAAGGTATGGCCGTCCGAATAATCGATATCTACAGGGTGCAACATCCACGGTGCAAGGTGCAACATCCGTCCGAAATGGCAAAACAGTGCCGTACGACCTTTAGAAATGCGTGCATGGATTTGAAACGGAACAGTACCTTGGTGCACCACTCTCCGCGATGGTAAATCAAAGACCAGCCACCGTAATCCCGTTTTACCGTAAAAATCCACGTGTCGAAAAAACGAAGGGTAAAAACTTATGAGACCCGAATGAGATTCGGGTTGTCCTTTTTGGGCATTAATCTATCCGTTGACAGATGAAAGCTCTCAAAGCCATAGAACTTATCGAGGCCTTTGTTTTGAGAGGTTATGGCTCCCGTAACTCTAAACGAGCCAGAAGTTATGGCCATCCGAATAATCGATATCTACAGGGTGCAACATCCACGGTGCAAGGTGCAACATCCGTCCAAAATGGCGAAACAGTGCCGTATGACTTTTAGAAATGCGTGCATGGATTTGAAACGGAACTGTACCATGGCACACCACTCTCCAGCGATGGGAAGTCGAAGACGGGCCACGGTAATCCCGTTTTACCGTAAAAATCCACGTGTCGAAAAAACGAAGGGTAAAAAACTTACGAGACCCGATTGAGATTTGGGTTGTCCTTTTTGGGCAGTAATCTATCCGTTGACGACTGAAAGCTGTCAAAGCCATAGACCTCATAGAGGCCTCCGTTTTTACAGGTTATGGCTCCCGTAACTACAAACGGGCCAGAAGTTATGGCCGTCCGAATAATCGATCTCTACAGGGTGCAACATCCACGGTGCAAGGTGCAACATCTGTCCGAAATTGCGAAACGGTGTCGTACGACCTTTAGAAATGCGTGCATGGATTTGAAACGGAACAGTACCGTGGTGCACCAATCTCCAGCGATGGTAAATCGAAGACCAGCCACCGTAATCCCGTTTTACCGTAAAAATCCACGTGTCGAAAAAACGAAGGGTAAAAAACTTAGGAGACCCGATTGAGATTCGGGTTGTCCTTTTTGGGCATTAATCTATCCATTGACGACTGAAAGCTGTCAAAGCCATAGAACTCATAGAGGCCTCCGTTTTTTCAGGTTATGGCTCCCGTAACTCTAAACGAGCCAGAAGTTATGGCCGTCCGAATAATCGATATCTACAGGGTGCAACATCCACGGTGCAAGGTACAACATCCACCCGAAATGGCGAAACAGTGCCGTACGACTTTATGAAATGCGTGTATGGATTTTAAACGGAACAGTACCATGGTGCACCACTCTCCAGCGATGGGAAGTCGAACACGGGCCACGGTAATCCCGTTTTACCGTAAAAATCCACGTGTCGAAAAAACGAAGGGTAAAAAACTTACGAGACCCGATTGAGATTCGGGTTGTCCTTTTTGGGCATTAATCTATCCATCGACATCTCAAAGCTATCAAAGCCATAGAAATCATCGAGGCCTTCGTTTTGACAGGTTATGGCTCTCGTAACTCTAAACGAGGCAGAAGTTATGGCCGTCCGAATAATCGATATCTACAGGGTGCAACATCCACGGTGCAAGGCGCAACATCCGTCCGTAATGGCGAAACAGTGCCGTGTGACTTTTAGAAATGCGTGCATGGATTTGAAATGGAACAGTACCGTGGTGCACCACTCTCCAGCGATGGGAAGTCGAAGACGGGCCACGGTAATCCCGTTTTACCGTAAAAATCCACGTGTCGAAAAAACGAAGGGTAAAAAACTTAGGAGACCCGATTGAGATTCGGGTTGTCCTTTTTGGGCATTAATCTATCCGTTGATGGCTCAAAGCTGTCAAAGCCGTAGAACTCATCGAGGCCTTCATTGTGACAGGTTATGGCTCCAGTAACTCTAAACGAGCCAGAAGTTATGGCCGTCCGAATAATCGATATCTACAGGATGCAACATCCACGGTGCAAGGTGCAACATCCGTCCGAAATGGCGAAACAGTGTCGTACGACTTTATGAAATGCGTGTATGGATTTGAAATGGAACAGTACCATGGTGCACCACTCCCCAGCAATGGGAAGTCGAACACGGGCCATGGTAATCCCGTTTTACCGTAAAAATCCACGTGTCGAAAAAACGAAGGGTAAAAAACTTACGAGACCCGATTGAGATTCGGTTTGTCCTTTTTGGGCATTAATCTATCCGTTGACGTCTCAAAGCTATCAAAGCCATAGAACTCATCGAGGCCTTCGTTTTGACAGGTTATGGCTCTCGTAACTCTAAACGAGGCAGAAGTTATGGCCGTCCAAATAATCGATATCTACAGGGTGCAACATCCACGGTGCAAGGCGCAACATCCGTCCGTAATGGCGAAACAGTGCCGTATGACTTTTAGAAATGCGTGCATGGATTTGAAATGGAACAGTACCGTGGTGCACCACTCTCCAGCGATGGGAAGTCGAAGACGGGCCACGGTAATCCCGTTTTACCGTAAAAATCCACGTGTCGAAAAAACGAAGGGTAAAAAACTTAGGAGACCCGATTGAGATTCGGGTTGTCCTTTTTGGGCATTAATCTATCCGTTGATGGCTCAAAGCTGTCAATGCCGTAGAACTCATCGATGCCTTCGTTGTGACAGGTTATGGCTCCAGTAACTCTAAACGAGCCAGAAGTTATGGCCGTCCGAATAATCGATATCTACAGGGTGCAACATCCACGGTGCAAGGTGCAACATCCGTCCGAAATGGCGAAACAGTGTCGTACGACCTTTAGAAATGCGTGCACGGATTTGAAACGGAACAGTTCCTTGGTGAACCACTCTTTAGTGATGGGAAGTCGAAGACTGGCCACGGTAATCCCGTTTTACCGTAAAAATCCACGTGTCGAAAAAACGAAGGGTAAAAAACTTACGAGACCCGATTGAGATTCGGGTTGTGCTTTTTGGGCATTAATCTATCTGTTGATGGCTGAAAGCTTTCAAAGCCGTAGAACTCATCGAGGCCTTCGTTTTGATAGGTTATGGCTTTTGTAACTCTAAACGAGCCAGAGGTTATGGCCGTCCGAATAATCGATATCTACAGGGTGCAACATCCACGGTGCAAGGTGCAACATCCGTCCGAAATGGCGAAACGGTGCCGTATGACCTTTAGAAATGCATGCATGGATTTGAAACGGAACAGTACCATGGTGCACCGCTCTCCGGCGATGGTAAATCGAAGACCAGCCACCGTAATCCCGTTTTACCGTAAAAATCCACGTGTCGAAAAAACGAAGGGTAAAAAACTTACGAGACCCGATTGGGATTCGGGTTGTCCTTTTTGGGCATTAATCTATCCGTTGACGGCTCAAAGCTGTCAAAGCCGTAGAACTCATCGAGGCCTTCGTTTTGACAGGTTATGGCTCAAGTAACTCTAAACGAGCCAGAAGTTATGGCCGCCCGAATAATCGATATCTACAGGGTGCAACATCCACGGTGCAAGGTGCAACATCCATCCGAAATGGCGAAACAGTGCCGTACGAATTTTAGAAATGCGTGCATGGATTTGAAACGGAACAGTACCATGGTGCACCACTCTCCAGCGACGGGAAGTCGAAAACGGGCCACGGTAATCCCGTTTTACCGTAAAAATCCACGTGTCGAAAAAAAGAAGGGTAAAAAACTTACGAGACCCGATTGAGATTCGGGTTGTCCTTTTTGGGCATTAATCTATCCGTTGATGGTTGAAAGCTGTCAAAGCTGTAGAACTCATCGAATCCTTCGTTTTGACATGTTATGGCTCCCGTAACTCTAAACGAGCCAGAAGTTATGGCCGTCCGAATAATCGATATCTACAGGATGCAACATCCACGGTGCAAGGTGCAACATCCGTCCGAAATGGCGAAACAGTGCCGTACGACTTTTAGAAATGCGTGCATGGATTTGAAACGGAACAGTACCTTGGTGCACCACTCTCCAGCGATGGGAAGTTGAAGACGGGCCACGGTAATCCCGTTTTATCGTAAAAATCCACGTGTCGAAAAAACGAAGGGTAAAAAACTTACGAGACCCGATTGAGATTCAGGTTGTCCTTTTTGGGCATTTTTCTATCCGTTGATGGCTCAAAACTATCAAAGCCATAAAACTCATCGAGGCCTTCGTTTTGACAGGTTATGGCTCCCGTAACTCTAAACGAGCCAGAAGTTATGGCCGTCCGAATAATCGATATCTATAGGATGCAACATCCACGGTGCAAGGTGCAACATCCGTCCGAAATGGCGAAACGGTGCCGTACGACTTTTAGAAATGCGTGCGTGGATTTGAAACGGAACTGTACCTTGGTGCACCACTCTCCAGCGATGGTAAGTTGAAGACGGGCCACGGTAATCCCGTTTTATCGTAAAAATCCACGTGTCGAAAAAAGGAAGGGTAAAAAACTTACGAGACCCGATTGAGATTCAGGTTGTCCTTTTTGGGCATTTATCTATCCGTTGATGGCTCAAAACTATCAAAGCCATAAAACTCATTGAGGCCTTCGTTTTGACAGGTTATGGCTCCTGTAACTCTAAATGAGCCAGAAGTTATGGCCGTCCGAATAATCGATATCTACAGGGTGCAACATCCACGGTGCAAGGTGCAACATCCGTCAGAAATGGAGAAACAGTGCCGTACGACTTTTAGAAATGCGTGCATGGATTTGAAACATAACAGTACCATGGTGCACCACTCTTCAGCGATGGGAAGTCGAAGACGGGCCACGGTAATCCCGTTTTACTGTAAAAATCCACGTGTCGAAAAAACGAAGGGTAAAAAACTTACGAGACCCGATTGAGATTCGGGTTGTCCTTTTTGGGCATTAATCTATCCGTTGATGGCTGAAAGCTTCCAAAGCCGTAGAAATCATCGAGGCCTTCGTTTTGACAGGTTATGGCTCCCGTTACTCTAAACGAGCCAGAAGTTATGACCGTCCGAATAATCGATATCTACAGGGTGCAACATCCACGGTGCAAGGTGCAACATCCGTCCGAAATGGCGAAACTGTGCCGTACGACTTTTAGAAATGCTTGCATGGATTTGAAACGGAACAGTCAAATAGTGCACCACTCTTCAGCGATGGGAAGTCGAAGACCAGCCACCGTAATCCCGTTTTACCGTAAAAATCCACGTGTCGAAAAAACGAAGGGTAAAAAACTTACGAGACCCGATTGAGATTCAGGTTGTCCTTTTTGGGCATTAATCTATCCATTGACGGCTGAAAGCGGACATAGCCGTAGAACTCATCGAGGCCTTCATTTTGACAGGTTATGGCTCCCGTAACTCTAAACGAGCCAGAAGTTATGGCCGTCCGAATAATCGATATCTACAGGGTGCAACATCCACGGTGCAAGGTGCAACATCCGTCCGAAATGGCGAAACAGTGCCGTACGAATTTTAGAAATGCGTGCATGGATTTGAAACGGAACAGTACCATTGTGCACCACTATCCAGCGATGGGAAGTCGAAGACAGGCCACGGTAATCCCGTTTTACCGTAAAAATCCACGTGTCTAAAAAACGAAGGGTAAAAAACTTACGAGACCCGATTGAGATTCGGGTTGTCCTTTTTGGGCATTAATCTATCCGTTGACGGCTCAAAGCTGTCAAAGCCGTAGAACTCATCGAGGCCTTCGTTTTGATAGGTTACGGCTCCCGTAACTCCAAACGAGCCAGAAGTTATGGCCGTTCGAATAATCGATATCTACAGGGTGCAACATCCACGGTGCAAGGCGCAACATCCGTCCGAAATGGCGAAATGGTGCCGTACGACCTTTAGAAATGCGTGCATGGATTTGAAACGGAACTGTACCATGGTGCACCACTCTCCAGCGATGGTAAATCGAAGACCAGCCACCGTAATCCCGTTTTACCGTAAAAATCCACGTGTCGAAAAAACGAAGGGTAAAAAACTTACGAGACCCGATTGAGATTCGGGTTGTCCTTTTTGGGCATTAATCTATCCGTTGACGGCTGAAAGCGGTCAAAGCCGTAGAACTTATCGAGGCCTTCGTTTTGACAGGTTATGGCTCCCGTAACTCTAAACGAGCCAGAAGTTATGGCCGTCCGAATAATCGATATCTACAGGGTGCAACATCCACGGTGGAAGGTGCAACATCCGTCCGAAATGGCGAAACAGTGTCGTACGAATTTTAGAAATGTGTGCATGGATTTGAAACGGAACAGTACCATGGTGCACCACTATCCAGCGATGGGAAGTCGAAGACGGGCCATGGTAATCCCGTTTTACCGTAAAAATCCACGTGTCGAAAAAACGAAGGGTAAAAAACTTACGAGACCCGATTGAGATTCGGGTTGTCCTTTTTGGGCATTAATCTATCCGTTGACGACTGAAAACTGTCAAAGCCGTAGAACTCATCGAGGCCTTCGTTTTGACAGGTTATGGCTCCCGTAACTCTAAACGAGCCAGAAGTTATGGCCGTCCGAATAATCGATATCTACAGGGTGCAACATCCACGGTGCAAGGTGCAACATCCGTCCGAAATGGCGAAACAGTGCCGTATGACTTTTAGAAATGCGTGCATGTATTTGAAACGGAACAGTACCATGGTGCACCACTCTCCAGCGATGGGAAGTCGAAGACGAGCCACGGTTATCCCGTTTTACCGTAAAAATCCACGTGTCGAAAAAACGAAGGGTAAAAAACTTACGAGACCCGATTGAGTTTCGGATTGTCCTTTTTGGCATTAATATATCCGTTGACGGCTGAAAGTTGTCAAAGCGGTAGAACTCATCGAGACCTTCGTTTTGACAGGTTATGGCTCCTGTAACTCTAAACGAGCCTGAAGTTATGGCCGTCCGAATAATCGATATCTACAGGGTGCAACATCCACGGTGCAAGGTGCAACATCCGTCCGAAATGGCGAAACGGTGCCGTACGACCTTTAGAAATGCATGCATGGATTTGAAATGGAACAGTACCATGGTGCACCACTCTCCAGCGATGGTAAATCGAAGACCAGCCACCGTAATCTCGTTTTACCGTAAAAATCCACGTATCGAAAAAACGAAGGGTAAAAAACTTACGAGACCCGATTGAGATTCGTGTTGTCCTTTTTGGGCATTAATCTATCCGTTGACGGTTGAAAGCTATCAAAGCCGTAGAACTCATCGAGGCCTTCGTTTTGACAGGTTATGGCTCCCGTAACTCTAAACGAGCCAGAAGTTATGGCCGTCCGAATAATCGATATCTACAGGGTGCAACATCCACGGTGCAAGGTGCAACATCCGTCCAAAATGGCGAAACAGCGTCGTACGACTTTTAGAAATGCGTGCATGGGTTTGAAATGGAACAGCACCTTGGTGCACCACTCTTCAGCGATGGGATGTCGAAGACGGGCCACGGTAATCCCGTTTTACCGTAAAAATCCACATGTCGAAAAAACAAAGGGTAAAAAACTTACGAGACCCGATTGAGATTCGGGTTGTCCTTTTTGGGCATTAATCTATCCGTTGATGGCTGAAAGCCATCGTAGCCGTAGAACTCATCGAGGCCTTCGTATTGACTGGTTATGGCTCCCGTAACTCCAAAAGAGCCAGAAGTTATGGCCGAAACATCCGTCCGAATAATCGATACCTACAGGGTGCAACATCCACGGTGCAAGGTGCAACATCCGTCCGAAATGGCGAAACAGTGCCGTACGACTTTTAGAAACGCATGCATGGATTTGAAACGGAACAGTCCCATGGTGCACCACTCTTCAGCGATGGGAAGTCGAAGACGGGCCACGGTAATCCCGTTTTACCGTAAAAATCCACGTGTCGAAAAAACGAAGGGTTAAAAACTTACGAGACCCGATTGAGATTCGGGTTGTCCTTTTTGGGCATTAATCTATCCGTTGACGGCTGAAAGCAGTCAAAGCCGTAGAACTCATCGAGGCCTTCGTTTTGACAGGTTATGGCTCCCGTAACTCTAAACGAGCTAGAAGTTATGGTCGTCCGAATAATCGATGTCTACAGGGTGCAACATCCACGGTGCAAGGTGCAACATCTGTCCGAAATGGCGAAACAGTGCCGTACGACCTTTAGAAATGCGTGCATGGATTTGAAACGGAACAGTACCATGGTGCACCACTCTCCAGCGATGGTAAATCAAAGACCAGCCACCGTAATCCCGTTTTACCGTAAAAATCCACATATCGAAAAAACGAAGGGTAAAAAACTTACGAGACCCGATTAAGATTCGGGTTGTCCTTTTTGGGCATTAATCTATCCGTTGATGGATGAAAGCTGTCAAAGCCGTAGAACTCATCGAGGCCTTCATTTTGACAAGTTATGGCTCCCGTTACTCTAAACGAGCCAGAAGTTATGGCCGTCCGAATAATCGATATCTACAGGGTGCAACATCCACGGTGCAAGGTGCAACATCCATCCGAAATGGTGGAAAAGTGCCGTATGACTTTTAGAAATGCGTGCATGGATTTGAAACGGAAGAGTACCATGGTGCACCACTCTCCAGCGATGGGAAGTCGAAGACGGGCAACGGTAATCCCGTTTTACCGTAAAAATCCACGTGTCGAAAAAACGAAGGGTAAAAAACTTACGAGACCCGATTGAGTTTCGGATTGTCCTTTTTGGCATTAATATATCCGTTGACGGCTGAAAGTTGTCAAAGCGGTAGAACTCATCGAGGCCTTCGTTTTGACAGGTTATGGCTCCTGTAACTCTAAACGAGCCTGAAGTTATGGCCGTCCGAATAATCGATATCTACAGGGTGCAACATCCACGGTGCAAGGTGCAACATCCATCCGAAATGGCGAAACGGTGCCGTACGACCTTTAGAAATGCATGCATGGATTTGAAATGGAACAGTACCATGGTGCACCACTCTCCAGCGATGGTAAATCGAAGACCAGCCACCGTAATCTTGTTTTACCGTAAAAATCCACGTGTCGAAAAAACGAAGGGTAAAAAACTTACGAGACCCGATTGAGATTCATGTTGTCCTTTTTGGGCATTAATCTATCCGTTGACGGTTGAAAGCTGTCAAAGCCGTAGAACTCATCGAGGCCTTCGTTTTGACAGGTTATGGCTCCCGTAACTCTAAACGAGCCAGAAGTTATGGCCGTCCGAATAATCGATATCTACAGGGTGCAACATCCACGGTGCAAGGTGCAACATCCGTCCAAAATGGCGAAACAGCGTCGTACGACTTTTAGAAATGCGTGCATGGGTTTGAAATGGAACAGCACCTTGGTGCACCACTCTTCAGCGACGGGATGTCGAAGACGGGCCACGGTAATCCCGTTTTACCGTAAAAATCCACATGTCGAAAAAACAAAGGGTAAAAAACTTACGAGACCCGATTGAGATTCGGGTTGTCCTTTTTGGGCATTAATCTATCCGTTGACGGCTGAAAGCCATCGTAGCCGTAGAACTCATCGAGTCCTTCGTTTTGACTGGTTATGGCTCCCGTAAATCCAAAAGAGCCAGAAGTTATGGCCGAAACATCCGTCCGAATAATCGATACCTACAGGGTGCAACATCCACGGTGCAAGGTGCAACATCCGTCCGAAATGGCGAAACAGTGCCGTACGACTTTTAGAAACGCATGCATGGATTTGAAACGGAACAGTCCCATGGTGCACCACTCTTCAGCGATGGGAAGTCGAAGACGGGCCACGGTAATCCCGTTTTACCGTAAAAATCCACGTGTCGAAAAAACGAAGGGTTAAAAACTTACGAGACCCGATTGAGATTCGGGTTGTCCTTTTTGGGCATTAATCTATCCGTTGACGGCTGAAAGCAGTCAAAGCCGTAGAACTCATCGAGGCCTTCGTTTTGACAGGTTATGGCTCCCGTAACTCTAAACGAGCTAGAAGTTATGGTCGTCCGAATAATCGATGTCTACAGGGTGCAACATCCACGGTGCAAGGTGCAACATCTGTCCGAAATGGCGAAACAGTGCCGTACGACCTTTAGAAATGCGTGCATGGATTTGAAACGGAACAGTACCATGGTGCACCACTCTCCAGCGATGGTAAATCAAAGACCAGCCACCGTAATCCCGTTTTACCGTAAAAATCCACATATCGAAAAAACGAAGGGTAAAAAACTTACGAGACCGATTAAGATTCGGGTTGTCCTTTTTGGGCATTAATCTATCCGTTGATGGATGAAACCTGTCAAAGCCGTAGAACACATCGAGGCCTTCGTTTTGACAAGTTATGGCTCCCGTTACTCTAAACGAGCCAGAAGTTATGGCCGTCCGAATAATCGATATCTACAGGGTGCAACATCCACGGTGCAAGGTGCAACATCCATCCGAAATGGTGGAAAAGTGCCATATGACTTTTAGAAATGCGTGCATGGATTTGAAACGGAAGAGTACCATGGTGCACCACTCTCCAGCGATGGGAAGTCGAAGACGGGCAACGGTAATCCCGTTTTACCGTAAAAATCCACGTGTCGAAAAAACGAAGGCTAAAAAACTTACGAGACCCGATTGAGATTCGGGTTGTCCTTTTTGGGCATTAATCTATCCGTTGACGGCTGAAAGCTGTCAAAGCCATAGAACTCATCGAGGGCTTCGTATTGACAGGTTATGGCTTTTGTAACTCTAAATGAGCCAGAAGTTATGGCCGTCCGAATAATCGATATCTACCGGGTGCAACATCCACGGTGCAAGGTGCAACATCCGTCCGAAATGGCGAAACGGTGCCGTAAGACCTTTAGAAATGCGTGTGTGGATTTGAAACGGAACAGTACCATGGTGCACCACTCTCCAGCGATGGTAAATCGAAGACCAGCCACCGTAATCCGGTTTTACCGTAAAAATCCACATTTCGAAAAAATGAAGGGTAAAAAACTTATGAGACCCGATTCAGATTCGGGTTGTCCTTTTTGGGCATTAATCTATCCGTTGACGGATGAAAGCTGTCAAAGCCGTAGAACTCATCGAGGCCTTCGTTTTGACAAGTTATGGCTCCCGTAACTCTAAACGAGCCAGAAGTTATGGCCGTCCGAATAATCGATATCTACAGGGTGCAACATCCACGGTGCAAGGTGCAACATCCGTCCGAAATGGCGAAACAGTGTCGTATGACTTTTAGAAATGCGTGCATGGATTTGAAACGGAAGAGTATCATGGTGCACCACTCTCCAGCGATGGGAAGTCGAAGACGGGCAACGGTAATCCCGTTTTACCGTAAAAATCCACGTGTCGAAAAAACGAAGGGTAATAAACTTACGAGACCCGACTGAGATTCGGGTTGTCCTTTTTGGGAATTAATCTCTCCGTTGACGGCTAAAAGCTATCAAAGACATAGAACTCATCGAGGGCTTCGTTTTGACAGGTTATGGCTTTTGTAACTCTAAACGAGCCAGAAGTTATGGCCGTCCGAATAATCGATATCTACAGGGTGCAACATCCACGGTGCAAGGTGCAACATCCATCCGAAATGGCGAAACGGTGCCGTACGACCTTAACAAATGCGTGCATGGATTTGAAATGGAACAGTACCATGGTGCACCACTCTCCAGCGATGGTAAATCGAAGACCAGCCACCGTAATCCCGTTTTACCGTAAAAATCCACGTGTTGAAAAAACGAAGGGTAAAAAACTTACGAGACCCGATTGAGATTCGGGTTGTCCTTTTTGGGCATTAATCTATACGTTGAAGGCTGAAAGCCGTCAAAGCCGTAGAAATCGTCGAGGCCTTCGTTTTGACAGGGTATGGCTCCCGTAACTCTAAACGAGCCAGAAGTTATGGCCGTCCGAATAATCGATATCTACAGGGTGCAACATCCACGGTGCAAGGTGCAACATCCGTCCCAAATAGCGAAACAGTGTCGT
The DNA here is from genome assembly GCA_030765085.1 of Allium cepa. Classification (NCBI taxonomy): domain Eukaryota; kingdom Viridiplantae; phylum Streptophyta; class Magnoliopsida; order Asparagales; family Amaryllidaceae; genus Allium; species Allium cepa. Next base: position 27,748,181 of record CM060934.1, on the reverse strand, counting down.
ACGACTTTTAGAAATGCGTGCATGGATTTGAAACGGAAGAGTACCATGGTGCACCACTCTCCAGCGATGGGACGTCGCAGACAGGCCACGGTAATCCTGTTTTACCGTAAAAATCCACTTGTCGAAAGAACGAAGGGTAAAAAACTTACGAGACCCGATTGAGATTCGGGTTGTCCTTTTTGGGCATTAATCTATCCGTTGACGGCTCAAAGCTGTCAAATCCGTAGAACTCATTGAGGCCTTCATTTTGATAGGTTATGGCTCCCGTAACTCTAAACGAGCCAGAAGTTATGGCCGTCCGAATAATCGATATCTACAAGGTGCAACATCCACGGTGCAAGGCGCAACATCCGTCTGAAATGGCGAAACAGTGCCGTATGACTTTTAGAAATGCGTGCATGGATTTGAAACGGAACAGTACCATGGTGCACCACTCTCCAGCGACGGGACGTCGAAGACGGGCCACGGTAATCCCGTTTTACCGTAAAAATCCACGTGTCGAAAAAACGAAGTGTAAAAAACTTACGAGACCTGATTGATATTCGGGTTGTCCTTTTTGGGCATTAATCTATCAGTTGACGGCTCAAAGCTGTCAAAGCCGTAGAACTCATCGAGGCCTTCATGTTGACAGGTTATGGCTCCAACAACTCTAAACGAGCCAGAAGTTATGGCCGTCCGAATAATCGATATCTACAGGGTGCAACATCCACGGTGCAAGGTGCAACATCCGTCCGAAATGGCGAAACAGTGCCGTAGGACTTTTAGAAATGCGTGCCCTTATGAATTCCGTGCTCTTGGCACCGGTCGGCAAATTCCTCGCTGTCAAATTGAAGCCCGTTGCCTGATAAGATTCTGAGTGGAACCCCGTACATGCATAGAACGTTTTTGATCAAGAAGTTGATAACTTTAGTTGATGATATTTTATTCAGGGGTTCCGCTTCCACCCATTAGGTGAAATAGTCAACTGCCACTATAGCATGCCTGGCCCCGCCTCGGCCCATCGGCAGTTCGCCAATTAAGTCAATTCCCCATATTACGAAGGGCCAAGGGCTGGTCATCTGAGTAATTTCATTTGTCGGTAGTCGAGAAATTTTGGCAAATTTCTGACATCTGTCACATTTTTTGACGAAGTCTAAGACGTCTTTGTTCAAGGTGGGCCAGAAATATCCATATCGGAGTATCTTCTTTTCCAGACTCTGCCCTCCAGTGTGATCTCCGCAGCTTCCCTGGTGGATGTTGGATAAGATTTTTTTGGCTTCCCTTCCAGCGACACATCGTAATAAGGGGTTATAGAAGCCGCGCCGGTAGAAGATTCCTTCTTGCAGTGTGTAGCGGGAAGCTTTCCTTAGCATTTTCTTAATTTCATTTCGCCCGTCGGGTAGGGTGCCGTTTTGTAAGTATTCTCGGATAGGGGTCATCCATGTTTCTTCTTCGATTGCAGCTATCAGATTTACTAGCTCGAAACTCGGGGTTAGTAGCCTTGAGACAGTTATCGCTCCAGAAGTGGTATCATCTCCCATGCTAGCTTGCTTTGCCAGCTCGTCGGCCTCTTGATTTTCTTCTCGAGAAATGTGTTCGATCGAGCAGTGATCCAATTGATTGAGCAGCCGCTTGGTCTTTTTCAGATATGCCGTGAGCCGCTCTCCTCGAGTCTTGAACTCCCATAGTATTTGATTTACGATGAGTTGCGAATCACTGTGAAGACATAAGGAACTGACTCCGATCTCCCGGGCAAGCTCTAATCCGGCTATTACTGCTTCATATTCGGCATCATTGTTGGTGGCAGCGAATTCCAGCCTTAGTGCATGACGTAGCTTTCTTCCCTTGGGAGTGATGATCGCAACGCCTTCCCCCGAGCCTTGTTCGTTCGATGCTCCATCCACAAAGAGACTCCACTTGATGTCCTCTGTTATTTCAGACTGCTCCCTGCCTTCGTTGATAGTGAACTCGGCGATGAAATCGGCTATGGCTTGTCCCTTGATGGCAGTGCGAGGATGGTAGGTGATATCATATTGGCTTAGCTCGATGCACCACTTGAGCAGTCGCCCAAAGGTGTCGGGACGATGGAGCACTTGCCTCAATGGTTGGTCGGTTAGGACTCTGATGGGATGAGATTGGAAATAGTGTAGTAGCTTCCTTGATGTGATTAGTAAACAGTACGCCAGTTTCTCGAGTTTGGGATACCGGGCTTCTGCTCCCGTGAACCTTTTGCTTATGAAGTACACTGGCCGTTGTGTGTGGTTTTCTTCTCTTACCAAAGCGGCGCTTAGAGCATGGGATGACACAGCAAGATATATGTATAGTTCCTCGCCTTCATTTGGAGTTGAAAGTACCGGTGGTCTCTGGAGGTGTCTGATTAAGTTAAGGAAGGCTGTCGAGCATTCGTCAGTCCATTCGAACTTTCCTCTGTCTTTCTTTAGAGCTTCGAAGAAAGGGATGCATTTGTCGGTTGCTTTAGAGATGAACCTACTCAGGGCGGCCACTTTCCCGTTTAGGCTTTGCATCTCACTTCGAGTAGATGGTGTCTTGATATCTTGTAAAGCTCGGACTTGTTCGGGGTTTGCTTCAATCCCCCTGGCATGAACGATGAATCCCAAGAACTTTCCCGATGATACTATGAAGGAGCACTTTAGAGCGTTCAGCTTCATTCCATATTGGCGAAGTACTTGAAACATCTCGTCCAGGTGGTTTATATGGTCGTTGGCTTTCCTCGATTTTACCAGCATGTCATCCACATAAACTTCCATGGTTCGTCCTATCAGTTCTGCAAACATCTTGTTGACGAGGCGCTGATAAGTAGCTCCGGCGTTTTTAAGTCCAAATGGCATTACGTTGTAGCAGTACAATCCTCGGTCAGTGATGAAGCTAGTGTGGTCTTGATTGGGGGCGTGCATAGGAATTTGGTTGTATCCTGAGTACGCATCCATAAAAGATAAGAGCTCGTGCTCGGCTGTGCTGTCCACAAGCTGATCGATTCGGGGGAGTGGGAAACAATCCTTCGGGCAAGCGTTGTTTAAGTTGGAGAATTCAATACATGTCCGCCACTTCCCATTAGCCTTCTTTACCAGTACCGGGTTAGCGATCCATTCCGGGTAGATGGCTTCTCGTATGAAGTTATTGGCAAGCAGGTTCTTTACCTCTTCTTTGAGGGCTGCCGATCGTTCTGCCCCCATACTTCTCTTCTTTTGCTTTACCGGTACCTTGGTAGGATCGATGTTTAGTGCGTGGCATGCTATGTCTGGGGAGATTCCAGTCATGTCAGCATGCGTCGACGCAAATACATCTAGGTTGTGGGGGACGAAATCAATAAGTTGGTCTTTCAATTCTGTTTTTAACTGAGACCCGATCGTCAGTAGTCTGCTCGAGTCACATTTGTCTATAGATACAAACTCCATAGCCTCTGCGGGCTCGGCGGTGGCCTCCTCCTCTCTGTCCCTAGGGTCTAATTCATTGAAAGGATCACTGGTGTACCGAAGAGGAGGGGCTTTCGTTAGTTGCTATGCTTCCCTGCTTTTCATGCAGAGACTAGTCTCTACATGTTTCCCTTTATCTCTCCTGCGATTATTGCGAAGTTCGGTTACATAGCAGTCCCGAGCGGCGTCATGATCCCCTTCTACTTCTCCCACTCCATTATTCGTTGGAAACTTCATCTTCAGGCACCATGGGGCAAGGACAATTTGGAAGTCGGACAAGGCTGGTCTTCCTAAAAAGGCATTGTAGGCCGAGTGGTTGTCTATTAGCACGAATGTTTGTTTCCAAACGACGGAGCGGGGATGACTTCCCAATTCAACAAAGAGATCCAATTGTCCGAGGGGCATCTTTGCTTCTCCAGTGAAACCGTGTAGATGTTTGTTGCAGGGAGACACGTCCTTCATTGACAGCTTCATTTTGTCGAAAGCATGCTTGAACAGAATATTCACTGAGCTTCTAGTGTCTACTAGGATTCGAAAAACTTCAGCTGGGCCGAACCAGGCAGAGATGACCATAGGATCCATATGAGGGTATTGCCTTCCTTCTAGGTCGCGCCCACTGAATGTGATGTCATTATTTTCCTTCCGCTTAGGGTGGCGTTCTTCCATAACAGAATTGACGCAGTCTCCCTCGCTTCTGAGTGAGTTTCCATATCTTTCCATTTCTGCCCAGCTTTTTTCGACGATGTGTGGCCCTCTAGATATTGTATGAACCACTATCTTCTCTTGGCTGGAACCGCTGGTGTTGCGGTTTCCTCCGCCTGTTTCTGGGTGGAGCTGCCCTGGGTTTTCCTTGGCGGGAGCTGGAGTCCTGTCCTGGCCCTTTACATAGCGTTCCAGCCTCTTTCTCCTGATGTGTTCTTCAATTAGGTCTCGGAGATGGCGGCATTCATTGGTATCGTGCCCATGAGACTCGTGGAAACGGCAGAATTTTCCGGACTGGATTGCGCGATCTGACTTTTTCTTGTACGGGAGGCGCTTGTATGTAAGCTCGTCCAGGGTGGCCAGGAAGATGTTATCGACTGTTTCATTCAAGGGAGTGTAAGCGTCAAATCTCGGTCCTTGTCGGTACAAGCGCTTTTCTCCCTTCTTGCCCCCTGCATTGTCTCTGGAGTCGTTTCTCCGAATGTCCTTCGCTGCGGCGGGGGCGTTTCCATGAGCCGTCTTAGCCTGTGGTCCTGTCTGCCTTTCAGTGGCAGCCTCTTCCAGTCTCATGTACTTTCCAGCTTCATGGAAGAAATCGCGCAAGGTAGCTGGTTTTTCTTTAGTTAGTCTTCTATCAAACTTGGTATCCGGATGCACACCACTGCAAAGGGCCATCAGGACAAGTTTCTCATCGGCATCTTGAACTGCTGCCGCTGCGGCATTGAACCGGGTTAGGTATTGCTGCAGTGTCCCTCCGGGTTTCTGTTTGACAGTAGATTGGGAGTAAGCATCCTTGGGTTGTTCCACATGAATGTGGGACTGGCTGATAAACTTCTCCTTCAACATTTCCCATGAACTGATGGATCCTTGGGGTAGATGGCAGAACCAGGAGGTAGCTAGATATGCTAAAAATAGCGGAAAACATTTGCATAATACTCCTTCTGTTGCCCCGCTCATGAGCATATGTTGTGTGTATCTTTGCAGGTGTACAACGGGGTCAGAGGTTCCCTTGTATGGTTCCATTGTCGGCATTTTCCACTCCCAGGGGGTGATGGCAATTTCAATATTACGGGTGAATGGGCTAGTTACCCTAGCACATATCCCACGATCTCTTTGGTCCCATTGGACGCATTCTCTGAACAATCGTGCCATCCTCTCATCAGAATATGGGGTAGATAAGAAAGAGCTTGGTTCTTCCCTGCGGGATCGATTCTGTCTAGATTGCCTGTAGGGGTGGTATAGTCTATTACTCCTAACGTTTCCCAGCGGCTGTCTTTGGCTGTCCGGATGCATGCTAGGTTCAGCTATAGTTGGCCCTTGCCTTGATCTTCCCCTGTGGGGTTCTGTTTCAAGCATTTCCTCGGGGTCAACTTCGGGCTGGATTCTAGCTCGGCTCCGTTCATTGGTGTTTCTCTGGCTAGGCAGCATGACCGGCTCAGCTACATCCGATCCTTGCCTGGTACCTCCCCTGCCTGGTTCGGTTCCAAACGTTTCCTCGGGTCGGAGTTCGGGCTGAGTTCGGGCTCGGCTCCTACCATTGTTGTTTCTGTTGATAGTTTCTTCGAAGAAGGAAGACCTTTGTCGCCCCCCACATCCTCTAGATCTGGATTCACCCCATGATTCAGTGTCGCGGTTGGATTCTTCAGCATTCCTTAAGCGTGACATGAGTTGGTCCACCAAAGCTTCTTGTTGGGATGTGAAGCGGTTAGTTACTTCAGCCACAACTCTGTCTAGATCTGCCCTAGTAATTGCTGCCGGTTGTTCCGTGGCAGGGGCTGTCGGGTTTGTCTGATCCTCGTTCGGCACTGCTGTTGGAATGGGATGATTCTCTTGATCTGTGATTATTGGATCCGGAATGCTGCTGGTTGCGATGTTCTTTCCCTTTCTCTGCCTGGAAGTCATGTTTTCTAGGCACCAAGCGATGCTGTTAGGAAGAAGGCTGACTGGGGGAAGCTTGAAGCTTCGGGTTCGTAGATCTCAGTGAAAGCACCAAAAATGTTTGCACAAAAAATGGACAAACACCTCAAAGTCGTATGATTTAGTTGATTTTATGTTGTTCTTAGTAATTTGGGTGAGTTATGCAAATAAGTAAAAAACAGGGGCTAAATTGTAAAAGGACACACAGATTTATAGTGGTTCGGCCAGAACGTGCCTACGTCCACTTTATACTTCATTCTCCCTTTTCTTTCAGATTACAAGTACAAAGCTTTGTATACAAGTATGTGAAAGTTGTTTGAAAGTTCCTTCTGTGCTTGAGCTCTCAAACTTGTCCGCCATTGTTGTACCCCTGCCCCACTATTTATAGAGTGAGGCTGGGAGCAGAGGTCCTGGAAGTATATAGCTGCTGGTTTGCCTGGGCTGGAGCGATCTGGCCTGGCAATTTGGTTCGGTCGTGTCTTCTTGGCCTTGATTCGACAGTGGTTAAGATAGTTCGATTGGTGGTAGGAGATGGTTGGACCGGTGGTTGATTTGGTAGTGTATGGAATGAAGGTTGATTCGGTGGACAGGAGGTTTATTCGGCAGGCGTGGTTCGGTGGTAGGTGGACAGGAGGTTTATTCGGCAGGCATGGTTCGGTGGTAGCTCGGTGGAGTTTGGTTCGGCACGAAGGTCCGGTAGGTGTCGGGAAGTGTGTTGGTTCGGCAGGGATTGGATTCGGCGGGTAGATGGTGAGTGAGCTTGGACCGGTAGTTGATGGAGAGGGAGTTTGGACCGGTAGTTGATGGAGTGGTGAGAGTTGGTTCGATCAATGGTAGTTGGAGAAGCCTTAGACCGGTAGTGAGAATTCGCCCAACACCATTGACGGCTGAAAGCTGTCATAGCCGTAGAACTCACTGAGGCCTTCGTTTTGACTGGTTATGGATCCCGTAACTCTAAACGAGCCAGAAGTTATGGCCGTCCGAATAATCGATATCTACAGGGTGCAACATCCACGGTGCAAGGTGCAACATCCGTCCAAAATGGCGAAACAGTGTCGTACGACCTTTTGAAATGCGTGCATGGATTTGAGACGGAACGGTACCATGGTCCAACACTCTGCAGCGATGGTAAATCGAAGACCAGCAACGGTAATCTCGTTTTACCGTAAAAATCCACGTGTCGAAAAAACGAAGTAAAAAACTTCCTAGACCCGATTGAGACTCGGATAGTCTTTTTTGGGCATTAAACAATCCATTGACGGTTGAAAGCTGTCATAGCCATAGAACTCACTGAGGCCTTCCTTTTGAGTGGTTATGGCTACCGCAACTCTAAACGATCCAGAAGTTATGGCCGTCCGAATAATCGATATCTACAAGGTGCAACATCCACGGTGCAAGGTGCAACATCCTTCCGAAAAGGCGAACAGTGTCGTACGACTTTTTGAAATGCGTGCATGGATTTGAATCGGAACGGTACCATGGTGCCCCACTCACCAGCGATGGTAAATCGAAGTCCATCCACGGTAATCCCGTTTTACCGTAAAAATCCACGTGTCGAAAAAAAGAAGGGTAAAGAACATCCTAGACCCGATTGAGACTCGGATCGTCTTTTTTGGGAATTAAACAATCCATTGGCGGCTGAAAGCTGTCATAGCCGTAGAACTCCCTGAGGCCTTCGTTTTGACTGGTTAAGGCTCCCGTAACTCTAAACGAGTCAGAAGTTATGGCCGTCCGAATAATCGATATCTACAGGGTGCAACATCCGCGGTGCAAGGTGCAACATCCGCGGTGCAAGGTGCAACATCCATCCGAAATGGCGAAACAGTGTCGTACGACTCTTTGAAATGCGTGCATGGATTTGAAATGGAACGGTACCATGGTGCACCACTCTCCAGCGATGGTAAATCGAAGACCAGCCGCAGTAATCCGTTTTACCGTAAAAATCCACGTGTCGAAAAAACTAAGGGTAATAAACTTCCTAGACCCGATTGAGACTCAAATAGTCTTTTTTGGGCATTAAACAATCCATTGACGGCTGAAAGCGGTCATAACTGTAGAACTCACCGAGGCCTTCGTTTTGACTGGTTATGGCTCCCGTAACTCTAAACGAGCCAGAAGTTATGGCCGTCCGAATAATCGATATCTACAGGGTGCAACATCCGTCCGAAATGGCGAAACAGTGTCGTTTGAATTTATGAAATGCGTGCATGGATTTGAAACGGAACGGTACCATGGTGCACCACTCTCCAGCAATGGTAAATCGAAGACCAGCCGCAGTAATCCCGTTTTACCGTAAAAATCCACGTGTCGAAAAAACTCAGCGTAATAAACTTCCTAGACCCGATTGAGACTCGGATCGTCTTTTTTGGGCATTAAACAATCCACTGACGGCTGAAAGCTGTCATAGCCGTAGAACTCACTGAGGCCTTCGTTTTGACTGGTTATTTCTCCTGTAACTCTAAATGAGCCAGAAGTTATGGCCGTCCGAATAATCAATATCTACAGGGTGCAACATCCACGGTGCAAGGTGCAACATCCGTCCGAAATGGAGAAACAGTGTCGTACGACTTTTTGAAATGCGTGCATGAATTTGAAATGGAACGGTACCATGGTCCACCACTCTCCAGTGATGGTAAATCGAAGACCAGCCACGGTAATCCCGTTTTACCGTAAATTTCCACGTGTCAAAAAACGAAGGGTAAAAAACTTCCTAGACCCGATTGAGATTCGGATCGTCTTTTTTGGGCATTAAACAATCCATTGACGGCTGAAAGCGATCATAACCCTAGAACTCACCGAGGCCTTCGTTTTGACTGGTTATGGCTCCCGTAACTCTAAACGAGCCAGAAGTTATGGCCGTCCGAATAATCGATATCTACAGGGTGCAACATCCGTCCAAAATGGCGAAATAGTGTCGTATGAATTTATGAAATGCGTGCATGGATTTGAAACGGAACGGTACCATGGTGCACCACTCTCCAGCGATGGTAAATCGAAGACCAGCCGCGGTAATCCCGTTTTACCGTAAAAATCCACGTGTCGAAAAAACTAAGCGTAATAAACTTCCTAGACCCGATTGAGATTCGGATCGTCTTTTTTGGGCATTAAACAATCCATTGACGGCTGAAAGCTGTTATAGCCGTAGAACTCACTGAGGCCTTCGTTTTGACTGGTTATGGCTCCTGTAACTCTAAACGAGCCATAAGTTTTGGCCGTCCGAATAATCATTATCAACAAGGTGCAACATCCACGTGCAAGGTGCAACATCCGTCCGAAATGGCGAAACAGTGTCGTAAGACTTTTTGAAATGCATGCATGTATTTGAAACGGAACGGTACCATGGTCCACCACTCTCCAGCGATGGTAAATCGAAGACCAGCCACGGTAATCCCGTTTTACCGTAAAAATCCACGTGTCGAAAAACGAATGGTAAAAAACTTCCTAGACCCGATTGAGACTCTGATAGTCTTTTTTGGGCATTAAACAATCCATTGACGACTGAAAGCTGTCATAGCCGTAGAACTCACTGAGGCCTTCGTTTTGACTGTTTATGGCTCCCGTAACTCTAAACGAGCCAGAAGTTATGGCCGTCCGAATAATCGATATCTACAAGGTGCAACATCCACGGTGCAAGGTGCAACATCCGTCCGAAATGGCGAACAGTGTCGTATGACTTTTTGAAATGCATGCATGGATTTGAAACGGAACGCTACCATGGTGCCCCACTCTCCAGCGATGGTAAATCGAAGACCATCCACGTTAATCCCGTTTTACCGTAAAAATCCTCGTGTCGAAAAAACGAAGGGTAAAAAACTTTCTAGACCCGATTGAGACTCGGATCGTCTTTTTTAGGAATTAAGCAATCCATTGACAGTTGAAAGCTGTCATGGCCGTAGAACTCCCTGAGGCCTTCGTTTTGACTGGTTATGGCTCCCGTAACTCTAAACGAGCCAGAAGTCATGGCCGTCTGAATAATCGATATCTATAGGGTGCAACATCCGTCCGAAATGGCGAAACAGTGTCGTACGATTTATCGAAATGCGTGCATGGATTTGAAATCGAACGGTATCATGGTGCACCACTCTCCAGCGATGGTAAATCGAAGACCAGCCACGGTAATCCCGTTTTACCGTAAAAATCCACGTGTCGAAAAAACGAAGGGTAAAAAACTTCCTAGACCCGATTGAGACTCGGATCGTCTTTTTTGGGCATTAAACAATCCATTGACGGCTGAAAGCGGTCATAGCCGTAGAACTCACTAAGGCCTTCGTTTTGACTGGTTATGGCTCCCGTAACTCTAAACGAGCCAGAAGTTACGGCCGTCCGAATAATCGATATCTATAGGGTGCAACATCCACGGTGCAAGGTGCAACATCCGTCCGAAATGGCGAAACAGTGTCGTACGACTTTTTGAAATGCGTGCATGGATTTGAAATGGAATGGTACCATGGTGCACCACTCTCCAGCGATGGTAAATCGAAGACTAGCCACGGTAATCCCGTTTTACCGTAAAAATCCACGTGTCGAAAAAACGAAGGGTAAAAAACTTCCTAGACCCGATTGAGACTCAGATCGTCTTTTCTGGGCATTAAACAATCCATTGATGGCTGAAAGCGGTCATAGCCGTAGAACTCACTGAGGCCTTCGTTTTGACTAGTTATGGCTCCCGTAACTCTAAACGAGCCAGAAGTTATGGCCGTCCGAATAATCGATATCTACAGGGTGCAACATCCGCGGTGCAAGGTGCAACATCCGTCCGAAATGGTGAAACTGTGTCGTACGACTTTTTGAAATGCGGCATGGATTTGAAATGGAACGGTACCATGGTCCACCACTCTCCAGCGATAGTAAAATGAAGACCAGCCACGGTAATCCCGTTTTACCGTAAGAATCCACGTGTCGAAAAACGAAGGGTAAAAAACTTCCTAGACACGATTGAGACTCGGATAGTCTTTTTTGGGCATTAAACAATCCATTGACGACTGAAAGCTGTCATAGACGTAGAACTCACTAAGGCCTTCGTTTTGACTGTTTATGGCTCCCGTAACTCTAAACGAGCCAGAAGTTATGGCCGTCCGAATAATCGATATCTACAAGGTGCAACATCCACGGTGCAAGGTGCAACATCCGTCCGAAATGGCGAACAGTGTCGTATGACTTTTTGAAATGCATGCATGGATTTGAAACGGGACGGCACCATGGTGCCCCACTCTCCAGCGATGGTAAATCGAAGACCATCCACGATAATCCCGTTTTACCGTAAAAATCCTCGTGTCGAAAAAACGAAGGGTAAAAAACTTCCTAGACCCGAATGAGACTCGGATCATCTTTTTTGGGAATTAGACAATCCATTGGCGGCTGAAAGCAGTCATAGCCGTAGAACTCCTTGAGGCCTTCGTTTTGACAGGTTATGACTCCCGTAACTCTTAACGAGCCAGAAGTTATGGCCGTCCGAATAATCGATATCTATAGGGTGCAACATCCGCGGTGCAAGGTGCAACATCCGTCCGAAATGGCGAAACAGTGTCGTACGACTTTTTGAAATGCGTGCATGGATTTGAAATGGAACGGTACCATGGTGCACCACTCTCCAGCGATGGTAAATCGAAGACCATCCACAGTAATCCCGTTTTACCGTAAAAATCCACGTGTCGAAAAAACAAAGGGTAAAAAACTTCCTAGACCCGATTGAGTCTCGGATCATCTTTTTTAGGCATTAAACAATCCATTGACGGCTGAAAGCTGTCATAGCCGTAGAACTCACTGAGGCCTTCGTTTTGACTAGTTATGGCTCCCGTAACTCTAAACGAGCCAGAAGTTATGGTCGTCCGAATAATCGATATCTACAGGGTGCAACATCCACGGTGCAAGGTGGAACATCCGTCCGAAATGGCGAACAGTGTCGTACGACCTTTTGAAATGCGTGCATGGATTTGAAACGGAATGGTACCATGGTGCACCACTCTCCAGCGATGGTAAATCGAAGACCAGCCGCGGTAATCCCGTTTTACCGTAAAAATCCACGTGTTGAAAAAACTAAGGGTAATAAACTTCCTAGACCCGATTGAGACTCGGATCGTCTTTTTTGGGCATTAAACAATCCATTGAAGGCTGAAAGCAGTCATAGCCGGAGAACTCACTGAGGCCTTCGTTTTGACTGGTTATGGCTCCCGTAACTCTAAATGAGCCAGAAGTTATGGCCGTCCGAATAATCGATATCTACAGGGTGCAACATCCACGTTGCAAGGTGCAACATCCTTCCGAAATGGAGAAACAGTGTCATACGACTTTTTGAAATGCGTGCATGGATTTGAAACGGAACGTTACCATGGTCCACCACTCTTCAGCGATGGTAAATCGAAGACCAGCCACGGTAATCCCGTTTTACGGTAAAAATCCAGGTGTCGAAAAAAGGAAGGGTAAAAAACTTCCTAGACACGAATGAGACTCGGATCACCTTTTTTGGGCATTAAACAATCCACTGACGGCTGAAAGCTGTCATAGCCGTAGAACTCACCGAGGCCTTCATTTTGACTGGTTATGGATCCCGTAACTCTAAATGAGCCAGAAGTTACGGCCGTCCGAATAATCGATATCTACAGGGTGCAATATCCACGGTGCAAGGTGCAACATCCGTCCGAAATTGCGAAACAGTGTCGTACGACTTTTTGAAATGCGCGCATGGATTTGAAACGGAACGGTACCATGGTCCACCACCCTCCAGCGATGGTAAATCGAAGAACAGCCACGGTAATCCCGTTTTACCGTAAAAATCCACGTGTCGAAAAAACGAAGGGTAAAAAATTTCCTAGACCCGATTGTGACTCGGATAGTCTTTTTTGGGCATTGAACAATCCATTAACAGCTGAAAGCTGTCATAGCCGTAGAACTCACTGAGGCCTTCGTTTTGACTGGTTATGGCTCCCGTAACTCTAAACGAGCCAGAAGTTATGGCCGTCCGAATAATCGATATCTACAGGGTGCAACATCCGCGGTGCAAGGTACAACATCCGTCCGAAATGGCGAAATAGTGTCGTACGACTTTACGAAATGCGTGCATGGATTTGAAACGGAACGTTACCATGGTGCACCACTCTCCAGCGATGGTAAATCGAAGAACAGCCGCAGTAATCCCGTTTTACCGTAAAAATCCACGTGTCGAAAAAACGAAGGGTAAAAAACTTCCTAGACCTGATTGAGACTCGGATAGTCTTTTTTGGGCATTCAACAATACAATGACAGCTGAAAGCGGTCAAAGCCGTAGAACTCACTGAGGCCTTCGTTTTGACTGCTTATGGCTCCCGTCACTCTAAACGAGCCAGAAGTTACGACCGTCCGAATAATCGATATCTACAAGGTGCACCATCCACGGTGCAAGGTGCAACATCCGTTCGAAATGGCGAACAGTGTCGTACGACTTTTTGAAATGCGTGCATGGATTTGAAAACGGAACGGTACCATGGTGCACCACTCTCTAGCGATGGTAAATCGAAGACCAGCCACGGTAATCCCGTTTTACCGTAAAAATCCACGTGTCGAAAAAACTAAGGGTAATAAACTTCCTAGACCCGATAGACCCGATTGAGACTCGGATCGTCTTTTTTGGGCATTAAACAATACATTGACGGCTGAAAGCAATCATAGCTGTAGAACTCACTGAGGCCTTCGTTTTGACTTGTTATGGCTCCCGTAACTCTAAACGAGCCAGAAGTTATGGCCGTTCGAATAATCGATATCTACAGGGTGCAACATCCACGGTGCAAGATTGAAATGCGTGCATGGATTTGAAACGGAACAGTACCATGGTCCACCACTCTCTAGCGATGGTAGATCGAAGACCAGCCACGGTAATCCTGTTTTACCGTAAAAAGCCAGGTGTCGAAAAAACGAAGGGTAAAAAACTTCCTAGTGCAGATTGAGACTCGGATAGTCTTTTTTGGGCATTAAACAATCCATTGACGGCAGAAAGCCGTCATAGCCGTAGAACTCACTGAGGCCTTCGTTTTGACTGGTTATGGCTCCCGTAACTCTAAACGAGCCAGAAGTTATGGCCGTCCGAATAATCGATATCTACAAGGTGCAACATCCACAGTGCAAGGTGCAACATCCGTCCAAAATGGCGAACAGTGTCGTACGACCTTTTGAAATGCGTGCATGGATTTGAAACGGAACTGTACCATGGTGCACCACACTCCAGCGATGGTAAATCGAAGACCATCCACGGTACTCCCGTTTTACCGTAAAAATCCATGTGTCGGAAAAACGAGGGGTAAAAAACTTCCTAGACCCGAATGAGACTCGGATCGTCTTTTTTGGGCATTAAGCAATCCATTGACAAATGAAAGCTGTCATAGCCGTAGAACTCCCTGAGGCCTTCGTTTTGATTGGTTATGGCTCCCGTAACTCTAAACGAGCCAGAAGTTATGGCCGTCTGAATAATCGATATCTACAGGGTGCAACATCCGTCCGAAATGGCGAAACAGTGTCGTATGACTTATCGAAATGCGTGCATGGATTTGAAATTGAACGGTACCATGGTGCACCACTCTCCAGCGATGGTAAATCGAAGACCAGCCACGGTAATCCCGTTTTACCGTAAAAATCCACGTGTCGAAAAAACGAAGGGTAAAAAACTTCCTAGACCCGATTGAGACTCGGATCGTCTTTTTTGGGCATTAAACAATCCATTGACGGCTGAAAGCGGTCATAGCCGTAGAACTCACCGAGGCCTTCTTTTGACTGGTTATGGCTCCCGTAACTCTAAACGAGCTAGAAGTTATGGTCGTCCGAATAATCGATATCTACAGGGTGCAACATTCGCGGTGCAAGGGGCAACATCCGTCCGAAATGGCGAAACAGTGTCGTAGACTTTATGAAATGCGTGCATGGATTTGAAACGGAACAGTACCATGGTGCACCACTCTTCAGCGATGGTAAATCGAAGACCAGCCGCTGTAATCCCGTTTTACCGTAAAAATCCACATGTCGAAAAAACGAAGGGTAAAAAACTTCCTAGACCCGATTGAGACTCGGATAGTCTTTTTTGGGCATTCAACAATCCATTGACGAATGAAAGCTGTCATAGCCGTAGAACTCACTGAGGCCTTCGTTTTGACTGGTTATGGCTCCCGTAACTTTAAACGAGCCAGAAGTTATAGCCGTCCAAAAAATCGATATCTACAGGGTGCAACATCCGCGGTGCAAGGTGCAACATCCGTCCGAAATGGCGAAACAGTGTCGTACGACTTTTTGAAATGCGTGCATGGATTTGAAATGGAACTGTACCATGGTGCACCACTCTCCAGCGATGGAAAATCAAAGTCCATCCACGGTAATCCCGTTTTACCGTAAAAATCCACGTGTCGAAAAAACGAAGGGTAAAAAACTTCCTAGACCCGATTGAGAATCGGATAGTCTTTTTTGGGCATTCAACAATACAATGACGGCTGAAAGCGGTCATAGCCGTAGAACTCACTGAGGCCTTTGTTTTGACTGCTTATGGCTCCCGTAACTCTAAACGAGCCAGAAGTTACGGCCGTCGGAATAATCGATATCTACAGGGTGCAACATCCACGGTGCAAGGTGCAACATCCGTCCGAAATGGCGAACAGTGTCGTACGACTTTTTAAAATGCGTGCATGGATTTGAAACGGAATGGTACCATGGTGCACCACTCTCCAGCGATGGTAAATCGAAGACCAGCCACGGTAATCCCGTTTTACCGCAAAAATCCACGTGTCGAAAAAACTAAGGGTAATAAACTTCCTAGACCCGATTGAGGCTCGGATCGTCTTTTTTGGGGATTGAACAATCCATTGACATCTGAAAGCTGTCATAGCCGTAGAACTCACTGAGGACTTCGTTTTGACATATTATGGCTCCCGTAACTCTAAACGAGCCAGAAGTTATGGCCGTCCGAATAATCGATATCTACAGGGTGCAACATCCACGGTGCAAGGTGCAACATCCGTCCGAAATGGAGAAACAGTGTCGTACGACGTTTTGAAATGCGTGCATGGATTTGAAACGGAACGGTACCATGGTCCACCACTCTCCCGCGATGGTAAATCGAAGACCAGCCATGGTAATCCCGTTTTACCGTAAAAATCCACGTGTCGAAAAAACGAAGGGTAAAAAACTTCCTAGACCCGATTGAGGCTCGGATAGTCTTTTTTGGGCATTAAACAATCCATTGACGGCTGAAAGCGGTCATAGCCGTAGAACTCACTGAGGCCTTCGTTTTGACTGGTTATGGCTCCCGTAACTCTAAACGAGCCAGAAGTTATGGTCATCCGAATAATCGATATCTACAAGGTGCAACATCCACGGTGCAAGGTGCAACATCCGTCCGAAATGGCGAACAGTGTCGTACGACTTTTTGAAATACGCGCATGGATTTGAAACGGAACGATACCATGTTGCACCACCCTCCAGTGATGGTAAATCGAAGACCATCCACGGTAATCACGTTTTACCGTAAATATCCACGTGTCGAAAAAACGAAGGGTAAAAAACTTCCTAGACCCGAATGAGACTCGGATCGTCTTTTTTGGGAATTAAAAAATCCATTCATGGCAGAAAGCCGTCATAGCCGTAGAACTCCCTGAGGCCTTCGTTTTGACTGGTTATGGCTCCCGTAACTCTAAACGAGCCAGAAGTTATGGCCGTCCGAATAATCGATATCTACAGGGTGCAACATCCGCCGTGCAAGGTGCAACATCCGTCCGAAATGGCGAAACAGTGTCGTACGACATTTTGAAATGCGTGCATTAATTTGAAACGGAACGGTACCATGGTGCACCACTCTCCAGCAATGGTAAATCGAAGACCAGCCACGGTAATCCCGTTTTACCATAAAAATCCACGTGTCGAAAAAACGAAGGGTAAAAAACTTCCTAGACCCGATTGAGACTCGGATTGTCTTTTTTGGGCATTAAACAATCCATTGACGGCTGAAAGTGGTCATAGCCGTAGAACTCACTGAGGCCTTCGTTTTGACTGGTTATGGCTCCCGTAACTCTAAACGAGCCAGAAGTTATGGCCGTCCGAATAATCGATATCTACAGGGTGCAACATACGCGGTCCAAGGTGCAACATCCGTACGAAATTGCGAAACAGTGTCGTACGACTTTATAAAATTCATGCATGGATTTGAAACGGAACGGTACCATGGTGCACCACTCTCCAGCAATGGTAAATCGAAGACCAGCCGCAGTAATCCCGTTTTACGACAAAAATCCACGTGTCGAAAAAACGAATGGTAAAAAGCTTCCTAGACCCGATTGAGACTCGGATAGTCTTTTTTGGGTATTAAGCAATACATTGACGGCTGAAAGCAGTCATAGCCGTAGAACTCACTGTGGCCTTTATTTTGACTGGTTATGGCACCCGTTACTCTAAACGAGCTAGAACTTATGGTCGTCCGAATAATCGATATCTACAAGGTGCAACAACCACGGTGCAAGTTGCAACATCCGTCCGAAATGGCGAACAGTGTCGCACTACTGTTTGAAATGCGTGCATGGATTTGAAATGGAACGATACCATGGTGCACCACTCTCCAGCGATGGTAAATCGAAGACCATCCACGGTAATCCCGTTTTACCGTAAAAATCCACGTGTCGAAAAAACGAAGGGTTAAAAACTTCGTTGACCCGATTGAGACTCGGATAGTCTTTTTTGGGCATTCAACAAACCATTGACGGCTGAAAGCTGTCATAGCCATAGAACTCACTAAGGCCTTCGTTTTGACTGGTTATGGCTCCCGTAACTCTAAATGAGCCAGAAGTTATGGCCGTCCGAATAATCGATATCTAAAGGGTGCAACATCCGCGGTGCAAGGTGCAACATCCGTCCGAAATGGCGAAACAGTGTCGTACGACATTTTGAAATGCGTGCATGGATTTGAAATGGAACTGTACCATGGTGCACCTCTCTCCAGCGATGGTAAACCGAAGACCATCCACGGTAATCCCGTTTTACCGTAAAAATCCACGTGTCGAAAAAACGAAGGGTAAAAAACTACCTAGACCCGATTGAGACTCGGATAGTCTTTTTTGGGCATTCAACAATACAATGACGACTGAAAGCGGTCATAGCTGTAGAACTCACTGAGCCCTTCGTTTTGACTGGTTATGGCTCCCGTAACTCTAAACGAGCCAGAAGTTATGGCCGTCCGAATAATCGATATCTACAGGGTGCAACATCCGCGGTGCAAGGTGCAACATCCGTCCGAAATGGCGAAACAGTGTCGTACGACTTTATGAAATGCGTGCATGGATTTGAAACGGAACGGTACCATGGTGCACCACTCTCCAGCGATGGTAAATCGAAGACCAGCCGCAGTAATCCCGTTTTACCGTAAAAATCCACGTGTCGAAAAAACTAAGGGTAATAAACTTCCTAGACCCGATTGAGACTCAAATAGTCTTTTTTGGGCATTAAACAATCCATTGACGGATGAAAGCAGTCATAGCCGTAGAACTCACTGAGGCCTTCGTTTTTACTGGTTATGGCTCCCGTAACTCTAAACGAGCCAGAAGTTATGGCCGTCCGAATAATCGATATCTACAGGGTGCAACATCCACGGTGCAAGGTGCAACATCCGTCCGAAATGGCGAAACTGTGCCGTACGACTTTTTGAAATGCGTGCATGGATTTGAAACGGAACGGTACCATGGTCCACCATTCTCCATTGATGGTAAATCGAAGACCAGCCGCGGTAATCCCGTTTTACCGTAAAAATCCACGTGTCGAAAAAACGAAGGGTAAAAAACTTCCTAGACCCGATTGAGACTCGGATAGTCTTTTTTGGGCATTCAACAATCCATTGACGGCTGAAAGCTGTCATAGCCGTAGAACTCACTAAGGCCTTCGTTTTGACTGGTTATGGCTCCCGTAACTCTAAACGAGCCAGAACTTACGGCCGTCCGAATAATCGATATTTAGAGGGTGCAACATCCACGGTGCAAGTTGCAACATCCGTCCGAAATGGCGAACAGTGTCGTACGACTTTTTGAAATGCGTGCATGGATTTGAAACGGAACGGTTCCATGGTGCACCACTCTCCAGCGATGGTAAATCTAAGACCATCCACGGTAATCCCGTTTTACCGTTAAAATCCACGTGTCGAAAAAATGAAGGGTAAAAAACTACCTAGACCCGATTGAGACTCGGATCGTCTTTTTTGGGAATTGAACAATCCATTCATGGCAGAAAGCCGTCATAGCTGTAGAACTCCCTGAGGCCTTCGGTTTGACTGGTTATGGCTCCCGTAACTCTAAATGAGCCAGAAGTTATGGCCGTCCGAATAATCGATATCTACAGGGTGCAACATCCGCCGTGCAAGGTGCAACATCCGTCCGAAATGGCGAAACAGTGTCGTACGACATTTTGAAATGCGTGCATTGATTTGAAACGGAACGGTACCATGGTGCACCACTCTCCAGCAATGGTAAATCGAAGACCAGCCACGGTAATCCTGTTTTACCATAAAAATCCACGTGTCGAAAAAACGAAGGGTAAAAAACTTCCTAGACCCGATTGAGACTCGGATCGTCTTTTTTGGGCATTAAACAATCCATTGATGGCTGAAAGTGGTCATAGCCGTAGAACTCACTATAGCCTTCGTTTTGACTGGTTATGGCTCCCGTAACTCTAAACGAGCCAGAAGTTATGGCCGTCCGAATAATCGATATCTACAGGGTGCAACATACGCGGTCCAAGGTGCAACATCCGTACGAAATTGCGAAACAGTGTCCTACGACTTTATAAAATGCATGCATGGATTTGAAATGGAACGGTACCATGGTGCACCACACTCCAGCAATGGTAAATCGAAGACCAGCTGCAGTAATCCCGTTTTACGGCAAAAATCCACGTGTCGAAAAAACGAATGGTAAAAAACTTCCTAGACCCGATTGAGACTCGGATAGTCTTTTTTGGGTATTAAGCAATACATTGACAGCTGAAAGCAGTCATAGCCGTAGAACTCACTGAGGCCTTTGTTTTGACTGGTTATGGCTCCCGTAACTCTAAACGAGCTAGAACTTATGGCCGTCCGAATAATCGATATCTACAAGGTGCAACAAACACGGTGCAAGTTGCAACATCCGTCCGAAATGGCGAACAGTGTCGTAGTACTTTTTGAAATGCGTGCATGGATTTGAAATGGAACGATACCATGGTGCACCACTCTCCAGCGATGGTAAATCGAAAACCATCCACGGTAATCCCGTTATACCGTAAAAATCCACGTGTCGAAAAAACGAAGGGTAAAAAACTTCGTTGACCCGATTGAGACTCGGATAGTCTTTTTTGGGCATTCAACAAACCATTGACGGCTGAAAGCTGTCATAGCCGTAGAACTCACTAGGGCCTTCGTTTTGACTAGTTATGGCTCCCGTAACTCTAAACGAGCCAGAAGTTATGGCCGTCCGAATAATCGATATCTAAAGGGTGCAACATCCGTCCGAAATGGCGAAACAGTGTCGTACGACCTTTTGAAATGCGTGCATGAATTTGAAATGGAATTGTACCATGGTGCACCTCTCTCCAGCGATGGTAAATCGAAGACCATCCACGATAATCCCGTTTTACCGTAAAAATCCACGTGTCGAAAAAACGAAGGGTAAAAAACTACCTAGACCCGATTGAGACTCGGATAGTATTTTTTGGGCATTCAACAATACAATGACGGCTGAAAGCGGTCATAGCTGTAGAACTCACTGAGCCCTTCGTTTTGACTGGTTATGGCTCCCGTAACTCTAAACGAGCCAGAAGTTATGGCCGTCCGAATAATCGATATCTACAGGGTGCAACATCTGCGGTGCAAGGTGCAACATCCGTCCGAAATGGCAAAACAGTGTCGTACAACTTTATGAAATGCGTGCATGGATTTGAAACGGAACGGTACCATGGTGCACCACTCTCCAGCGATGGTAAATCGAAGACCAGCCGCAGTAATCCCGTTTTACCGTAAAAATCCACGTGTCGAAAAAACTAAGGGTAATAAACTTCCTAGACCCGATTGAGACTCAAATAGTCTTTTTTGGGCATTAAACAATCCATTGACGGATGAAAGCAGTCATAGACGTAGAACTCACTGAGGCCATCGTTTTTACTGGTTATGGCTCCCGTAACTCTAAACGAGCCAGAAGTTATGGCCGTCCGAATAATCGATATCTACAGGGTGCAACATCCACGGTGCAAGGTGCAACATCCGTCCGAAATGGCGAAACAGTGCCGTACGACTTTTTGAAATGCGTGCATGGATTTTAAACGGAACGGTACCATGGTCCACCATTCTCCATCGATGGTAAATCGAAGACCAGCCGCGGTAATCCCGTTTTACCGTAAAAATCCACGTGTCGAAAAAACGAAGGGTAAAAAACTTCCTAGACCCGATTGAGACTCGGATAGTCTTTTTTGGGCATTCAACAATCCATTGACGGCTGAAAGCTGTCATAGCCGTAGAACTCACTAAGGCCTTCGTTTTGACTGGTTATGGCTCCCGTAACTCTAAACGAGCCAGAACTTACGGCCGTCCGAATAATCGATATTTAGAGGGTGCAACATCCACGGTGCAAGTTGCAACATCCGTCCGAAATGGCGAACAGTGTCGTACGACTTTTTGAAATGCGTGCATGGATTTGAAACGGAACGGTTCCATGGTGCACCACTCTCCAGCGATGGTAAATCTAAGACCATCCACGGTAATCCCGTTTTACCGTTAAAATCCACGTGTCGAAAAAATGAAGGGTAAAAAACTACCTAGACCCGATTGAGACTCGGATCGTCTTTTTTGGGAATTGAACAATCCATTCATGGCAGAAAGCCGTCATAGCTGTAGAACTCCCTGAGGCCTTCGTTTTGACTGGTTATGGCTCCCGTAACTCTAAATGAGCCAGAAGTTATGGCCGTCCGAATAATCAATATCTACAGGGTGCAACATCCGCCGTGCAAGGTGCAACATCCGTCCGAAATGGCGAAACAGTGTCGTACGACATTTTGAAATGCGTGCATTGATTTGAAACGGAACGGTACCATGGTGCACCACTCTCCAGCAATGGTAAATCGAAGACCAGCCACGGTAATCCTGTTTTACCATAAAAATCCACGTGTCGAAAAAACGAAGGGTAAAAAACTTCCTAGACCCGATTGAGACTCGGGTCGTCTTTTTTGGGCATTAAACAATCCATTGATGGCTGAAAGTGGTCATAGACGTAGAACTCACTATAGCCTTCGTTTTGACTGATTATGGCTCCCGTAACTCTAAACGAGCCAGAAGTTATGGCCGTCCGAATAATCGATATCTACAGGGTGCAACATACGCGGTCCAAGGTGCAACATCCGTACGAAATTGCGAAACAGTGTCCTACGACTTTATAAAATGCATGCATGGATTTGAAATGGAACGGTACCATGGTGCACCACACTCCAGCAATGGTAAATCGAAGACCAGCTGCAGTAATCCCGTTTTACGGCAAAAATCCACGTGTCGAAAAAACGAATGGTAAAAAACTTCCTAGACCCGATTGAGACTCGGATAGTCTTTTTTGGGTATTAAGCAATACATTGACAGCTGAAAGCAGTCATAGCCGTAGAACTCACTGAGGCCTTTGTTTTGACTGGTTATGGCTCCCGTAACTCTAAACGAGCTAGAACTTATGGCCGTCCGAATAATCGATATCTACAAGGTGCAACAAACACGGTGCAAGTTGCAACATCCGTCCGAAATGGCGAACAGTGTCGTAGTACTTTTTGAAATGCGTGCATGGATTTGAAATGGAACGATACCATGGTGCACCACTCTCCAGCGATGGTAAATCGAAAACCATCCACGGTAATCCCGTTATACCGTAAAAATCCACGTGTCGAAAAAACGAAGGGTAAAAAACTTCGTTGACCCGATTGAGACTCGGATAGTCTTTTTTGGGCATTCAACAAACCATTGACGGCTGAAAGCTGTCATAGCCGTAGAACTCACTAGGGCCTTCGTTTTGACTGGTTATGGCTCCCGTAACTCTAAACGAGCCAGAAGTTATGGCCGTCCGAATAATCGATATCTAAAGGGTGCAACATCCGTCCGAAATGGCGAAACAGTGTCGTACGACCTTTTGAAATGCGTGCATGAATTTGAAATGGAATTGTACCATGGTGCACCTCTCTCCAGCGATGGTAAATCGAAGACCATCCACGATAATCCCGTTTTACCGTAAAAATCCACGTGTCGAAAAAACGAAGGGTAAAAAACTACCTAGACCCGATTGAGACTCGGATAGTATTTTTTGGGCATTCAACAATACAATGACGGCTGAAAGCGGTCATAGCTGTAGAACTCACTGAGCCCTTCGTTTTGACTGGTTATGGCTCCCGTAACTCTAAACGAGCCAGAAGTTATGGCCGTCCGAATAATCGATATCTACAGGGTGCAACATCTGCGGTGCAAGGTGCAACATCCGTCCGAAATGGCAAAACAGTGTCGTACAACTTTATGAAATGCGTGCATGGATTTGAAACGGAACGGTACCATGGTGCACCACTCTCCAGCGATGGTAAATCGAAGACCAGCCGCAGTAATCCCGTTTTACCGTAAAAATCCACGTGTCGAAAAAACTAAGGGTAATAAACTTCCTAGACCCGATTGAGACTCAAATAGTCTTTTTTGGGCATTAAACAATCCATTGACGGATGAAAGCAGTCATAGCCGTAGAACTCACTGAGGCCTTCGTTTTTACTGGTTATGGGTCCCGTAACTCTAAACGAGCCAGAAGTTATGGCCGTCCGAATAATCGATATCTACAGGGTGCAACATCCACGGTGCAAGGTGCAACATCCGTCCGAAATGGCGAAACAGTGCCGTACGACTTTTTGAAATGCGTGCATGGATTTGAAACGGAACGGTACCATGGTCCACCATTCTCCATCGATGGTAAATCGAAGACCAGCCGCGGTAATCCTGTTTTACCGTAAAAATCCACGTGTCGAAAAAACGAAGGGTAAAAAACTTCCTAGACCCGATTGAGACTCGGATAGTCTTTTTTGGGCATTCAACAATCCATTGACGGCTGAAAGCTGTCATAGCCGTAGAACTCACTAAGGCCTTCGTTTTGACTGGTTATGGCTCCCGTAACTCTAAACGAGCCAGAACTTACGGCCGTCCGAATAATCGATATTTAGAGGGTGCAACATCCACGGTGCAAGTTGCAACATCCGTCCGAAATGGCGAACAGTGTCGTACGACTTTTTGAAATGCGTGCATGGATTTGAAACGGAACGGTTCCATGGTGCACCACTCTCCAGCGATGGTAAATCTAAGACCATCCACGGTAATCCCGTTTTACCGTTAAAATCCACGTGTCGAAAAAATGAAGGGTAAAAAACTACCTAGACCCGATTGAGACTCGGATCGTCTTTTTTGGGAATTGAACAATCCATTCATGGCAGAAAGCCGTCATAGCTGTAGAACTCCCTGAGGCCTTCGTTTTGACTGGTTATGGCTCCCGTAACTCTAAATGAGCCAGAAGTTATGGCCGTCCGAATAATCGATATCTACAGGGTGCAACATCCGCCGTGCAAGGTGCAACATCCGTCCGAAATGGCGAAACAGTGTCGTACGACATTTTGAAATGCGTGCATTGATTTGAAACGGAACGGTACCATGGTGCACCACTCTCCAGCAATGGTAAATCGAAGACCAGCCACGGTAATCCTGTTTTACCATAAAAATCCACGTGTCGAAAAAACGAAGGGTAAAAAACTTCCTAGACCCGATTGAGACTCGGATCGTCTTTTTTGGGCATTAAACAATCCATTGATGGCTGAAAGTGGTCATAGCCGTAGAACTCACTATAGCCTTCGTTTTGACTGGTTATGGCTCCCGTAACTCTAAACGAGCCAGAAGTTATGGCCGTCCGAATAATCGATATCTACAGGGTGCAACATACGCGGTCCAAGGTGCAACATCCGTACGAAATTGCGAAACAGTGTCCTACGACTTTATAAAATGCATGCATGGATTTGAAATGGAACGGTACCATGGTGCACCACACTCCAGCAATGGTAAATCGAAGACCAGCTGCAGTAATCCCGTTTTACGGCAAAAATCCACATGTCGAAAAAACGAATGGTAAAAAACTTCCTAGACCCGATTGAGACTCGGATAGTCTTTTTTGCGTATTAAGCAATACATTGACAGCTGAAAGCAGTCATAGCCGTAGAACTCACTGAGGCCTTTGTTTTGACTGGTTATGGCTCCCGTAACTCTAAACGAGCTAGAACTTATGGCCGTCCGAATAATCGATATCTACAAGGTGCAACAAACACGGTGCAAGTTGCAACATCCGTCCGAAATGGCGAACAGTGTCGTAGTACTTTTTGAAATGCGTGCATGGATTTGAAATGGAATGATACCATGGTGCACCACTCTCCAGCGATGGTAAATCGAAAACCATCCACGGTAATCCCGTTATACCGTAAAAATCCACGTGTCGAAAAAACGAAGGGTAAAAAACTTCGTTGACCCGATTGAGACTCGGATAGTCTTTTTTGGGCATTCAACAAACCATTGACGGCTGAAAGCTGTCATAGCCGTAGAACTCACTAGGGCCTTCGTTTTGACTGGTTATGGCTCCCGTAACTCTAAACGAGCCAGAAGTTATGGCCGTCCGAATAATCGATATCTAAAGGGTGCAACATCCGTCCGAAATGGCGAAACAGTGTCGTACGACCTTTTGAAATGCGTGCATGAATTTGAAATGGAATTGTACCATGGTGCACCTCTCTCCAGCGATGGTAAATCGAAGACCATCCACGATAATCCCGTTTTACCGTAAAAATCCACGTGTCGAAAAAACGAAGGGTAAAAAACTACCTAGACCCGATTGAGACTCGGATAGTATTTTTTGGGCATTCAACAATACAATGACGGCTGAAAGCGGTCATAGCTGTAGAACTCACTGAGCCCTTCGTTTTGACTGGTTATGGCTCCCGTAACTCTAAACGAGCCAGAAGTTATGGCCGTCCGAATAATCGATATCTACAGGGTGCAACATCTGCGGTGCAAGGTGCAACATCCGTCCGAAATGGCAAAACAGTGTCGTACAACTTTATGAAATGCGTGCATGGATTTGAAACGGAACGGTACCATGGTGCACCACTCTCCAGCGATGGTAAATCGAAGACCAGCCGCAGTAATCCCGTTTTACCGTAAAAATCCACGTGTCGAAAAAACTAAGGGTAATAAACTTCCTAGACCCGATTGAGACTCGGATAGTCTTTTTTGGGCATTAAACAATCCATTGACGGATGAAAGCAGTCATAGCCGTAGAACTCACGGAGGCCTTCGTTTTGACTGGATATGGCTCCCGTAACTCTAAACGAGCCAGAAGTTATGGCCGTCCGAATAATCGATATCTACAGGGTGCAACATCCACGGTGCAGGTGCAACATCCGTCCGAAATGGCGAAACAGTGCCGTACGACCTTTTGAAATGCGTGCATGGATTTGAAACGGAACGGTACCAGGTCCACCACTCTCCATCGATGGTAAATGGAAGACCAGCCACGGTAATCCCGTTTTACCGTAAAAATCCACGTGTCGAAAAAACGAAGGGTAAAAAACTTCCTAGACCCGATTGAGACCCGGATAGTCTTTTTTGGGCATTCAACAATCCATTGACGGCTGAAAGCTGTCGTAGCCGTTGAAATCACTAAGTCCTTTGTTTTGACTGGTTATGGCTCCCGTAACTCTAAACGAGCCAGAAGTTACGTCCGTCCGAATAATCGATATTTAGAGGGTGCAACATCCATGGTGCAAGTTGCAACATCCGTCCGAAATCGCGAACAGTGTCGTGCGACTTTTTGAAATGCGTGCATGGATTTGAAACAGAACGGTTCCATGGTGCACCACTCTCCAGCGATGGTAAATCTAAGACCATCCACGGTAATCCCGTTTTACCGCTAAAATCCATGTGTCGAAAAAACGAAGGGTAAAAAACTTCCTAGACCCGATTGAGACTCGGATCGTCTTTTTTGGGAATTAAACAATCCAGTCATAGCAGAAAGCTGTCATAGCTGTAGAACTCCCTGAGGCCTTCATTTTGACTGGTTATGGCTCTCGTAACTCTAAACGAGCCAGAAGTTATGGCCGTCCGAATAATCGATATCTACAGGGTGCAACATACGCGGTCCAAGGTGCAACATCCGTACGAAATTGCGAAACAGTGTCGTACGACTTTATAAAATGCATGCATGGATTTGAAACGGAACGTTACCATGGTGCACCACTCTCCAGCAATGGTAAATCGAAGACGAGCCGCAGTAATCCCGTTTTACGGCAAAAATCCACGTGTCGAAAAAACGAATGGTAAAAAACTTCCTAGACCCGATTGAGACTCGGATAGTCTTTTTTGGGTATTAAGCAATACATTGACGGTTGAAAGCAGTCATAGCCGTAGAACTCACTGAGGCCTTTGTTTTGACTGGTTATGGCTCCCATAACTCTAAACGAGCCAGAAGTTATGGCCGTCCGAATAATCGATATCTACAAGGTGCAACATCCACGGTGCAAGTTGCAACATCCGTCCGAAATGGCGAACAGTGTCGTACGACTTTTTGAAATGCGTGCATGGATTTGAAATGGAACGATACCATGGTGCACCACTCTCCAGCGATGGTAAATCGAAGACCATCCACGGTAATCCCGTTTTACCGTAAAAATCCACGTGTCGAAAAAACGAAGGGTAAAAAACTTCGTTGACCCGATTGAGACTCGGATAGTCTTTTTTGGGCATTCAACAAAC
The DNA here is from genome assembly GCA_030765085.1 of Allium cepa. NCBI lineage: Eukaryota > Viridiplantae > Streptophyta > Magnoliopsida > Asparagales > Amaryllidaceae > Allium > Allium cepa. Next base: position 27,720,347 of record CM060934.1, on the reverse strand, counting down.
CATTGACGGCTGAAAGCTGTCATGGCCGTAGAACTCACAAAGGCCTTCATTTTGACTGATTATGGCTCCCGTAACTCTAAACGAGCCAGAAGTTATCGCCGTCCGAATAGTCGATATCTACAGGGTGCAACATCCGCGGTGCAAGGTGCAACATCCGTCCGAAATGGCGAAACAGTGTCGTACGACTTTTTGAAATGCGTGCATTGATTTGAAATGGAACTGTACCATGGTGCACCTCTCTCCAGCGATGGTAAATCGAAGACCATCCACGGTTATCCAGTTTTACCGTAAAAATCCACGTGTCGAAAAAACGAAGGGTAAAAAACTACCTAGACCCGATTGAGACTCGGATAGTCTTTTTTGGGCATTCAACAATACAATGACGGCTGAAAGCGGTCATAGCTGTAGAACTCACTGAGCCCTTCGTTTTGACTGGTTATGGCTCCCTTAACTCTAAACGAGCCAGAAGTTATGGCCGTCCGAATAATCGATATCTACAGGGTGCAACATCCGCGGTGCAAGGTGCAACATCTGTCTGAAATGGTGAAACAGTGTCGTACGACTTTATGAAATGCGTGCAAGGATTTGAAACGGAACGGTACCATGGTGCACCACTCTCCAGCGATGGTAAATCGAAGACCAGCCGCAGTAATCCCGTTTTACCGTAAATATCCACGTGTCGAAAAAACTAAGGGTAATAAACTTCCTAGACCCGATTGAGACTCGGATAGTCTATTTTGGGCACTAAACAATCCATTGACGGATGAAAGCAGTCATAGCCGTAGAACTCACCGAGGCCTTCGTTTTGACTGGTTATGGCTCCCGTAACTCTAAACGAGCCAGAACTTATGGCCGTCCGAATAATCGATATCTACAAGGTGCAAGATCCACGGTGCAAGGTGCAACATCCGTCCGAAATGGCGAAACAGTGCCGTACGACTTTTTGAAATGCGTGCATGGATTTAAAACGGAACGGTACCATGGTCCACCACTCTCCATCGACGGTAAATCGAAGACCAGCCACGGTAATCCCGTTTTACCGTAAAAATCCACGTGTCGAAAAAACGAAGGGTAAAAAACTTCCTAGACCCGATTGAGACTCGGATAGTCTTTTTTGGGCATTCAACAATCCATTGACGGCTGAAAGCTGTCGTAGCCGTAGAAATCACTGAGGCCTTTGTTTTGACTGGCTATGGCTCCCGTAACTCTAAACGAGCTAGAAGTTATGGCCGTCCAAATAATCGATATCTACACGGTGCAACATCCACGGTGCAAGTTGCAACATCCGTCCGAAATGGCGAACAGTGTCGTATGACTTTTTGAAATGCGTGCATGGATTTGAAACGGAACGGTACCATGGTGCACCACTCTCCAGCGATGGTAAATCGAAGACCATCCACGGTAATCCCGTTTTACCGTAAAAATCCACGTGTCAAAAAATCGAAGGGTAAAAAACTTCCTAGACCCGAATGAGACTCGGATCTTCTTTTTTAGGAATTAAACAATGCATTGATGGCTGAAAGCTGTCATAGCCGTAGAACTCCCTGAGGCCTTCGTTTTGACTGGTTATGGCTCCCGTAACTCTAAACGAGCCAGAAGTTATGGCCGTCCGAATAATCGATATCTACAGGGTGCAACATCCGCCGTGCAAGGTGCAACATCCGTCCGAAATGGCGAAACAGTGTCGTACGATTTTTTGAAATGCGTGCATGGATTTGAAATGGAATGTTACCATCGTGCACCACTCTCCAGTGATGGTAAATCGAAGACGAGCCACGGTAATCCCGTTTTACCGTAAAAATCCACGTGTCGAAAAAACGAAGGGTAAAAAACTTTCTAGAACCGATTGAGACTCGGATCGTCTTTTTTGGGCAATAAACAATCCATGGACGGCTGAAAGCGGTCATAGCCGTAGAACTCACTGAGGCCTTCGTTTTGACTGGTTATGGCTCCCGTAACTCTAAACGAGCCAGAAGTTATGGCCGTCCGAATAATCGATATCTACAGGGTGGAACATCCACGGTGCAAGGTGCAACATCCGTCCGAAATGGCGAAACAGTGTCGTACGACTTTTTGAAATGCATGCATGGATTTGAAACGGAACGGTACCATGGTCCACCACTCTCCAGCGATGGTAAATCGAAGACCAGCCACGGTAATCCCGTTTTACCGTAAAAATCCACGTGTCGAAAAAATGAAGGGTAAAAAACTTCCTAGACCCGATTGAGACTCGGATAGTCTTTTTTGGGCATTGAACAATCCATTGACGGCTGAAAGCTGTCATAGCCGTAGAACTCGCTAAGGCCTTCATTTTGACTGGTTATGGCTCCCGTAACTCTAAACGAGCCAGAAGTTACGGCCGTCCGAATAATCGATATTTAGAGGGTGCAACATCCACGGTGCAAGTTGCAACATCCGTCCGAAATGGCGAACAGTGTCGTACGACTTTTTGAAATGCGTGCATGGATTTGAAATGGAACGGTTCCATGGTGCACCACTCTCCAGCGATGGTAAATCTAAGACCATCCACGGTAATCCCGTTTTACCGTAAAAATCCACGTGTCGAAAAAACGTAGGGTAAAAAACTTCCTAGACCCGATTGAGACTCGGATAGTCTTTTTTGGGCATTCAACAATCCACTGATGGCTGAAAGATGTCACAGCCGTAGAACTCACTGAGGCCTTCGATTTGACTGGTTATGGCTCCCGTAACTCTAAACGAGCCAGAAGTTATGGCCGTCCGAATAATCGATATCTACGGGGTGCAACATCCGCAGTGCAAGGTGCAACATCCGTCTGAAATGGCGAAACAGTGTCGTACGACTTTTTGAAATGCATGCATGGATTTGAAATGGAACGGTACCATGGTGCACCACTCTCCAACGTTGGTAAATCGAAGACCATCCACGGTAATCCCGTTTTACCGAAAAAATCCACGTGTCGAAAAAACGAAGGGTTAAAAACTTCTTAGACCCGATCGAGACTAGGATAGTCTTTTTTGGGCATTCAACAATGCAATGACGGCTGAAAGCGGTCATAGCCGTAGAAATAACAGAGGCCTTCGTTTTGACTGTTTATGGCTCCCGTAACTCTAAACGAGCCAGAAGTTACGGCCATCCGAATAATCGATATCTACAAGGTGCAACATCCACGGTGCAAGGTGCAACATCCATCCGAAATGGCGAACAGTGTCGTACGACTTTTTGAAATGCGTGCATGGATTTGAAACAGAACGGTACCATGGTGCACCACTTTCCAGCGATTGTAAATCAAAGACCAGCCACGGTAATCCCGTTTTACCGTAAAAATCCACGTGTCTAAAAAACTAAGGGTAATAAACTTCCTAGACCTGATTGAGACTCGGATCGTCTTTTTTGGGCATTAAACAATCCATTGACGGCAGAAAGCGGTCATAGCCGTAGAACTCACTGAGGCCTTCGTTTTGACTGGTTATGGCTCCCGTAACTCTAAACGAGCCAGAAGTTATGGACGTCCGAATAATCGATATCAACAGGGTGCAACATCCGCGGTGCAAGGTGCAACATCCGTCTAAAATGGCGAAACAATGTCGTACGACTTTATGAAATGCGTGCATAGATTTGAAACGGAACGGTACCGTGGTGCACCACTCTCCAGCGATGGTAAATCGAAGACCATCTGCAGTAATCCCGTTTCGCCGTAACGTGTCGAAAAAACGAAGGGTAAAAAACTTCCTAGACCCGATTGAGACTCGGATAGTCTTTTTTGGGCATTGAACAATCCATTGACGGCTGAAAGCTGTCATAACCGTAGAACTCACTGAGGCCTTCGTTTTGACTAGTTATGGCTCCCGTAACTCTAAACGAGCCAGAAGTTTGGGCCGTTCGAATAATCGATATCTACAGGGTGCAACATCCACGGTGCAAGGTGCAACATCCATCCGAAATGTCCGAGATCGACGCTTTATTCGCTCCTTAGGAAGCCTCTTGACTTCCTTGATGTTCACTTCTCTCTGGCCTTTGTTTCTTACTTGTTTGTCTCGTCATGGTTCTCAGATCTGAATCCCTAAGTCTCTAAATTCAAATTCTCCTGAGTTCAATTCTCAGTGAAAGCACCAAAATGTTTGCGCCAAAATTGGTCACAAACACCCAATACCGTGAAAGCACCCGTTTATTAACACAGATCAGTAGCAATCAATATAGAATTCAGATCTAAGCAATAACAATCACAATAATTCACAAACAACAATTGCAGACACAGGATTTATAGTGGTTCGGCGTTCGTGCCTACGTCTACTTTGAAGGTGTTCTCTTTATTGCTTTGCTTGATAGATCGATTACAATGGATTACTGTTGATAACAGCTTTGATACTTGATTAAAATGATGATGGAAAGACCTAGAACTGAATCTGGCAGAGTCTGGGCTTGCTTTCTCTCTCCCGAATTTCCGACCCCTTTTCTGAATGACCTGGGGCTCTATTTATAGGCGTTGGAGGCTGATATTTCTCCTAAAAGTCAGGTGGACCGCTTCTGGCACGTGAGGGGGCCCACATGGCCGAAACCTGAAGATCCGGGCCCACATTGGGATCGATTCGACCCTTGGTTCGAATCGATCAAGAAATCGTCCAATCGTGATGAAACTTGGCGTGGACATTCTTCGACATGTAGACGAACTCCTGTAAAAATTTCATGGGATTTGGATCAGTGGATTGAGAGTTATCGCCGGTTCGAAATGATGTTTCTCGGTACGCTGTCGTGTTCGAATCGATCAATTCGAATCGAGCACTTCGAATCGATCTAAGGGCATGTAAGTGGGTTGACGTGGCGCGCCTTCTTCGAGTCGATCCATATTTTCGCCGAGTTGATTGGGTCGACTCCGAGTACTTTGCCGTGTTGACCAAGTGGTTCGAGTGTTGGATTCGAAGATCGCCTTCGAATCGATGGAATGGTGTTCATTCGAATCGATCCAACTGCGCTACTTCGGATCGATTCGAAGTCGTCTCTAACATGTTGGATTCGAAAACAGCGTGAAGCCGCATGTTGTGGTCGTGTAAAGATGGATTCGATGCAAGGTTATCTGGGGGCTTGCTTGATGGAGTCGAAGCAAAGGTTTAGTTCATGGATTCGAAGGTGAGACACTGTGATGGTGTCGAGGCCGATGGAGTCGAAGCAGGGACATGGAGTGGTTTCAGTTGGATGGAGTCGAAGGAAGATGTTAGCTGATGGATTCGAACGTCACCTCTTCGTATGGATTCGAACATGATGGGTTCGAACTAGATGGGTTCGAACGTACGAAAGGTGATGGGTTCGAACTGAGCAATGTCCATCTCTCTTAACTTGGATCCATCATAACTTGAGCATACGACCTCGGATTGACTTGAAATTTGAAATGCGGACTTCTATGATCTCTCTTGCCATGTCCTATCAACTGTGGCCTGATCCGAACTTGGACAAAATTCATCGATATCCATTGGCGAAGTGAAGTACAACCAATCTCTGAGACGAATTGTCTTTTGTTTTTGATCGATCCTTTAATGTCACGGCTTTGCCAAAAAGCGGGGTAACATTTGCCCCCCAAAACATACCTTGCGGTAGGAAGGTGTGTTTTGCAATGCTTTGAGTTGGATGTTCGTATCCTATCATCGACCTATAAAGAACATAATTGTTTCATATGTCCTCAAATGACGATCGTGCGGGATCGAGCTATTTGGGATGAAGCGCAGCCGTTCATGGTCAAGCGCCTAACTTCAAATGACGATCGTTCGTGATCGAGTCATTTAAGGTGAAGTGCGACCGTGCGCGGTCAAGCGCATAAATCCATGCGTTGATCGTTCGAGATCGAGTCATCTGCGGTGAAATGTGACCGTTTCAAGGTCAAGCGCTTAACTTCAAATGACGACTGTTCGGGATCGAGTCATTCGAGGTATAGTGCGACAATGCGCGGTCAAGTGGCGGACCTCAAATGACGATCGTTCGCGATCAAGCCATTTGAGGTGAGGTGTAGCAGCCAGCGATGAGGTGGCGGACCTCAAATGACGACCGTTCGCGATCGAGCCATTTGAGGTAAGGTGAGTTGTGCCGTTCGAGGCGAGTTGTGACCGTTCGCGGTCGGGTGCCGTTCGAGGCGAATTGTGATCGCTCGCGATTGTGTGCCGTTCGAGGCGAATTTGTGACTGTTCGAAGTCGGGTGCCGTTCGTGGCGAGTTTGCGTGCCTGGGAGGGCTTGTTGTTATGGGTGCCAGGATCACGTTCGGGTGAGTTCCTGGATTGTTCGTGTGCATATTGGAGGCGAATCAGTGTGCCCGGGGGGGGTGGCTTGATTTTGTTGATACCAGGTTCACGTTCGAGTGGGTCCCCGGATCATTTGTTAGGGTATATCACTATCTCAGAGCATGCCTAAGGACCGTTCGCGACCCCGTACATGTGCAAGTGGCTTAGCCATTTCATAATTATTAGAATCAAATATCTATTCAACAAATGAGTTTTAAAAACAGAAATGTCCAAACAAACCAAGTTCAAATGTCCAAATCAACATGAAATAAAAGCAAAGCAAAGATGTCAAAGTGTAAGTTCCCACCACGAAACAATCAATGATCACTCAGAGCATGCCTGGAGAACGTTCGCGATCTCGTACATGTGTAAATGATTCAATTGCGTTAGTAGAAGCCTGCGACTTGTTTGTTTGCGCAAAAAATGGGCAAACACCTCCAAGTCGTGTGATTTAGTTGATTTTATGTGATTCTTAATGATTCAGATTAGTTATATAAATATGAAAAAAGCAGGGGCTGAAATGTAAAAGATACGCAGATTTATAGTGGTTCGGCCAGAACGTGCCTACGTCCACTTTATATGTTATTATCTTCTTTTTTTCAAATTACAAGTGCAATGCTTTGTGTACAAGTATATGAAAGTAGTTTGAAAGTTCCTTCCGTGCTTGAGCTCTCAAACTTGTCTGCCATTGTTGTACCCCTGCCCCTCTATTTATAGAGTGAGGTTGGGGGCAGGGGTCTTGGATGTATATAGCTGTTGGTGGGCCTGGGCTGGAGCAATCTGGCCTGGCAGCGTTCTTGTTCGGCGAGGCTTCATTCGGTCTTGAATGGGTGGTGTTGGACCGGTGATGGAGTGGGATGGAGTTCCATTCGGCATTGAGGTAGGTGGTTGGTCCGGTAGTGGAGTGGGTCCGGTAGTGGCCTTGGTCCGGTGGTGACCTTGGTTCGGCACGCATGGGAGAGGCCGAATGGAGCTTGGAGAGGGTTGGCGCGGTGGCCGAATGGAGCTTGGAGAAGGTTGGTCTTATGCCGAATGAGAATGCCGGATGGTCTTCCATGCTTGTACCGAGCCTTGTGTTTTCCGAATGAAGCGGGGGCTGCGAGCCCGGGTAAAACTGTGACTTCTTGGTCTCGAGATCTTCTGGGTGAGAATTCTCCCAACATTTGCCCCCCAAAGCGGGGCACGTGCTCGCATGTGTCGTGCTTTGTTTCCTTGTTGTAGGAAGGCTTGTTTTGCAATGCCTTGGGCTGGATGTTCATATCCTGTTGGTGTCCTGCAAAGGAACTTATAGTTTTAGTGTGATTTCAAATGACGATCGTTCAGGATCGAAATATTTGAGATGAAGTGAATCGTGCCGTTCGGGGCGAGAGTGTGTGCCCCGAGGAGGCTTAGCATTATCGATGCCAGGTTCACGTTAGACTGGACCCTTGGATCGTTTGTGAAGGTGGTTTATCGCCAGCTCAGAGCATGCCTAAGGATTGTTCGCGACCCCGTACATGTGTTAGTAGCTTAGCCATTTCATAATCATCAGAATCAAATATCCGTTTAACCTATGAGTTTAAGAAGGGATGTCAAAGTGTAAATTCCCACGAGGATAGGGTTAATGGCCATTCAGAGCATGCCTATGGACCGTTCGTGGTTGCATACACGTGTAAATGATTAACCCGTGCTAGTGGCAGATTTACTACTTGTTCACCGTTATCGTATTCTCCATTTTATTAGTAGGTCCTAGAATTCGGTACTTATCTGAGTGAGGCGCCTTGCATGCCCCCTGTTTCTGGTTTCTGCTGGTAGGGACAGTTTCATTCGGCTTTTGGTTGGTCCGGTATATTGGTGTTGGTCCGGTATTCTGGTCCGGTAGGCCGAACCAGTTGGTTCGGCAATCCTGAACTCGCCTATATATAGAGGCTACACCCCCCTTAGTTTCTTCTTACCGAACCAGAGAGAGCCGAGCCCATTCTTAGCCGAACCAACCTTCCGCCGAACCAAGCTTATACCGAATCAGGTAATTATCCTTTTGCCGAATGGTTTTTTATTGCCGGATGAACTTGATTGCCGAATGTACACGAAGTGCTTTGTTTTACCGAATGAACCTTAGGCCTTAGTGCCGAATGAACATGAACTTGTACTGCCGAATGAACATGAACTTGTACTGCCGAATGAACTTTGTATTCGGACTTTGAGTGTAACTCTGGACTTATGTATGCTTGCTTGCTTATACTTCTGTTCTAACATCATGTTTTTTCACTTTTGTGTATGCAGATAAATGTCTCGCAAGGCGGAAGCACGATCAGACAGACGGAAATCCAAGGATGGAGGCGAGTCTTCCTCCGTTCCCCCAGCCCAACTAGGATCCGGGCAGCATCGACCTGTTCCGAGGTCGTTAGTGGACGGATATGGTCCACAGGAACTTCTGGTCTCCCCTCCCGATTGCTTTCCTAGCTCCCTAAAGGAGGAGCAACTTGATGTCATATCTCGTTCATTTGGGATAGACAGGGCTCTAATGCTGCTGCCGGGAGATGGAGTGATACTGTATAATCCCCCCGAAGGTTACTTTGCTTACAGCAGATACCATTGCATGTGTGGTGCTATCCCTCCTATCAATGCCTCGATAGTCAGCTTTACCACATATTTGAAAGTGGCTCCATTCCAGCTTCAGCCGAACTCTTATGCCATTCTGGTGAGCCTTTTCGTCATCTTCCAGAGGAGGTACGGGCGTCCTCCTTCTAACCGGGAAATTCGATATTTGTATAACCCGAGAGGCTACAAGAAGGGGTCTCCGTATATTAGTCTAGAAGCGGCCGTGCCCTTCAAACCGGTCTTGGACTTATATTCAAAGTTTACCATGTTCAAGAAGGAATGTTTTTTTATCAAGGACGATTCCGTTTCTTTCCGCCTTTTCACTTCCGGCTGTAAGACGAATTTCATTTATATTTTCCATGTTCTGACTGTAGTGCTTTTTCTGACACGCTTCTGTTTCTTGCTAGCGACAGGTGGCATTGCAGTCGTGGAAGATGATTTTTTGGCGCGGATTGCTGCTGAAATAAAGGCCATTCCCGCGCGGGACAGGTCGGCTTCGTTCCTGATCAGGAACGCTACCCTCCTGGAGTACAATTTGATCCAGCCGCACCAGTCCGTAGTTAAGCAGAGGGACACGGCTGAGGAGAAGGCTGGTAAAGCTAAGGAGGGGGCCACGGTGAAGAGTGGCAAGAGGAAGCCATTTGCACAACATCCCGTCGCGGGAGGCAAGAAGCTTAAGGAGTCTGAGGGCCCCTCTCCTAGTGCTTTCCCGATCATCCCGGAGGAGGAAGGTGTGGAAGAGGGCGAAGGAGGCGATATGGAAGGAGAGTCGGAGGACGGAGGAGATGGAGATGGTCAGGGTGGTAGTGGTGCTGGTTCCTTAACTTCTGGGCAAGACTCTGAACTGGATGAGGTCCTCCGCCAGGCCTTCGAGGAATCGGAGGGGGAATCGGGAGCGGAGAAGGCGAAGGAGACTGGCAAGGTCGGGGCTGGTGCCGATCTATCCCCTAGGGGTTCCTCAGCCAGGGTGACTTCGGCGGTGCAAGGTGAACTTTTGTCCTCTGTCGATTCCATTTTCGATAAGGACTTAGAAATATTTTATGGTTCGCTTCCGTCCTGGAATGAGATTCAGGACTTATTGCAGTATCCCACTCCTCCGCAGGGTTTGTATAATAGATGTGCCTTCTCACTTTTTTCTTTTTTTTCTTTTTTTACTTAACATGTTTCTTGAATTGTGGACCATTGTATGTTCGTAACACTTGTTCTTTATTCCAGGGGCAGGCCAGGTGGTTAAAACGTCAGACGTTCGACACCGCCTCGAACAATTCAAGTTGATGAGAGCTTCTACGAAGCCTCCCACTGGTCGTACTGGGGACGTGGTCAAATACCGTCCTCTTCTTGGGGTCATTGAAGAGAGCGTTCATAAATAGAAGAGGAGTCGTTCTTTATTTGAGCCTTCCCCTGGTCCGCAGCTTCCTGTTCAGCCTCCTCGTGATACCACGGAGGAGAGCACGGAGTTTATCCCCCCTCCACCTCCTTCTAAGAATCCCACTGTTATCCGTATAAGGCGTCCTGACGTGCCTCGCGACCCCTTTGCCGGTCATCCTGATTTAGATCCAAGCTCTCGGGATATTTCATTTGATGAGGCCACGGGTGAGCACCTCCTTCCCCGCAACCCCATGGTACGAGTGTTAGACGAGGCTAAGTCCCTAGATCTTGATCTGCTTACCATTCGGGTAGTTACCATGGGAGACGAAGCCAAAGCTAATATCGATCGGGTGGCTGAAGAGACCAAGAAGTTAATGAAGTATCATGCTCAATTGGTCAAGGCCGGGGAGGAGATTGGGAGTGCTAATATTCGGTTGCGGCTGAAGGTTGCCGATCAGGCCGAACAGCTTGCCAGTCAAGCCGTTCAGATTTCTCAGCACGACGAAGCCTCCAGGCGGCTGAAAGAGACCATGGAAAAGGCTAGTAGGGCATAATTATGGAAGATGGAGGCCGCCTGTAAGGAGCGGATCGACATGGCCATTGCGACAGTGGATGGGGTTCGGAATGCGGATCTCGAGCAGGTAGAGGAGTTGTCTGGAAGGCTTGAGGCCGCGGAGATAGCTCAAGTCAAGCTAAAGGAGGAGATGGAGGAGATGAGGAGGTCTCTCCAGGCTAAGTGCTTGAGATACCGATCAGAGAGGGATGTCGCTGTCGCCAAGTTGCAGGCTTCCGAGGCCCGGGTGAGGGAGTTCGAGGAGAATGAGGGGATGATGGACGAGATGCTGCAGGACATGTACTTCCGCACTTGGAAGGAGGGCAGCTTGTCTTGGATGGATGACTATCCCCGGGTCATGGCCAAGATATATCTTCGGGCTTTAGAGGAGGCCAGGGTCAATGCGGGTAAGGAAGGTTGAGTGGCTTTTAGCCTGGATGTGGTCACTGCTCAGTTCTCGAAAGAGGAGCAAGCGGCGGTGAAGGAGGGGATGCGGTTGCTTGCTGCGGAGGAAGCAGGTGTGCAACTGGAGGATGAGGATCAAGCGGCGGACGCTGGTGAGTTATTCTTCTCTTTTCCTTTTCTTTCTGGGTTTCCATAACTTGATCGTTTATCGTTTGTTTAATGGATTCCTCTTCTGAATTGGACAGGTGGAACTTCTGATCAACATGCTGGGGGTTCCGACCCTGCGGCCAAGTAGGCTTGGGAAGTTGGTGATGGAGTGTGGACGCAGCTGGTTACTTGTCCCAATTCGGCCGCTTTAATTTCTTTTTACTGTTGTTTACGTTAGTCCAAAACATTGATGTGACTGTAATAATATTATTTGCAGAGAATAACTTGGTGTGATTTTATAATATAAGCTGTTTTTGTTATGTTTAAATGTTGTTGTCATTTTGATGTGCTGCGTGAGAAGTATAACTATGTATATGCCTGTGATTTTAGTTGTGTTTGACGTTAAGCCTTTGGTTGAAATATAATTTCATGTTTTGCAATGTTAGTGTGACATATGAATAAGCTATAGTTATGTATTTATGTACAAGAGAAGAGAGTACCGCCCTTCATGTTTTATTTGCAGGCGGTAGCTCCGAGCTTCTTGTGTAACTGATCATGGATATATCTGAGTACCTTGCCACCTAGTACGCAGGCTTAGATTCTCATGAGTGAATGCTCCCTATTTGATTTCCTGTACTTTAGAGTTTGTTATACAGGATAGGAGAAAAGTATTTAAATGAAATGGAAATATAGAAAAAGTAAAACTTCCAGTCATGGAAGGCCGTCGATGTGCTTAAGTTCGTGGCAAACGGGTTTTGTAGTCACTTTCCCTAGCTGTGGGTCTTGGAGACATTTGTCACCCATCTTACGCCTCCGCGGGGAGTTTTCTTTTTTACCACAGCCGCACTTAAGACACATCGGAGCCGAGATCGCGCACGGTAACTACCCGAACCATTATGGTCCGTAATTGTGGGTATTATTCGATTTACCGTGGCCGGCTAGCGTGGGTGTCGTTGGCCGTGAACTACCCCTGGCTGGCCACACCTTATGTTGGGGCTTAAAGTAGGTTCACAGTTGCCGACGAGCCGAACGCCGTAATGAGCTGCCATCGACTATAGTCGGCCTTTATGATGACTTATAATCGGCTCATTACAGTTGGCTTTGAGGGCAGGCGCGAGCAATGAGTTAACCCGCAGCAGAGGGATGCTGGAGCAAAAGAGTCTCATTGGCGAGTGCATAGAATCGTAGCGTACCTGTTAGGCCTTGTCCAGATGAGGCCGTGGTGCATCTTGAGTGGAGATGCCATAAGATTTTGTTCAACAGAAAAGGATAAAGCTTAACAAGCAGCCAAGATATAAAAGGAACAAGTTAAAAAGAGACAAGATTTTTAAAGTGGTTCGGCATGAAAATGCCTACGTCCACTGATTCTCTTTGTTAATTCACTCCATATGGGCAGTACAAGTTAAGAAAAGTATCGACGGAGGTGTCAGATGTTCCATGCCCTCTGGAACACCTCTCCGTCCACTGTTGACAAAATATAAGCTCCGTTGTGGAGATCTTTATGAATTACATATGGTCCGTCCCAGATGGGGTCCAGTGCCCCGGGGCGCGGAAAGATTCGCCTGAGGACAATATCTCCTTCTTGTAAGATGCGATGCTTGACTTTGGAGTTGTATAGTGCTGCCACTTTTTGTTTGTGAGCTGCTGCTTTGAGTGCTGCATCGTTTCTCCTTTCCTCAATCAGATCCAAAGACATGAGGAGGAGTTCTTTGTTTTCTTCTGGATTGTAGTGGATCCTACGGTGGGAAGGAACAATAGTCTCAACAGCGAGCATTGCCTCCGATCCGTATGCCAAAGAGAAAGGAGTATGTCCCGTTGATGTTCTGAAAGATGTGCGGTAGGCCCAAAGTGCCGTAGGAAGTTCGTCCACCCAAGCGCCTTTTGACTTTTCAAGTTTCTTCTTGATTAGGGTTTTGAGAATTTTGTTGACAGCTTCGACTTGTCCGTTTGCCTGAGGATAAGCTACTGATGAGAAGCTTTTATGAATTCCATGCTCTTGGCACCAGTCGGCGAATTCTTCGCTGTCAAATTGGAGTCCGTTGTCTGATATGATCTTGAGTGGTACTCCGTACCTGCACAGAATCTTTTTGATCAAGAAGTTGATAACTTTTGCTTAAGATATTTTATTTAGGGGTTCCGCTTCCACCCATTTAGTGAAATAATCGACTGCCACTATAGCATATTTGGCTCCGCCTCGGCCCGTTGGCAGTTCGCCAATTAAATCAATTCCCCATACAGCAAAGGGCCAAGGGCTGGTCATTTGAATAGTCTCATTTGTGGGTAGTCGAGGAATCTTGGCAAATTTCTGACATCTGTCGCATCTCTTGACGAAGTCTAAGGCGTCTTTGTTTAGTGTGGGCCAGTAATATCCATATCGGAGTATCTTTTTCGCCAGAGTCTGCCCTCCAGTGTGACCTCTGCAACTTCCTTGATGGATGTTGAATAAGATTTCCTTGGTTTCCCTTCCAGCGACGCATCTGAATAAAGGGCTAGAGAAGCCACGCCGATAGAGGATGCCCTCTTGTATAGTGTAGTGGGGAGCTTTCCTCAAAATTCTCCTTACTTCATCACGTTTGTCTGGTAGTGTGCCGTCCTGCAAATATTTCCGGATAGGAGTCATCCAAGTTCCTTCTTCGATTGCAGTTATCAGATTCACTTGTTCGAAACTTGGGGCTAGCTGCCTTGAGATGGCTAGTGCTCCGGAAATGGTGCTATTCTTCATACTAGCTTGCTTTGCTAGTTCATCGGCCTCTTGGTTATCTTCTCACGGAATGTGTTTGATTAGATAATGGTCCAATTGATCGAGCAGCAGTTTGGTTTTCTTTAGATATGCTGTGAGTCATTCTCCTCGTGTCTGGAATTCTCCTAGTACTTGGTTTACGATAAGTTGAGAATCACTATGAAGACACAAAGAATTGACTCCAATTTCTAAGGCAAGCTCCAATCCCGCTATTACTGCCTCATACTCCGCATCGTTGTTAGTGGCCGCGAATTCTAACCTTGATGCATAGTACATCTTTCTTCCCCTGGGGGTGATTATCACAATACCTGCCCCCGAGCCTTGTTCGTTCGATGCTCCATCTACAAAGAGGTTCCACTTGATGTTTTTTGCTATTTGAAACTGATCCTTGCCTTCGTTGGTAGTGAATTCGGCAATGAAATTGGCCATGGCTTGCCCCTTGATAGCGGTTCGAGGATGGTAGGTGACGTCATACTGACTTAGTTCAATGCACCATTTAAGGAGTCATCCAGAAGTGTCGGGACGATGGAGCACCTGTCTTAGTGGTTGATCAGTTAGAACTCTGATGGAGTGAGATTGGAAGTAGTGTCGCAGTTTTCGTGACGCGATTAATAAACAATATGCCAATTTCTCAAGTTTAGGATATCTGGCTTCTGCCCCTGTAAATCTCTTACTTATAAAGTACACCGGGCGTTGTGTGCGGTCTTCTTCTCTTACCGGGGCAGCGCTTAGAGCATGAGATGATACAGCGAGGTATAGGTATAGCTCTTCGCCTTCGTTTGGAGTTGAGAGTACTGGTGGTTTCTGAAGGTGTTCGATCAGGTTAAGGAAGGCTTTTAAGCATTCATCGGTCCACTCGAACTTTCCTTTCTCTTTCTTGAGAGCTTCGAAGAAAGGGACGCACTTGTCAGTTGCTTTGGAAATGAATCTACTTAGGGCGGCCACCTTTCCGTTTAGGCTCTGCATTTCTTTTCGAGTGGAAGGTATCCTTATTTCTTTTAGAGCCCGGATTTGTTCAGGGTTTGCTTCAATTCCTCTGGCATGGACAATGAATCCTAAGAATTTTCCCGATGACACTCCGAAGGAGCACTTTAGAGGATTCAGCTTCATTCCATATCGGCGAAGTACCTGAAACATCTCGCTCATGTGGCTTACATGATCGTCGGCTCTCCTGGACTTTACCAACATGTCATCCACATATACTTCCATAGTTCGTCCTATTAATTCCGCGAACATCTTGTTGACGAGGCGCTGATATGTAGCTCCGGCATTTTTGAGTCCAAAAGGCATGACTTTTAACAATATAATCCCCGGTCACTGATGAAGCTAGTGTGGTCTTGATCGGGAGCTTGCATGGGAATCTGGTTGTATCCGGAGTATGCATCCATAAAAGATAAAAGTTCGTTCCCGGCAGTGCTGTCCACAAGCTGATCGATTCAGGGGAGCGGAAAACAGTCTTTCGGGCAAGCGTCATTTAAGTTGGAGAAATCAATGCATGTTCGCCACTTCCCATTAGCTTTCTTTACTAGTACTGGGTTAGCGATCCATTCTGGGTAGATGGCTTCTCGTATGAAGTCATTAGCAAGTAGGTTCTTTACTTCCTCATCGAGGGCTGCTGATCGTTCTGCTCCCATGCTTCTCTTTTTCTGCTTTATCGGTACCTTGGTGGGATCGACGTTCAGCATGTGGCATGCTATGTCTGGGGAGATTCCTGTCATATCGGCATGTGTCTACGCGAATACATCTAAGTTATGGCAGAGAAAGTCAATGAGTTGATCCTTCAATTCTGTTTTTAGCTGAGATCCTATTTTTAATAGTCTACTTGAATCATGTTTGTCTATAGATACGAATTCCATGGCCTCCGCAGGCTCAGCGGTAGCCTCCTCCTCCTTATCCCTGGGGTCTAGTTCACTGAAAGGATCGCTGGTGTATCGAAGAGGAGGGGCTTTCTTTAGTTGCTATGCTTCCAAGCTTTTCATGCAGAGAGTAGTCTCTGCATCTTTCCCTTTATTCTTTCTACAGTTATTGCGAAGTTCAGTTACATAGCAATCTCGAGCGACGTCTTGATCTCCTTCAACTTCTACTATTCCGTTATCTGTTGGGAATTTCATCTTTAGGCACCACGGGGCTAGGACAATTTGGAAGTCAGACAAGGCTGGTCTTCCCAAGAAGGCGTTGTAGGCCGAGTGGTTTTCTATTAGTACGAACGTTTGTTTTCGCACAACGGAGCGGGGATGACTTCCTATTTCGACGAAGAGGTCAAGTTGCCCTAGTGGCATTTTCGCATCTCCAGTGAAACCGTGCAGGGGTTTGTTGCAGGGAGACGCATCCTTCATTGACAGCTTCATTTTATCGAAAGCATGCTTGAATAGGATATTTACGGAGCTTCCTGTGTATATTAGAATTCGAAAAACTTTAGCTGGACCGAACCAGGTCGAGATGACCATGGGATCCATATGCGGATACTGTCTTCCTTCTAAATCACGCCTACTGAATACGATGTCGTCACTCTCTTTCCGTTTCGGGTGGTGTTCTTCCATAATGGAGTTAACATAGCCTTCAGCATTTCTAAGTGACTTGCCGTATCTTTCCATCTCTGCCCAGCTTCTGTCGGCGATGTGTGGTCCTCCCGAGATGGTATGGACCACTATCTTCTCTTGACTAGAGCCACTGGTGTTGCGATTCCCTTCGCCTACTTCTGGGACGGGTCGCTTTGAGTTCTCCTTGGCAGGAGTTGGAGTCCTGTTCTGACCTTTCACATAGCGTTCCAGCCTTCTTCTTCTGATGTGTTCTTCGATCAAGTCCCGGAGATGGTGGCATTCATTGGTGTCATGTCCGTGGGATTCGTGGAAGCGGCAGAACATTCCAGACTTGAGTGCGTTATCAGATTCTTTCTTGTGCGGGGGGCGCTTGTATCCGAGTTCGCCCTGAGTGGCTAGAAAGATGTTTTCGATTGTTTCATTCAAAGGAGTGTAGGAGTCAAATCTCGGTCCTGGTCGATATTGGCGTTTTTCAACCTTCCTGCCCCCAGCATTGTCTCTAGATTCATTTCTTCGAGTGTCCTTGGCTGCAGCGGGAACCTTGTCCGAAGTTGTCTTACCTTGTTGCCCTAACTGACTCTCAGTGGCGGCGTCTTCAAGTCTCATATACTTTCCAGCTTCATGGAAGAAATCAGGTAAAGTAGCTGGTTTTTCCTTAGTTAGTCTTCTAGCGAACTTGGTATCTAGGTGTACACCACTACAGTGGGCCATTAGGGTGAGCTTCTCATCGGCATCTTGGACTGCGGCCGCTGCGGCGTTGAGCCGGGTTAGATATCGTTGCAGTGTCTCTCTGGATTTCTGTTTGACATTGGATAGAGAATAAGCATCCTTGGGTTGTTCTACATGGATGCGGAACTGGCTAATGAACCTTTCTTTCAACATCTCCCATGAGCTGATAGATCCTTGGGGTAGATGGCAGAACCAGGAGGTAGCTAGATCTGCTAGGAATAGCGGAAAGCATTTACACAGCACCCCTTCTGTTGCTCCGCTCATGAGCATATGCTGGGTGTATCTTTGTAAGTGTACGATGGGGTCGGAAGTTCCCTTGTAAGGTTCCATGGTTGGCATTTTCCATTCCCGGGGGGTGATGGCAGTTTCGATATTGCGGGTGAAGAGGCTTGTGACCCTAGCGCCTATTCCTCGGTCCCTTTGCTCCCGTTGGACGCATTCTCTGAATAATCGTGCCATTCTTTCATCAGAATTTGGAGCGGATAGAAATGAACTTGGTTCTTCCCTGCGGGATCGATCTCGTCCAGATGACCTGTAGGGATGGTATAGTCTATCACTTCTGACGTTATCCAGTGGTTGCCTCTGGCTGCTCGGATGCATGCTAGGACCAGCTACAGTTGCCCCCTGCCTTGATCTTCCCCTGTGGGGTTCTGTTTTGGGCATTTCCATGGGGTCAACTTCGGGCTGGGTTCTAGCTCGGCTCCGTTCAGCGGGGTTTCTATGATTAGGTGGCATGACTGGCTCAGCTGCATCCGACCCTCGCCTGGCGCCTCCCCCACTGGGTTCGGTTCCAAGCGCTTCCTCGAGTCGGAGTTCGGGCTGAGTCCGGGCGCGGCCCCTATCATTGTTGTTCCTGTTGAGGGCTTCCTCGAAGAGGGAAGACCTTTGCTGTCTCCGAGATCCTCCAGATTGAGATTCATCCCATGATTCAGTGTTGCGGTTGGATTCTTCGACATCCCTCAAGCGTGACATGATTTGGTTCACCAAAGCTTCTTGTTGGGATGCGAAGCGGTTAGTCACATCCACCACAACTCTGTCTAGGTCTGCTCTAGTGATTACTGCCGGTTGTTCCGCGGCAGGGGCTGTTGGAATTGCCTGATCTACATGTGGCGCTGCTGCTGTAGTGGGATGGTTCTCTTGATCTGGATCCACTGGATTTGGAGCGCTGCTAGTTGCAGCGTTCTTTCCCTTGTTGGCGTCTTTTCTTGGCCTGGAAGTCATGTTTCCTAGGCAATGAAGGGTGCTATTGGGAAAGAAGGTTGAATGAGGGAAGCTGAAGCTTCGAGTTCGAAATTCTCAGTGAAAGCACCAAAAATGTTTGCGCAAAAAATGGGCAAACACCTCCAAGTCGTGTGATTTAGTTGATTTTATGTGATTCTTAATGATTCAGATGAGTTATATAAATATGAAAAAAGCAGGGGCTGAAATGTAAAAGACACGCAGATTTATAGTGGTTCGGCCAGAACGTGCCTACGTCCACTTTATATGTTATTATCTTATTTGTTTCAGATTACAAGTACAATGCTCCGTGTACAAGTATATGAAAGTAGTTTGAAAGTTCCTTCCGTGCTTGAGCTCTCAAACTTGTCTGCCATTGTTGTACCCCTGCCCCTCTATTTATAGAGTGAGGTTGGGGGCAGGGGTCTTGGATGTATATAGCTGCTGGTGGGCCTGGGCTGGAGCAATCTGGCCTGGCAGCGTTCTGGTTTAGCGAGGCTTCATTCGGTCTTGAATGGGTGGTGTTGGACCGGTGATGGAGTGGGATGGAGGTCCATTCGGCATTGAGGTAGGTGGTTGGTCCGGTAGTGGAGTGGGTCCGGTAGTGGCCTTGGTCCGGAGGTGACCTTGGTTCGGTTGTAGAGGGCTAAGGCATGTTGGTTCGGTGATGGCCTTGGTCCGGTGGTGACCTTGGTTCGGCACGCATGGGAGAGGCCGAATGGAGCTTGGAGAAGGTTGGTTCGGTGGCCGAATGGAGCTTGGCGAAGGTTAGTCTTATGCCGAATGAGAATGCCGGATGGTCTTCCATGCTTGTACCGAGCCTTGTGTTTTCCAAATGAAGCTGGGGTTGCGAGCCCGGGTAAAACTGTGACTTCTTGGTCTCGAGATCTTCTGGGTGAGAATTCGCCCAACATTGTTCATCGTTATTTTAACAAATTGATAACCAAACGATGTCCTGCTTCAGGGTTGCCCATGATTGATGTAGACGGTGGCCACTCTGGCTCCACCGCTGAAGCTCGCCTCCTCACATATTGAAGGAGCATACAATTCCTGATATGTCCTTCCACCTCGTCCTTTAGATGCCTACACTCATTAGTGTTATGACTGTTTAATTCATGAAATACACAAAACTTATCTGATTTTCTCTCGCTAGAGGTTGGATCCCTTCGCATCGGCTTACGATATGGAACCTGCTCCTTGGTATCCTGATAAATGCGTTCCAAACTCTCAGTCAGCTCGGCGTAAGTAGTGAACCGCGGTTCCCTCCGCTGCCGTTTTGACCTGTCCTCATAATCCTCAGCCCTTCGTTTTCCTTTATCCTTGTATGAGTCCTTTTCGAGAGGCTTTTTGTCCTTAAGCACATAAATTTCTGTTCCCCCTCCTTCTTCTCTGTCTGCATTCGCATCCTCTAATCGTAAAAACTTTTCTGCCTCGTGGTAGAATTCCTCTAGATCCACAGGTGGGTCTTTAGTCAATGAATTTTTGAACTCTGTGCCGTCAGCTACTCCGGACACAGCTGCCGTCACCACCATAGATGGATCTGCTCGATCCACCGAAGCTGCTGCTGCATTGAATCGTGCTAGATAACTCCTCAAGGTCTCTTCGGTTTTCTGCTTTAGGGTTGCCAAAGTCATCACATTCTTAGGTCTCGTAATGTGAACCCTGAATTGCCTCAAAAATCTCTCCACTAAACCATTCCACGTTCCGATGGATTCATTTTCCAATTGTCTAAACCATAATGCTGCAATATCCGCCAAGTACAATGGAAAGCACCGGGCCATAACCTCCTCTGATGCCCCCAGCACTTCCATATGCCTCATATACTTCGTTGGGTGAACTGTGGGATCCGTTCTCCCGTCATACATGTCTAATGATGGTAACTTAAAATCCGGTGGGTTCCTTGCTCGCCTGATTGCTGGAGTAAAAGGACTCCTATTAACATCTTCCAAATCTTTGTCCACTAATCCGCCTCTCGTGGCTCGCCTAACTATCTCTGCCAATTTGTCATTGTCCCTGAAATGCAATCTCCGTTCATTACTTTCAACCTTCCCCCCGAGTCCACGAGGGAATTCTGGGATATGCGCCCTTGACTGAGCGTTCACTCCTCTGCTACTACTTGCTTGGGTAGATGCATCTCTATCTCTTTCAGGGATTGGATCAACATTCTCCATGTGTGTGCCCCCTACTCCAGGTGCTACGTCGGATGGTCCTGCTCCGTTCTGAACTCCGGTTACTCCTTGATTCTGTGCTCCAAGTTGCCCTATCTGTTGGAACAAACTCTGGATCAGCTCCTCCTGTTTTTTCATCATTGTCTCCATCTCGTCCTTAGTGATGAAGATCGACGCTTGATTCGCTCCTGAGGAAGCCTCTTGACTTCCTTGATGTTCACTTCTCTCTGGCCTTTGTTTCTTACTTGTTTGTCTCGTCATGGTTCTCAGATCTGAATCCCTGAGTTCAATTCTCAGTGAGTTCAATTCTCCTGAGTTCAATTCTCAGTGAAAGCACCAAAATGTTAGCGTCAAAATTGGTCACAAACACCCAATACCGTGAAAGCACCCGTTTATTAACACAGATCAGTAGCAATCAATATAGAATTCAGATCTAAGCAATAACAATCACAATAATTCACAAAGAACAATTGCAGGCACAGGATTTATAGTGGTTCGGCGTTCGTACCTACGTCCACTTTGAAGGTGTTCTCTTTATTGCTTTGCTTGATAGATCGATTACAATGGATTACAGTTGATAACAGCTTTGATACTTGATTACAATGATGATGGAAAGACCTAGAACTGAATCTGGCAAAGTCTGGGCTTGCTTTCTCTCTCCCGAATTTCCGACCCCTTTTCTGAATGACCTGGGGCTATATTTATAGGCATTGGAGGCTGATATTTCTCCTAAAAGTCAGGTGGACCGCTTCTGGCACGTGAGGGGGCCCACATGGCCGAAACCTGAAGATCCGGACCCACATTGGGATCGATTCGACCCTTGGTTCGAATCGATCAAGAAATCGTCCAATCGTGATGAAACTTGGCGTGGACATTCTTCGACATGTATACGAACTCCTGTAAAAATTTCATGGGATTTGGATCAGTGGATTGAGAGTTATCATCGGTTCGAAATGATGTTTCTTGGTACGCTATCGTGTTCGAATCGATCAATTCGAATCGAGCACTTCGAATTGATCTAAGGGCGTGTAAGTGGGTTGATGTGGCGCGCCTTCTTCGAGTCGATCCATATTTTTCGCTGAGTTGATTGGGTCGACTCCGAGTTCTTTGTCGTGTTGACCAAGTGGTTCGAGTGTTGGATTCGAAGATCGCTTTCGAATCGATGGAATGGTATTCATTCGAATCGATCCAACTGTGCTACTTCGGATCGATTCGAAGTCGTCTCTAACATGTTGGATCCGAAGACAGCGTGAAGCCGCATGATGGGTTTGTGGTCGTGTGAAGATGGATTCGAAGCAAGGTTATCCGAGGGCTTGCTTGATGGAGTCGAAGCAAAGGTTTAGTTCATGGATTCGAAGGTGAGTCACTGTGATTGTGTCGAGGCCGATGGAGTCGAAGCAGGGACATGGAGTGGTTTCAGTTGGATGGAGTCGAAGGAAGATGTTAGCTGATGGATTCGAACGTCACCTCTTCGTATGGATTCGAACATGATGGGTTCGAACTAGATGGGTTCGAACGTACGAAAGAGGTTGGGTTCGAACTGAGCAATGTCCATCCCTCTTAACTTGGATCCATCATAACTTGAGCATACGACCTTGGATTGACTTGAAATTTGAAATGCGGACTTCTATGATCTCTCTTGCCATGTCATATCAACTGTGGCCTGATCCGGACTTGGACAAAATTCATCGATATCCATTGGCGAAGTGAAGTACAACCAATCTCTGAGACGAAATGTCTTTTGTTTTTGATCGATCCTTTAGTGTCACGGCTTTGCCAAAAAGAGGGGTAACAGCGTGCATGGATTTGAAACGGAACGGTACCATGGTGCACCACTCTTCAGCGATGGTAAATCGAAGACCATCCACGGTAATCCCGTTTTACCGTAAAAATCCACGTGTCGAAAAAACGAAGGGTAAAAAACTTCCTAGACCCGATTGAGACTCGGATAGTCTTTTTTGGGCATTCAACAATCCGTTGACGGCTGAAATCTGTCATAGCCGTAGAACTCACTGAGGCCTTCGTTTTGACTGGTTATGGCTCCCGTAACTCAAAACGAGCCAGAAGTTATGGCCGTCCGAATAATCGATATCTATAGGGTGCAACATCCGCGGTGCAAGGTGCAACATCCGTCCGAAATGGCGAAACAGTGTCGTACGACTTTTTGAAATGCGTGCATGGATTTGAAATGGAATGATTCCATGGTACACCACTCTCCAGCGATGGTAAATCGAAGACCATCCACGGTAATCCCGTTTTACCGTAAAAATCCACGTGTCGAAAAAACGAAGGGTAAAAAACTTCCTAGACCCGATTGAGACTCAGATAGTCTTTTTTGGGCATTCAACAATATAATGACAGCTGAAAGTGGTCATAGTCGTAGAACTCACTGAGGCCTCCGTTTTGACTGCTTATGGCTCCCGTAACTCTAAGCGAGCCAGAAGTTACGGCCGTCCGAATAATTGATATCTACAGGGTGCAACATCCATGGTGCAAGGTGCAACATCCGTCCGAAATGGCGAACAGTGTCGTACGACTTTTTGAAATGCGTGCATGGATTTGAAATGGAACGGTACCGTGGTGCACCACTCTCCAGCGATGGTAAATCGAACACCAGCCACGGTAATCCCGTTTTACCGTAAAAATCCACGTGTCGAAAAAACTAAGGGTAATAAACTTCCTAGACCCGATTGAGACTCGGATCGTCTTTTTTGGGCATTAAACAATCCAATGACGGCTGAAAGCTGTCACAGCCGTAGAACTCACTGAGGCCTTCGTTTTGACTGGTTATGGCTCCCGTAACTCTAAACGAGCCAGAAGTTATGGCCGTCCGAATAATCGATATCTACAGGGTGCAACATCCACGGTGCACGGTGCAACATCCGTCCGAAATGGCGAAACAGTGTCGTACGACTTTTTGAAATGCGTGCATGGATTTGAAACGGAACGGTACCATGGTCCACCACTCTCCAGCGATGGTAAATCGAAGACTAGCCACGGTAATCCCGTTTTGCCGTAAAAATCCACGTGTCGAAAAAATGAAGGGTATAAAACTTCCTAGACCCGATTGAGACTCGGATAGTCTTTTTTAGGCATTAAACAATCCATTGACGGCTGAAAGCTGTCATAGCTGTAGAACTCACCGAGGCCTTCGTTTTGACTGGTTATGGCTCCCGTAAATCTAAACGAGCCAGAAGTTATGGCCGTTCGAATAATCGATATCTACAAGGTGCAACGTCAACGGTGCAAGGTGCAACATCCGTCCAAAATGGCAAACAGTGTCGTACGACTTTTTGAAATGCGTGCATGGATTTGAAACGAAATGGTACCATGGTGCACCACTCTCCAGCGATGGTAAATCAAAGACCATCCACGGTAATCCCGTTTTTCCGTAAAAAACCACGTGTCGAAAAAACGAAGGGTAAAAAACTTCCTAGACCCGAATGAGACTCGGATCGTCTTTTTTGGGAATTAAAAATCCATTGACGGCTGAAAGCTGTCATAGCTGTAGAACTCCCTGAGGCCTTCTTTTGACTGGTTATGGCTCCCGTAACTCTAAACGAGCCAGAAGATATGGCCGTCCGAATAATCGATATCTACAGGGTGCAACATCCGCCGTGCAAGGTGCAACATCCGTCCGAAATGGCGAAACAGTGTCGTACGACTTTTTGAAATGCGTGCATGGATTTGAAATGGAACGGTACCATGGTGCACCACTCTCAAGCGATGGTAAATCGAAGAGCAGCCACGGTAATCCCGTTTTACCGTAAAAATCCACGAGTCGAAAAAACGAAGGGTAAAAAACTTCCTAGACCCGATTGAGACTCGGATCATCTTTTTTGGGCATTAAGAAACCCATTGACGGCTAAAAACGGTCATAGCCGTAGAACTCACTAAGGCCTTCGTTTTGACTGGTTAGGACTCCCGTAACTCTAAACGAGCCAGAACTTATGGCCGTCCGAATAATCGATATCTACACGGTGCAACATCCGCGGTGCAAGGTGCAACATCCGTCCGAAATGGAGAAACAGTGTCGTACGACTTTATGAAATGCGTGCATGGATTTGAAACGGAACGGTACCATGGTGCACCACTCTCCAGCGATGGTAAATCGAAAACCAGCCGCAGTAATCCCGTTTTACCGTAAAAATCCACGTGTCGAAAAAACTAAGGGTAATAAATTTCCTAGACCCGATTGAGATTCGGATCGTCTTGTTTGGGCATTAAACAACCCATTGACGACTGAAAGCTGTCATAGCCGTAGAACTCACTAAGGCCTTCGTTTTGACTGGTTATGGCTCCCGTAACTCTAAACAAGCCAGAAGTTACGGTCGTCCGAATAATCGATATCTACAGGGTGCAACATCCACGGTGCAAGGTGCAACATCCGTCCGAAATGGCGAACAGTGTCGTACGACTTTTTGAAATGCGTGCATGGATTTGAAGCGGAACGGTACCATGTTGCACCACTCTCCAGTGATGGTAAATTCAAGACATCCACGGTAATCCCGTTTTACCGTAAAAATCCACGTGTCGAAAAAACGAAGGGTAAAAAACTTCCTAGACCGGATTGAGACTCGGATAGTCTTTTTTGTGCATTCAACAATCCATTGACGGCTGAAAGCTGTCATTGCCGTAGAACTCAATGAGGCCTTCGTTTTGACTGGTTATGGCTCCCGTAACTCTAAATGATCCATAAGTTATGGCCGTCCGAATAATCGATATTTACAGGGTGCAACATCCACGGTGCAAGGTGCAACATCCGTCCGAAATGGCGAAACAGTGTCGTACGACTTTTTGAAATGCGTGCATGGATATGAAATGGAACGGTACCATGGTGCACCACTCTCCAGCGATGGTAAATCGAAGACCATCCACGGTAATCCCGTTTTACCGTAAAAATCCGTGCGTCGAAAAAATGAAGGGTAAAAAATTTCCTAGACCCGATTGAGACTCGGATAGTCTTTTTTGGGCATTCAACAATACAATGACGGCTGAAAGCGGTCATAGCTGTAGAACTCACTAAGGCATTCGTTTTGACTGCTTATGGCTCCTGTAACTCTAAACGAGCCAGAACTTACGGCCGTCCGAATAATCGATATATACAGGGTGCAACATCCACGGTGCAAGGTGCAACATCCGTCCGAAATGGCGATAAGTGTCGTACGACCTTTTGAAATGCGTGCATGGATTTGAAACGGAACGGTACCATGGTGCACCACTCTCCAGCGATAGTAAATCGAAGACCAGCCACGGTAATCCCGTTTTACCGTAAAAATTCACGTGTCGAAAAAACTAAGGGTAATAAACTTCCTAGAGCCGATTAAGACTCGGATCGTCTTTTTTGGGCATTAAACAATCGATTGACGGCTGAAAGCTGTCATAGCCGTAGAACTCACTGAGGCCTTCGTTTTGACTGGTTATGGCTCCCGTAACTCTAAACGAGCCAGAAGTTATGGCCGTCCGAATAATCGATGTCTACAGGGTGCAACATCCACGGTGCAAGGTGCAACATCCGTCCGAAATGGCGAAACAGCGTCGTACGACATTTAGAAATGCATGCATGGATTTGAAACGGAACGGTACCACTGGCCAGCGATGGTAAATCGAAGACCAGCCATGGTAATCCCGTTTTACCGTAAAAATCCACGTGTCGAAAAAAAGAAGGGTAAAAAACTTCCTAGACCCGATTAAGACTCGGATAATCTTTTTTGTGTATTAAACAATCCATTGACGGGTGAAAGCTGTCATAGCCGTAGAACTCACTGAGGCCTTTGTTTTGACTGGTTATGGCTCCTGTAACACTAAACGAGCGAGAAGTTACGGCCGTCCGAATAATCGATATCTACAAGGTGCAACATCCACGGTGCAAGTTGCAACATCCGTCCGAAATGGCGAACCGTGTCGTACGACTTTTTGAAATGCGTGCATGGACTTGAAATGGAACGGTACCATGGTGCACCACTCTCCAGCGATGGTAAATCGAAGACCATCCACGGTAATCCCGTTTTACCGTAAAAATCCACGTGTCGAAAAAACGAAGGGTAAAAAACTTCCTAGACCCGATTGAGACTCGGATCGTCTTTTTTGAGAATTAAACAATCCATTGATGGCTGAAAGCGGTCATAGCCGTAGAACTCACTTAGGCCTTCGTTTTGACTGGTAATGGCTCCCGTAACTCTAAACGAGCCAGAAGTTATGGCCGTCCGAATAATCGATATCTACAGGGTGCAACATCCGCCGTGCAAGGTGCAACATCCGTCCGAAATGCGAAATAGTGTCGTACGACTTTTTAAAATGCGTGCATGGATTTGAAATGGAACGGTACCATGGTGCACCACTCTCCAGCGATGGTAAATCGAAAACCAGCCACGGTAATCCCGTTTTACCGTAAAAATCCACGTGTCGAAAAAACGAAGGGTAAAAAACTTCCTAGACCCGAATGAGACTCGGATCGTCTTTTTTGGGAATTAAACAATCCATTGACGGCTGAAAGCTGTCATAGCCGTAGAAATCCTGAGGCCTTCGTTTTGACTGGTAATGGCTCCCGTAACTCTAAACGAGCCAGAAGTTATGGCCGTCCGAGTAATCGATATCTACAGGGTGCAACATCCGCGGTGCAAGGTGCAACATCCGTCCGAAATGGCGAAACAGTGTCGTACGACTTTATGAAATGCATGCATGGATTTGAAATGGGACGGTACCATGGTGCACCACTCTCCAGCGATGGTAAATCGAAGACCAGCCGCAGTAATCCAGTTTTACCGTAAAAATCCACGTGTCGAACGAACTAAGGGTAATAAACTTCCTAGAACCGAATGAGACTCGGATCATCTTTTTTGGGAATTAAACAATCCATTGACGGCTGAAAGCTACCACAGCCGTAGAACTCCCTCAGGCCTTCGTTTTAACTGGTAATGGCTCCCGTAACTCAAAACGAGCCAGAAGTTATGGCCGTCCGAATAATCGATATCTACAGGGTGCAACATCCACGGTGCGAGGTGCAACATCCGTCCGAAATGGCGAACAGTGTCGTACAACTTTTTGAAATGCATGCATGGATTTGAAACGGAACGGTACCATGGTGCATGTGACGACCGCCCATGACTCCTGCACGGAAACATGAGAATGGTGCGCTGAAGGTGTGCCAGGCAGCCATGGGTGGCCGTCAAGGTAGAATAAACATCGCAAAATCTATCGTACAACTCACAGCGCATGGATAAATACAATAGAGAAATATAATATAGTAAAGCTCTATAGAACAGGACTTCATCATATAAGCATCATAATAGTTTTATACAAACATATGAATCATCCATACATCAAAGCCTCACTACATAACACTCAAACAAATACAGCAGCGGAACACCCAGTACATATAATATGAAATAATATGCAGAAGCCTCCTGCTCGTCTTTGTCATCATCAGCGTAGATCTCCAAGAACAGCACCTGTCACCTGCTACCTAGTCTGCCCATCCCAACATGGATGAACAGCCCAAGGTAATAAGAGGAGACATAAAACCTTGAGTCAGACAAAGTCTTAGTGAGCAGTAAATCAACTATCAAACATACCAAAAGAGTATAATGGATAAAAGGAATAGGAACCAAACCATCCCACTCCACCTCTTTCTACAGTGATAGCCCCAGACACACATTAAGGAGAAGCAAGCATAACATAGCAAGCAATTAAAGTGAAGCAACAATCACTCGAGTCAAGGTCGATGTTTTCCAAATACAAACCCCCAAGGCCTAAACCAAGATCAGATAAGCACCCAGAAAACACCGCTCTTGAGACCGAATGATGATACAATCAAACGTCCAAACATCCATGACTCTGGCTATCACCGTTATCATTGCCTTGATTTCATCGTTAGTTGAACAACCATCTGTCAATGGCTAATGGTAACCCCGGTTCTAGACATAACTCCGCACGTCGTCGCAGCCCGTGCCTAGGAATTTTCGCAACTACCCAGAGTACTAGCACGTCGTCGCAGCCCGTGCTTGGAACGTCGTCGCAGCCCGTTCCAACGTACTCCTGCTTTGAGCATGCTAGAACCTTCAACAACGATGAGATCTCAGCCTCCTAGTCATCCTCCTTGATGACTATTTCCATACTAGCTCAAGCGCCTCTCAAGCTAACCATTATCAACCAACTCGCATCGCATCATCGAGTTATCAACATGCTTGGGATGATCCCGTCTGGATTAAACCAAGGCTATCTCACATCATGCTTCGCTTTATCGCATCATAGCAAAGTCTCATCTCAACATCATGGCTTGCCTCATCGCATCATGGCAAAGTCCCATCTCAACATCATCTAATCCATACATATGAGCTTCAACATCCGCTTCATATGCCACAAGCAGCTTTCACCATTCAAGAGCCTTTCCACTTAGCTTTTGAATCATCTTCGACCATCTTGTCTAGATCTAACTATCAATCAACTAACATACATAGCAATCAATCAAATCAATCATTAGCTTAAGCAATCAAGTAATCAAATATGGTCTAAGTAGGCATTTATAACTACAATGGCAATTTCGTAAATAAATGAGCATAGATATAACATACATGAATCATGGGTTTTTAGCATAGATCCAACAAATATAAATCATGGGTTTTTATCTCTACAACTTGGTAAATGAACTTGCATAAGTAAACATCTTCATAAGTAATGGATCTACACTTGGATCTAAGGAAAAATGCATAAAATCACTATCTACAACACTCCAACAAACCACCAATCCAATATACTCCTTTGGGTCCGCGTGAGAGATAACCACCACTCACCAAATCACCCAAACACTTCAAAAACTATCAACTTCAGATCTGGACAGCGAAGCTTCAAGCTTGATTCGCCGAAATCTCGCTTGAAACGATGAAATCTAGCTTGGTTGGATGAAGATCTTCAACTTTGGCCCTTCAATCTTCGATCTTGATCTTCGATCTTGACGGATGTTAGAACTAGATTGGAATGGAGAAAAGAAGATAAAGAAATGTTGTAGTCGAGCTCTCAAAATGGCAGCACTTCGTCGCTTCAAAATCCGGTGCCAAAAAGTGAGCCAAACCCATCTATTTATAGGCTGAAATCGCCCTTAGGTCGCCCAGACTTAGGTCGTTGCCGAACAAAATACCCCGACCTAACATAGGTCGCTGCCGACCTATACACTCCAACGACCTAACGACCTAACACCATACCGACCTAGAATAACATGCGACCTATCTATCTGCCGACCTAACCTACCTAGCGACCTAACACTTCCCTTAGGTCGCTCAACGACCTACTCTACTTAGGTCGGTAATATCTTAACCCGACCTATCTTATATCACTATCCCTTAGGTCGTAAGCTCCTTAAACCGGTCAATATCTATAGGTCGCTCTCCCCTATAGGTCGGTCACCCTCCAAGCCGCTAACCCACTAACTCGCTTGCCTTCTTAGGTCGGCCATAGTTAACTCGCCAACTTCCTTAGGTCGCCATACCCTATAGGTCACTAATCTACCTAAACCGGCCTATCTCCTTAGGTCGTTCCTCACGACCTAAACTTCCTAGGTCGCTAACTACCTTAGGTCGCTCTACCAACCTAACTCCATCACGACCTAAGCACTAATAGGGTTAAACCCTGAACAATACTAACGACCTAGTGATAAATGTTCTACGATTATCGTCACATAAACTACGGGTCGTTACATTCTCTCCCCCTTAGGAATTTCTCCCCTGAAATTCCAAACAAACAACAGCAATCAAAACTATTCTGCATGCCTATCATCCATAGCAATCAACAAACCATGCATCCAATTTCTAGCCTAGCATGCAGAATTCTAAGATAGAACAAGTTACAAATTCATGAGATGTCACGACACCTTAGGGCCATACCTCGAAGAGTTCAGGATGAGCTGCCTTCATCCTCTCCTCCTCCTCCCACGTACAGTCGTTAACATCATCACTCCATTGTATCTTGAGCAACGTAATCGTCTTCCTCCTAAGCTGTTTCATGTCGGTTTCAACAACACGAAGCGGCTTACGAGGTCTGGAAACAACTGGATCAACTTCTAAATCTTCACAGCTATCAGCAGAAACCACCGTATTCGAGTCATGCACATACTTCCGTAGATAAGATACATGAAAAACATTGTGCACACCCGCCATCTTTTTCGGTAACTCCAATCTATAAGCGAGCTTTCCAATTCGCTCGATAATCGGGAATGGTCCAACAAATCTCGGAGTTAACTTTCCTTTCTTTCCAAATCGAATAACATTCTTCAGAGGAGAAATCTTCACAAAAACCATATCACCTACGTCGAATTCCAAATCCTTACGACGATTATCGGCATAACTTTTCTGACGATCTTGGGCTGCCTTCATTCGTTGCCGAATGATCCCTATACAATCCGAAGTCTGTCGAATCATCTCTGGCCCAAGTATCAGTTTTTCTACAGTTTCCAACCAACATGTAGGAGAGTTACACGGTCTTCCATACAATGCCTCAAATGGTGCCATACCAATACTCGACTGATAACTGTTGTTATAAGCAAATTCCACCAAATGAAGATGATCTTCCCATGATCCTCCGAAGTCCAAAACATAAGCTCTGAGTAGATCTTCCAAAACT
The DNA here is from genome assembly GCA_030765085.1 of Allium cepa. Taxonomy (NCBI): domain Eukaryota; kingdom Viridiplantae; phylum Streptophyta; class Magnoliopsida; order Asparagales; family Amaryllidaceae; genus Allium; species Allium cepa. The sequence continues at coordinate 27,689,038 of CM060934.1, read as the reverse complement.
CGGTTGACTCTCTCAGTCTGACCATCTGTTTGAGGGTGATAAGCTGTACTTAAACACAACTCAGTTCCCAAAACCTCCTGGAAGCTCTTCCAAAATCCACTAGTGAACAAAGGATCTCGGTCGCTCACTATACTCTTCGGAACACCATGGAATCGAACTATCCACTTAACATAAAGCTCGGCCAACTTCGATGCAGTCCTAGTTGATCGAACAGGAATGAACCTTGCACTCTTGGTCAACCGATCTACTATGATCCAAATCCCTTCATTCCCTGCTCTGGTTCTAGGTAGGCCATCGATAAAATCCATCGACACTTGCTCCCACTTCCATATAGGAACCTCTAATGGCTGAAGTAATCCACTGGGCTTTTTCTGCTCTGCTTTAACCAACTGACAATTCATACACTTGGAAGTAAAATTTCCAACATCCTTCTTCATACCTTCCCAATAATAGGTTCTCTTCGTATCCCGGTACATCTTATTTCCACCTGGATGAATTGTCAACTTCGAGTGATGACTTTCTCTAAGAACTTCATCTCTCAATCCATCTACATCGGGAACAACTACTCGTCCTTGCTTCCGAAGCCAACCCTCTCGATCGACTTCGAATCCTTTATCCTTTTCTGGGTCCAATCCAGATTCCAAATCTCGGATAATCTTGACAAGCTTATCGTCTCGCTTTTGGCTCTCGCCAATTCTCTCCACCAAAGTAGGCCTTATCGATAAGTTTGCCAACATCTCAGGTTCCAATTCACATCTGGGCCTGAAATCAAATCCAGCCAAATACTCGAGACTCTTCCATTCCGAAAACATGGCTCCCAATCCGGCATGTCTTCGACTCAACGCATCAGCTACTGCGTTACCTTTTCCCGGAGTATAAGCTATACCAAAATCATATGATGCCAAAAACTCTAGCCACCGTTGCTGCCGAAGATTCAAATCCTTTTGGGAGAAAAGATACTTCAACGACTTATGATCCGTAAACAACTCGAATCGAACTCCCAATAGATAATGTCTCCACATCTTCAGAGCAAACACAATCGCCGCCAACTCCAAATCATGAGTCGGGTAATTCCTTTCATGCGGCTTTAGTTGTCGACTTTCATACGCAACAACTCTATCCTTTTGCATTAGCACTGCTCCAAGTCCAGTACCACATGCATCGGTGTAAACCACCATCTCATCATTCCCACTTGGAATAGTCAAAACAGGAGCACTTCTTAGTCGCTCTTTTAGGATTACGAAAGCTTGCTCACACTTATCATCCCATCTGAACACTTGGTTCTTCTTCGTCAATCCTGTTAATGGTGCAGCTGTCTTGGAAAAGTCGTTGATAAACCGACGATAATATCCTGCTAATCCAAGAAAGCTTCTTACATCGGATGCATTCTTAGGTCTAACCCAATCCTGGATTGCTGCCACCTTAGCGGGATCAACCGCTATTCCATTTCCAGAAATAACATGACCTAAGAATCTCACTTCACTCTTCCAGAAGTGACACTTCGAAAACTTAGCCTTCAGCTGATGTTTCCGTAAGATTTCCAAAACAATACGCAAGTGCGTCTTGTGCTCTTCCTCAGTTATGGAATAAATCAGAATATCATCCACGAATACAAGTACGAACTTGTTCAACTGATCTCTGAATACTCTATTCATAAGATCCACAAAATATGCTGGTGCGTTAGTCAATCCAAACGGCATTACCAGCCACTCATAAAAACCCGATGGGGTCCTGAAAGCAGTCTTCGGCACACTATCCTTAGCCACTCTCAACTAGTGAAATCCCGTTGCCAAATCCATCTGAGAGAACACCTTAGCCTTGTGAAGCTGATCAAACAAGTCATCTATCCTCGGCAATGGATACTTGTTCTTCTTAGTCACCTTATTCAGCTCACGATAATCCACACACAACCTCAACGATCCATCCGCTTTGGTTGCGAACACAACTGGTGCACCCCATTCGGACACACTACGCCGAATGAATCCTTTCTGTAAAAGGTCATCAACTTGCACCTTCAACTCTTGCTGCTCCCTAGGCGCCATCCGCCTAAGAGGCATCACAACAGGTCTGGCTCCCTCAACTAGATCGATACAAAACTCGATCTCCCTATGCGGCGGTAACTCTTTGACCTCGTCAAAGACATCCTCAAATCCATTCACAATAGGCACCGATGACAGTCCATCCCGTGGAACAACCAGCGAATACATGAAGCTCATGAAGACGCCTTCTTCATGCTTACATCGTATCACAACCTTTCGCCCTTCCACATTCCCGACTGTCACCTCCAGCCTCTCACAATCAATCCTTGCCGCATACCTCCTAAGCCAGTCCATACCCAAAATAATTTCGAACCCCGCAAAGTTCAGAACAAAGCAATCACAAACAAACGAGCAATCATGACTCGACACAACTAGATCATGGCATATCATATGTTTGCGCCAAAATTGGTCACAAACACCCAGAGTCGTGAAAGCACCTGTTTACGTGTTCAATTCGATAATATTCAACACAGAACTCAGCAACAATCAATATAGAATTCAGCTCTAAGTAACAAATCACAGTAATTCTCAAGCAACAATCACGAACACAGGATTTATAGTGGTTCGGCGTTCGTGCCTACGTCCACTTTGAAGGGTTTCTCTTTATTGCTTTGCTCGATTCAATCGATTACAATGGATTACAGCTGACAATTGCTTTGAAATCTGAATACAACAGCGATTGTGATAGTTAAACTTGAGTCCGGCAGAGTCTTGGCGTTCAATCGCGGAAAGATCCCCCTTTTCTGAAGGCTTCAGGGTGCTATTTATAGGCGTTGGAGGCCCAGATCTTGCTGAAACTTCGTGAGACTCCTTCTGGCACGTGACTGGGCCCACGCGACCGACCCCACCAAGTTTCGTCTCGATCTGATATCGGTTCGAAGTGATTTCGAACCCATCAACAAATGGTCCAATCGAGCTGAAACTTGGCAGGAACAATCTTTACCTCATATGGAAGCTACTGTGAAAATTTGGTTGCATTTGGATTTGTGGTTAAGGAGATATGCTCGGTTCGAAATCGACATCTTCGGTTGGCTGAGGCGTTCGAACCCATTATTTCGAACCCTTCGTTTCGAATCCATCAGTGCACGTGGGCCTGCAGTGACGTGGCGCGCAATATTCGAATCGATCCTAACTTATCTCCGAATGGACCGCTTCGACTCCGTGAACTACGGCGAACACGTCATCCAAACCAATTGACTCGGTGGATTCGAAATAGGAAGCATTCTTGGTTTCGAACGTGACATTCGAATCCAGGAATTCTTATGGGTTCGAACTTGATCGGTTCGAACTGGGTCACTCGATGGGTTCGAAGTGAGGATGTGAGGCCGAGTGAAGTCATGGATTCGAAGGTAGGCCACTGTGGTGGATTCGAAGGCGATGGAGTCGAGGTAGGTGCTAGCTGATGGGTTCGAACGTGGCTTGGGTTCGAACTCCATGGCTTCGAAGGCAAGGACGTGGATGGTTTCGAACTAGGTGGGTTCGAAGGAAAGGGCGTGGATGGTTTCGAACAGCATGGGTTCGAAGTAAAGGGCGTGGATGGGTTCGAAGAGCATGGGTTCGAAAGGGATGGGTTCGAACTTCATGGTTTCGAAACAGACAATGACCATCTCTCTTCACACTGAATCCATCATATCTTGAGCATACGAACTCGGATTGACTTGAAACTTGAAATGATGGCTCCTACAACCTTTCTTGTCGTGTCCTATCAATCGTGGCCTGATCCGGACTCGGGCAAAATTCATTGATATCCATAGCTAAGTGAAGTATATCCAATCTCTGAGATGAACTGTTTCCCGTTTTCGACCAATCTTTTGGTATCACGGCTTTGCCAAAAAGCGGGATAACACTTTGCCCCCCAAAACATGCCTTGCTGTAGGAAGGTGTGTTTTGTAATGCCTTGAGTTGGATGTTCGTATCCGATCATCGACCTGCAAAGAACTCAATAGTTTCATATGTCCTCAAATGACGATCGTTCGGGATCGAGCCATTCGGGATGAAGTGCGGCCGTTCATGGTCAAGCGCTCAACTTCAAACGACGATCGTTCGTGATCGAGTCATTCGAGGGGAAGTGCGACCGTGCGCGGTCGAGCGTATAAATTCATGCTTCGATCGTTCGGGATCGTATGCTGCTTGAAGTGAATCGGGACCGTTCGCGGTCCGTGCCGTTCGTGGCATAAGATGGAATAGGACCGTTCGCGGTCGATGCCGTTCGCGGCGAATGATGAGATGGGACCGTTCGCGGTCGAATGCCGTTCGTGGCAAATGATGATCGTTCGCGACCAAGTGCCGTTCAAGGCGAATGGTGATCGCTCGAGGTCGGATTTCATAATCAGTGAGCCATGACCGTTCGCGATCGATGGCGTTCGAGGCAGGAAGTGATCGTTCGCGATCGTGTGCCGTTCGAGGCGAATCTGTGACCGTTCGTGGTCGGGTTTCAGACCTCAAGTGACGACCGTTCGCGATCAAGCCATTTGAGGTGAAGTGAGTTGTGACTGTTCGAAGTCGGATGCCGTTCGAGGCGATTTGTGTGCCCGGGAGGGCTTGGTGTTATCGATGCCAGGGTCACGTTCGGGTGAGTTCCTGGATCGTGTATATGGGCGGTCCATCGCCGTCTCAGTGCATTCCTAGGGATCGTTCGCGACCCCATACATGTGTGCGTAGCTTAGTCATTCCAGAGTTATCAAAATCAAATAATTATTAAACAGATGAGTTCCAAAAACAATGTCCAAATAAACAAAGTCCAAACGTTCAAATCAAAATGAAACGAAAGTAAAGCATGGATGTCAAAGTGTAAGTTCCCACTACGAAACGGTCGATGATCACTCAGAGCATGCCTGGAGATCGTTCGCGATCTCGCGCATGTGTAAATGATTTAATTGCGGTAGTGGAAGCTTACGACTTGTTCATCGTTATCTTACTCAATTGATAACCATACGGTGCCTTGATTCGGGGTCGCCCCTAGCTGATGTGGACGGTGGTCGTTCTGGTTCCGCCACAGGAGCTCGCCTCCTTACATATTGAAGGAGCATACCGTTCCTGATATGCCCTTCCACCTCATCCTTCAGGTGCCTACAATCGTTAGTATTATGACCATTTAATTCATGGAATACACAGAACTTATCTGATTTCCTTTCGTCAGAGGTAGGGTCCCTTCGCATCGGCCTACGGTACGGAATCTGTTCTTTGGTATCCTGATAAATTCGTTCCAGGCTCTCGTTCAACTCAGTGTAGGTGGTGAATCGCGGCTCCCTTCGTTGCCGCTTCGATCTGTCTCTGTCATTCTCAATCTTTCTTTTACCTCTATCCTTGTCCGAATCCTTTTTAAGAGGCTTTTCGTCTCTAAATGCAAAAATTTCTATCCCATCTCTTTCTTCTCTCTCGGCATTCGCATCTTCTAATCGTAAAAACTTTTCTGCTTCATGATAGAATTCCTCCAGATCTGTGGGTGGATCTTTAGTCAATGAATTCTTGAACTCTGTGCCGTCAGCTATTCCGGACACAGCGGCCATTACCACCATGGATGGATCCGCTCTATCCACTGAAGCTGCTGCCGCATTAAATCGTGCTAGGTAACTTCTCAAGGTCTCTCCGGCCTTCTGCTTTAGGGTTGCCAGAGTCATCACGTTCTTGGGTCTTGTAATATGAACCCTGAATTGCCTCATAAATCTCTCTACTAAACCATTCCAAGTTCCGATGGATCCGTTCTCCAACTGTCTAAACCATAGTGCAGCGATATCTGTCAAGTATAATGGAAAACACCGGGCCATAACCTCCTCCGATGCCCCCAGTACTTCCATATGCCTCATATATTTTGTCAGGTGGACCGTGGGGTCCGTTCTCCCGTCATACATATCCAATGATGGTAGTTTGAAATCAGGCGGGTTCCTAGCTTGCCTGATTGCTGAAGTAAAAGGGCTTCTATTAACATCTTCCAAATCTTTGTTCACCATACCGCCTCTCAAAGCTCTCCTAACTATCTCTGCTAATCGGTCATTGTCTCCGAGATGTAATCCTTGTTCACTACTTCCAACCTGCCCCCCGAGTTCACGAGGTAACTCCGGGATCTGCCCCCTTGACTGAGCGTTCACTCCTCTACTACTCCTAGGTTGCGCAGATCCTTCTCTCTCTCTTTCCAAGATTGGGTCAACATTGCCCATATGTGTGCCCCCTAGCTCTGGTGCTACGCCGGATGGTCCCGCTCCGTTCTGGACTCCATTGGCTTCCCTATTCTGTGCTCCGAGCTGTCCTATCTGTTGGAGTAAACTCTGAATCATGTCCTCTTGCCTCTTCATCATAGTTTCCATCTCATCCCTAGTGATGTATATCGATGGTTGATTCGCTCCTGAGGAAGCCTCTTGGCTTCCTTGTGGCTCACTTCTTTCAGTCCTTGGCCTCCTACTCGATTGTCTTGCCATAATTCCTAGATCTGAACTCCTGAAATTTCAAATTCAACTTCTTCCTGAATTAGTTTCTCAGTGGAAGCACCAAAATGTTTGCGCCAAAATTGGTCACAAACACCCAGAGTCGTGAAAGCACCTGTTTACGTGTTCAATTCGATAATATTCAACACAGAACTCAGCAACAATCAATATAGAATTCAGCTCTAAGTAACAAATCACAGTAATTCTCAAGCAACAATCACGAACACAGGATTTATAGTGGTTCGGCGTTCGTGCCTACGTCCACTTTGAAGGGTTTCTCTTTATTGCTTTGCTCGATTCAATCGATTACAATGGATTACAGCTGACAATTGCTTTGAAATCTGAATACAACAGCGATTGTGATAGTTAAACTTGAGTCCGGCAGAGTCTTGGCGTTCAATCGCGGAAAGATCCCCCTTTTCTGAAGGCTTCAGGGTGCTATTTATAGGCGTTGGAGGCCCAGATCTTGCTGAAACTTCGTGAGACTCCTTCTGGCACGTGAGTGGGCCCACGCGACCGACCCCACCAAGTTTCGTCTCGATCTGACATCGGTTCGAAGTGATTTCGAACCCATCAACAAATGGTCCAATCGAGCTGAAACTTGGCAGGAACAATCTTTACCTCATATGGAAGCTACTGTGAAAATTTGGTTGCATTTGGATTTGTGGTTAAGGAGATATGCTCGGTTCGAAATCGACATCTTCGGTTGGCTGAGGCGTTCGAACCCATTATTTCGAACCCTTCGTTTCGAATCCATCAGTGCACGTGGGCCTGCAGTGACGTGGCGCGCAATATTCGAATCGATCCTAACTTATCTCCGAATGGACCGCTTCGACTCCGTGAACTACGGCTGTTTGCACAAAAAATGGACAAACACCTCCAAGTCGTATTATTTAGTTGATTATATGTAATTTTCAATGATTTTAGATGAGTATGTAAATATGAGAAAAGTAGGGGCTGAAATGTAAAAGACACACAGATTTATAGTGGTTCGGCCAGAATGTGCCTACGTCCACTTTATATGTTATTATCTTCTTTCTTTCAGGTTACAAGTACAATGCGTTGTGTACAAGTGTATGAAAGTAGTTTGAAAGTTCCTTCCTTGCTTGAGCTCTCAAACTTGTCTGCCATTGTTGTACCCCTGCCCCTCTATTTATAGAATGAGGTAGGGGGCAGGGGTCATGGAAGTATATAGCTGCTAGTGGGCCCGGGCTGAAGCAATCTGGACTGGCAGTTGTCTGGTTCGGCGAGGTCTCATTCGGCATGGAGCTTGGACCGGTGGTAGGCTTGGACCGGTTGTGAGTGTGGAACGGTGGTCCGGTGCTTGTTTGGACCGGCTGTGGGGTTGGTCCGGTAGGTCATTTGGTCCGGTGGTTGCAATTGCTTTGGTTCGGTTATGGTTGGACCGGATGTGGGGATGACCGAATGGCCTTCGGTTCGGCATGAATTGGAGATGCCGAATGGACTCATGCCGAATGGACCTTCACACTTGGAGTGCCGAATGAGCTAATAGGCTTGTATAGCCGGATGAAAAGGTACTCCGGATGGACCATCACTGCCGAATGAGCTTGTTCCTTCGAATCGCCGAATGGACATAGGAGCTGATGGAATGGAGGTTGCAAACCCGGGTGAAACTGACACTTCTTGGTCTCGAGATCTTCTGGGTGAGAATTCGCCCAACATTTGCCCCCCAAAGTGGGGCGCGTGCTTGCACGTGTCGCGCTTTGTTTCCCGGTGATAGAAAGGCTTGTTTCGTAACGCCATGGGCTGGACGTTCGTATCCTGCTGATGTCCTGCAAAGGAATTTACAGTTTTAGTGTGGTTTCAAATAACGACCGTTCATGATCGAAATATTTGAGATGAAGTGAACTGTGTCGCTCGGGACGAGCAAGTGTGCCCCGAAGGGGCTTAGCATCGTCGATGCCAGGTTCACGTTAGAGTGGGTCCCTGGGTCGTTTGCCAAGGTGGCTTATCGCCAGCTCAGAGCATGCCTAGGGATCGTTCGCGACCCCGTACATGTGTAAGTAGCTTAGCCATTTCACAATTATCAAATATCCATTTGACCGATGGGCTTAAAAATGCGTGTCAAAGTGTAAATTCCCACGATGATAGGGTTAATGACCATTCAGAGCGTGCCTATGGACCATTCGTGGTCGCGTACACGTGTGAACGATTTAATTCATGCTAGTGGGAGTTTTACGACTTATTCATCGTTGTCATAATCTTATTTTATTAGTTAGTTCCGGAGTTCGGTACTTATCTGAGTGAAGCGCCTTGCGTGCCCCCTGTTTCTGGTTTCTGCTGGTAGAGACAGTTTTATTCGGTTGTTGGTTGGACCGGTACGCTGGTCCGGTATGTTGGTCCGGTAGGCCGAACCAGCTGGTTCGGCAATCCTGAGTTTGCCTATATATAGAGGCTACCCCCCTTAGTTTTCCCTTACCGAACCAAAGAGAGCCGAATCAATTTTTAGCCGAACCAAACTTCTGCCGAACCAAGCTTATACCGAATTAGGTATATATTCTTTTGCCGAATGGTTTTTTATCACCGAATGAATATGATTGCCGAATGCACACGAAGGGTTTTGTTTTACCGAATGATATGTATACCGGATGTGTTTTTTAGTGCCGAATGGACTTATGACCCCATTGCCGAATGAACTTAAGTCCCTAGTGCCGAATGAGCATAAGACCCTAGTGCCGAATGAACTTTGTATTCGGTCTTTGGGTGGAACTCTGGACTTATGTATGCTTGCTTGTATTCTTGTTCTAACATCATGTTTTTCACTTTTGTGTATGCAGATAAATGTCTCGCAAGGCGGAAACACGATCAGACAGACGGAAATCCAAGGATGGAGGAGAGTCTTCTTCTGTGCCCCCAGCCCAACCAGGATCCGGGCAACATCGACCTGTTCCGAGGTCGTTGGTGGACGGACATGGTCCACAGGAACTTCTGGTCTCCCCTCCCGACTGCTTTCCTAGCTCCCTAAAGGAGGAGCAACTTGACGTTATATCCCGTTCCTTTGGGATAGACAGGGCTCTTATGCTGTTACCCGGGGGAGGGGGTCATGCCATATGATCCCCCTGAGGGGTACTTTGCTTACAGCCGTTACCATTGTATGTGCGGGGCTATTCCTCCAGTCAACGCCTGGATATTAAGCTTCGTCACTTATCTGAAGGTGGCTCCATTCCAGCTCCAGCCCAACTCTTATGCCATTCTGGTTTGCTTGTATGCTATCTTCCAGAAGAGATACGGGCGTGCCCCCTCCCACCGGGAAATACGATATCTGTACAATCTGAGGGGGTACAGGAAGGGGTCCCCATATATTAGCTTGGAGTCAGCTGTTTCCTTCAAGCCTGTTTTGGATTTATACTCGAAGTATAGTATGTTCAAGAAGGAGTGGTTCTTTGTCAGGGATGACTCCGTCTCTATTCGCCGATTTACCTCCGGATGTAAGTAAAAACTCTACTCATAATTCCTGTCTTGGCTGTAATTCACTCTCTTATGCGCTTTTATTTCTTGCTAGCGACAGGTGGTTTTGCGATTGTGGAAGATGATCGCTTGGTTCGGATGGCAGCAGAAATTGAAGCTATTTCCGGGAGAGACAGATCGGCTGCTTATCTGATTAGGAATGCCAGGCTCTTGTCGTATAATTTGATCCTCCCACATCAGTCCGTAGTCAAACAGAGGGACACGGCAGAAGAGAAGGCTGCCCAGCCTAAAGGTGGGGTGACAGCGAAGGGTGGCAAGAGGAAGCCCTTTGCACAACGTCCAGTCGTAGGAGGCAAGAAGCTCAAGGAGTCCGATGGCCCTTCTCCAAGTACTTGCCCGGATGTCCCGGAGGAGGAAGGTGTAGAAGAGGAGGAAGGAGGTGAAGTTGGAGAAGGGTCGGAGGGTGGAGGAGATGGCGATGGTCAGGGTGGTAGCGGTGTTGCTGCTCTAACCTCTGAGCAGGACCTCGAACTGGATGAGGCTCTCCGTCGGGCCTTCGGGGAGTCAGAGGGGGAGTCGGAAACAGAGAAGGAAACGGAGAGGGCAGAGGAAACCGGCAAAGCTGTGGTTAGCACTGACCCATCCTCTAAGGGTTCCTCAGCTAGGGTGACCCCGGCGATGCAAGGTGAACTTTTGTCTTCTGCCGATTCCATTTTCGATAGGGACTTAGAAATTTTTTACGGTTCACTTCCGTCCTGGAATGAGATCCAGGACTTATTGCAGTATCCCACTCCTCCGCCGGGTTTGTATAACAGATGTGTCTCCTCACTTTTCTTTCTTTTTAACTTAGCACATTTTTTGAATTGCGGATTATTGTATGTTCGTAACACTTGTTCTTTATTCCAGGGGCAGGCCAGGCGGGTAAAACGTCGGATGTTCGACACCGCCTCGAACAATTTAAGTCGAGGAGAGCTTCCGCGAAACCTTCTACTGATCGCACTGGGGACGTAGTCAAGTACCGCCCTCTTCTTGGGGTCATCGAAGAGGGCATTCAGAAAAGGAAGCGGAGCCGTTCCTTATTTGAGTCTTCTTCTGCTTCGCAGCTTCCTACTCTGTCTCCCCCTACTCAGCCTCCTCGTGATACTACGGAGGAGAGCACGGAGCCCTGCCCCCCTCCTCCTCCTTCCAAGAGATCTACTGTCATTCATATAAGGCGTCCCGATGTGCCTCGCCCCGTGCCTCGTGACCCTTTTGCCGGTCATCCTGATTTAGACCCAAGTTTTCGGGACATTTCATTTGATGAGACCACGGGCGAGCACCTACTTCCCCGCAACCCCATGGTACGTGTGCTGGATGAGGCCAAGTCCCTAGATCTTGATCTGCTTACTACTCGGGTAGTTACTATGGGGGACGAGGCCAAGGCTAATATTGACCGGGTGGCCGAAGAGACTAAGAAGTTAATGGAGCATCATGCTCGATTGGTCAAGGCCGGGGAGGAGATTGGGAGTGCTAATATTCGGTTAAGGCTAAAGGTTGCCGATCAGGCCAAGCAGCTTGCCGACCAAGCCATCCAGATCTCCCAGCATGAGGAAGCCTCCCAGCGTCTGAAAGAGACCATGGAGAAGGCCAGTAGGGCGGAGTTACGGAAGATGGAGGTTACCTGCAGGGAGCGGATTAACATGGCCATTACAACGGTGGATGAGGTTCGAAATGCGGATCTCGAGCGGGTAGAGGAGTTGTCGAGGAGACTCGAGGCTGCGGAGATGGCTCAGGCTGAGTTGAAGGAGGAGATGGAGGAGATGAGGAGGTCCCTTAGGTTGAAGGAGGAGGAAATGAGGAGGTCACTCCAGGCTGACTGCTTGAGATACCAATCAGAGAGGGACGTCGCCGTCGCTAAGTTGCAAGCTTCCGAGGCTCGGGTGAGGGAGTTTGAGGAAAATGAGGGGATGATGGATGAGATGCTTCAGGATATGTACTTCCATACTTGGAAAGAGGGCGGCTTGTCTTGGATGGACGATTACCCTCGGGTCATGGCCAAGGTGTATCTCCAGGCTTTAGAGGAGGCCAGGGTGAACGCGGGTAAGGAAGGCGGAGAGGCTTTCAACTTGAGTGCGGTTACTGCTCAGTTCTCAAAGGAGGAGCAAGCGGCGGTGAAGGAGGGGATGCGGCTGCTTGCTGCGGAGGAAGCGGGCGTGCAGTTGGATGATGAGGATCAAGCGGCGGATGCTGGTGAGTTATTCTTTTCCCTTTCTTTTCTTTCCGTGTTTTCATAACTTGATCGTTCGTTTAATGAATTCCTCTTCCGATCTGGACAGGTGGGACTTCAGATCCACATGCTGGGGGCTCCGATCCTGCGGCTAAGTAGGCTGGGGGAGTTGGTGATGGAGTGTGGATGCATCTGCCATCTTTTTGTTTCTTTTTTATCACTGTTCATGTTAGTCTTTGATATGCAACTGTAATAAAATTATTTGCAAAGAATAACTTCGTGTGATCTTATAATATAAGCTGATTTTGTCATGTTTAAATGTTGTTGCTATCTTTATGTGCTGTGTGAGAAGTATAATTATGTATATGCCTGTGATTCCACTTGTGTTTGATGTTAAGTTTTTGCTTGAAATATAATTTCACGTTTTGCAATGTCAGTGTATGAATAAGTTATAGTTACGCATTTATGTACAAGAGAAGAGAGTACCGCCCTTTATGTTTTATTCGCAGGCGGTAGCTTTGAGTGTCTTGTGTAACTGTTCACGGGTATAGCAGAGCGCCCTGCTACCCAGCACGCAGGCTTAGAGCCTCATGAGTGAATGTTTCCTATTTGGTTTCCTGTACTTTAGAGTTTGTTATACAGGATAGGAGAAAAATATTTAAATGAAATGGAAATATAGTAAAAGTAAAACTTCCAGTCACGGAAGGCCGTCGATGTGCTTAAGTTCGTGGCAAACGGGTTTTGTAGTCACTTTCCCTAGCTGTGGGTCTTGGAGACATTTGTCACCCATCTTACGCCTCCGCGGGGAGTTTTCTTTTTTACCACAGCCGCACTTAAGACACATCGGAGCCGAGATCGCGCACGGTAACTACCCGAACCGTTATGGTCCGTAATCGTGGGTATTATTCGATTTACCGTGGCCGGCTAGCGTGGGTGCCGTTGGCCGTGAACTACCCCTGGCTGGCCACACCTTATGTTGGGGCTTAAAGTAGGTTCACGGTTACCGACGAGCCGAACGCCGTAATGAGCTGCCATCGGCTATAGTCGGCCTTTATGATGACTTATAATCGGCTCATTACAGTTGGCTTTGAGGGCAGGCGCGCAATGAGTTAACCCGCAGCAGAGGGATGCTGGAGCAAAAGAGTCTCATTGGCGAGTGCATAGAATCGTGGCGTACCTGTTAGGCCTAGTCTAGATGAGGCCGCGGTGCGTCTTGAGTGGAGATGCCATAGGATTTTGTTCAACAGAAAGGGATAAAACTTAACAAGTAGCCAAGACATAAAGGAACAAGTTAAAAAGAGACAAGATTTTTTAAAGTGGTTCGGCACGAAAATGCCTACGTCCACTGGTTCTCTTTGTTAATTCACTTCATATGGGCAGTACAAGTTAAGAAAAGTATCGACGGAGGTGTCGGATGTTCCATGCCCTCTGGAACACCTCTCCGTCCACTGTTGACAAAATGTAAGCTCCGTTGTGGAGATCTTTGTGAATTACATATGGTCCGTCCCAGATGGGGTCCAGTGCCCCGGGGCGCGGAAAGATTCGCCTGAGGACAAGATCTCCTTCTTGTAAGCTGCGATGCTTGACTTTGGAATTGTATAGTGCTGCCACTTTTTGTTTGTGAGCTGCTGCTTTGAGTGCTGCATCGTTTCTCCTTTCCTCAATCAGTTCCAAAGACATGAGGAGGAGTTCTTCGTTTTCTTCTGGGTTGTAGTGGATCCTACGGTGGGAAGGCACAATAGTCTCAACTGGGAGCATTGCCTCCGATCCATATGCCAAAGAGAAAGGAGTATGTCCCGTTGATGTTCTGAAAGATGTGCGGTATGCCCATAGTGCCGTAGGAAGTTCGTCCACCCAAGCGCCTTTTGACTTTTCAAGTTTCTTCTTGATTAGGGTTTTGAGAATTTTGTTGACAGCTTCAACTTGTCCGTTTGCCTGAGGGTAAGCTACTGATGAGAAGCTTTTATGAATTCCATGTTCTTGGCACCAGTCGGCAAATTCTTCGCTGTCAAATTGGAGTCCGTTGTCTGATACGATCTTGAGGGGGACTCCATACCTGCACAGAATGTTTTTGATCAAGAAGTTAATAATTTTTGCTGAAGATATTTTATTTAAAGGTTCCGCTTCCACCCATTTGGTGAAATAATCGACTGCCACTATAGCATATTTGGCTCCGCCTCGGCCCGTTGGCAGTTCGCCAATTAAGTCAATTCCCCATACAGCAAAGGGCCAAGGGCTGGTCATTTGAGTAATTTCGTTTGTGGGTAGTCGAGGGATCTTGGCGAACTTCTGACATCTGTCGCATTTCTTAACGAAGTCTAGGGTATCTTTGTTTAGTGTGGGCCAGTAATATCCATATCGGAGTATCTTTCTTGCCAAAGTCTGTCCTCCAGTGTGATCTCCGCATCCTCCCTGATGGATGTTTGTTAATATCTCCTTGGCTTCCCTTCCGGCGACGCATCTTAATAAGGGGCTAGAGAAGCCACGCCGGTAGAGGATGCCTTCTTGTATTGTGTAGTGGGGAACTTTTCTCAAGATCTTCTTGGCTTCGTCACGCCTGTCGGGTAGTATGCCATCTTGCAAATATTTCCGGATAGGAGTCATCCAGGTTCCTTCTTCGATTGCAGTTATCAGATTTACTTGTTCGAAACTTGGGGCTAGCTGCCTTGAGATTACTAGTGCTCCGGGAATGGTGCTGTCCTTCATACTAGCTTGCTTTGCAAGTTCATCTGCCTCTTGGTTTTCTTCTCGAGGAATGTGTTTGATTAGATAATGGTCCAATCGATCGAGCAGCAGTCTGGTTTTCTTTAGGTATGCTGTGAGCCGTTCTCCTCGAGTCTGGAATTCTCCTAGTACCTGGTTTACGATAAGCTGAGAATCACTATGAATACATAAGGAATTGATCCCAATTTCTAGGGCCAGTTCCAATCCCGCTATTACTGCTTCATATTCAGCATCGTTGTTAGTGGCCGTGAACTCCAATCTTAATGCATAGTACAACTTTCTTCCCCTGGGGGTGACGATCACAATACCTGCCCCCGAGCCTTGTTCGTTCGATGCTCCGTCTGCAAAGAGGTTCCACTTGATGTTTTTTGCTACTTCGGATTGTTCCTTGCCTTCGTTGGTAGTGAATTCGGCAATGAAATCAGCCATGGCTTGTCCTTTGATAGCGGTGCGGGGATGGTAGGTGATATCATACTGACTTAGTTCGATGCACCATTTGAGGAGTCGCCCAGAAGTGTCAGGACGATGGAGCACTTGTCTTAGTGGTTGATCGGTTAGAACCCTGATGGAGTGAGACTGGAAGTAGTGTCGCAGTTTCCGTGACGCGATCAATAAACAATATGCTAACTTCTCAAGTTTAGGATATCTGGCTTCTGCCCCCGTAAATCTCTTGCTTACAAAGTAAACCGGACGTTGTGTGCGGTCTTCTTCTCTTACCAAGGCGGCGCTTAGAGCATGAGATGATACAGCGAGGTATAGGTATAACACTTCACCTTCATTTGGAGTTGAGAGTACTGGTGGTCTCTGAAGGTGTTCGATTAGGTTGAGGAAGGCTTTTAAGCATTCGTCGGTCCACTCGAACCTCCCTTTGTCTTTCTTGAGTGCTTCGAAGAAAGGGACACACTTGTCAGTTGCCTTGGAAATGAATCTGCTTAGGGCGGCCACCTTTCCGTTTAGGCTCTGCATTTCTTTTCGAGTGGAAGGTATCCTTATTTCTTTTAAAGCTCGGATTTGTTCAGGGTTTGCTTCGATTCCTCTGGCGTGGACGATGAATCCTAAGAATTTTCCCGATGATACTCCGAAGGAGCACTTTAGAGGATTCAGCTTCATTCCATATCGGCGAAGTACCCGAAACATATCGTCCAGATGGCTTACATGGTCGTTGGCTTTCCTGGACTTCACCAACATGTCATCCACATATACTTCCATAGTACGTCCTATCAGTTCTGCGAACATTTTGTTGACGAGGCGTTGATAGGTAGCTCCAGCATTTTTGAGTCCAAAAGGCATGACTTTGTAACAATATAATCCGCGGTCGGTGATGAAGCTAGTGTGGTCCTGATCGGGAGCGTGCATGGGGATCTGGTTATATCCGGAGTATGCATCCATAAAAGATAGGAGTTCGTGCCCAGCTGTGCTGTCCACGAGTTGGTCAATTCGGGGAAGTGGGAAGCAGTCTTTCGGGCAAGCGTCATTCAGATTGGAGAAGTCAATACATGTTCGCCACTTTCCATTGGCCTTTTTTACTAGCACTGGGTTAGCGATCCATTCTGGGTAGATGACTTCCCGTATGAAGTCATTAGCAAGTAGATTTTTTACTTCCTCATCAAGGGCTGCTGATCGCTCTGCCCCCATGCTCCTCTTTTTCTGCTTTACTGGTACCTTGGTGGGATCGATGTTCAACATGTGGCATGCTACGTCTGGGGAGATTCCTGTCATATCGGCATGGGTCCACGCAAATACATCTAAGTTGTGGCGGAGAAAGTCAATGAGTCGATCCTTCAATTCCGTTTTCAGCTGAGATCCGATTTTTAATAGTCTACTTGAATCATGCTTATCTACAGATACGAATTCCATAGCCTCTGCAGGCTCGGCGGTAGCCTCCTCCTCTTTATCCCGGGGGTCTAGTTCATTGAAGGGATCGCTTGTGTATCGAAGAGGAGGGGCTTTCTTTAGTTGCTATGCCTCCAAGCTTTTCATGCAGAGAGTAGTCTCTGCATCTTTTCCTTTATTCTTTCTGCGGTTGTTGCGAAGCTCAGTTACATAGCAGTCTCGGGCAGCGTCTTGATCTCCTTCTACTTCTCCTATTCCGTTGTCTGTCGGGAATTTCATCTTCAGGCACCAGGGGGCTAGGACAATTTGGAAGTCAGACAAGGCTGGTCTCCCCAAGAAGGCGTTGTAAGCCGAGTGGTTCTCTATTAGCACGAACGTTTGTTTTCGCACCACGGAGCGGGGATGACTTCCTATTTCGACGAAGAGGTCAAGTTGCCCGAGGGGCATTTTTGCATCTCCAGTGAAACCGTGCAGTGGTTTGTCGCAGGGAGACACATCCTTCATTGATAACTTCATTTTGTCGAAAGCATGTTTGAACAAGATGTTTACGGAGCTTCCCGTGTCTATTAGAATCCGAAAAACTTTAGCAGGGCCGAACCAGGCAGAGATGACCATAGGATCCATATGTGGGTACTGTCTTCCTTCCAAATCGCGTCTACTGAATATGATGTCGTCGCTCTCTTTTCGTTTCGGTTGGCGTTCTTCTGTGACGGAGTTAACGTATCCTTCGGTATTTCTAAGCGACTTGCCGTACCTTTCCATCTCTGCCCAACTTCTGTCGGCAATGTGTGGTCCTCCTGAGATGGTAAGGACTACTATCTTCTCTTGACTAGAGCCACTGGTGTTGTGATTGTTGCGACTCCCTCCGCCTACTTCTGGGAGGGGTTGCTTTGAGTTCTCATTGGCAGGAGTTGGAGTCCTGTTCTGACTTTTCACATAACGTTCCAGTCTTCTTCTTCTAATGTGTTCTTCGATCAAGTCCCGAAGATGGTGGCATTCATTGGTGTCATGTCCGTGGGATTCGTGGAAGCGACAGAACTTTCCGGACTTGAGTGCGTTATCTGATTCTTTCTTGTGCGGGGGGCGCTTGTATCCGAGTTCGCCCTGAGTGGCTAGGTAGATGTTTTCGATTGTTTCATTCAAAGGGGTGTAGGAGTCAAATCTTGGCCCTGGTCGATATTGGCGCTTCTCACCCTTTCTGCCCCCAGCATTGTCTCTAGATTCATTTCTTCGAGCGTCCTTAGCTGCAGTGGGAACCTTGTCCTGAATTATCTTGCCTTGTTGCCCTGGCTGCCTCTCCGTAGCAGCGTCTTCAAGTCTCATATACTTTCCAGCTTCATGGAAGAAATCAGGCAAGGTAACTGGTTTTTCCTTAGTTAATCTTCTGGCAAACTTGGTGTCTGGATGCACACCACTACAGAGGGCCATTAGAGTGAGTTTTTCATCGGCATCTTGAACTGCTGCCGCTGCGGCGTTGAACCGTGTTAGATATTGTTGTAGCGTCTCTCCGGTTTTCTGTTTGACATTGGATAGAGAATAAGCATCCCTGGGTTGTTCCACATGGATGCGGAACTGGCTAATAAACCTTTCTTTTAACATCTCCCATGAGTTGATGGATCCTTGGGGTAGATGGCAGAACCAGGAGGTAGCTAGATCTGATAGGAATAGCGGAAAGCATTTACATAATACTCCTTCTGTTGCTCCACTCATGAGCATATGCTGGGTGTATCTCTGCAGGTGTACGATGGGGTCGGAAGTTCCTTTGTAAGGTTCCATGGTTGGCATTTTCCATTCCCGGGGAGTGATGGCAGTTTCGATATTTCGGGTAAAGGGACTGGTGACCCTAGCGCCTATTCCCCGGTCCCTTTGCTCCCGTTGGACACATTCTCTGAATAATCGTGCCATCCGCTCGTCAGAACTTGGAGCGGACAAAAATGAGCTCGGTTCTTCCCTGCGGGATCTATCTCGTCCAGATGACCTGTAGGGATGGTACAGTCTATCACCTCTAGCATTATCTAGTGGTTGTCTTTGGCTGCTTGGATGCACGCTAGGACCAGCTACAGTTGCCCCCTGCCTTGATCTTCCCCTGTGGGGTTCTGTTTCGAGCACATCCATGGGGTCAACTTCGGGCTGGGTTCTAGCTCGGCTCCGTTCAGCGGGGTTTCTATGATTAGGTGGCATGACTGGCTCAGCTACATCCGACCCTCGCCTGGTGCCTCCCCCGCTAGGTTCGGTTCCAAGGGCTTCCTCGAGTCGGAATTCGGGCTGAGTCCGGGCGCGGCCCCTATCATTGTTTTTCCTGTTGATAGCTTGTTCGAAGAGTGAAGACCTTTGTTGCCTCCGGGATCCTCCGGATTGGGATTCACCCCATGATTCAGTGTTGCGGTTGGACTCTTCAGCGTCCCTTAAGCGTGTCATGAGTTGGTCCACCAAAGTTTCTTGTTGGGATGTGAAGCGGTTAGTTACTTCAGCCACAACCCTGTCCAGATCTGCCCTAGTGATTGGTTGTTCCGTTGCGGGACCAGTTGGATTTTCCTGATTTTCATCTGGTACTGCTGTTGAAGTGGGCTGATCTGTGATTGCTGGATCTGGAAGGCTGCTAGTTGCGATGTTCTTTCCTTTGTTAACATCCCTTCTCTGTTTGGAAGGCATGATTTCTAAGCAACGAGTGATGTCGTTAGGAAAAAGGTTGAGTGGGAGAAGATGAAGTTTGAGTTCAGTTCTCAGTGAAAGCACCAAAAATGTTTGCACAAAAAATGGACAAACACCTCCAAGTCGTATTATTTAGTTGATTATATGTAATTTTCAATGATTTTAGATGAGTATGTAAATATGAGAAAAGTAGGGGCTGAAATGTAAAAGACACACAGATTTATAGTGGTTCGGCCAGAATGTGCCTACGTCCACTTTATATGTTATTATCTTCTTTCTTTCAGGTTACAAGTACAATGCGTTGTGTACAAGTGTATGAAAGTAGTTTGAAAGTTCCTTCCTTGCTTGAGCTCTCAAACTTGTCTGCCATTGTTGTACCCCTGCCCCTCTATTTATAGAATGAGGTAGGGGGCAGGGGTCATGGAAGTATATAGCTGCTAGTGGGCCCGGGCTGAAGCAATCTGGACTGGCAGTTGTCTGGTTCGGCGAGGTCTCATTCGGCATGGAGCTTGGACCGGTGGTAGGCTTGGACCGGTTGTGAGTGTGGAACGGTGGTCCGGTGCTTGTTTGGACCGGCTGTGGGGTTGGTCCGGTAGGTCATTTGGTCCGGTGGTTGCAATTGCTTTGGTTCGGTTATGGTTGGACCGGATGTGGGGATGACCGAATGGCCTTCGGTTCGGCATGAATTGGAGATGCCGAATGGACTCATGCCGAATGGACCTTCACACTTGGAGTGCCGAATGAGCTAATAGGCTTGTATAGCCGGATGAAAAGGTACTCCGGATGGACCATCACTGCCGAATGAGCTTGTTCCTTCGAATCGCCGAATGGACATAGGAGCTGATGGAATGGAGGTTGCAAACCCGGGTGAAACTGACACTTCTTGGTCTCGAGATCTTCTGGGTGAGAATTCGCCCAACAACGGCGAACACGTCATCCAAACCAATTGACTCGGTGGATTCGAAATAGGAAGCATTCTTGGTTTCGAACGTGACATTCGAATCCAGGAATTCTTATGGGTTCGAACTTGATCGGTTCGAACTGGGTCACTCGATGGGTTCGAAGTGAGGATGTGAGGCCGAGTGAAGTCATGGATTCGAAGGTAGGCCACTGTGGTGGATTCGAAGGCGATGGAGTCGAGGTAGGTGCTAGCTGATGGGTTCGAACGTGGCTTGGGTTCGAACTCCATGGCTTCAAAGGCAAGGACGTGGATGGTTTCGAACTAGGTGGGTTCGAAGGAAAGGGCGTGGATGGTTTCGAACAGCATGGGTTCGAAGTAAAGGGCGTGGATGGGTTCGAAGAGCATGGGTTCGAAAGGGATGGGTTCGAACTTCATGGTTTCGAAACAGACAATGACCATCTCTCTTCACACTGAATCCATCATATCTTGAGCATACGAACTCGGATTGACTTGAAACTTGAAATGATGGCTCCTACAACCCTTCTTGTCGTGTTCTATCAATCGTGGCCTGATCCGGACTCGGGAAAAATTCATTGATATCCATAGCTAAGTGAAGTATATCCAATCTCTGAGATGAACTGTTTCCCGTTTTCGACCTATCTTTTGGTATCACGGCTTTGCCAAAAAGCGGGATAACATCATACACAAACATGACGAACCCCCAACTGGATTTGTCACAACCAATGGCCTATCAAC
The DNA here is from genome assembly GCA_030765085.1 of Allium cepa. Classification (NCBI taxonomy): domain Eukaryota; kingdom Viridiplantae; phylum Streptophyta; class Magnoliopsida; order Asparagales; family Amaryllidaceae; genus Allium; species Allium cepa. Next base: position 27,668,077 of record CM060934.1, on the reverse strand, counting down.
AATATCCGGTTTCAAACCTAACCGGCCTACCAAATCATCACAAACAAAAGAATGAGACGCTCCAGTATCAAACAACACTCTAATTCGAACACCACAAATGGAAAGAGTACCTTGAACCACCACACTCTTCCCCTTCTCTTTAGCAGTAGGAGCTTTGGAAGACGACGGCACAGCTCCCATAGCATAAGCTTGCACAATCTGCCTATCCCTCCTTGGTTCCGGACAATCCCTCCTGAAATGCCCTGGCTTATCACAATTGTGCAATTTCGCCGGCGCCCTTGGATTCCTACAATCCTTGGAGAGATGACCCTTCTGCTGGCAATTGTAGCAAGTCACTTCGCCCCTTGGCTTCTTCTGGCTATCCTTACCCTTCTGTTGCTGCTGCTTCCTCTTCTTGTTTCCACTCTGCTGTGGCTTAGATCCTTCCTTAGTTACAGCGACAACAGAACTTTCCCTAGGAAACAAACACTCATGCCTGAGGGCTTTTTTCACAATCTTCTCAAACGGATCGTCCAAATGATCCACCAACTGCCTTCCAAGATAAGTGTCCAAACCGGTCACAAACTTCTCATTCTTTTGATAGGGAGAATCAATATACGATCGAGCATACTTGGACAAAGCTTCAAACTCAGAAACATACTCAAGAACTGGTCTCCCACCTTGCTTGAGCTCCACAAACTTCTTAAACAGAATAGATATCTGAGCCGTAGAGATGAACTTAGCTTCAAATCTAACTTGGAATTGCTCCCAAGTAATCTCCTCCTCTGGAGTATCAATGGTGATAAAATTCCACCAATCCGAAGCTCTCCCTTGAAGTTGCCTTGATGCGAGCTTCCTCTTAGTTGCATCCTCAATTCCCAAGTTACCAAAAATCCTTTTACAAGCATCTATCCATCTCTGCACTTCAATGGTCGGTTCTGTTCCCAAGAAAACTTTTCCTCCAAGAGAAGTATAGTCCGTGCAAAGCTTAGCAAAATCCACCGGTCTTGGAGCTTGAACTTGAACTCCCACATCTACTGACGGTCCCGAAGCCGGTATCCTCCTCATGATCGAAGTCATCATGGCCTCAAACATAGGAGCATAATCAACAGCTTCCCTAGCAGCACGGCTTTCCCTCGCAGCTTGTCTCTCACTTCGGCTCATCCTTAATATCTACAAAAAGGAATGATTTAGAACACCTTGAAAAACGACTGCATGAGGAGTTCAAATCCTTCTAAACTACTATATTATATATAGTAATCATCCATCAAAATACAATTACGTCTCTCATACGTAATTACGTCAGCGAGCGTTGGCTAAAATCGATTAACCAAAGCTCTGATACCAAATGTGACGACCTCCCATGACTCCTGCACGGAAACAAGAGAATGGTGCGCTGAAGGTGTGCCAGGCAGCCATGGGTGACCGTCAAGGTAGAATAAACATCGCAGAATCTATCGTACAACTCACAGCGCATGGATAAATACAATAGAGAAATATAATATAGTGAAGCTCTATAGAACAGGACATCATCATATAAGCATCATAATAGTTTTATACAAACATATGAATCATCCATACATCAAAGCCCCACTACATAACTCTCAAACAAATACAGCAGCGGAACACCCAGTACATATAATATGAAATAATATGCAAAAGCCTCCTGCTCGTCTTTGTCATCATCAGCGTAGATCTCCAAGAACAGCACCTGCCACCTGCTACCTAGTCTGCCCATCCCAACATGGATGAACAGCCCAAGGTAATAAGAGGAGACATAAAACCTTGAGTCAGACAAAGTCTTAGTGAGCAGTAAATCAACTATCAGACATACCAAAAGAGTATAAGGGATAAAAGGAATAGGAACCAAACCATCCCACTCCACCTCTTTCTACAGTGATAGCCCCAGACACACATTAAGGAGAAGCAAGCATAACATAGCAAGCAATTAAAGTGAAGCAACAATCACTCGAGTCAAGGTCGATGTTTTCCAAATACAAACCCCCAAGGCCTAAACGAAGGTCATATAAGCACCCAGAAAACACCGCTCTTGAGACCGAATGATGATACAATCAAACGTCCAAACATCCATGACTCTGGCTATCACTGTTATCATTGCCTTGATTTCATCGTTAGTTGAACGACCATCTGTCAAGGTCTAATGGTAACCCCGGTTCTAGACATAACTCCGCACGTCGTCGCAGCCCGTGCCTAGGAATTTTCGCAACTACCCAGAGTACTAGCACGTCGTCGCAGCCCGTGCTTGGAACGTCGTCGCAGCCCGTTCCAACGTACTCCTGCTTTGAGCATGCTAGAACCTTCAACAACGATGAGATCTCAGCCTCCTAGTCATCCTCCTCGACGACTATTTCCATACTAGTTCAAGCGCCTCTCAAGCTAACCATTGTCAACCAACTCGCATCGCAACATCGAGTTATCAACATGCTTGGGATGATCCCGTCTGGATTAAACCAAGGCTATCTCACATCATGCTTCGCTTTATTGCATCATAGCAAAGTCTCATCTCAACATCATGGCTTGCCTCATCGCATCATGGCAAAGTCCCATCTCAACATCATCTAATCCATACATATGAGCTTCAACATCCGCTTCATATGCCACAAGCAGCTTTCACCATTCAAGAGCCTTTCCACTTAGCTTTTGAATCATCTTCGACCATCTTGTCTAGATCTAACTATCAATCAACTAACATACATAGCAATCAATCAAATCAATCATTAGCTTAAGCAATCAAGTAATCAAATATGGTCTAAGTAGGCATTTATAACTACAATGGCAATTTCGTAAATAAATGAGCATAGATATAACATACATGAATCATGGGTTTTTAGCATAGATCCAACAAATATAAATCATGGGTTTTTATCTCTACAACTTGGTAAATGAACTTGCATAAGTAAACATCTTCATAAGTAATGGATCTACACTTGGATCTAAGGAAAAATGCATAAAATCACTATCTACAACACTCCAACAAACCACCAATCCAATATACTCCTTTGGGTCCGCGTGAGAGATAACCACCACTCACCAAATCACCCAAACACTTCAAAAACTATCAACTTCAGATCTGGACAGCGAAGCTTCAAGCGTGATTCGTCGAAATCTCGCTTGAAACGATGAAATCTAGCTTGGTTGGATGAAGATCTTCAACTTTGGCCCTTCAATCTTCGATGTTGATCTTCGATCTTGACGGATGTTAGAACTAGATTGGAATGGAGAAAAGAAGATAAAGAAATGTTATAGTCGAGCTCTCAAAATGGCAGCACTTCGTCGCTTCAAAATCCGGTGCCAAAAATGAGCCAAACCCCTCTATTTATAGGCTGAAATCGCCCTTAGGTCGCCCAGACTTAGGTCGTTGCCGACCTAAAAACCCCGACCTAACATAGGTCGCTGCCGACCTATACACTCCAACGACCTAACGGCCTAACACCATACCGACCTAGAATAACATGCGACCTATCTATCTGCCGACCTAACCTACCTAGCGACCTAACACTTCCCTTAGGTCGCTCAACGACCTACTCTACTTAGGTCGGTAATATCTTAACCCGACCTATCTTATATCACTATCCCTTAGGTCGTAAGCTCCTTAAACCGGTCAATATCTATAGGTCGCTCTCCCCTATAGGTCGGTCACCCTCCAAGCCGCTAACCCACTAACTCGCTTGCCTTCTTAGGTCGGCCATAGTTAACTCGCCAACTTCCTTAGGTCGCCATACCCTATAGGTCACTAATCTACCTAAACCGGCCTATCTCCTTAGGTCGTTCCTCACGACCTAAACTTCCTAGGTCGCTAACTACCTTAGGTCGCTCTACCAACCTAACTCCATCACGACCTAAGCAATAATAGGGTTAAACCCTATTATTACTACCGACCTAGTGATAAATGTTCTACGATTATCGTCACATAAAATACGGGTCGCTACAGTGCACCACTCTCCAGTGATGGTAAATCGAAGACCAGCCACGGTAACCCGTTTTACCGTAAAAATCCACGTGTCGAAAAAACTAAGGGTAATAAACTTCCTAGACCCGATTGAGAATCGGATCGTCTTTTTTGGGCATTAAACAATCCATTGACAGCTGAAAGCTGTCATAGCCGTAGAACTTACTGAGACCTTCGTTTTGACTGGTTATGGCTCCCATAACTCTAAACGAGCCAGAAGTTATGGCCGTCCGAATAATCGATATCTATAGGGTGCAACATCCGCCGTGCAAGGTGCAACATCCGTCCGAAATGGCGAAACAGTGTCGTACGAATTTTTGAAATGCGTGCATGGATTTGAAATGTTACGGTACCATGGTGCACCACTTTGCAGCGATGGTAAATCGAAGACCAGCCACGGTAATCCCGTTTTACCGTAAAAATCCACGTGTCGAAAAGACGAAGGGTAAAAAACTTCCTAGACTCGATTGAAACTCGGATCGTCTTTTTTGGGCATTAAACAATCCATTGACGGCTGAAAGCGGTCATAGCCGTAGAACTCCCTGAGGCCTTCATTTTGACTGGTTATGTCTCCCGTAACTCTAAACGAGCCAGAAGTTATGGCCGTCCGAATAATCGATATCTACAGGGTGCAACATCCGCGGTGCAAGGTGCAACATCCGTCCGAAATGGCGAAACAGTGTCGCACGACTTTATGAAATGCATGCATGGATATGAAACGGAACGGTACCATGGTGCACCACTCTCCAGCGATGGTAAATCGAAGACCAGCCGCAGTAATCCCGTTTTACCATAAAAATCCACGTGTCGAAAAAACTAAGGGTAATAAACTTCCTAGACCCGAATGAGACTAGGATCGTCTTTTTTGGGCATTAAACAATCCAATTGACGGCTGAAAGCTGTCATAGCCGTAGAACTCACTGAGGCCTTCGTTTTGACTAGTTATGGCTCCCGTAACTCTAAACGAGCCAGAAGTTACGGCCGTCCGAATAATCGATATCTACAGGGTGCAACATCCAAGGTGCAAGGTGCAACATCCATCCGAAATGGCGAACAGTGTCGTACGACTTTTTTAAATGCGTGCATGGATTTGAAACAGAACGGTACCATGGTGCACCACTCTCCAGCGATGGTAAATCGAAGACCATCCACGGTAATCCCGTTTTACCGTAAAAATCCACGTGTCGAAAAAACGAAGGGTAAAAAACTTCCTAGACCCGATTGAGACTCGGATAGTCTTTTTTGGGCATTCAACAATCCATTGACGGCTAAAAGCTGTCATAGCAGTAGAACTCACTTAGGTCTTCGTTTTGACTGGTTATGGCTCCCGTAACTCTAAACGAGCCAGAAGTTATGGCTGTCCGAATAATCGATATCTACAAGGTGCAACATTCGTGGTGCAAGGTGCAACATCCGTCCGAAATGGCGAAACATTGTCGTACGACTTCTTGCAATGTGTGCATGGATTTGAAATGGAATGGTACCATGGTGCACCACTCTCCCGCGGTGGTAAATCGAAGACCATCCACGGTAATCCCGTTTTACCGTAAAAATCCACGTGTCGAAAAAACGAAGGGTAAAAAACTTCCTAGACCCGATTGAGACTCGGATAGTCTTTTTTGGGCATTCAACAATACAATGAAGGCTGAAAGCGGTCATAGCCTTTGAACTCACTGAGGCCTTCGTTTTGACTGCTTATGGCTCCCGTAACTCTAAACGAGCCAGAAGTTACGGTCGTCCGAATAATCGATATCTACAGGGTGCAACATCCACGGTGCAAGGTGCAACATCCGTCCGAAATGGCGAACAGTGTCGTAAGACTTTTTGAATTGCGTGCATGGATTTGAAACGGAACGGTACCATGGTGCACCACTCTCCAACGATGGTAAATCGAAGACCAGCCACGGTAATCCCGTTTTACCGTAAAAATCCACGTGTCGAAAAAACGAAGGGTAAAAAACTTCCTAGACTCGATTGAGACTCGGATCGTCTTTTTTGGGCATTAAACAATCCATTGACGGCTGAAAGCGGTCATAGCCGTTGTTATCCTGCTTTTTGGCAAAGCCGTGATACCAAAAGAGTGGTCAAAAACAAAAGACGGTTCGTCTCAGAGATTGATTGTACTTCACTTCGTTATGGATATCAATGAATTTTTGTCCGAGCCCGTATCAGGCTTCAATTGATAAGACTTGACAAGCAAGACCATAAAGGCCAGTGTTTCAAATTTCAGGTTAATCGGAGTTCGTATGAGCGAGATATGATCGATGCAAGTCAGCCAAAGTACACAGTTCGAAACCATTGGCTTGTTGAGAGGACGCCCATTTCCAACCGATGGAGTTCGAATCCATCAGTAACTCCTTCATTCGAATCCATCGGTTTGCACATGATTCGAGTCGAACGAGATCGAAGCGATCAGACGTGATATTGCTCGCTTCGAACCCAATGGTTCGAACCCATCAGATAGGCATCATCTCAACAAGTTCGAATCCATCAAGCTCCATGTACTTCGAATCGATGACATTCGAATCGATCAGTTCGAATCCATCACCTGGGCATCCCCTGAGCATTTTTTCGTATCCATCGAGTCCGGAGCACTTCCAATCCATCACCATATACCCTACTTCATATCGATCGACCTTGCACCCACCAGGAATGCCAGATCATTCCTTCGTATCCATAAATTCTGCCATGTTCGAATCCACTCGGCTCGTCATGATCCCCTTCGTGTCGATCCATTTCGAATCCATTGATGTGAACTGGGTCGCGGCACACAATACGGACGAGGCGAAATCCATGGGTGCGAAGCGGTCAACTCGGAGATAAAACAAGATCGATGCGAGGAGTGCACGCCACGTCACCAGAGATCCACGTGACCGATCGAGTCGAAGGGAATGGATTCGAAGTGATGGGTTCGAATGCAATATCCCTCACGAAAAACCACAACTTGAATCGGTTATATCTCCAAAACACCTGATCCAAATGCGACGAAATTTTCACAGTAGCTTCCATACATGATCAAGATTGTTCCTGCCAAGTTTCAGCTCGATTGGACCATTTCTTGATGGGTTCGAAATCACTTCGAATCGTTGTCAGATCGAGTCGAAACTTGGTGGGGTCGGTCGCGTGGGACCACTCACGTGCCAGAAGAAGTCTCTCGAAGTTTGAGCGAGATCTGGGCCTCCTACGCCTATAAATAGCACCCTGAAGCCTTCAGAAAAGGGGATCTTTCGGAGCTTCCACCATTGAACGTCCAAACTCTGCCGGATTTAATTCCATACCCCATTATCGCTGTTGTATTCAAGATTTCAAAGCTATCATCAACTGTGATCCATTGTAATCGATTAATATCATCAAGTGAATCAATAAAGAGAGAACCTTCAAAGTGGACGTAGGCAAGATCGCCGAACCACTATAAATCATGTGTTTGTGATTGTTGTCTGTGAATTATTGTGATTGTTGTTGCTTAGATATGAATTCTATATTGATTGTTGTTGATCTGTGTTGATAAACGGGTGCTTTCATGACTATTGGGTGTTTGTGACCAGTTTTGGCGCAAACATTTTGGTGCTTTCACTGAGAGGCTGATTCAGGAGAATTTGAATTTTGAGACTAAGGAATTTAGATCTAAGAACCATGACGAGACAAACAAGTAAGAAACAAAGGCCAGAGAGAAGTGAACATCAGGGAAGTCAAGAGGCTTCCTCAGGAGCGAATCAAGCGTCGATCTTCATCACTAGGGACGAGATGGAGACAATGATGAAAAAACAGGAGGAGCTGATCCAGAGTTTGTTCCAACAGATAGGGCAACTTGGAGCACAGAATCAAGGAGTAACCGGAGTTCAGAACGGAGCAGGACCATCCGACGTAGCACCTGGAGTAGGGGGCACACACATGGAGAATGTTGATCCAATCCCTGAGAGAGATAGAGATGCATCTACCCAAGCAAGGAGTAGCAGGGGTGTGAACGCTCAGTCAAGGGGGCAGATCCCAGAATTCCCTCGTGGACTCGGGGGGCAGGTTGAAAGCAATGAACGAGGATTGCATCTTGGAGACGAAGATAAATTGGCACAAATGGTTAGGCGAGCCATGAGATGCGGGTTAACAAACAAAGATCTTGAAGACGTAAACAGGAGTCCCTTTTCTCCTGCAATTAGGATGGCTAGGAACCCACCAGAGTTTAAGTTGCCATCAATAGAGATGTATGATGGGCGGACGGATCCCGCAGTCCATTTGACGAGATACATGAGGCATATGGAGGTGCTGGGGGCATCACAAGAGGTTATGGCCCGGTGCTTTCCATTATATCTGACAGATATCGCAACATTATGGTTTAGGCAACTAGAGAGCGGCTCCATAGGAACATGGACAGACTTGACTGAAAGATTCGTGAGACAATTTAGGGTTCACATTGCAAGACCCAAAACCGTAATGAGTTTGGCAATTTTGAAGCAGAAGACTGGAGAGACCTTGAGGAGTTTTCTGACGCGATTCAATGCGGCAGCAGCATCGGTGGATCGGCCGGATCCATCCATGGTTATGATGGCAGCCGTTTCCGGAATAGCTGATGGCACGGATTTCAAAAACCCATTGACGAAAGATCCACCTATGGATCTAGGAGAATTCTATCATGAGGCGGAAAAGTTCCTGCGATTGGAAGACGCGAGCGCAGAGAGAGAAGAAGGAGACGAGCTCAATGTTTACACGGTCAAAGATGGAAATCCTCCTGAGAAAGGTACAGAAACTTGCAAGGGGAAGCGAAAGGCTGAGAGTGGCTATAAAAGGTCGATGCGACCACGAAAGGAACCAAGATTTACCACATACGCTGTGCTGAATGAAAGCCTGGAACGAATTTATCAGGATACCAAAGAGCAGGTTCCATATCGTAGGCCAATGCGAAGGGATCCAACCTCTGACGAAAGGAAATCAGATAAGTTTTGTGTATTCCATGAATTAAATGGTCATAACACTAACGATTGCAGGCATTTGAAGGACGAGGTGGAAGGGCATATCAGGAACGGTATGCTCCTTCAGTATGTGAGGAAACAGACTCAAGCAGTGGAGCCAGAGCGCCCACCGTCTACCTCAACTAGAGGTGGCCCTGAGTCAGGACAACGTCTGATTATCCATTGATTGAATGAAACAACGATGAACAAGTCGTAAACCTCTTACTAATATGGTTAAATCATTTACACATGTGAGCGATCGCGCACGATCCATAGGTATGCTCTGAATGACTACCAACCGCATCATAGTGAGAGTTTACACTTTGACATCCCTGCTTTGCTTTCTGCTTTGATTTTGATTTGAACATTTAGACTCTTTTTGTATGGACATTTCTGTTATGAGGTTCATATAATCATTGCTTTTATATTTGCAATTCCATGAAAGAATTTATCTTCATGCCCGTTGGATCGCGAACGGTCCACGAGCACCTTCTGTGTGGCGATGAACCGCCAGAGTTTTGATTCAGAAGCTCCCCCGAACATGAACACCGGCATCGATAATACTAAGTCCCCCCCGGGCACACATAATTCGCCTCGAACGGCACACGATCGCGAACGATCACAAATCGACTTGAACGGCATCCGAGCGCGAACGGTCACTATTCACTTATATGACAGTTGATCGTGAACGATCACTTTCTGCCTCAAACGGCACCGACCGCGAACGGTCATGATTCACTTATTATGAAATCCGACCTCGAACGGTCACCATTCGCCTTGAACGGCACTTGATCACGAACGATCACCGTTTGCCGCGAACGGCATCGACCACGAACGGTCCCATCTCTTCAATTGCCGCGAACGGCAACGACCACGAACGGTCCCGTCTCTTTAATTGCCGCGAACGACATCGACCGCGAACGGTCCCATTCAATCTTTTGCCATGAAGGGCATCAACCGCGAACGGTCCTATTCCATCCTTTGCCGCGAACGGCGCAGACCGCGAACGGTCCCGATCCACCTCAAGTGGCATACGATCCCGAACGATCGACGCATGGATTTATACGCTTGACCGCACACGGTCGCACTTCATCCCATATAGCTCGATCCCGAACGATCATCATTTGAGGACATATGAGTCTATCAAGTTCTTTACAGGTTGACGATAGGATATGAACATCCAACTCAAGGCATTACAAAACACACCTTCCTACCGCAAGGCATGTTTTGGGGGGCAGATGTTATCCCGCTTTTTGGCAAAACCGTGATACCAAAAGAGTGGTCAAAAAAAAAAGACGGTTCGTCTCAGAGATTGATTGTACTTCACTTCGTTATGGATATCAATGAATTTTGTCTGAGCCCGTATCAGGCTACAATTGATAAGACATGAAAAGCAAGACCATGAAGGCCAGTGTTTCAAATTTCAGGTTAATCAGAGTTCGTATGAGCGAGATATGATCGATGCAAGTCAGCCAAAGTACACAGTTCGAAACCATCGGCTTGTTGAGAGGATGCCCATTTCGAACCGATGGAGTTCGAATCCATCAGTAACTCCTTTATTCGAATCCATCGGTTTGCACATGTTTTGAGTCGAAGGAGTTCGAAGCGATCAGACGTGATATTGGTCGCTTCGAACCCAACGGTTCGAACCCATCAGATAGGCATCATCTCAACAAGTTCGAATCCATCAAGCTCCGTGTACTTCGAATCGATGACATTCGAATCGATCAGTTCGAATCCATCACCTGGGCATCCCCTGAGCACTGTTTCGTATCCATCGAGTCCGGAGCACTTCGAATCCATCACCATATACCCTGCTTCGTATCGATCGACCTCGCACCCATCAAGAATGCCAGATCATTCCTTCGTATCCATAAATTCTGCCATGTTCGAATCCAGTCGGCTCGTCTTGATCCCCTTCGTGTCGATCCATTTCGAATCCATTGATGCGAACTGGGTCGTGGCACACGATACGAACGAGGCGAAATCCATGGGTGCGAAGTGGTCAACTCGGAGATAAAACATGATCGATGCGAGGAGTGCGCGCCACGTCACCATAGATCCACGTGACCGATCGAGTCGAAGGGAATGGATTCGAAGTGATGGGTTCGAATGCAATAGCCGTCACGAAAAACCACAACTTGAATCGGTTATATCTCCTAAACCACTGATCCAAATGCCCCGAAATTTTCACAGTAGCTTCCATACATGATCAAGATTGTTACCGCCAAGTTTCAGCTCGATTGGACCATTTCTTGATGGGTTCGAAATCACTTCGAATCCATGTCAGATCGAGTCGAAACTTGGTGGGGTCGGTCGCGTGGACCCACTCACGTGCCAGAAAAAGTCTCCCGAAGTTTGAGCGAGATCTGGGCCTCCTACGCCTATAGATAGCACCATGAAGCCTTCAGAAAAGGGGATCTTTCGGAGCTTCCACCATTGAACGTCCAAACTCTGCCGGATTTAATTCCATACCTCATTATCGCTGTTGTATGCAAGATTTCAAAGCTATCATCAACTGTGATCCATTGTAATCGATTAATATCATCAAGTGAATCAATAAAGAGAGAACCTTCAAAGTGGACGTAGGCAAGATCGCCGAACCACTATAAATCCTGTGTTTGTGATTGTTGTCTGTGAATTATTGTGATTGTTGTCTGTGAATTATTGTGATTGTTGTTGCTTAGAACTGAATTCTTTATTGATTGTTGCTGATCTGTGTTGATAAACGAATGCTTTCACGACTATTGGCTGTTTGTGACCAATTTTGGCGCAAACAGCCGTAGAACTCACTGAGGCCTTCGTTTTGACTGGTTATGGCTCCCGTAACTCTAAACGAGCCAGTGGTTATGGCCGTCCGAATAATCGATATCTACATGGTGCAACATCCTTGGTGCAAGGTGCAACATCCGTCCGAAATGGCAAAACAGTGTCGTACGACTTTATGAAATGCGTGCATGGATTTGAAACGGAACGGTACCATGGTGTACCACTCTCCAGCGATGGTAAATCAAAGACCAGCCGCAGTAATCCCGTTTTACCGTAAAAATCCACGTGTCGAAAAAACTAAGGGTAATAAACTTCCTAGACCCGATTGAGACTCGGATCGTCTTTTTTGGGCCTTAAACAATCCATTGACGGCTGAAAGCGGTCATAGCCGTAGAACTCACTGAGGCCTTCATTTTGACTGGTTATGGCTCCCGTAACTCTAAACGAGCCAGAAGTTACGGTCGTCCGAATAATCGATATCTACAGGGTGCAACATCCACGGTGCAAGGTGCAACATCCGTCCGAAATGGCGAACAGTGTCGTACGACTTTTTGAAATGCGTGCATGGATTTGAAACGGAACGGTACCATGGTGCACCACTCTCCAGCGATGGTAAATCAAAGACCATCCACGGTAATCCTGTTTTACCGTAAAAATCCACGTGTCGAAAAAACGAAGGGTAAAAAACTTCCTAGACCTGATTGACACTAGGATAGTCTTTTTTGGGCATTGAACAATCCATTGACGGCTGAAAGCTGACATAGCCGTAGAACTCACTGAGGCCTTCGTTTTGACTGGTTATGGCTCCCGTAACTCTAAACGAGCCAGAAGTTATGGCCATCCGAATAATCGATATCTATAGGGTGAAACATCCGCGGTGCAAGGTGCAACATCCGTCCGAAATGGCAAAACATTGTCGTACGACTTTTTGAAATGCGTGCATGGATTTCAAATGGAACGGTACCATGGTGCACCACTCTCCCGCGATGGTAAATCGAAGACTAACCACGGTAATCCCGTTTTACCGTAAAAATCCTCGTGTCGAAAAAACGAAGGGTAAAAAACTTCCTAGACCCGATTGGGACTCGGATAGTCTTTTTTGGGCATTCAACAATACAATGAAGGCTGAAAGCGGTCATAGCCGTAGAACTCACTGAGGCCTTCGTTTTGACTGCTTATGGCTCCCGTAACTCTAAACGAGCCAGATGTTACGGCCGTCCGAATAATCGATATCTACAGGGTGCGACATCCACGGTGCAAGGTGCAACATCCGTCCGAAATGGAGAACAGTGTCGTACGACTTTTTGAATTGCGTGCATGGATTTGAAACGGAACAGTACCATGGTGCACCACTCTCCAGCGATGGTAAATCGAAGACCAGCCACTGTAATCCCGTTTTACCGTAAAAGTCAACGTGTCAAAAAAACTAAGGGTAATAAACTTCCTAGGCCCGATTGAGACTCGGATCGACTTTTTGGGAATTAAACAATCCATTGACGGCTGAAAGCTATCATATCCATAGAACTCACTGAGGCCTTCGTTTTGACTGGTTATGGCTTCCGTAACTCTAAACGAGCCAGAAGTTATGGTCGTCCGAATAATCGATATCTACAGGGTGCAACATCCGCGGTGCAAGGTGCAACATCCGTCCGAAATGGCGAAACAGTGTCGAACGACTTTTTGAAATGCGTGCATGGATTTGAAACGAAACGGTACCATGGTTCACCACTCTCCAGCGATGGTAAATGGAAGACCAGCCACGGTTATCCCTTTTTACCGTAAAAATTCACGTGTCGAAAAAACGAAGGGTAAAAAACTACCTAGACCCGATTGAGACTCGGAGAGTCTTTTTTGGGCATTAAACAATCCATTGACGGCTGAAAGCTTTCACAGCCGTAGAACTCACTGAGGCCTTCATTTTGACTGGTTATGGCTCCCGTAAATCTAAACGAGCCAGAAGTTATGGCCGTCTGAATAATCGATATCTACAGGGTGCAACATTTACGGTGGAAGGTGCAACATCCGTCCGAAATGGCGAACAGTGTTGTTGAACTTTTTGAAATGCGTGCATGATTTGAAACGGAATGGTACCGTGGTGCATCGCTCTCCGGCGATGGTAAATCGAAGACCATCCACGGTAATCCCGTTTTACCGTAAAAATCCACGTGTCAAAAAAACAAAGGGTAAAAAACTTCCTAGACCCGAATGAGACTCGGATCGTCTTTTTTGGGAATTAAACAATCCATTGATGGCTGAAAGCTGTCATAGCCATAGAACTCCCTGAGGCCTTCATTTTGACTGGCTATGGCTCCCATAACTCTAACGAGCCAGAAGTTATGGCCGTTCGAATAATCGATATCTACAGGGCGCAACATCCGCCGTGCAAGGTGTAACATCCGTCCGAAATGGCGAAAAAGTGTCGTACGATTTTTTGAAATGCATGCTTGGATTTGTAATGGAACGGTACCATGGTGCACCACTCTCCAACGATGGTAAATCGAAGACCAGCCACGGTAATCCCGTTTTACCGTAATCACGTGTCGAAAAAACGAAAGGTTAAAAACTTCCTAGACCCGATTGAGACTCGGATCGTCTTTTTTGGGCATTAAACAATCCATTGACGGCTAAAAGCGGTCATAGCCGTAGAACTCATTGAGGCCTTCGTTTGGACTGGTTATGGCTCCCGTAACTCTAAACGAGCCAGAAGTTATGGCCGTCCGAATAATCGATATCTACAGGGTGCAACTTCCACGGTGCAAGGTGCAACATCCGTCCGAAATGGCGAAACAGTGTCGTACGACATTATGAAATGCATGCATGGATTTGAAACGGAACGGTACCATGGTGCACCACTCTCCAGCGATGGTAAATCGAAGACCAGCCGCAGTAATCCTGTTTTACCGTAAAAATCCACGTGTCGAAAAAACTAAGGGTAATAAACTTCCTAGCCCCGATTGAGACTCGGATCGTCTTTTTTGGGCATTAAACAATCCATTGACGGTTGAAAGATGTCATAGCCGTAGAACTCACTAAGGCCTTCGTTTTGACTGGTTATGGCTCCCGTAACTCTAAACGAGCCAGAAGTTACGGCCGTCCGAATAATCGATATCTACATGGTGCAACATCCACGGTGCAAGGTGCAACATCCGTCCGAAATGGCAAACAGTGTCGTATGAATTTTTGAAATGCGTGCATTGATTTGAAATGGAACGGTACCATGATGCACCACTCTCCAGCGATGGTAAATCGAAGACCATCCACGGTAATCCCGTTTTACCGTAAAAATCCACGTGTCGAAAAAACGAAGGGTAAAAAACTTCGTAGACCCGAGTGAGACTCGGATAGTTTTTTTAGGGCATTCAACAATGCATTGACGGCTGAAAGTTGTCATAGCCGTAGAACTCACTAAGTCCTTCGTTTTGACTTGTTATGGCTCCTGTAACTCTAAACGAGCTAGAAGTTACGGCCGTCCGAATAATCGATATTTACAGGGTGCAACATCCGCGGTGCAAGGTGCAACATCCGTCCGAAATGGCGAAACATTGTCGTACGACTTTTTGAAATGCGTGCATGGATTTGAAATGGAATGGTACCGTGGTGCACCACTCTCTCGCGATGGTAAATCGAAGTCCATCCACGGTAATTCCGTTTTACCGTAAAAATCCACGTGTCGAAAAAACGAAGGGTAAAAAACTTCCTAGACCCGATTGAGACTCGGATAGTCTTATTTGGGCATTTCAACAATACAATGACGGTTGAAAGTGGTCATTGCCGTAGAACTCACTAAGGCCTTCGTTTTGACTGCTTATGGCTTCCGTAACTCTAAACGAGCCAGAAGTTACGGCCGTCCGAATAATCGATATCTACAGGGTGCAACATCCACGGTGCATGGTGCAACATCTGTCCGAAATGGCGAACAGTGCCGTACGACTTTTTGAAATGCGTGCATGGATTTGAAATGGAATGGTACCATGGTGCATCACTCTCCAGCGATGGTAAATCGAAGACCAGCCACGGTAATCCCGTTTTACCGTAAAAATCCACGTGTCGAAAAAACTAAGGGTAATAAACTTCCTAGACCCGATTGAGACTCGGATCGTCTTTTTTGGGCATTAAACAATCCATTGACGGTTGAAAGCTGTCATAGCCGTAGAACTCACTGAGGCCTTCGTTTTGACTGGTTATGGCTCCTGTAACTCTAAACGAGGCAGAAGTTATGGTCGTCCGAATAATCGATATCTATAGGGTGCAACATCCACGGTGCAAGGTGCAACATCCGTCCAAAATGGCGAAACAGTGTCGTACGACTTTTTGAAATGCGTGCATGGATTTGAAACGGAACGGTACCATGGTCCACTACTCTCCAGCGATGGTAAAACGAAGACCAGCCACGGTAATCCCGTTTTACTGTAAAAATCCACGTGTCCAAAAAACGAAGGGTAAAAAACTTCCTAGAACCGATTGAGACTCGGATAGTCTTTTTTAGGCATTAAACAATCCATTGACGGCTGAAAGCGTTCATAGCCGTAGAACTCACCGAGTCCTTCGTTTTGACTCTTATGGCTCTCGTAACTCTAAACGAGCCAGAAGTTATGGCCGTCCGAATAATCGATATCTACAAGGTGCAACATCCACGGTGCAAGGTGCAACATCCGTTCGAAATGGCGAACAGTGTCGTACGACTTTTTGAAATGCGTGCATAGATTTGAAACGGAACGGTACCATGGTGCACCACTCTCCAGCGATGGTAAATCGAAGACCATCCACGGTAATCCCGTTTCACCGTAAAAATCAACGTGTCGAAAAAACGAAGGGTAAAAAACTTCCTAGACCCGAATGTGACTCAGATCGTCTTTTTTGGGAATTAAAAAATCCATTGACGGCTGAAAGCTGTCATAGCCGTAGAACTCCCTGAGGCCTTCGTTTTGACTGGTAATGGCTCCCGTAACTCTAAACGAGCTAGAAGTTATGGCCGTCCGAATAATCGTTATCTACAGGGTGCAACATCCGCCGTGCAAGGTGCAACATCCGTCCGAAATGGCGAAACAATGTCGTACGACTTTTTGAAATGCGTACATGGATTTGAAACTGAACGGTACCATGGTGCACCACTGTCCAGCGATGGTAAATCGAAGACCAGCCACGGTAATCCCGTTTTACCGTAAAAATCCACGTGTCGAAAAAACGAAGGGTAAAAAACTTCCTAGACCCGATTGAGACTCGGATCGTCTTTTTTGGGCATTAAACAATCCATTGACGGCTCAAAGCGGTCATAGTCGTAGAACTCACCGAGGCCTTCTTTTTGACTGGTTATGGCTCCCGTAACTCTAAACGAGCCAAAAGTTATGGCCGTCCGAATAATCGATATCTACAGGGTGCAACATCCGCGGTGCAAGGTGCAACATCCGTCCGAAATGGCGAAACTGTGTCGTACGTCTTTATGAATTGCGTGCATGGATTTGAAACGGAACGGTACCATGGTGCACCACTCTCCAGCGATGGTAAATCGAAGACCAGCCACGGTAATCCCATTTTACCGTAAAAATCCACGTGTCGAAAAAACTAAGGGTAATAAACTTCCTAGACCCGATTGAGACTCGGATCGTCTTTTTGGGCATTAAACAATCCATTGACGGCTGAAAGCTATCATAGCCATAGAACTCACTGAGGCCTTCGTTTTGACTGCTTATGGCTCCCGTAACTCTAAACGAGCCAGAAGTTATGGCCGTCCGAATAATCGATATCTACAGGGTGCAACATCCACGGTGCAAGGTGCAACATCCGTCCGAAATGGCGAAACAGTGTCGTACGACTTTTTGAAATGCGTGCATGGATTTGAAACGATACGGTACCATGGTCCCCCACTCTCCAGCGATGGTAAATGGAAGACCAGCCATGGTAATCCCGTTTTACCGTAAAAATTCACGTGTCGAAAAAACGAAGGGTAAAAAACTTCCTAGACCCGATTGAGACTTGGATAGTCTTTTTGGGGCATTAAACAATCCATTGACGGCGGAAAGCCGTCATGGCCGTAGAACTCACTGAGGCCTTCGTTTTGACTGGTTATGGCTCCCGTAACTCTAAACGAGCCAGAAGTTATGGCCGTCCGAATAATCGATATCTACAGGGTGCAACATCCACGGTGCAAGGTGCAACATCCGTCCGAAATGGCGAACAGTGTTGTACGACTTTTTGAAATGCGTGCATGGATTTCAAACGGAACGGTACCACGTTGCACCACTCTCCAGCGATGGTAAATCGAAGACCATCCACGGTAATCCCGTTTTACCGTAAAAATCCACGTGTCGAAAAAACAAAGGGTAAAAAACTTGCTAGACCCGAATGAGACTCGGATCGTCTTTTTTGGGAATTAAACAATCCATTGATGGTTGAAAGCTGTCATAGCCGTAGAACTCCCTGAGGCCTTCGTTTTGACTGGTTATGGCTCCCGTAACTCCAACGAGCCAGAAGTTATGGCCGTTCGAATAATCGATATCTACAGGGTGCAACATCCGCCATGCGAGGTGCAACATCCGTCCGAAATGGCGAAACAGTGTCGTACGATTTTTTGAAATGCGTGCATGGATTTGTAATGGAACGGTACCATGGTGTACCACTCTCCAGCGATGGTAAATCGAAGACCAGCCACGGTAATCCCGTTTTACCGTAAAAATCCACGTGTCGAAAAAACGAAGGGTAAAAAACTTCCTAGACCCGATTGAGACTCAGATCGTCTTTTTTGGGCATTAAACAATCCATTGACGGATGAAATTGGTAATAGCCGTAGAACTCACTGAAGCCTTCATTTTGACTGGTTATGGCTCCCGTAACTCTAAACGAGCCTGAAGTTATGGCCTTCCGAATAATCGATATCTACAGGGTGCAACATCTGCGGTGCAAGGTGCAACATCCGTCCGAAATGGCGAAACAGTGTCGTACGACTTTATGAAATGCGTGCATGGATTTGAAACGGAACGGTACCATGGTGCACCACTCTCCAGCGATGGTAAATCGAAGACCAGCCGCAGTAATCCCGTTGTACCGTAAAAACCCACGTGTCGAAAAAACTAAGGCTAATAAACTTCCTAGACCCGATTGAGACTCGGATAGTCTTTTTTGGGCATTAAACAATCCATTGACGGTTGAAAGCTGTCATAGCCGTAGAACTCACTGAGGCCTTCGTTTTGACTGGTTATGACTCCCGTAACTCTAAACGAGCCAGAAGTTACGGCCGTCCGAATAATCGATATCTACATGGTGCAACATCCACGGTGCAAGGTGCCACATCCGTCCGAAGTGGCGAACAGTGTTGTACGACATTTTGAAATGCGTGCATGGATTTGAAACGGAACGGTACCATGGTGCACCACTCTTCAGCGATGGTAAATCGAAGACCAGCCACGGTAACCCCGTTTTACCGTAAAAATCCACGTGTCCAAAAAACGAAGGGTAAAAAAGTTCCTAGACCCGATTGAGACTCGGATAGTCTTTTTTGGGCATTAAACAATCCATTGACGGCTGAAAGCGGTCATAGCCGTAGAACTCGCTAAGGCCTTCGTTTTGACTGGTTATGGCTCCCGTAACTCTAAACGAGCCAGAAGTTATGGCCGTCCGAATAATCGATATCTACAAGGTGCAACATCCACGGTGCAAGGTGCAACATCCGTCCGAAATGGCGAACAGTGTCGTACGACTTTTTGAAATGCATGCATAGATTTGAAACGGAACGGTACCATGGTGCACCACTCTCCAGCGATGGTAAATCGTAGACCATCCACGGTAATCCTGTTTCGCCGTAAAAATCCACGTGTCGAAAAAACGAGGGGTAAAAAACTTCCTAGACCCGATTGAGACTCGGATCGTCTTTTTTGGGCATTAAACAATCCATTGACGGCTCAAAGCGGTCATAGTCGTAGAACTCACTGAGGCCTTCTTTTTGACTGGTTATGGCTCCCGTAACTCTAAACGAGCCAGAAGTTATGGCCGTCCGAATAATCGATATCTACAGGGTGCAACATCCGCGGTGCAAGGAGCAACATCCGTCCGAAATGGCGAAACTGTGTCGTACGTCTTTATGAAATGCGTGCATGGATTGGAAACGGAATGGTACCATGGTGCACCACTCTCTAGCGATGGTAAATCGAAGACCAGCCGCAGTAATCCCGTTTTACCGTAAAAATCCACGTGTCGAAAAAACTAAGGGTAATAAACTTCATAGACCCGATTGAGACTCGGATCGTCTTTTTTGGGCATTAAACAATCCATTGACGGCTGAAAACGGTCATAGCCATAGAACTCACTGAGGCCTTCGTTTTGACTGGTTATGGCTCCCGTAACTCTAAACGAGCCAGAAGTTATGGCCGTCCGAATAATCGATATCTACAGGGTGCAACATCCACGGTGCATGGTGCAACATCCGTCCGAAATTTTGCATTTGAATTTGCATTTGCAACATGGGCTTGATTTGAATTTGCATTTTGATTTCTGGGATTTGGAAGGGGCTGGCTTGGGAATGTTCCACGTTCACGTTCACTTACAGACGTGGCTAATTGACTCATTTGCATTTCGAGTTTTGCAATCGATTGGTTTGTGTTTTGCATATATGAAGTCAATAAATTTTGCAAATTGCTGTTTGATTGAAGGCTTTGAGTAGTTGCCTTAGCCAACGTTTCAAGAGTTTTCTCAAGCGAAGTTAAACGTTTATCGTCTTGTGGAGGATGAGCAGAATTTGGTTGTTGCGGTTGATTATGAGATGGGCCCGTAAAGTTTGGTTGAAAATTATTGGGCTGAAAGGGAGGATTCGAAGCATTATTCGGAAATGCTTGAAAATTGGGACGAATCGTATTCGTGTTGGGATTGTTTTGGCTCCACGCAAAATTCGGATGATTTCTCCAACCAGGGTTGTACGTTGGAGAAAACGGGTCGTTTTTGGTTTTATTGAAAGCATTGATTTGTTCGACGGAATTAGGACACTGATCGGCTATATGATTAGGATCGTTGCATTTATAGCACATTGGCTGGGAAGCTTGGTTCGTTTGATTCGATGAGAAAACGTTATCAAATTTTTTAATCATTGCATCGATCTTAGCTTCCAAAGCAACTGAAGATCCTATCGAGTGTGCACTCGATCGTGAGTATATTGATTTTTCGTTCGAGCGTTCCCATTGGGACGACTTTTCAGCGAGGTTTTCAAGAAATTGCCAAGCATCGTCATGATGTTGGGCAAGAAAATTGCCTTGGCACATTGATTCGAGCATGGTTCGTGAGCTGTTTTCGAGTCCATCGTATAAGATTTGGCAAATCGTCCATTTTTCAAAGTTATGGTGCGGACATTTTATCAAAAGCTCTTTGAATCTTTCAAAATATTTTCCAAATGGTTCACCCTTGAATTGATGAAAATTTACAATTTCGTTTCGAATTCTACTTGTTTTTTCCAAGGGGTAGAACTTTTTTAAGAAAGCTTTTACAAATTCTTCCCACGTTTTAATTGAGTTCGAAGGTAAGCTGTACA
This sequence comes from Allium cepa, assembly GCA_030765085.1. Classification (NCBI taxonomy): domain Eukaryota; kingdom Viridiplantae; phylum Streptophyta; class Magnoliopsida; order Asparagales; family Amaryllidaceae; genus Allium; species Allium cepa. Next base: position 27,646,905 of record CM060934.1, on the reverse strand, counting down.
ACCATTTTTCAGCGTAATCCGTAAGAGCAAATGGGATTAATCGAAGTTTGATTCCGTCATCAGAAAGTTGTTGGAGTTTAATGGTTGCACAAACTTGTTCGAATTTAGTCAAAAAGATGTATGGATCATCGTGCTCGAAATTGCCAAATTTCGGAAGTGTGGCAATATGGTTCGAGTGAATTTCAAAATGGTTACCCGTAGGAGCGGGTAACGTGATGCAAGATGGAATAGAAACTCTATCGGGAAAGATTCTATCCATAAGAGTTCGAGGGGCGTTTTCGTTCGCCATTTCAGGAGGATTGACTGTTCGAGTTAAACGGTTTGTAGAAGGGTCACGAATCCAAGTATTCGTTGTTGTGTCACGAGTCCAAGTACTCATGCACAAGTGAAAGTCGAGAGGAGAAAGAAATTAGAAACGAGTTTGGAGAATGAAAGAAGATTTGAAAATGTTTTTGTTTTTTTTTTGTTTTTTTTTTAAAGGAAAAAAAAAACTATTTACCAAGCGAAGTTTATTTCAAAAGAAAAGTTTGATTTTTGTTTTGTTTTTGAATTTTCAATTTTTATTTTTTTATTTTTTTGAAAAGATTTTACAAATTTTTTTAGATTTTTGTTTTTGAGTTTTTTTTTTTTAAAATATGCATGAACTAATGCAACTAAATGAATGCAAAGGACTTAATTACAGTTTTCTGTCCTTAGTAGCTCCTAACCCAAAATTGTATAATCACACTTTGTCTTAAATCAACAAAAATATTTCTCAGCCAGGTAACGGACAGGGGTTATCGGTGCACCACGAATCACCGTAGCAATGCAACCGAAGGTTTAAGTACCTTCAGAGGAACAAGCAGTATAATATTTACGAATCACCGTAATTTTTATAACTGGTTATTACTCTGCCGTAGCCTAGACACCAAGAAATAAAATCGTTTAAGTAAAACAATTGTGAAGATACAATTAAGCCCTAAGTGAGCTCGTGACACCCTTAGGTCCAACGTCTAACCTTTATTATTAGTCAAATTCTACGATGAAATGCGTTTGTGGGCTAAGGAAAGGGTGATGAAATCCCTCACCTTATGTGAATTGGGGTATTGCCCTTAGAAAAGAAAAACAAGATGAGATGAATGCAAAGCAGAAATTAAACGTGAAATTACAATGCAACTAAAATGAAGTTTGTTTTTGTTTTTGGATTTTTTTTTGAATTTTTTTTTGTTATATATAAATGCAAATGCAAGCAACCAACAATGCACTAGAGATGAAAGCACAATACCAGAGCGTGCAGATTATTAGCAAATTTTTTTTTAGCGGCAATTTTAGCAAAGCAAAGCAATTATTTTTCCTTTTGGCAAGCAATTCCTTGTAATTTTCTGCTTTGACAACCTGAAATGAAAAACAAGATATATTCAACAATTTTTATTGTTATTATTTTTTTGTATGTTTATCAAAGATGAAAAACAAAATAAGCGAAAAACAAAACAATTGAAAATAAATAAATGAAAAATGAAAATTAAACAAACTTGAACTTGAACTTGTTTTTTTTTTTTTTTTTTGATTTTTTTTTTTTTGGAGAGGAAATTTAAAAGTAGGGTTTTACTTTAAAAAAAAAAAAAAAAAAAAAATTTTTATTTTTTTTTTGTTTTGGAGAGGAAATTTAAAAGTATTATATATATATATACAAAAAACAATTTTTAAGGATGAAAACTAAAAACACTTCAAAACAAAACTTATTATATATATATATAAAATACCAAAAAAAAGAAAATGCCTTAAAATTAAAATAAAATTGAAACAGCACTTCCTAAAACACCCAGCCCAAAGAGGAAACAAACCCCAAACCTTTATCGTTCCCACCAAACAGATCAAACGCCCAAAAAAAAAAAATTGATTCCTAAAAGAAAAATTAAAATTCGCTTCGGAAGAAGAAAGAAGAATTAAATCGAATTTCCCACAATCAATTCCCGCCTCGTTCAAATCTTGTTCAAGCAAGTTCAAGTACAAATTCGTTCGGTGATAGCGCGGCAATTGAAATCGATATCGAGGGTGTTGCTGTGGTTCGAAGGAGCTAGGTGATTGTATTAGTGATTGCGAAGTCAAGGGAAGTTGCGGGTTGGAGTTGCGGTTTGGATTTGTCGTGGATTATACTGTGATTGGTCGTGATGGTATTGAGGGTGGAGGCAATGACGAAGCGGTGGAGATTTCGTTTACAGATTGACTTTGGGTTTGTGGGTTGTCGAGTTGCGACGCAGTGGGTTTATCTGGTAAAGTTTGAAGAAGAAGGCGGGCGCTGCTAGCTTGTAGGTGGTTTTGGAGAGTGGTTGTTGAGGAGCAGAAGTAGTGTTTTGTTCAGGCAGAAGTATGGGTAGTTTGTTGCTGAAAGGCAGTGATGGGTAGAAGGTAGACGGTGAACAGTTGTGGCAGCAGGCAGGTTGTAGATGAATGTTGGTGGTTGATGAGTTTACGGTAGGAGAAGTTGTAGGATGAAGGCGTATGTATGCAGAGGGGTGATGTGCTCTGTTAAACAGTGAAGTGGTGATGTTGATCACAGTGGGACGGTGGATGAGATGTAGTTGTATAGGGATGGTCAGATGAGTTTGTTGATGGTTGTTGAAGGAAGTAGAGGAAGTTGTTGTTTGTAATGTATTGAAGTGGATAAGGGGATGTGGATTGTTCACGGTTGTTGGGCGGATTTTCACCCAGAAGATCTCAAGACCAAGAAGCCGCAGTTTCACCCGGGCTCGCGAGCAACCTCTACTTTGTTATCCCGTTTTTTGGTCAAAACTGGAATATCAATGTCGAGCGCGTCTCCACCACGATCAAGCTAAGAAGAAGCAACCAGCAAGCGTATGTAAGCCCAGAGTTCCCCTCAAGATCCGAATACAAAGCCCTTTCAACAATACAAGCATAAGTCCACTCGGCAAAGCAATGCAAGGAAGCATTCAGCCAGCGACCAACCTAACACACACAAGCTCATTCGGCATGGCAAGCATTGGGTTTCATTCGGCTTTCCAGTTCATTCGGCTTTCCAAACCTCTGTTCATTCGGCACTCCAAACTCAAGCCCATCCGGCATTCCCCCACTGATGAACCAGCCAAGACCGAACCAACCTTCCACTGCCGGATGAGAACCAACACCGGTCCAAACTCCATCTCCATGCTACCACCGGACCACTTCCACGACCGAACCAACACACCATCACCGGTCCAAAACACACCATCACCGGTCCAAAACCCACTACCACCGAACCAACCATGACCGGACCAAACTCCAACTTCTCCAAACACGGCCGGACCAAGCTCCGCCGAACCAGAATGCTACCAGGCCAGATTGCTTCAGCCCGGGCCCACCAGCATCTATATACTTCCAAGACCCCTGCCCCCTACCTCACTCTATAAATAGAGGGGCAGGGGTACAACAATGGCAGACAAGTTTGAGAGCTCAAGCAAGGAAGGAACTTTCAAACTACTTTCATACACTTGTATACAAAGCATTGTACTTGTAATCTGGAAGAAGAAAGATAATAACATATAAAGTGGACGTAGGCACATTCTGGCCGAACCACTATAAATCTGCGTGTCTTTTACATTTCAGCCCTTACTTTTCTCATATTTACATACTCATCTAAAATCATTGAAAATCACACATACTCAACTAAAATAATACGACTTGGAGGTGTTTGTCCATTTTTTGTGCAAACATTTTTGGTGCTTTCATTGAGAGTTGAACTCGAAGCTTCAGCTTCTCCCACTCAACCTTCTTCCTCATAACGACGTTCGTCGCTTAGAAATCATGCCTTCCAAGCAACGGAAGGATGTTAACAAAGGAAAGAACATCGCAACTAGCAGTCTTCCGGATCCAGTAGCCCCAGATCAAGAGGATCATCCAATTTCAACAGCAGCACCAGATGGATACCAGGCAAATCTGATAGCTCCTGCCACCGAACAACCAATAACTAGGGCAGATCTAGACAGAGTTGTGGCTGAAGTAACCAACCGCTTCACATCCCAACAAGAAGCTTTAGTGGACCAACTTATGTCACGCTTAAGGGATGCTGAAGAATCCAACCGCAACACTGAATCATGGGATGAGTCTCAATCTGGAGGATCTCGGAGACAGCAAAGGTATTCCTTCTTCGAAGAAACTATCGACAGGAATCATAGAAACCCCGCTGAACGGAGCCAAGCTGGAACCCAGCCCGAAGTTGGCCCCATGGAAATGCTCGAAGCAGAACCCCACCGGGTAAGATCAAGGCAGGGGGCAACTGTAGCTGGTCCTAGCATGCATCCGAGCAGCCAGAGACAACCACTGGATAATGCAAGAAGTGATAGATTGTACCATCCCTACAGGTCATCTGGACGAGATAGATCCCGCAGGGAAGAACTAAGCTCATTTTTGTCCGCTCCAAGTTCTGACGAACGAATGGCACGATTATTCAGAGAGTGTGTCCAACGAGAGCAAAGGGACCGGGGGATAGGCGCTAGGGTCACCAGCCCCTTTACCCGAAATATCGAAACTACCATCGCCCCCCGGGAATGGAAAATGCCAACCATGGAACCTTACAAAGGAACTTCCGACCCCATCGTACACTTACAGAGATACACCCAGCATATGCTCATGAGTGGAGCAACAGAAGGAGTATTATGTAAATGCTTTCCGCTATTCCTAGCAGATCTAGCTACCTCCTGGTTCTGCCATCTACCCCGAGGATCCATCAGCTCATGGGAGATGTTGAAAGAAAGGTTTATTAGCCAGTTCCTCATCCATGTGGAACAACCCAAGGATGCTTATTCTCTATCCAATATCAAACAGAAATCCGGAGAGACGCTGCAACAATATCTAACACGGTTCAACGCCACAGCAGCAACAGTTCAAGATGCCAATGAGAAACTTATCCTAACGGCCCTTTGTAGTGGCGTGCATCCGGATACCAAGTTTGCTAGGAGGTTAACAAAAGATAAACCAGCTACGTTACCTGACTTCTTCCATGAAGCTGGGAAGTATATGAGGCTTGAAAACGCTACCGCTAAAAGACAGTCAGGACAACAGGCTAAGACTACCCATGGCGACACTCCCGCTGCAACAAAGGACGTTTGAAGAAATGACTCTAGAGATAACGCTGGGGGCAAGAAGGGAGGAAAGCGTTTATATCAACCAGGACAGAGATTTGACTCTTGCCCCCCTCCCTTGCTTTAAACTTTGTCCTGGATGGCTAGAAGGATGTTTTTAATCATTTCACCAAATGGGTGGAAGCGGACCCTTTAAAATAAAATATCTTTGGCATAAATTATCAACTTCTTACATAAATTATCAACTTCTTGATCAAAAAATATTCTATGCAGGTACGGAGTCCCACTCAAGATCATATCAAACAACGGACTCCAGTTTGACAACAAAGAAAACGAAGAACTCCTCCTCATGTCTTTGGATCTGATTGAGGAGAGGAGAGACGATGCAACACTTAAAAGCAGAAGCCCACAAGCAAAAAGTGGCAGCACAATGCAACTCCAAAATCAAGCATCGCAGCTTACAAGAGGGAGATCTTATCCTCATGCGGATCCTCCCGCAACACCGAATCATGGACCGAGTCCCAATCTGGAGGATCTGTGAGACAACAATGACCTTTCTTCTTCGAAGAGGTTAATAAAGAAATGGTCATGGTAGGAGCCGAGCCCGGACTCAGCCCGAATTCCGACCTGAGGAAACACTTGGAACCAAACCCAACGGGGGAGGTGCCAGGCAGGGGTCGGATATAGCTGAGCCTGTCATGCTACCTAACCATGAAAGCACCAGTAGACGGACCATATGAAATTCATCAAGATCTTCACAACAACGGAGCTTATATTTTGTCAACAGTGGACGGAGTGGTGTTCCAGAGGGCTTGGAACATCCGACACCTCCGTCGATACTTTGCTTAACACGTACCGCCCATATGAAGCGTATTAACACGGTGGACGTAGGCATTATCGTGCCGAACCACTTTAAAAATCTTATCTCTTGTTACCTTGTGCCTTCATATCTTGGCTGCTTGTTAAGCTTTATCCCTTTCTGTTGAACAAAATCCTATGGCATCTCCACTCAAGATGCACCGCGGCCTCATCTGGACTAGGCCTAACAGGTACGCTACGATTCTATGCACTCGCCAATGAGACACTTTTGCTCCAGCATCCCTCTGCTGCGGGTTAACTCATTGTGCGCCTGCCCTCAAAGCCAACTGTAATGAGCCGATTATAAGTCATCATAAAGGCCGACTATAGCCGATGGCAGCTCATTACGGCGTTCGGCTCGCCGGTAACTGTGAACCTACTTTAAGCCCCAACATAAGGTGTGGCCAGCCAGGGGTAGTTCACGGCCAACGGCACCCACGCTAGCCGGCCACGGTAAATCGAATAATACCCACGATTACGGACCATAATGGTTCGGGTAGTTACCGTGCGCGATCTCGGCTCCGATGTGTCTTAAGTGCGGCTGTGGTAAAAAAGAAAACTCCCCGCGGAGGCGTAAGATGGGTGACAAATGTCTCCAAGACCCACAGCTAGGGAAAGTGACTACAAAACCCGTTTGCCACGAACTTAAGCACATCGACGGCCTTCCGTGACTGGAAGTTTTACTTTTACTATATTTCCATTTCATTTAAATATTTTTCTCCTATCCTGTATAACAAACTCTAAAGTACAGGAAACCAAATAGGAAGCATTCACTCATGAGGCTCTAAGCCTGCATGCTGGGTAGCAGGGCGCTCTGCTATACCCGTGAACAGTTACACAAGACACTCAAAGCTACCGCCTGCGAATAAAACATAAAGGGCGGTACTCTCTTCTCTTGTACATAAATGCGTAACTATAACTTATTCATACACTGACATTGCAAAACGTGAAATTATATTTCAAGCAAAAACTTAACATCAAACACAAGTGGAATCACAGGCATATACATAATTATACTTCTCACACAGCACATAAAGATAGCAACAACATTTGAACATGACAAAATCAGCTTATATTATAAGATCACACGAAGTTATTCTTTGCAAATAATTTTATTACAGTTGCATATCAAAGACTAACATGAACAGTGATAAAAAAGAAACAAAAAGATGGCAGATGCATCCACACTCCATCACCAACTCCCCCAGCCTACTTAGCCGCAGGATCGGAGCCCCCAGCATGTGGATCTGAAGTCCCACCTGTCCAGATCAGAAGAGGAATTCATTAAACGAACGATCAAGTTATGAAAACACGAAAAGAAAAGAAAGGGAAAAGAATAACTCACCAGCATCCGCCGCTTGATCCTCATCATCCAACTGCACGCCCGCTTCCTCTGCAGCGAGTAGCCGCATCCCCTCCTTCACCGCCGCTTGCTCCTCCTTTGAGAACTGAGCAGTAACCGCACTCAAGTTGAAAGCCTCTCCGCCTTCCTTACCCGCATTCACCCTGGCCTCCTCTAAAGCCTGGAGATACACCTTGGCCATGACCCGAGGGTAATCGTCCATCCAAGACAAGCCGCCCTCCTTCCAAGTGTGGAAGTACATATCCTGCAACATCTCATCCATCATCCCCTCGTTTTCCTCAAACTCCCTCACCCGGGCCTCGGAAGCTTGCAACTTGGTGATGGCGACGTCCCTCTCTGATTGGTATCTCAAGCAGTCAGCCTGGAGTGACCTCCTCATTTCCTCTTCCTTCAACTTGAGGGACCTCCTCATCTCCTCCATCTCCTCCTTCAACTCGGCCTGAGCCATCTCCGCAGCCTCGAGCCTCCCTGACAACTCCTCTACCCGCTCGAGATCCGCATTTCGAACCTCATCCACCGTTGCGATAGCTATGTTAATCCGTTCCCTGCAAGCGACCTCCATCTTCCGTAATTCCGCCCTACTGGCCTTCTCCATGGTCTCTTTCAGACGCTTGGAGGCTTCCTCATGCTGGGAAATCTGGATGGCTTGGTCGGCGAGTTGCTTGGCCTGATCGGCAACCTTTAACCTCAACCGAATGTTAGCACTCCCGATCTCTTCCCCGGCCTTGACCAACTTAGCATGATGCTCCATTAACTTCTTGGTCTCTGCGGCCACCCGGTCGATATTAGCCTTGGCCTCATCCCCCATGGTGGCTACCCGTGTAGTAAGTAAATCAAGATCTAAAGATTTGGCCTCGTCCAGCACTCTTACCATGGGGTTGCGGGGAAGTAGGTGCTCGCCCGTGGTCTCATCGAATGAAATGTCCCGAAAACTTGGGTCTAAATCAGGATGGCCGGCAAAAGGGTCACGAGGCACGGGGCGAGGCACATCGGGACGCCTTATATGAATGACAGTAGAACTCTTGGAAGGAGGAGGAGGGGGGCAGGGCTCCGTGCTCTCCTCCGTAGTATCACGAGGAGGCTGAGTAGGGGGAGACAGAGTAGGAAGCTGCGAAGCAGAAGAAGACTCAAATAAGGAACGGCTCCGCTTCCTTTTCTGAATGCCCTCTTCGATGACCCCAAGAAGAGGGCGGTACTTGACTACGTCCCCAGTGCGATCAGTAGAAGGTTTCGCGGAAGCCCTCCTCGACTTAAATTGTTCAAGGCGGTGTCGAACATCCGACGTTTTACCCGCCTGGCCTGCCCCTGGAATAAAGAACAAGTGTTACGAACATACAATAATCCGCAATTCAAAAAATGTGCTAAGTTAAAAAGAAAGAAAAGTGAGGAGACACATCTGTTATACAAACCCGGCGGAGGAGTGGGATACTGCAATAAGTCCTGGATCTCATTCCAGGACGGAAGTGAACCGTAAAAAATTTCTAAGTCCTTATCGAAAATAGAATCGGCAGAAGACAAAAGTTCACCTTGCATCGCCGGAATCACCCTAGCTGAGGAACCCTTAGAGGATGGGTCAGTGCCAGCCACAGCTTTGCCGGTTTCCTTTGCCTTCTCCGTTCCCTTCTCCGTTTCCGACTCTCCCTCCGACTCCCCGAAGGCCCGACGGAGAGCCTCATCCAGTTCGAGGTCTTGTTCAGAGGTTAGAGCAGCAACACCACTACCACCTTGACCTTCGCCATCTCCTCCACCCTCCGACCCTTCTCCAACTTCGCCTCCTTCCTCCTCTTCCACACCTTCCTCCTCCGGGACAGTCGGGCAAGTACTTGGAGAAGGGCCATCGGACTTCTTCAGTTTCTTCCCCCCAACCGCAGGACGCGCTGCGAAAGGCTCCCTCTTACCGCTCTTTACCGTAGCCCCCTCCTTAGCTTTAGCAGCCCTCTCCTCAGCCGTATCCCTTTGCTTAACCACGGACTGGCGCGGTAAGATCAAATTATACTCCAAGAGGGTTGCGTTCCTGATCAAGAAAGAGGCCGACCGGTCCCGTGCCGGAATAGCCTTTAGTTCAGCAACCATTCGCACTAAGGAATCGTCCTCCACGACTGCAATACCACCTGTCGCTAGCCAGAAATAGAAGCATGTCAGAAGAAACACTACAGTTAAAACACATGAAAAATATAAATGAAATCAATCTTACAGCCGGAAGTGAAAAGGCGGAAAGAAACAGCATCGTCCTTGACGAAGAACCACTCTTTCTTGAACATGGTGAACTTGGAATACAAGTCCAGAACTGGTTTGAAGGGCACGGCCGCCTCCAGACTAATATACGGAGACCCCTTCTTATAGCCTCTCAGGTTGTACAAGTATCGGATTTCCCGGTTAGAAGGAGGACGCCCGTACCTCCTCTGGAAGATAACAAAGAGGCTCACCAGGATGGCATATGAGTTAGGCTGGAGCTGGAAAGGAGCCACCTTCAAATAAGTGGTGAAGCTTACTATCCAAGCGTTGATAGGGGGGATAGCGCCGCACATGCAATGGTATCTGCTAAAAGCGAAGTAGCCCTCGGGAGGATTATATGGCATCACTCCATCTCCCGGCAGCAGCATAAGAGCCCTATCTATCCCGAAGGAACGGGATATGACGTCAAGTTGCTCCTCCTTTAGGGAGCTAGGAAAGCAATCCGGGGGAGAGACCAAAAGTTCCTGTGGACCATATCCGTCCACTAGAGACCTCGGAATAGGTCGATGTTGCCCGGATCCTGGCTGGACTGGGGGCAAGGAAGAGGAAGGCTCTCCTGTGCCTCTAGACTTCTTTCTGTCCGATCGTGTTTCCGCTTTGCGAGACATTTTCTGCAACACAAGGAAGGCACGGCATTAGAACAAGGAACATAGAAAAGTAAACAAACAAATGCGTGCAAGTGTGGGATTTCATTCGCAAACTAAAGTTTTCAAGTTCACAAGTTCATTCGGTTCCCAATACATTCGGTTCCCAGTTCATTCGGTTTCCAGTTCATTCGGTTTCCATCTCATTCGGTTACCATCTCATTCGGTTTCCATCTCGTTCGGCCCCAAGGCCATAGTCCCATTCGGTAAAATGGAAACTTTCGTATGTATTCGGCAAAGAGGAACATACCTGGTTCGGTACTAGATTGGTCCGGCGCTAGATTGATTCGGTATTCGTTTGATCCGGTACTTAACTGGTTCGGTGCTCAATATGGTTCGGCTCTACTCGTTCGGTAAAGAAAAACAAGGGGGTGCGGCCTCTATATATAGGCGAATTCACAACCACCGAACCAAACATTTTGCCCAACCGGACCAATAATACCGGACCACCAGAAGCCGGATGAGATTAGCCGGACCAACCAAGAACCGAATGGAACCCTCTCTCTACCGTCCAAGACCGGGAACTGGGGGCATGCAGGGCGCCTCGCTCAGATAAGTGCCGAACTCTAAGAGCTTACTAATAAAATAAAAAATATGATAACAATGGATAAGTCGTGAATCTCTCACTAACATGGATTAATCATTTACACGTGCACGCGACCACGAACGGTCCATAGGCACGCTCTGAATGGCTATTAACCCTATCGTCATGAGAATTTACACTTTGACATCCCTTTTTAAGCTCATCAGTCAAATGGATATTTGATAATTATGAAATGGCTAAGCTACTTACACATGTACGGGGTCGAGAACAACCCCTAGGCATGCTCTGAGCTAGCGATAAACCACCTTGACAAACGATCCAGGGAACCACTCTAACGTGAACCTGGCATCGATAACCCCCTCGGGGTACACTAACTCGCCTCGAACGGCGCAATTCACTTGATCACAAATATTTCGACCCCGAACGGTCGTTATTTGAATTCACACTAAAACTATGAATTCCTTCGCAGGACATCAATAGGATATAAACATCCAGCCCATGACATTACAAGACGAGTCTTCCCACCAACGAGAAACAAAGCGCGACACGTGCAAGCACGTGCCCCACTTTGGGGGGCAAATGTTGGGCGGATTTTCACCCAGAAGATCTCAAGACCAAGAAGCCGCAGTTTCACCCGGGCTCGCGAGCAACCTCTACTTTGTTATCCCGTTTTTTGGTCAAAACTGGAATATCAATGTCGAGCGCGTCTCCACCACGATCAAGCTAAGAAGAAGCAACCAGCAAGCGTATGTAAGCCCAGAGTTCCCCTCAAGATCCGAATACAAAGCCCTTTCAACAATACAAGCATAAGTCCACTCGGCAAAGCAATGCAAGGAAGCATTCAGCCAGCGACCAACCTAACACACACAAGCTCATTCGGCATGGCAAGCATTGGGTTTCATTCGGCTTTCCAGTTCATTCGGCTTTCCAAACCTCTGTTCATTCGGCACTCCAAACTCAAGCCCATCCGGCATTCCCCCACTGATGAACCAGCCAAGACCGAACCAACCTTCCACTGCCGGATGAGAACCAACACCGGTCCAAACTCCATCTCCATGCTACCACCGGACCACTTCCACGACCGAACCAACACACCATCACCGGTCCAAAACACACCATCACCGGTCCAAAACCCACTACCACCGAACCAACCATGACCGGACCAAACTCCAACTTCTCCAAACACGGCCGGACCAAGCTCCGCCGAACCAGAATGCTACCAGGCCAGATTGCTTCAGCCCGGGCCCACCAGCATCTATATACTTCCAAGACCCCTGCCCCCTACCTCACTCTATAAATAGAGGGGCAGGGGTACAACAATGGCAGACAAGTTTGAGAGCTCAAGCAAGGAAGGAACTTTCAAACTACTTTCATACACTTGTATACAAAGCATTGTACTTGTAATCTGGAAGAAGAAAGATAATAACATATAAAGTGGACGTAGGCACATTCTGGCCGAACCACTATAAATCTGCGTGTCTTTTACATTTCAGCCCTTACTTTTCTCATATTTACATACTCATCTAAAATCATTGAAAATCACACATACTCAACTAAAATAATACGACTTGGAGGTGTTTGTCCATTTTTTGTGCAAACAACGGTGATATTGTAGTGAAGTAAATCAGGGGATGTGGATGGTATGTGAAGGTGTATGGTATTAGGATGGTGATGTAACAGTGGAGTGGTAGACAGAAGTCAGTGGCATGTATGTGATATGTATGCAGATGTTAAGCAGTGAGATGGTTATGTGAAGAATGGTGGTAAAAAGGAGGATTGTTGGCTAGTGACAGAAAACTGCTGCTGTGATGTTGTATGGAGGTGATGAGTAAAGATGTATGTAGTTTTAGGCTGTTGGTTAGGTTGAGAAAATGATGTTCAGTGTTGTTAGAAGTGAATGTGGGGAAGGCTGGCAATGATGGCAGAGAGTTTTGTGACTGTGATGGAGGAGGAATTCTGGTGGTGTGTGCGCACTGATATATGTGCTCAGTTGCACAGTTTTGGGGGAACTATGAAAGAAGAACTGATGGCAGAAGTAATGTTATGTTTTGGTGGTTTTTGGTTGTGAAGTATGCTTGAGATGGTAAGAAGGCAGGCAAAAGTTGAACAGAAATACAAGCAAAGACAGCAGACAGTTCAAAACAGAATGTGATGTTGAAGTGAAATGGAACAAAGAGTAATGTAAACAGTGAACAGTGTAATGTAAATCAAAGAGCAATTGTAAACTCAAAACAGAATGCAATGAAAGTGAATTTGTCTTAATTGTGTATTTTTTTTATGAAATGCAAACAAACAAAACAACTAGAAACAGCAGCGTAAAACACTTGTAATTCAATTTTAAATCTTCACAAATGTGGACCATTCCATCCCCTCCCCCCCTTCCCGCTAACCAGTCAAATCCAACCCTTTCAAATCAGCCTTGTCATTCCTCTCCCTTACTTGTACCGCCTGCCTCTACCATCCCCCTGTCAGAACCAACCATCCCTCCTCCACCTGATCTTCCCCTTCCAACTCCGTTGCTTTGTTCCCCCGTCTGTCCATCCCCCTTCCTTCTTCTCAAACCTTTCAACCAAGTTCCAAATCAAATCCAGTACCTTTACCTCCTCGTTCATGGAACTCGCTATTCAAATCCAAACCCATTAATGCAGGGAAGTTTGTCCCTCGTGAAATACAGCTGGAATTCAGTGGTGATGCAATTGTCCCGCCAGCAGATGTAGTTCAAGCTGGAAATGATATGTGGAGTGAGTATCTTGTTGGTTTCTTTTTAGATACGCCTTTGCCTTACGCTGCTGTGTTATACTTCCTTAAAAAAGTATGGAAACTTAAAGGGTCTATCACTGTCAAATCCGATGGATTTCTTTTTCTATTCAAATTCACTAATGAAGATGATAGAATTAGAATTTCAGAAGCAGACCCTGTTGTGATGAGGAATAAATTATTTATTGTGAAGCCGTGGGATGCTAACATCGGTAATAACTGTAGTAGCATTAAAACAGTACCTGTTTGGATAAAATTATCCAACATACCTTTGTTTGCTTGGTCATCGTTGGGTATAAATTGGCTAGCATCTAGAGTGGGAAAGCTACTTTGTTTGGATATTTCAACTGAAAAATTTGAGCGCATATCTTTTGCTAAATGTGTAGTTGAAGTTAATCCAAATCAAGAACTGCCAGATAATTTTACTGTTCAACTGCAAAACGGATCGGTGCAAGTGGTAATTGTAACGTACTTATGGAAACCACTGATTTGTACAGTGTGCAAGGAATTTGGTCACCAAATGAGTAATTGCAAGCATGAAGAAAATGGGAAGAATGTGGAAAAAGAAATGATGACTGAGAAACAAAAGAAAGAAAATGAAGGAAGAAATATTATGAAAAAAGGGCAAAACGGTGAAAAACAAAGCAATATCAAACAAATATGGCAAAAGGTTAACAAGAACAAAAGTAACAGTAACAACAGTTGTGTAAATAATGAAGAAGTAGTTTTGATGAAGCAAGGTGCAAAACAAAAAAGCAGTGAAGACAGAACTGGAGTAGGAAGCAGTGTGATAGGAAAAGTTAATGCTAATCAGGGAGCTGTGCATGTAGCTACTGATACTACTAGTAACATGTGCACATTGCAACACACTGTTATGGAGGAACAAGATTTAAGTGATGAGCAAGAAAAGGAGGCTGGAAAAAATTTTGAACAGTTAAAAAAGGCAGAGCAACAAACTAAAACTTCTGAGAAAACTGATGTGCAAGTTTGTGCTATTAGTACAAGCAATACTTTTGCTTTACTGCAAACAGAAGTAGAAGATCAAGAAACATACGGAGCACAAGAGATAGAAGAAGGTGAAATACCTGACCAAACTAAATGTGTAGAGCAACATACATACTTGACTGACAGTACAAACTATTTTGATAATCCTGTAACCACTGTCTTACAAGATCACATGGTAACAAAAGAACAACAAGAATTAAATATGAAAGCAAAAAAGACAAAAGAAAGTAACAAGCAACATAACACTGAATCAGCTCAAGTCAGTGTTTCATCTGGGATAACAACAACAGAATTAGACAACTTATGGTGCAAATCTTTTGAAACTCTCATAAAACAATTAGTAACCTCCAAGCAAAATGTCCTTTCCACACCTTCCCATTACCAATTTTCTATCCCAATCCCTGGTTGGCCTACCTCCAAACTGTTTCCTGATTCACCTAATCTGCCTCCCACCCCCCCTGCAAAAAGGAAGATACAAACAAGATCCAGTTCTCTGTCTGTACAGAGAAGAAACATCCCCACCTCTCCTCAATAGTTTTCCATGCAAACAAAAATTGCAACTTGGAATATAAGAGGGGCTCATAGCAATTTGAAACTTGACCAAGTGAAGAATTATATCTCTGAAAATAACCTCTGCCTTATTGGCCTTCTCGAAACTAAGCTTTCTCTTCCCCTTTCTCAAAAAGCTGTAAACTATATTAACCCTTCCTGGTCCTTCCATCATAACCTCGATGCTGCAGCTTATGGTAGAGTTCTTGTTATGTATAATCCCTCTGAAATAACTCTTTCTCCCATTCTTATGTGCAGACAATCAATTCACTATCACATGCTTCTCACCCAAACTCAAACCTCTTTCTACTTAATAATAGTGTATGCTGACAATTCAAACATATCTAGGAATACTTACCTTAAAACTCTGCCTCCTTTAAGACAAGCTTCTCATCCATGGCTGGTTATGGGTGATTTCAACTCTTGTTTTGATTATAATGACAAGTTTGGTGGCATCCCCCTTACTCCACGTGATCTTGATCCCTTGAACCAATCGGTTATAGACTCTGAGTTACTTTTGGTTAATAAATCTGGTGCCAAGTACTCATGGAATAATCGAAGCAGAAGTGGAGTGCGTACTTTTACCACTATTGATCATTCTTTTTGTAATTTCCAAGCCCTTTCTCTTTGGCCAAATCTTTCAGTATTCCTTCCTCAACCTATTCTATCAGACCACTCCCCTCAAATTCTGTCCCTTGGAAACCATTTGCGAAGAGAAAAGAGAAGTTTCAAATTTTTTAATGCTTGGGCTAAGCATGAACATTTTCTTGTACTGGTATCACATGTTAATGCAGAATTTAAATGCTTTGGTAACCCCATGTTTAAGTTTTGCAGGAAGCTCAAGTCCATCAAGCAAGCTATCAAACAGTGGGCTACTTCAACCTTTGGTAGTGGTGGTCTGCTATCTGCCACTCTTGCTCAGCAACTCAAAATAAAGCAGGATTTTATGATGGAACATCCACTTGATGTACAAGCAGCTGATGAAGAAAGGCAACTATATTTGGAAGTAAATTCTGCTCTAAAACTAGAAGCCAACATGAAGAGACAGCAACTTAACAAAAAATGGCATGATGAAGGTGATAAAAACACTAAGTTTTATCATGATTCTATCAAAGTAAAGCAGGCCAGAGAAAACATACATTGTATTACTGATGACCAGGGAATGACTCATTCTACCCCTGAATCAGTTGATCTTGCATTTATACAATATTTCTCTAAACAGTATGGTAATCAAGAAGGATTTATTCCTAGTCTGAGCTTAATATCTGAAACTGTTCTTCCACATATCACTAACTTGGAGGCCTCTTTTCTAGTTAGACCTGTTTCTGATGATGAAATCAAGACCACCCTTTTCTCTATGAACAAACAATCATCTGGAGGCCCTGATGGTTTGAATGTGGTTTTTGTTATAAGTACTTGGAATATCCTTGGCAGTGAATTTTGCAAGGCTATTCACAACTTCTTTAACAAATGCAAGATTCTTGGTGAAATCAACTGCACAAATATTGCATTAATTCCCAAGTGCTCCCCTGCTTCAAGTGTTAGTTCTTACAGGCCTATCTCCTGTTGTAATGTTGTGTATAAGTGCATATCAAAAATCTTAGCTGCTAGATTGGTCTCAGTGCTTCCTTCTGTTGTTTCTACCAACCAATCAGCATTCTTGCCTAATAGGGATATCATAGATAATGTTCTCTTGGCACAGGAACTCCTCAAAAGTTATGGTAAAAGCTGTGGCCCCCCTGCTGCAGCACTGAAAATCGACATTTCTAAAGCTTTCGACTCCATACATTGGGATTCCATTGTTAGGATCATGGCGGTTATGGGATTCCCAAAAACTTTTGTGTCGTGGATATATGTTTGTATATCCACTCCATCCTACTCTGTTGTGATTAATGGTAGACCTGTTGGCAGTTTTAGAGGAAGTAAAGGAATAAGGCAAGGAGACCCCCTATCTTCATACTTGTTTCTTATAGTTATGGAAGTTCTTACTGTTACTCTTCGAACCAGTTACACTAACAATATAATAAAGTATCATCCTAAGTGCAACCAACAACAAATTACATCCATCATGTTTGCTGACGATGTCATGATGTTCACTAAGCCAGAGTTGCCCTCTCTGAAAGGAATAAAAGAAGCATTGCAAATTTTTTACAATATGACTGGTCTATCCATAAACCAAAGCAAATCATCAATGCTAGTATCTGGTATCAGTCATGAAGCTTGTGTTATGCTCCATCATCAGTCTGGATTTTCTAGTATGGAAAATGACATGAAATACCTTGGTCTTCCTCTAATAACTAAAAGAATTACGAAGAATGACTGTTACCCCTTATACCATAAAATAACCTCTGTTATGACAGCTTGGGAAAACAGGAAATTAACTCAAAGTGGTAGGTTAGTTCTCATTAAAACTGTTGTCTTCTCCTCTATAGTTTATTGGGCTCGCACTATGATTCTTCCGGTCAAGTTATTACAATTAGTCCGATCTGCTATGAGTAGATTCTTTTGGACAGGAAGTATACATAACAGGAAAATTGTGCCTTGTGCTTTTTCCAAATTTGAAGTTCCCTTCAAATCTGGTGGGCTTGGAATATTAGATATTAGGAAGTGGAACATAGAAGCTATTAGCAAACAGTTTGATGCTATTATAAGAAGAAGGAAAAGCTTATGGGTTGAATGGACATGGCAACATAATATCAAGAACAGGTATTTCTGGATAATGGAGACCCCTCAGCTGAGTAGTTGGTCCTGGAGAAGCATTCTGAAGTGTAGGAAAGTGTTTCTGCCTCTCATACAATACTCAGTGAATACCAGTAATACAGTTAATTTTTGGAATGAACCTTGGGTTAGTAAAGGTTTAATTTTATCTACATTGTTTTCCCACTCTCAAATTGTGCAAACTAGTATTCCCCTATCTGCCAATGTCAATTCCTACCTTATTAATGGAAAAATTCAGTTGCCATATTCCAGTAACTATGTTATTCAGCAAACCTGGACTAAAATCCAACACACTAATTTCAGTGCTTTGCAAGTTAGCAAAGTGCAATGGAACAGTACAGCTCATACTGTCAAAGTAGTTTATAAATCCCTTGTTGATAGTGATTCTTTACCTGCTGCTGCTTGGCATGATGTTATTTGGAATTCTGATTCTGTCCCACAGTATAATCTTATGATGTGGAAAGTGATTAACAGTGCTATGCTTACTAGAAAACTGTTGCATAAGTATGGGATGAACTGTCCCATGTGGTGCTTGTTTTGTGAAATTGAGGATGAAACACCTGAACACATATTTTTTGAATGTCCTGCCTTGCATTACTTGCTTTCCAAGTTAGGTAGATACTCTGGTTCCAATCTCTCTGGTCATACAAACTTCATCCAGTGGAGAATTATCTACAAAGCAACAAAGTGGAAAACAGATGTTAGCAGAATCATTACTGTCTGTTTGAAGGTCTACATGGCTGTAGTTTGGAGAGAAAGAAACATCAGAGTTTTTGAAAATACTAGAAGAAATGATAATGATTTATGGAATGAAATGAAGAGCTGCATATTCAAGCTATTGAAGAACAGTGCTTTCCCACTGTCTCTTGTTCAAGTTTGGGCTTGAATCTGTAGTATAGATCCATCTGTGTTTTTTCTTTTCTTCTTTTTCCCATTTCTTCTCTATGTTTTTCTCTGTAATCTATTTTATTGTTGTTGCAATAAAACTGGTAGGGGCCCAGTTAACCCCGCTGGCTTTGCCAAAAAAAAAAAAAAAAAAAAAAGAAACAAATGCAAACAAACACTCAAACAAATGCAAGCAACTATCACACAAGCACACAATAAAAAAAAATTACAAACACACAAAATAAAAACACACAAAAATAAAACGAAAATAATTCGAAGAATAGAAATCAAAAATCAAAGGAATTCCCCGGCAATGGCGCCAAAAACTTGTTCGTCGACGGAATTTCTATCGGTTTAGAAAACCGTCGAACGAATTTAGAAATAAAATTTATACCGCAAGCGCACGGTGTACAAATGTAGCACGCGGCGAATACGGGTCGATCCGCAGGGAATTGTTGATATTAAAATTCTATTCAATCAAATTATACCAAAGTCGAAGAGGATTTGTTAACTAGAAATTATGAGGCTAACACTAGAAAATGTGATTCAAAAATTATTAGACTAAAGAACAATTTAGAGGCAAATCCACTCTCAAATTTTTGTAAATCAACAAACACATAATTTATGATCTCTAACTTTGATGTTAAGTGAAATAATCATTGCATTTATCATAAGTATGGTTTGTTTATGTTATTAGTTAACATAACTCAAACCATCAAACTATAATACAACAATTATACCACTTACAATTCTCATGAAAAAGAAGCCAAAGCAAAAACTATTCTAAGCATGATCTATTTACTATTGTAACTAGTAACATAGATCATCAAATTTCATTTTTACTTTCATTTCATAATCAAAAATTAATTAGCAAATGATGATGTAAATTGTGTTTATGTTGAATAAGAATAGCTCATTTGCATAAGCAATATAAGCTATCAAACCCACTTGTATAAACTTACATCAAAATTCACATTCATGAAGCATAAACAAAGAGATCATAAATCATAAAAATGTTGAAATTACATAAAGTTAGAGAGCTTCATCACCCCTAAATTGAAGGGGTTTAGCTACTCATTTGTGGCATTGAAGCAACACATGTAAGTTTCAACATTAAAAAGAAAAGAAAAATAGAAAATAAGTAAAGAAGGCAAAAGAGATTAGCTACTAACTACTTGCATAGATGTAAATCTAAGTTATGAAACTAAAGGAAAAGAGAGCATAGAAATAAGCATTAATAATAAAACAAAGAAAAGCATGTAGAAAAGAGAGAAGAAAGAGGCTTGAAAGCCATTTTTATTTCATAGAACATTGTGCTTACACTTGATTTCTTAATTTCCTAAGTAAAATGAAAGAGTAGAAGATGATCTTTTCATGTACATAAGGGGGCTATTTATACATGCATAAAACCCTAATTCTATTTTTAGGGAGCTTCCTAAATTGCCCTTTAGGAAGTGTGGCCACCAAGTAACCATTATCCATTAATTAATCCATCATTTGTTTTGCATGAAGCTTTAACATCCACTTAGTTGTCCATTAGCTCCAAATTGTACATTTAGGTAAGTGGGTGGGGTCCTCCATGTTCATGGCTTGAATTATTTCCCTCTTCTTTCCTTTGTATTCATTTGTGCATGCATATATCTTCATATAATCCTCTTCCATATGCATTCAAATTCCTATAAAAATTATCAAAAAATGTCCAAGTACAAATTCTTATATTGACACATGCACAAAATGACCGTTTTGCCCCTGAATGAAGATGAAAATATGATGGTTGGAAATAATTGAATTTTGGTTTTAAACATGTTAAAATGCCCAAATATGATGATTATTTAAATAAAAAGAGATAAAATATGGATGTAAATGTATGCACAATTACGTGCATATCAACGAACTTCCTACAGCACTTTGGGCCTATCGCACATCTTTCAGAACATCAACAGGGCATACTCCTTTCTCTTTGGCATACGGATCAGAGGCAATGCTCCCAGTTGAGACTATTTTGCCTTCCCACCGTAGGATCCACTACAACCCAGAAGAAAACGAAGAACTCCTCCACATGTCTTTGGATCTAATTGAGAAGAGAAGGAGTGATGCAGCACTCAAAGCAGCAGCTCACAGACAAAAAGTGGCAGCACTATACAACTCCAAAGTCAAACATCGCAGCTTACAAGAAGGAGATCTCGTCCTCAAGCGAATCTTTCCACGCCCAGGAGCGCTGGATCCAATCTGGGATGGACCGTATGTAATTCATAAAGATCTCCACAACGGAGCTTATATTTTTTCAACAGTGGACGGAGAGGTGTTCCAGAGGGCATGGAACATCCGACACCTCCGTCGATACTTTTCTTAACTTGTACTGCCCATATGAAGTGAATTAACAAAGAGAATCAGTGGACGTAGGCATTTTCGTGCCGAACCACTTAAAAAACTTGGCTCTTGTTAACTTATTCCTTTATATCTTGGCCACTTGTTGAGCTTTATCCTTTGCTGTTAAACAAAATCCTTTGCAAATGACATTTCAATTCAGAACTTCACAACACAACTCCACCTGGACAAAATCTAACAGGTACGCTGCGCTCCTATGCCCTCGCCAATGAGACACTTTGCTCCGGTATCCCTCAACCGCGAGTTAACTCATTGTTTGCCTCGGCCCTTATAGCCGACTGTAATAAGCCGAGTATAAGCCGCAGAGAAGGACGATTATGCCATGGCAGCTCATTACAGCGATTCGGCTCGCCGGCAACTGTGACCCGATCATAAGCCCCAACATAAGGTGTGGCCAGCCAGGGGCAGTTCACAGTTGACGATCGGCCCCCACGCTAGCCGGCCACAGTAAATCGAATAATACCCACGATTACAGGCCATAATGGTCCGGGTAGTTACTGTGCGCGATCGGCTCCGATGTGTCTTAAGTGTGGCTGTGGTAAAAAAGAAAACTCCCCGCAGAGGCGTAAGATGGGTGACAAATGTCTCCAAGACCCACAGCTAGGGAAAGTAACTACAAAACCCGTTGCCACGAACTTAAGCACATCGACGGCCTTCCGTGACTGGAAGTTTTACTTTTCCTATATTCCCATTTCATTTGAAACTTTTCTCCTATTCTCCTTAACGGTGCTTGAAAGTACAGGACATGAAATAGGGAAAGCTCGCTAATGGGAACAAAAAACTTACAACCGGATAACGAGGCACTCATCAGCATTCCGTGCTTAGTCTTGCAGGGCGCGCAAAGTTGCCGTCCACAGCCGAAACATGAAGGGCGGTACCTTCCACTTTTATACATTAATGCATAGCTGCAATTCATATTCATACATCACACTAACATTGCAAAACATGAAATTATATTACAAGCGGAAACTTAGTGTCAAACACAATCAAATCACATGCATATGCATGGTCATATTTCTTATACAACACATCAAAAGCAATGACAACATTCAAAATATAACAAAATCAGCTCGTGTTATAAAATTACGTAGAGTCACTCACTAACATAATTACAATCCAAAAATACACTAACGTTTTTGACTAAGTATAGACGGGAAAGTCAAGAAAAACAAAAACTATACGGATCGGATCAAGTAGTCGACTGCATTAGTGCTCCACCCCCATCTCACTAGCTCTTCGAATCTACTTGACAGCAGGATCGGAGCTCCCAGCATGTTGACCAGAAGTCCCACCTGTCCAATTCAGAAAAAGAGTCCATTAAAACCAACAACGAACGATCAAGTTATGAAAAGCTAGAAAGAGGAAACTCACCAACACCTGCTTCTTGGTCCTCATCCCCCAACTGCTCGCCGGCTTCCTCCGCAGCGAGTAGCCGCATCCCCTCCTTCACCGCTACCTTCTCCTCCTTCGAAAACTGGGCGGTAACCACATCCATACTGAATGCTGCTCCACCTTCCTTATCTCCATCGGCCCTGGCCTCCTCCAAAGCCTGAAGATATATCATGGCCATGATCCGGGGATAGTCATCCATCCAAGATAGATTACCCTGCCTCCAAGTATGGAAGTACATGTCCTGCAGCATCTCATCCATCATCCCCTCATTCTCCTCAAACTCCCTCACCCGGGCCTCGGAGGACAACAACTTAGCGGCGGCAACATCCCTCTCCCGCCGGTATCTCGAGCACTTAGCCTGAAGGGATCTCCTCATCTCCTCCATCTCTTCTTTCAACTTGGCTTGAGCAAGTTCTGCAGCTTCGAGCCTCCCGGATATTTCTTCAACCTGCTCGAGATCCGCCTTCCTAACCTCATCAACCGTGGTAATGGCCATGTCAATACGCTTCTTGCAAGCGGCCTCCATTTTCCGCAACTCGGCTCTGCTAGCCTCCTCCATGGTCTTCTTCAGTCGTCGGGAGTTGGCTTCATGCTGCGAAATCTGAATAGCCTGGTCGGCAAGTTGCTTGGCCTGATCAGGGACCACTAATCGCAGTCTTATATTGGCACTCCCTATCTCCTCCCCGGCCTTGGCCAATCCGGCGTGATGTTCCATTAACTTCTTGGCCTCCTTCGCGACCCGGTCAGTGTTGGCCTTGTCTTCGTCCCCCGTAGCAGCTATCCGAGTAGTGAGCAGATCCAGGTCTAGGGACTTAGCCTCATCAAGAACCCGAACCATGGGATTGCGGGGGAGAAGATGCTCACCCGTGGCCTCGTCAAATAAGATATCTTGAGAACTGGGGTCCAAATCCGGTTGGCCGGTAAAGGGATTGCGAGGCACGTCGGGACGTCTTATGCGGACAACGGTAGGATTTTCAGACGGATGCGGGGAGGGAATATGCTCAGTGTCCTCCTCCGTGATATCATGAATAGGTTGAGGAGGAAGCTGCGAACCGGGTGAAGATTCAAATAAGGAGCGACTCCTCTTCTTTTTCTGAATACTCTCTTCAATAACCCCAAGAAGAGGATGGTAGCTAACTACGTCTCCTGGACGACTAGTGGGAGGCTTAGGCTTGACGGAGAAGGAGAATACTGCAATAAGTCCTGAATCTCAGTCCAGGACGGAAGCGAACCATAAAATATTCCTAAGTCCCTATCATAAATGGAATCTGCAGAAGTCAAGAGTTCACCTTGAATCGCTGGAGCCACCTCAGCTGAAGAACTCTTAGGGAATGGATCGGCGACAGCCCCAGCCTTGTCAACCTCCTTTGCCTTCTTCACCGAGGCTGATCCTTCCTCCAACCCTTCAAAAGCCTGACGGAAGGCATCATCCGTCCACTCCTGGATCTCCCCTGCCTGCTCAGAAGACAACGGCCCGGCACCACTACCACCCTGTCCTTCACCTTCTCCATCTCCTCCGCTCTCCTCTTGGTCTCTTTCCTCCTCTCCACCTTCCTCCTCCGGAATATCTGGACATGTACTGGGAGAGGGTCCATCAGACTTCTTAAGCTTCTTTCCCCAACGGCGGGAGGTACCGAGTGTTTGCACAAAAAATGGACAAACACCTCCAAGTCGTATTATTTTAGTTGAGTATGTGTGATTTTCAATGATTTTAGATGAGTATGTAAATATGAGAAAAGTAAGGGCTGAAATGTAAAAGACACGCAGATTTATAGTGGTTCGGCCAGAATGTGCCTACGTCCACTTTATATGTTATTATCTTTCTTCTTCCAGATTACAAGTACAATGCTTTGTATACAAGTGTATGAAAGTAGTTTGAAAGTTCCTTCCTTGCTTGAGCTCTCAAACTTGTCTGCCATTGTTGTACCCCTGCCCCTCTATTTATAGAGTGAGGTAGGGGGCAGGGGTCTTGGATGTATATAGCTGCCAGCGGGCCTGGGCTGAAGCAATCTGGCCTGGTAGTCCTCTGGTTCGGCGGAGCTTCATTCGGTCGTGCATGGAGATGAAGTGGAGAGGCTTTGGTTCGGCGTGATGGTAGAGAGTAGTGGTTGGTCCGGTGTTGGTTTGGACCGGCATGGTGTAGGAGGTGTGGACCGGTATTGGGAGTTGGTTCGGCGGTCACCTGGACCGGTAGTTGCTCGGAGCGGTAGCAGGACTTTTAGCTTTGCCGAATGGAGTGGAGGCCGGATGTGGTTGTACATGTTTGGTCCGGTGGTAGTGTTATGCCGAATGTCCTTGGGTTTGGAAGGCCGAATGAGCCTATGCCGAATGAGCCTCTGTATTTGGTATGCCGAATGATTCTCTGGTATAGGGAACGCCGAATGCACTTGTGCCAAAGGGGATGCCGAATGATTCTTGAGTACCATAGTATGTGGAGATGATGAAGATGCTCGCTGGTCTCGAACGTGCATGGAACCTGACGCTCCTTGGTCTCGAGGCCTTCTGGGCGAGAATTCGCCCAACATTTGCCCCCCAAAGTGGGGCACGTGCTTGCACGTGTCGCGCTTTGTTTCTCGTAGGTGGGAAGACTCGTCTTGTAATGTCATGGGCTGGATGTTTATATCCTATTGATGTCCTGCGAAGGAATTCATAGTTTTAGTGTGAATTCAAATAACGACCGTTCGGGGTCGAAATATTTGTGATCAAGTGAATTGCGCCGTTCGAGGCGAGTTAGTGTACCCCGAGGGGGTTATCGATGCCAGGTTCACGTTAGAGTGGTTCCCTGGATCGTTTGTCAAGGTGGTTTATCGCTAGCTCAGAGCATGCCTAGGGGTTGTTCTCGACCCCGTACATGTGTAAGTAGCTTAGCCATTTCATAATTATCAAATATCCATTTGACTGATGAGCTTAAAAAGGGATGTCAAAGTGTAAATTCTCATGACGATAGGGTTAATAGCCATTCAGAGCGTGCCTATGGACCGTTCGTGGTCGCGTGCACGTGTAAATGATTAATCCATGTTAGTGAGAGATTCACGACTTATCCATTGTTATCATATTTTTTATTTTATTAGTAAGCTCTTAGAGTTCGGCACTTATCTGAGCGAGGCGCCCTGCATGCCCCCAGTTCCCGGTCTTGGACGGTAGAGAGAGGGTTCCATTCGGTTCTTGGTTGGTCCGGCTAATCTCATCCGGCTTCTGGTGGTCCGGTATTATTGGTCCGGTTGGGCAAAATGTTTGGTTCGGTGGTTGTGAATTCGCCTATATATAGAGGCCGCACCCCCTTGTTTTTCTTTACCGAACGAGTAGAGCCGAACCATATTGAGCACCGAACCAGTTAAGTACCGGATCAAACGAATACCGAATCAATCTAGCGCCGGACCAATCTAGTACCGAACCAGGTATGTTCCTCTTTGCCGAATACATACGAAAGTTTCCATTTTACCGAATGGGACTATGGCCTTGGGGCCGAACGAGATGGAAACCGAATGAGATGGTAACCGAATGAGATGGAAACCGAATGAACTGGAAACCGAATGAACTGGGAACCGAATGTATTGGGAACCGAATGAACTTGTGAACTTGAAAACTTTAGTTTGCGAATGAAATCCCACACTTGCACGCATTTGTTTGTTTACTTTTCTATGTTCCTTGTTCTAATGCCGTGCCTTCCTTGTGTTGCAGAAAATGTCTCGCAAAGCGGAAACACGATCGGACAGAAAGAAGTCTAGAGGCACAGGAGAGCCTTCCTCTTCCTTGCCCCCAGTCCAGCCAGGATCCGGGCAACATCGACCTATTCCGAGGTCTCTAGTGGACGGATATGGTCCACAGGAACTTTTGGTCTCTCCCCCGGATTGCTTTCCTAGCTCCCTAAAGGAGGAGCAACTTGACGTCATATCCCGTTCCTTCGGGATAGATAGGGCTCTTATGCTGCTGCCGGGAGATGGAGTGATGCCATATAATCCTCCCGAGGGCTACTTTGCTTTTAGCAGATACCATTGCATGTGCGGCGCTATCCCCCCTATCAACGCTTGGATAGTAAGCTTCACCACATATTTGAAGGTGGCTCCCTTCCAGCTTCAGCCTAACTCATATGCTATCCTGGTGAGCCTCTTTGTCATCTTCCAGAGGAGGTACGGGCGTCCTCCTTCTAACCGGGAGATCCGATACTTGTACAACCTGAGAGGCTATAAGAAGGGGTCTCCGTATATTAGTCTGGAGGCGGCCGTACCCTTCAAACCAGTTCTGGACTTATATTCCAAGTTTACCATGTTCAAGAAAGAGTGGTTCTTCATCAAGGACGATGCTGTTTCTTTCCGCCTTTTCACTTCTGGCTGTAAGATGGATTTCATTTATATTTTCCATGTTTTGACTGTAGTGTTTTTTCTGACATGCTTCTATTTCTGGCTAGCGACAGGTGGTATTGCAGTTGTGGAGGATGATTCCTTGGTGCGAATGGCTGCTGAACTAAAGGCTATTCCGGCACGGGACCGGTCGGCCTCCTTCTTGATCAGGAACGCAACCCTCTTGGAGTATAATTTGATCTTACCGCACCAGTCCGTGGTTAAGCAAAGAGACACGGCTGAGGAGAAGGCTGCTAAAGCTAAGGAGGGGGATAAGGTAAAGAGCGGTAAGAGGGAGCCTTTCGCAGAGCGTCCCGTGGTCGGGGGGAAGAAACTGAGGAAGTCCGATGGCCCTTCTCCAAGTACTTGCCCGATTGTCCCGGAGGAGGAAGGTGTAGAAGAGGAGGAAGGAGGTGAAGTTGGAGAAGGGTCGGAGGGTGGAGGAGATGGCGATGGTCAGGGTGGTAGCGGTGTTGCTGCTCTAACCTCTGAGCAGGACCTCGAACTGGATGAGGCTCTCCGTCGGGCCTTCGGGGAGTCAGAGGGGGAGTCGGAAACAGAGAAGGAAACGGAGAAGGCAGAGGAAACCGGCAAAGCTGTGGTTAGCACTGACCCATCCTCTAAGGGTTCCTCAGCTAGGGTGACCCCGGCGATGCAAGGTGAACTTTTGTCTTCTGCCGATTCCATTTTCGATAGGGACTTAGAAATTTTTTACGGTTCACTTCCGTCCTGGAATGAGATCCAGGACTTATTGCAGTATCCCACTCCTCCGCCGGGTTTGTATAATAGATGTGTCTTCTCACTTTTCTTTCTTTTTAACTTAGCACATTTTCATGAACTGCGGATTATTGTATGTTCGTAACACTCGTTCGTTATCCCAGGGGCAGGCCAGGTGGTTAAAACTTCAGATATTCGACACCGCCTCGAACACTTCAAGTCGAGAAGGGCTTCTGCGAAGCCTCCCACTGGTCGTACTGGGGACGTGGTTAGGTATCGTCCTCTTCTCGGGGTCATTGAAGAGAGTATTCAGAAAAGGAAGCGGAGCCGTTCCCTATTTGAGTCTTCTTCTGCTTCGCAGCTTCCTATTCAGCCTCCTCCTACTCAGCCTCCTCTTGATACTACGGAGGAGAGCATGGAGCCCGGCCCCCCTCCTCCTCCTTCCAAGAGTCCTACTATCCTTCGCATAAGGCGTCCCGATATGCCTCACCCCGTGCCTCGTGACCCCTTTTCCGGTCATCCCGATTTAGACCCAAGCTCTCAAGACATTTCATTTGATGAGGCCACGGGCGAGCACCTTCTTCCCCGCAACCCCATGGTAAGAGTGCTGGATGAGGCCAAGTCCCTAGATCTTGATCTGCTTACTACCCGAGTAGTTACTATGGGGGACGAGGCCAAGGCTAATATTGATCGGGTGGCCGAAGAGACTAAGAAGTTAATGGAGCATCATGCTCGATTGGTCAAGGCCGGGGAGGAGATTGGGAGTGCTAACATTCGGTTAAGGCTAAAGGTTGCCGATCAGGCCAAGCAGCTTGCCGACCAAGCCATCCAGATCTCCCAGCATGAGGAAGCTTCCCAGCGTCTGAAAGAGACCATGGAGAAGGCAAGTAGGGCGGAGTTACGGAAAATGGAGGTCACCTGCAGGGAGCGGATTAACATGGCTATTACAACGGTGGATGAGGTTCGAAATGCGGATCTCGAGCGGGTAGAGGAGTTGTCCGGGAGGCTCGAGGCTGCGGAGATGGCCCAGGCCGAGTTGAAGGAGGAGATGGAGGAGATGAGGAGGTCCCTCAAGTTGAAGGAGGAGGAAATGAGGAGGAAGTTCCAGGCTGACTGCTTAAGGTACCAATCAGAGAGGGATGCCGCCGTTGCCAAGCTGCAAGCTTCTGAAGCCCGGGTGAGGGAGTTTGAGGAGAACGAGGGGATGATGGATGAGATGCTGCAGGACATGTACTTCCAAACTTGGAAGGAGGGTGGCTTGTCTTGGATGGACGACTATCCTCGGGTCATGGCCAAGGTATATCTTCAAGCTTTGGAGGAGGCCAGGGTTAATGCGGGTAAGAAAGGCGGAGAGGCTTTCAACTTGAGTGCGGTTACCGCTCAGTTCTCCAAGGAGGAGCAAGCGGCGGTGAAGGAGGGGATGCGGCTGCTTGCTGCAGAGGAAGCGGGTGTACAGCTGGATGATGAGGATCAAGCGGCGGGTGCTGGTGAGTTATTCTTTTCCCTTTCTTTTCCTTCCGTGTTTTCATAACTTGATCGTTCATTTAATGAATTCCTCTTCTGATTCGGACAGGTGGGACTTCAGATCCACATGCTGGGGGCCCTGATCCTGCGGCTAAGTAGGCTGGGGGAGTTGGTGACGGAGTGTGGATGCATCCGCCATCCTTTTGTTTCTTTTTTTTTTCACTGTTTATGTCAGTCTAAAAAATTCAAGTGTTGTAATAATATTATTTGTGACGAATAATTTCATGTAGTTATGTTGTGACATCAGACAGCCTTTGTGTAGTTCTATAATACGTGTTGATCTCTTTATGTTAATACGTTATCACTATCTTGTTGTGCTGTGATTATCTAGATACGTTGTTGGAGAAGTATAGCTATGTATATGCCTGTGATTCTAGTTGTGTTTGATGCTAAGTTTTTTGCTTGAAATATAATTTCACGTGTTGCAGTGTCAGTGTATGAATAAGCTATAGTTACGCATTTATGTGCAAGAAAAGAGAGTACCGCCCTTCATGTTTTATTCGCAGGCGGTAGCTTTGAGTGTCTCGTGTAACTGTTCACGGGTATAGCTGAGCACCCTGCCACCCAGTACGCAGGCTTAGAGCCTCATGAGTGAATGCTTCCTATTTGGTTTCCTGTACTTTAGAGTTTGTTATACAGGATAGGAGAAAAATATTTAAATGAAATGGAAATATAGTAAAAGTAAAACTTCCAGTCACGGAAGGCCGTCGATGTGCTTAAGTTCGTGGCAAACGGGTTTTGTAGTCACTTTCCCTAGCTGTGGGTCTTGGAGACATTTGTCACCCATCTTACGCCTTCGCGGGGAGTTTTCTTTTTTACCACAGCCGCACTTAAGACACATCGGAGCCGAGATCGCGCACGGTAACTACCCGAACCATTATGGTCCGTAATCGTGGGTATTATTCGATTTACCGTGGCCGGCTAGCGTGGGTGCCGTTGGCCGTGAACTACCCCTGGCTGGCCACACCTTATGTTGGGGCTTAAAGTAGGTTCACAGTTACCGGCGAGCCGAACGCCGTAATGAGCTGCCATCGGCTATAGTCGGCCTTTATGATGACTTATAATCGGCTCATTACAGTTGGCTTTGAGGGCAGGCGCACAATGAGTTAACCCGCAGCAGAGGGATGCTGGAGCAAAAGTGTCTCATTGGCGAGTGCATAGAATCGTAGCGTACCTGTTAGGCCTAGTCCAGATGAGGCCGCGGTGCATCTTGAGTGGAGATGCCATAGGATTTTGTTCAACAGAAAGGGATAAAGCTTAACAAGCAGCCAAGATATGAAGGCACAAGGTAACAAGAGATAAGATTTTTAAAGTGGTTCGGCACGATAATGCCTACGTCCACCGTGTTAATACGCTTCATATGGGCGGTACGTGTTAAGCAAAGTATCGACGGAGGTGTCGGATGTTCCAAGCCCTCTGGAACACCACTCCGTCCACTGTTGACAAAATATAAGCTCCGTTGTTGTGAAGATCTTGATGAATTTCATATGGTCCGTCTACTGGTGCTTTCATGGTTAGGTAGCATGACAGGCTCAGCTATATCCGACCCCTGCCTAGCACCTCCCCCGTTGGGTTTGGTTCCAAGTGTTTCCTCAGGTCGGAATTCGGGCTGAGTCCGGGCTCGGCTCCTACCATGACCATTTCTTTATTAACCTCTTCGAAGAAGAAAGGTCATTGTTGTCTCACAGATCCTCCAGATTGGGACTCGGTCCATGATTCGGTGTTGCGGGAGGATCCGCATGAGGATAAGATCTCCCTCTTGTAAGCTGCGATGCTTGATTTTGGAGTTGCATTGTGCTGCCACTTTTTGCTTGTGGGCTTCTGCTTTTAAGTGTTGCATCGTTTCTCCTCTCCTCAATCAGATCCAAAGACATGAGGAGGAGTTCTTCGTTTTCTTCTGGGTTGCAGTGGGTCCCATGGTGAGATGGCGCTACAGTTTCAACTGGGGGCATGGCCTCCAATCTGTATGCCAAAGAGAAAGGAGTATGCCCCGTTGATGTTCTATGAGAGGTGCGGCAGGCCCAGGGTGCCGTAGGAAGTTCGTCCACCCAAGCGCCTTTTGACTTTTCAAGCTTCTTCTTGGTTAGGGTTTTGAGAATTCTGTTGACAGCTTTGACTTGTCCGTTTGCCTGAGGATAAGCTACAGATGAGAAGCTTTTGTGAATTATGTGCTCTTGGCATCGGTTGGTAAACTCTTTGTTGTCAAACTGGAGTCCGTTGTTTGATATGATCTTGAGTGGGACTCCGTACCTGCATAGAATATTTTTTGATCAAGAAGTTGATAATTTATGTAAGAAGTTGATAATTTATGCCAAAGATATTTTATTTTAAAGGGTCCGCTTCCACCCATTTGGTGAAATGATTAAAAACATCCTTCTAGCCATCCAGGACAAAGTTTAAAGCAAGGGAGGGGGGCAAGAGTCAAATCTCTGTCCTGGTTGATATAAACGCTTTCCTCCCTTCTTGCCCCCAGCGTTATCTCTAGAGTCATTTCTTCAAACGTCCTTTGTTGCAGCGGGAGTGTCGCCATGGGTAGTCTTAGCCTGTTGTCCTGACTGTCTTTTAGCGGTAGCGTTTTCAAGCCTCATATACTTCCCAGCTTCATGGAAGAAGTCAGGTAACGTAGCTGGTTTATCTTTTGTTAACCTCCTAGCAAACTTGGTATCCGGATGCACGCCACTACAAAGGGCCGTTAGGATAAGTTTCTCATTGGCATCTTGAACTGTTGCTGCTGTGGCGTTGAACCGTGTTAGATATTGTTGCAGCGTCTCTCCGGATTTCTGTTTGATATTGGATAGAGAATAAGCATCCTTGGGTTGTTCCACATGGATGAGGAACTGGCTAATAAACCTTTCTTTCAACATCTCCCATGAGCTGATGGATCCTCGGGGTAGATGGCAGAACCAGGAGGTAGCTAGATCTGCTAGGAATAGCGGAAAGCATTTACATAATACTCCTTCTGTTGCTCCACTCATGAGCATATGCTGGGTGTATCTCTGTAAGTGTACGATGGGGTCGGAAGTTCCTTTGTAAGGTTCCATGGTTGGCATTTTCCATTCCCGGGGGGCGATGGTAGTTTCGATATTTCGGGTAAAGGGGCTGGTGACCCTAGCGCCTATCCCCCGGTCCCTTTGCTCTCGTTGGACACACTCTCTGAATAATCGTGCCATTCGTTCGTCAGAACTTGGAGCGGACAAAAATGAGCTTAGTTCTTCCCTGCGGGATCTATCTCGTCCAGATGACCTGTAGGGATGGTACAATCTATCACTTCTTGCATTATCCAGTGGTTGTCTCTGGCTGCTCGGATGCATGCTAGGACCAGCTACAGTTGCCCCCTGCCTTGATCTTACCCGGTGGGGTTCTGCTTCGAGCATTTCCATGGGGCCAACTTCGGGCTGGGTTCCAGCTTGGCTCCGTTCAGCGGGGTTTCTATGATTCCTGTCGATAGTTTCTTCGAAGAAGGAATACCTTTGCTGTCTCCGAGATCCTCCAGATTGAGACTCATCCCATGATTCAGTGTTGCGGTTGGATTCTTCAGCATCCCTTAAGCGTGACATAAGTTGGTCCACTAAAGCTTCTTGTTGGGATGTGAAGCGGCTGGTTACTTCAGCCACAACTCTGTCTAGATCTGCCCTAGTTATTGGTTGTTCGGTGGCAGGAGCTATCAGATTTGCCTGGTATCCATCTGGTGCTGCTGTTGAAATTGGATGATCCTCTTGATCTGGGGCTACTGGATCCGGAAGACTGCTAGTTGCGATGTTCTTTCCTTTGTTAACATCCTTCCGTTGCTTGGAAGGCATGATTTCTAAGCGACGAACGTCGTTATGAGGAAGAAGGTTGAGTGGGAGAAGCTGAAGCTTCGAGTTCAGCTCTCAATGAAAGCACCAAAAATGTTTGCACAAAAAATGGACAAACACCTCCAAGTCGTATTATTTTAGTTGAGTATGTGTGATTTTCAATGATTTTAGATGAGTATGTAAATATGAGAAAAGTAAGGGCTGAAATGTAAAAGACACGCAGATTTATAGTGGTTCGGCCAGAATGTGCCTACGTCCACTTTATATGTTATTATCTTTCTTCTTCCAGATTACAAGTACAATGCTTTGTATACAAGTGTATGAAAGTAGTTTGAAAGTTCCTTCCTTGCTTGAGCTCTCAAACTTGTCTGCCATTGTTGTACCCCTGCCCCTCTATTTATAGAGTGAGGTAGGGGGCAGGGGTCTTGGATGTATATAGCTGCCAGCGGGCCTGGGCTGAAGCAATCTGGCCTGGTAGTCCTCTGGTTCGGCGGAGCTTCATTCGGTCGTGCATGGAGATGAAGTGGAGAGGCTTTGGTTCGGCGTGATGGTAGAGAGTAGTGGTTGGTCCGGTGTTGGTTTGGACCGGCATGGTGTAGGAGGTGTGGACCGGTATTGGGAGTTGGTTCGGCGGTCACCTGGACCGGTAGTTGCTCGGAGCGGTAGCAGGACTTTTAGCTTTGCCGAATGGAGTGGAGGCCGGATGTGGTTGTACATGTTTGGTCCGGTGGTAGTGTTATGCCGAATGTCCTTGGGTTTGGAAGGCCGAATGAGCCTATGCCGAATGAGCCTCTGTATTTGGTATGCCGAATGATTCTCTGGTATAGGGAACGCCGAATGCACTTGTGCCAAAGGGGATGCCGAATGATTCTTGAGTACCATAGTATGTGGAGATGATGAAGATGCTCGCTGGTCTCGAACGTGCATGGAACCTGACGCTCCTTGGTCTCGAGGCCTTCTGGGCGAGAATTCGCCCAACACCGAGAAAGGTCTCTTCCTGCTGCTCTTCGCAGTAGCCCCATCCTTAGCTTTAGCAGCCCTCTCCTCGGCTGTATCTCTCTGTTTAACCACAGATTGATGTGGCAGAATCAAGTTATACTCAAGGAGAGTGGCGTTCCTGATCAGGTAAGAGGCCGACCTATCCCTTCCCGAAATGACCTTTATCTCAGCAGCCATCCGCGCCAAGGAATCATTCTCCACAACAGCAAAGCCACCTATTGCTAGCAAGAAATAAAAGCATATAAGAAGAAGCTTGGTGATCGAGACAAGGAAAATATAAATGAAGTTCAACTTACAGCCGGAAGTGAAAAGGCGGAAAGAAACAGGGTCATCCCTAATGAAAAACCATTCCTTCTTCAACATACTAAACTTCGAGTACAAATCCAGAACAGGCTTAAAGGGAACGGCCGCTTCCAAACTGATATTTGGAGACCCCTTCTTGTAGCCTCTCAAGTTGTACAGATATCGGATATACTGGTTGGAAGTGGGACACCCATATTTCCTCTGAAAGATGAAGAAAAGACTCACAAGAATGGCGTATGAATTAGGCTGAAGCTGGAATGGAGCCACCTTCAGATATGTGATAAAGCTAACTATCCAGGCGTTGAGAGGCGGGATAGCACCACACATGCAATGATATCTGCTGTAAGCAAAGTAGCCTTCGGGGGGGTCGTACAGCATCACTCCTTCCCCTGGCAATAGCATGCGCGCTCTATCTATTCCGAAGGAGCGGGAGATAACGTCAAGTTGCTCCTCTCTGAGAGAGCTCGGAAAGCAATCAGGAGGAGAGTTCAGAAGCTCTTGGGGACCATACCCGTCTACTAGCGACCTCGGGGTAGGTCCACGACGTTCCGGTCCTGGCTGGGCGGGAGGCACGACGGAAGACTCACTTCTGTCCGTAGATTTTTTCTTTTCCGATCGGGTTTCCACATTGTGAGACATTTATCTACAACACCAAAGCAAAAGCACATCGTTAGAACAAGGAGTATGGAAATGTAAACTCGTAGGTACATGCAGCCTGTATACTTGCTCACAATTCAAAACTCATTCGCAGAAATAAAAGTCTTTAAGTTTCATTCGGTAGTGAAAGTTCAATTTTCATTCGGTATGGAAAGTTCGAATCTCATTCGGTATTGAGAGTTCGAGTTTCATTCGGCGTTGAAGGATGAAAGTTCATTCGGTATTAAGGGTTTCAAATTCATCCGGTACTGGAAGTCTATAAAATTCATTCGGCAGCAAGGGGTTCACACCTGGTTCGGCTAGCGTCTTGATTCGTCGAAGCTAAGGGTTTGATTCGGCAAAAAGTTCGGCTTTTTTGGTAAGAAATAACGAAGGCGTATAGCCCCTATTTATAGGCAAATGTAGGAAACCAGACCAATTGGTTCGGCACTCTGGACCGAACGAAGCTACACCAACCAGAAGAAAAACAAAGCGCGACACATACAAGCACGTGCCCCACTTTGGGGGGCAAATGTTGGGCGAATTCTTACCCATGTGATCACGAGGCCAAGGAGCATCAATTTCGTCTAGAATCACCATTTACATATTGTCCATTCGGTACCTATGCCTGGCCGAACCAAACCTCGCATCTACAAATACCGAACCAAGCACACCCCTTCGGCACCGGACCAACGCGAGGCTATTGCCACCGAATCAACCTCTACCACCGAACCAACACCCCTGCCGAACAAACACTCTCCATCCCACACCGAACCAACCCATCCAACCTCTGCCGAACCATGATCCACCGAACCACGTACAACCGAACCAACCCATCCTCCTCCTATCACCGAACCAAATCCACACCGGACCAAACCAACCTCACCTCCATCTCACCACCGGACTAACATCCTACCGGACCAAAGCCACTCCAACCACGACCGAACCAAGCTCCGCCGAACCAGATATGCCAGGCCAGATCGCTTCAACCCGGGCCCGCCAGCAGCTATATACATCCAAGACCCCTGCCCCCAGCCTCACTCTATAAATAGAGGGGCAGGGGTACAACAATGGCAGACAAGTTTGAGAGCTCAAGCAAGGAAGGAACTTTCAAACAACTTTCTTATACTTGTACTTAAAGCTTTGTGCTTGTAATCTGGAAGAAAAAAGGATAATAACATATAAAGTGGACGTAGGCACGTTCTGGCCGAACCACTATAAATCTGTGTGTCTTTTATAGTTCAGTCCCTGCTTTTTACATATTTGCATTAGTCACCCAAATCATTAAAAACCACAAAAAATCAACTAAATTATACGGATTGGAGGTGTTTGCCCATTTTTTGCGCAAGCAGTAATCCCGTTTTACCGTAAAAATCCACGTGTCGAAAAAACGAAGGGTAAAAAACTTCCTAGACCCGATTGAGACTCCGATCGCCTTTTTTGGGCATTAAACAATCCATTGATGGCTAAAAGCGGTCATAGCCGTAGAACTCACTGAGGCCTTCTTCTTGACTGGTTATGGCTCCCGTAACTCTAAATGAGTCAGAAGTTATGGCCGTCCGAATAATCGATATCTACAGGGTGCAACATCCGCGGTGCAAGGTGCAACATCCGTCCGAAATGGCGAAACTATGTCGTACGTTTTTATGAAATGCGTGCGTGGATTTGAAACGGAATGGTACCATGGTGCACCACTCTCTAGCGATGGTAAATCGAAGACCAGCCGCAGTAATCCGGTTTTACCGTAAAATTCCACGTGTCTAAAAAAACTAAGGGTAATAAACTTCATAGATCCGATTGAGATTCGGATCGTCTTTTTTAGGCATTAAACAATCCATTGACGGCTGAAAGTGGTCATAGCCGTAGAACTCACCGAGGCCTTTGTTTTGACTGCTTATGGCTCCCGTAACTCTAAACGAGCCAGAAGTTACGGCCGTCCGAATAATCGATATCTACAGGGTGCAACATCCACGGTGCAGGGTGCAACATCCGTCCGAAATGGCGAACAGTGTCGTACGACTTTTTGAATTGCGTGCATGGATTTGAAACGGAACGGTACCATGGTGCACCACTCTCCAACGATGGTAAATCGAAGACCACCACGGTAATCCCGTTTTACCGTAAAAATCCACGTGTCGAAAAAACTAAGGGTAATAAATTACCTAGACCCGATTGAGGCTCGGATCGTCTTTTTGGGCATTAAACAATCCATTGACGGCTGAAAGCTATCATAGCCATAGAACTCACTGAGGCCTTCGTTTTGACTGGTTATGGCTCCCGTAACTCTAAACGAGCCAGAAGTTATGGCCGTCCGAATAATCGATATCTACTGGGTGCAACATCCACGGTGCAAGGTGCAACATCCGTCCGAAATGGCGAAACAGTGTTGTACGACTTTTTGAAATGCGTGTATGGATTTGATACGAAACGGTACCATGGTCCCCACTCTCTAGCGATGGTAAATGGAAGACCAGCCACGGTAATCCCGTTTTACCGTAAAAATCCACGTGTCGAAAAAACAAAGGGTAAAAAACTTCCTAGACCCGATTGAGACTCGGATAGTCTTTTTTGGGCATTCAACAATCCATTGACGGCTGAAAGCTGTCATAGCCGTAGAACTCACTAAGGCCTTCGTTTGGACTGGTTATGGCTCCTGTAACTCTAAATGAGCCGGAAGTTATGGCCGTCCGAATAATCGATATCTACAGGGTGCAACATCCGCGGTGCAAGGTGCAACATCCGTCCGAAATGGCGAAACATTGTCGTACGACTTTTTGAAATGCGTGCATGGATTTGAAATGGAATGGTACCATGGTGCACCACTCTCCCGCGATGGTAAATCGAAGACCATCCACGGTAATCCCGTTTTACCATAAAAATCCACGTGTCGAAAAAACGAAGGGTAAAAAACTTCCTAGACCCTATTGAGACTCGGATAGTCTTATTTGGGCATTCAACAATACAATGACGGCTAAAAGCGGTCATAGCTATAGAACTCACTAAGGCCTTCGTTTTGACTGCATATAGCTCCCGTAACTCTAAACGAGCCAGAAGTTACGGCCGTCCGAATAATCGATATCTACAGGGTGCAACATCCACGGTGCAAGGTGCGACATCCGTCCGAAATGACGAACAGCGTCGTACGACTTTTTGAAATGCGTGCATGGATTTGAAACGGAACGGTACCATGGTGCACCACTCTCAAGCGATGGTAAATCGAAGACCAGCCACGGTAATCCCGTTTTACCGTAAAAATCCACGTGTCGAAAAAACTAAGGGTAATAAACTTCCTAGACCCGATTGAGACTCGGATCGTCTTTTTTGGGCATTAGACAATCCATTGACGGCTGAAAGCTGTCATAGCCATAGAACTCACTGAGGCCTTCGTTTTGACTTGTTATGGCTCCCGTAACTCTAAACGAGCCAGAAGTTATGGCCATCCGAATAATCGATATCTACAGGGTGCAACATCCACGGTGCACGGTGCAACATCCGTCCGAAATGGCGAAACAGTGTCGTACGACCTTTTGAAATGCGTGCATGGATTTGAAACGGAACGGTACCATGGTCCACCACTCTCCAGCGATGGTAAATCGAAGACCAGCCACGGTAATCCCGTTTTACCGTAAAAATCCACGTGTCCAAAAAACGAAGGGTAAAAAACTTCCTAGACCCGATTGAGACTCGGATAGTCTTTTTTGGGCATTAAACAATCCATTGACGGCTGAAAGTGGTCGTAGCCGTAGAACTCACTGAGGCCTTCATTTTGACTGGTTATGGCTCCCGTAACTCTAAATGAGCCAGAAGTTATGGCCGCCCGAATAATCGATATCTACAAGGTGCAACATCCACGGTGCAAGGTGCAACAGCCGTCCGAAATGGCGAACAGTGTCGTACGACTTTTTGAAATGCGTGCATGGATTTGAAACGGAACGGTACCATGGTGCACCACTCTCCAGCGATGGTAAATCGAAGACCATCCACGGTAATCCCGTTTCACTGTAAAAATCCACGTGTCGAAAAAACGATGGGTAAAAAACATCCTAGACCCAAATGAGAATCGTATCATCTTTTTTGGGAATTAAAAAATCCATTGACGGCTGAAAGCTGTCATAGCCGTAGAACTCCCTGAGGCCTTCGTTTTGACTGGTAATAGCTCCCGTAACTCTAAACGAGCCAGAAGTTTTGGCCGTCCGAATAATCGATATCTACAGGGTGCAACATCCGTCGTGCAAGGTGCAACATCCGTCCGAAACGGCGAAACAGTGTCGTACGACTTTTTGAAATGCGTGCATGGATTTGAAAAGGAACGGTACCATGGTGCACCACTCTCCAGCGATGGTAAATCGAAGACCAGCCGCGGTAATCCCGTTTTACCGTAAAAATCCACGTGTCGAAAAAACGAAGGGTGAAAAACTTCCTAGACCCGATTGAGACTCGGATCGTCTTTTTTGGGCATTAAACAATCCATTGAACGGCTAAAAGCGGTCATAGCCGTAGAACTCACTGAGGCCTTCATTTTGACTGGTTATGGCTCCCGTAACTCTAAACGAGCCAGAAGTTATGGCCGTCTGAATAATCGATATCTACAGGGTGCAACATCCGCGGTGCAAGGTGCAACATCCGTCCGAAATGGCGAAACTGTGTCGTACGTCTTTATGAAATGCGTGTATGGATTTGAAACGGAATGGTACCATGGTGCACCACTCTCCAGCGACGGTAAATCGAAGATCAGCCGCTGTAATCCCGTTTTACCGTAAAAATCCACGTGTCGAAAAAACTAAGGGTAATAAACTTCATAGACCCGATTGAGACTCGGATCGTCTTTTTTGGGCATTAAACAATCCATTGACGGCTGAAAGCTGTCATAGCCGTAGAACGCACTGTGGCCTTCGTTTTGACTGGTCATGGCTCCCGTAACTCTAAACGAGCCAGAAGTTACGGCCGTCCGAATAATCGACGTCTACAGGGTGCAACATCCACGGTGCAAGGTCTAACATCCGTCCGAAATGGAACGGTACCATGGTGCACCATTCTCCAGCGATGGTAAATCGAAGACCATCCATGGTAATCCCTTTTAACCGTAAAAATCCACGTGTCGAAAAAACGAAGGGTAAAAAACATCCTAGACCCGATTGAGACCCGGATAGTCTTTTTTGGTCATTCAATAATCCATTGACGGCTGAAAGCTGTCGTAGCCGTAGAACTCACTGAGGCCTTCTTTTTGACTGGTTATGGCTTCCGTAACTCTAAACGAGCCAGAAGTTATGGCCGTCCGAATAATCGATATCTACAGGGTGCAACATCCGCGGTGCAAGGTGCAACATCCGTCCGAAATGGCGAAACTGTGTCGTACGTCTTTATGAAATGTGTGCATGGATTTGAAACAGAACGGTACCGTGGTGCACCACTCTCCAGCGATGGTAAATCGAAGACCAGCCGCAGTAATCCCGTTTTACCGTAAAAATCCACGTGTCGAAAAAACTAAGGGTAATAAACTTCATAGACCCGATTGAGACTCGGATCGTCTTTTTTGGGCATTAAACAATCCATTGACGGCTGAAAGCTGTCATAGCCGTAGAACTCACTGAGGCCTTCGTTTTGACTTGTTATGGCTCCCGTAACTCTAAACGAGCCAGAAGTTACGGCCGTCCGAATAATCGATATCTACAGGGTGCAACATACGCGGTGCAAGGTGCAACATCCGTCCTAAATGGCGAATAGTGTCGTACGGCTTTTTGAAATGCGTACATGGATTTGAAACGGAATGGTACCCTGGTGCACCACTCTCTAGCGATGGTAAATCGAAGACCATCCATGGTAATCCTGTTTTACCGTAAAAATCCACGTGTCGAAAAAACGAAGGGTAAAAAACTTCCTAGACCTGATTGAGATTCGGATAGTCTTTTTTGCGCATTCAATAATCCATTGACGGCTGAAAGCTGTCGTAGCCGTAGAACTCACTGAGGCCTTCGTTTTGACTGGTTACGGCTCCCGTAACTCTAAACGAGCCAGAAGTTATGGCCGTCCGAATAATCGAAATCTACAGGGTGCAACATCCGCGGTGCAAGGTGCAATATCCGTCCGAAATGGCAAAACAGTGTCGTACGACTTTTTGAAATGCGTGCATGGATTTGAAATGGAACGGTACTATGGTGCACCACTCTCCAGCGATGGTAAATCGAAGACCATACACGGTAATCCCGTTTTACCGTAATAATCCACGTGTCGAAAAAACGAAGGGTAAAAAACTTCCTAGATCCCGATTGAGGCTCGGATAGTCTTTTTTGGACATTCAACAATACAATGACGGCTGAAAGCTGTTATAGCCGTAGAACTCACTAAGGCCTTCGTTTTGACTGCTTATGGCTCCCGTAACTCTAAACGAGCCAGAAGTTACGACCATCCGAATAATCGATATCTACAGGGTGCAACATCTACGGTGCAAGGTGCAACATCCGTCCTAAATGGCGAATAGTGTTGTACGACTTTTTGAATTGCGTGCATGGATTTGAAACGGAACGATACCATGGTGCACCACTCTCCAGCGATGTTAAATCGAAGACCAGCCACGGTAACCACGTTTTACCGTAAAAATCCACGTGTCGAAAAAACTAAGGGTAATAAACTTCCTAGACCCGATTGAGACTCGGATCGGCTTTTTTGGGCATTAAAAAATCCATTGATGGCAGAAAGCTATCATAGCCGTAGAACTCACTAAGGCTTTCGTTTTGACTGGTTATGGCTCCCGTAACAATAAACGAGCCAGAAGTTATGGCCGTCCGAATAATCGATATCTACAGGGTGCAACATCCGCCGTGCAAGGTGCAACATCCGTCCGAAATGGCGAAACAGTGTCGTACGACTTTTTGAAATGCGTGCACTGATTTGAAATGGAACGGTACCATGGTGCACCACTCTCCAGCGATGGTAAATTGAAGACCAGCCACGGTAATCCCGTTTTACCGTAAAAATCCACGTGTCGAAAAAACGAAGGATAAAAAACTTCCTAGACCCGATTGAGGCTCGGATAGTCTTTTTTGGGCATTCAACAATACAATGACGTTGAAAGCTGTCAGAGCCGTAGAACTCACTGAGGCCTTCGTTTTGACTGGTTATGGCTCCCGTAACTCTAAACGAGTCAGAAGTTATGGCCGTCCGAATAATCGATATCTACGGGGTGCAACATCCGCGGTGCAAGGTGCAACATCCTTGCGAAATGGCAAAACAGTGTCGTACGACTTTATGAAATGGGTGCATGGATTTGACATGGAACGGTACCATGGTGTACCACTCTCCAGCGATGGTAAATCGAAGACCTGCCGTGGTAATCTCGTTTTACCGTAAAAATCAACGTGTCGAAAAAACGAAGGGTAAAAAACTTCCTAGACCCGATTGAGACTCGGATCGTCTTTTTTGGGCATTAAACAATCCCTTGACGGCTGAAAGCTGTCATAGCCGTAGAACTCACTAAGGCCTTCTTTTTGACTGGTTATGGCTCCCGAAACTCTAAACGAGCCAGAAGTTATGGCCGTCCAAATAATCGATATCTACAGGGTGCAACATCCGCGGTGCAAGGTGCAACATCCGTCCGAAATGGCGAAACTGTGTCGTACGCCTTTATGAAATGCATGCATGGATTTGAAATGGAACGGTACCATGGTGCACCACTCTCCAGCGATGGTAAATCAAAGACCAGCCGCAGTAATCCCGTTTTACCGTAAAAATCCACGTGTCGAAAAAACTAAGGGTAATAAACTTCATAGACCCGATTGAGACTCGGATAGTCTTTTTTGGGAATTCAACAATCCATTGACGGTTGAAAGCTGTCATAGCCGTAGAACTCACTGAGGCCTTCGTTTTGACTAGTTATGGCTCCCGTTACTCTAAACGAGCCAGAAGTTACGGCCGTCCGAATAATCGATATCTACAGGGTGCAACATCCACAGTGCAAGGTGCAACATCCGTCCGAAATGGCGAACAGTGTCATGCGGCTTTTTGAAATGCGTGCATGGATTTGAAACGGAACGATACCATGGTGCACCACTCTCCAGCGATGGTAAATCG
The DNA here is from genome assembly GCA_030765085.1 of Allium cepa. NCBI lineage: Eukaryota > Viridiplantae > Streptophyta > Magnoliopsida > Asparagales > Amaryllidaceae > Allium > Allium cepa. The sequence goes on along the minus strand of CM060934.1, from coordinate 27,604,127 downwards.
AAGTCCATGGTAATCCCGTTTTACCGTAAAAATCCACGTGTCGAAAAAACGAAGGGTAAAAACTTCCTAGACCCGATTGAGACTCGGATAGTCTTTTTTGGGCATTCAACAATCCATTGACGGCTGAAAGCTGTCGTAGCCGTAGAACTCACCGAGGCCTTCGTTTTGACAGGTTACGCCTCCCGTAACACTAAACGAGCCAGAAGTTATGGCCGTACGAATAATCGATATCTACAGGGTGCAACATCCGCGGTGCAAGGTGCAACATCCGTCCGAAATGGCGAAACAGTGTCGTACGACTTTTTGAAATGCGTGCATGGATTTGAAATGGAACGGTACTATAGTGCACCAATCTCCAGCGATGGTAAATCGAAGACCATCCACGGTAATCCCGTTTTACCGTAAAAATCCACGTGTCGAAAAAACGAAGGGTAAAAAACTTTCTAGACCCGATTGAGGCTCGGATAGTCTTTTTTAGGCATTCAACAATACAATGACGGCTGAAAGCAGTTATAGCCGTAGAACTCACTAAGGCCTTCGTTTTGACTGCTTATGGCTCCCGTAACTCTAAACGAGCCAGAAATTACGGCCGTCCGAATAATCGATATCTACAGGGTGCAACATCCACGGTGCAAGGTGCAACATCCGCCCGAAATGGCGAACAATGTCGTACGACTTTTTGAATTGCGTGCATGGATTTGAAATGGAACGGTACCATGGTGCACCACTCTCCAGCGATGGTAAATCGAAGACCAGCCACGGTAACCCCGTTTTACCGTAAAAATCCACGTGTCGAAAAAACTAAGGGTAATAAACTTCCTAGACCCGATTGAGGCTCGGATCGTCTTTTTTAGGCATTAAACAATCCATTAACGGCTGAAAGCTGTCATACCGTAGAACTCGCTAAGGCCTTCGTTTTGACTGGTTATGGCTCCCGTAACTCTAAACGAGCCAGAAGTTATGGCCGTCCGAATAATCGATATCTACAGGGTGCAACATCCGCCGTGCAAGGTGCAACATCCGTCCGAAATGGCGAAACAGTGTCGTACAACTTTTTGAAATGCGTGCACTGATTTGAAATGGAACGGTACCATGGTGCACCACTCTCCAGTGATGGTAAATTGAAGAGCAGCCACGGTAATCCCGTTTTACCGTAAAAATCCACGTGTCGAAAAAACGAAGGGTAAAAAACTTCCTAGACCCGACTGAGGCTCGGTTAGTCTTTTTTGGGCATTCAACAATACAATGACGGCTGAAAGCTGTTATAACCGTAGAACTCATTGAGGCCTTCGTTTTGACTGGTTATGGCTCCCATAACTCTAAACGACCCAGAAGTTATGGCCGTCCGAATAATCGATATCTACCGGATGCAACATCCGCGGTGCAAGGTGCAACATCCATCCGAAATGGCAAAACAGTGTCGTACGACTTTATGAAATGCGTGCATGGATTTGAAACCGAACGACACCATGGTGCACCACTCTCCACCGATGGTAAATTGAAGACCAGCCGGAGTAATCCCGTTTTACCGTAAAAATCCACGTGTCGAAAAAACTAAGGGTAATAAACTTCCAAGACCCGATTGAGACTCGGATCGTCTTTTTTGGGCATTCAACAATCCATTGACGGCTGAAAGCGGTCATAGCCGTAGAACTCACTGAGGCCTTCGTTTTGACTAGTTATGGCTCCCGTAACTCTAAACGAGCCAGAAGTTACGGCCGTCCGAATAATCGATATCTACAGGGTGCAACATCCACGGTGCAATGTGCAACATCCGTCCGAAACGGCGAACAGTGTCATGCGGCTTTTTGAAATGCGTGCATGGATTTGAAACGGAACGATACCATGGTGCACCACTCTATAGCGATGGTAAATCGAAGACCATCCATGGTAATCCCGTTTTACCGTAAAAATCCACGTGTCGAAAAAACGAAGGGTAAAAACTTCCTAGACCCGATTGAGACTCGGATAGTCTTTTTTGGGCATTCAACGATCCATTGACGGCTGAAAGCTGTCGTAGCCGTAGAACTCACTGAGGCCTTCGTTTTGACAGGTTACGGCTCCCGTAACTCTAAACGAGCCATAAGTTATGGCCGTCTGAATAATCGATATCTATAGGGTGCAACATCCGCGGTGCAAGGTGCAACATCCGTCCAAAATGGCGAAACAGTGTCGTACGACTTTTTGAAATGCGTTCATGGATTTGAAATGGAACGGTACTATAGTGCACCAATCTCCAGCGATGGTAAATCGAAGACCATCCACGGTAATCCCGTTTTACCGTAAAAATCCACGTGTCGAAAAAACGAAGGGTAAAAAACTTCCTAGACCCGATTGAGGCTCGGATAGTCTTTTTTGGGCATTCAACAATACAATGACGGCTGAAAGCTGTTATAGCCGTAGAACTCACTGAGGCCTTCGTTTTGACTGCTTATGGCTCCCGTAACTCTAAACGAGCCAGAACTTACGGCCGTCCGAATAATCGATATCTACAGGGTGCAACATCCACGGTGCAAGGTGCAACATCCGCCCGAAATGGCGAACAGTGTCGTACGACTTTTTGAATTGCGTGCGTGGATTTGAAATGGAACGGTACCATGGTTCACCACTCTCCAGCGATGGTAAATCGAAAACCAGCCACGGTAACCCCGTTTTACCGTAAAAATCCACGTGTCGAAAAAACTAAGGGTAATAAACTTCCTAGACCCGATTGAGGCTCGGATCGTCTTTTTTGGGCACTAAACAATCCATTAACGGCTGAGAGCTGTCATACCGTAGAACTCACTAAGGCCTTCGTTTTGACTGGTTATGGCTCCCGTAACTCTAAACGAGCCAGAAGTTATGGCCGTCCGAATAATCGATATCTAAAGGGTGCAACATCCGCCGTGCAAGGTGCAACATCCGTCCGAAATGGCGAAACATTGTCGTACGACTTTTTGAAATGCGTGCACTGATTTGAAATGGAACGGTACCATGGTGCACCACTCTCCAGTGATGGTAAATTGAAGAGCAGCCACGGTAACCTCGTTTTACCGTAAAAATCCACGTGTCGAAAAAACGAAGGCTAAAAAACATCCTAGACCCGATTGAGGCTCGGATAGTCTTTTTTGGGCATTCAACAATACAATGACGGCTTAAAGCTGTTATAGCCGTAGAACTCATTGAGGCCTTCGTTTTGACTGGTTATGGCTCCCGTAAATCTAAACGAGCCGGAAGTTATGGCCGTCCGAATAATCGATATCTACCGGGTGCAACATCCGCGGTGCAAGGTGCAACATCCGTCCGAAATGGCAAAACAGTGTCGTACGACTTTATGAAATGCGTGCATGGATTTGAAACCGAACGGCACCATGGTGCACCACTCTCCAACGATGGTAAATCGAAGACCAGCCGGAGTAATCCCGTTTTACCGTAAAAATCCACGTGTCGAAAAAACTAAGGGTAATAAACTTCCTAGACCCGATTGAGACTCGGATCGTCTTTTTTGGGCATTAAACAATCCATTGACGGTTGAAAGCTGTCATAGCCGTAGAACTCACTGAGGCCTTCATTTTGACTGGTTATGGCTCCCGTAACTCTAAACGAGCCAGAAGTTATGGCCGTCCGAATAATCGATATATACCGGGTGTAACATCCACGGTGCAAGGTGCAACATCCGTCCGAAATGGCGAACAGTGTCGTATGAATTTTTCAAATGCGTGCATGGATTTGAAACGGAACGGTACCATGGTGCACCACCCTCCAGCGTTGGTAAATCGAAGACCATCCATGGTAATCTCGTTTTACCGTAAAAATCCACGTGTCGAAAAACGAAGGGTAAAAAACTTCCTAGACCCGATTGAGACTCGGATAGTCTTTTTTCGGCATTCAACAATCCACTGATGGCTGAAAGCTGCCATAGCCGTAGAACTCACTGAGGCCTTCGTTTTGACTGGTTATGGCTCCCGTACCTCTAAACGAGCCAGAAGTTATGGCCGTCCGAATAATCGATATCTACAGGGTGCAACATCCACGGTGCAAGGTGCAACATCCGTCCGAAATGGTGAAACATTGTCGTAGGACTTTTTGAAATGCGTGCATGGATTTGAAATGGAACGGTACCATGGTGCACCGCTCTCCCGCGATGGTAAATCGAAGACCATCCGCGGTAATCCCGTTTTACCGTAAAAATCCACGTGTCGAAAAAACGAAGGGTAAAAAACTTCCTAGACCCTATTGAGACTCGGGTAGTCTTATTTGGGCATTCAACAATACAATGACGGCTGAAATCGGTCATAGCCGTAGAAATCACTGAGGTCTTCGTTTTGACTGCTTATGGCTCCCGTAACTCTAAACGAGCCAGAAGTTACGACCGACCGAATAATCGATATCTACAGGGTGCAACATCCACGGTGCAAGGTGCAACATCCGTCCGAAATGGCGAACAGTGTCGTACGACTTTTTGAAATGCGTGCATGGATTTGAAACGAAACGGTACCATGGTGCACCACTCTCCAGCGATGGTAAATCGAAGACCAGCCACGGTAATCCCGTTTTACCGTAAAAATCCACGTGTCCAAAAAACGAAGGGTAAAAAACTTCCTAGACCCGATTGAGACTCGGATAGTCTTTTTTGGGCATTAAACAATCCATTGATGGCTGAAAGCGGTCACCGCCGTAGAAATCACTGAGGCCTTCGTTTTGACTAGTTATGGCTCCCGTAACTCTAAACGAGCCAGAAGTTATGGTCGCCCGAATAATCGATATCTACAGGGTGCAACATCCACGGTGCAAGGTGCAACATCCGTCCGAAATGGCGAAACAGTGTCGTACGAATTTTTGAAATGCGCGCATGGATTTGAAACGGAACGGTACCATGGTCCACCACTCTCCAGCGATGGTAAATCGAAGACCATCCACGGTAGTCCCGTTTCACCGTTAAAATCCACGTGTCGAAAAAACGAAGGGTAAAAAACTTCCTAGACCCGAATGAGACTCGTATCGTCTTTTACGGGAATTAAAAAATCCATTGACGGCTGAAAGCTGTCATAGCCGTAGAACTCCCTGAGGCCTTCGTTTTGACTGGTAATAGCTCCCGTAACTCTAAACGAGCCAGAAGTTTTGGCCGTCCGAATAATCGATATCTACAGGGTGCAAAATCCGCCGTGCAAGGTCCAACATCCGTCCGAAATGGCGAAACAGTGTCGTACGAATTTTTGAAATGCATGCATGGATTTGAAAAGGAACGGTACCATGGTGCACCACTCTCCAGCGATGGTTAATCGAAGACCAGCCGCGGTAATCCCGTTTTACCGTAAAAATCCACGTGTCGAAAAAACGAAGGGTAAAAAACTTCCTATACCCGATTGAGACTCGGATCGTCTTTTTTGGGCACTAAACAATCCATTGAATGGCTAAAAGTGGTCATAGCCGTAGAACTCACTGAGGCCTTCTTTTTGACTGGTTATTGCTCCCGAAACTCTAAACGAGCCAGAAGTTATGGCCGTCCGAATAATCGATATCTACAGTGTGCAACATCTGCGGTGCAAGGTGCAACATCCGTCCGAAATGGCGAAACTGTGTCGTACGTCTTTATGAAATGCGTGCACGGATTTGAAACGGAACGGTACCATGGTGCACCACTCTCCAGTGATGGTAAATCGAAGACCAGCCGCAGTATCCCGTTTTACCGTAAAAATCCACGTGTCGAAAAAACTAAGGGTAATAAACTTCATAGACCCGTTTGAGACTCGGATCATCTTTTTTGGGCATTAAACAATCCATTGACGGCTGAAAGCAGTCATAGCCGTAGAACTCACTGAGGCCTTCGTTTTGACTGGTTATGGCTCCCGTAACTCTAAACGAGCCAGAAGTTACGGTCGTCCGAATAATCGATATCTACATGGTGCAACATCCACGGTGCAAGGTGCAACATCCGTCCGAAATGGCGAACAGTGTCGTACGGCATTTTGAAATGCGTGCATGGATTTGAAACGGAACAGTACCATGGTGCACCACTCTCCAGCGATGGTAAATCAAAGACCATCTGTTATCCCATTTTTTGGTCAAAACTGGAATATCGACAAATTGGCAAGGAATTATGAATATCAGGATTGGAGATCGGTTGGAATCAAGGCTACGATCGATATCGTCAAAATTTTGTTGAATCCGATCGGGACGAAATTGATTGGAGATGATGATAAGGACTAGGAAAGGCTATGTTTCAAATTTCAAGATAATCGGAGTTCGTTTGGAGGAAATATGATGGATTCAAGGTGGGAAATGCATGTTGTTCGAATCCATCAAAAGGGACAAAGTGGTGCTCGGTTCGAATCAATCAGATTCGAACCCACCAGGATGGATTCGAACCCAACAGGTTCGCATCGATCAAGAGGCATTGCGCAAGGACAGTTCGAATCGATACACTTCGTATCGAATGACATGGTTTCGGCTTGGTAAAATTCGCATCGATGGTTCTTCGAATCGATGGACTTCGACTCGATGGAAAGGCATAAAGGTGCATACTGGTTAGTTCGCATCGATGGTGGTTCGAATCCATGGGAACTCCATGGATTCGAAGGAGAGGGATTCGAAGGAGATGGATACGAGGGACATGGATTCGAAGGACGTGGATTCGAAAGGGATGGATTCGAAGAGGATGGACTCGGAGGGTATGGACTCGAAGGAAACAGGCTCGAAAGTTTTGGACTCGAAGGAGGTGGCAGAGTGTGGGTTCGAAGCATGGATTCGAACCATTCAGAACGCACGGATCCTTGAACTTGAAACGATCATATCTTCCAAACCGTTGATCTAAATGCAATGAAATTTTTACTGGAGCTTACATACATGTTGAAGAATGTTCTCACCAAATTTCAGCTCAATTGGATGATTTCTTGATCGATTCGAACCAAGGGTCGAATCGATCCCAATGTGGGCCCGGAACTCCAGATTTCGGGCATGTGGGCCCCCTCACGTCGCTGAAGTGGTCTTCTCGGATTTTAGGAGAAATATCAGCCTCCTACGCTTATAAATAGAGCCCCTGGTCATTCAGAAAAGGGGTCGAAGATTCTAGAGAGATAAAGCACGCTTGGACGCTGCCAGAATCATTCCATATCATCATTGCTGCTATTTATTTCAAGTTTTGGACTTTGTAACTGCTGTAATCATCTGTAATCATCAAGGATAATCAATAAAAGGATAAAACCTTTGGAGTGGACGTAGGCCGGAGATAGCCGAACCACTATAAAATTTGTGTCTCTGTTCTTTATTTTGGGATTACTGTTTAACATTTGCTGAGACCTGAGATTTGTGTTTGAATATTATTGATTTGTATTCATACACTGGTGCTTTCGCGGTATTCGGGGTTTATGACCAATTTTGGCACAAACACTTTGGTGCTTTCACTGAGAGCGACTAGCACCCGCTACATCGGATTTGAAGTTTGGATTTGAAGATTTTAAAGAGTTTGGATTCAAGGACAATGACCAGGCAAAATAGTAGAAGGCAGAGGGCTGAGAGAAGCCAACAGGAAGGAAGTCAACAAGCATCCTCCGGAGCGGGGGAAGGACAGCTTCAATCTACATAACTCGGGATGAAATGGAGGCTATGGCAAATTCTTTGCAAGAGAGATTGTTAAAGAACCAACAGGAAATGATGCAGACTTTCTTCGAGCAAATAAGAGCTGCAGGGATGCAGAACTTAGGAACAGCTACAGCCGCTGTGGATGCAGGACAGGGGACTAGGGTCGTGGAACCCAGTGAAGGACGAGATATGGAGCCACAAAGCAATCAACAAGGGCTTGGGGGCAGACCCACAGGATCCAACAAAGAAGGACCTCTAGAAGGAGTTCAACAGGCTAGAACCAACGTTGCTACTAACGAGCCACATAAAGAGTATGTGCCGGAGTTCCCTCGGGGGCAACCCCCGACAGACAACGCTGGATTAGTAGAGATGATTAGGAAAACTGTGCGAGGTGGTTTGGCCAAAGGAGACTTGGAAGGAGTGAACAGGAGTCCGTTTGCTCGGGAAATAAGGATGGCTCAGAACCCACCTAAGTTTAAGTTTCCTAGCGTGGAGATATATGATGGCAAGACAGATCCAACGGATCACTTGATGAGGTACACCAGACACATGGAGGTGCTGGGGGCAACGGAGGAAGTGATGGCTCGATGCTTCCCTTTGTATTTGACGGACTTAGCTGCGATGTGGTTTAGGCAGCTGGAAGAAGGATCTATCAGGACTTGGAGGGAATTAGTGGAAAGGTTTTTGGGGCAGTTTCGGGTTCATGTCAAGAGACCGAAGAACGTGATGACATTAACATCGGTAAAGCAAAGAATGGATGAATCGCTTAGAGCTTTTCTAACTCGATTCAGTGCGGCAGTCGCTTCAGTGGATCGGCCTGATCCATCGATGGTTTTAATGGCAGCATTATCAGGAGTCAGGGAGGACTCTGATTTCAAGGTATCTCTGATACGAGATCCCCTACAGGATCTCGACGAATTCTTTCACGAGGCAGAAAGGTTCCTTCGGCGGGAGGATGCGAGTACGGATTTAAAAGTGAAAAAGGTTAGTGCAATCGAGGTTGGAGCAATATCCAGCGGTGGTTCGGATAAAGACAAAGGAAAAAGGAAATTGGATGACGATTCTGGAAACGCTAGGAAGCGATGGAAGGATCCAAAGTTTTCCACGTACACAGGATTGAACGAGACGCTGGAGCGGATATACATGGATACTCGGAATCGCCTTCCCTACCGGAAGCTAGCCAGGAGAGAGCCTTCTGAACGAGAGAGGGCATCAGGGAGGCATTGTCTCTTCCATGACTTAGACGGACATGACACCAACAGCTGCAGGAACTTGAAGGATATAATTGATGAGCATGTAAGGAATGGACAGTTACAGCAATATATCGGAACTCGGAATGCAACGGTGGAGCAGGAGCAACCACCGACAACCTCTCGCCGTAATGATGGGAGGCCCAGGGATGGTGGTCGATTGATCATCCACTGATCAGGATAATGTGAAATAAGTAGCGAACTACTGGCAAGCAACCAGGTCATTTACACATGTATGGGGACGGAGATAGCCCCTAGGCATGCTCTGAATGATGATAAACTGCGATGCCGTGGTTTGTGAAATCTGCTTTTCTGTTTTGGTTTGGACACTACTTTCCTTTTCGGATTTTGGTTTTGGAGCTTGGATTGAGCTCCTGGTTTTGCTTGCTTTTTGACTTGGATTTTCCTTCGGATGATTGTTTTCGATTTTGGATACTTGTTTGAATTCCTGACTTTCTGGTTTTGATTTGGGTTTTGGATTTGGATTTCGGATTTGAATTTTGGATTGGATTTTGATTTGGTTTTTATCTGATTTTTTATAAACGATCGTCGGGTATGGATTATGCCTGGCAAGGGGTGAGTCACTTTGCCCGAGCGTGGTAAATTGACTCATTTAGGTCGTCGAGTATGGACTATGCTCGGCAAAGGTCCGGAGTGACCAGGATTCGGCCTAGGACTTAGGCCCTATATTATAAATTAATATTTTCAAGTCGTTGAGTATGGACTATGCTCAACAAGGGTCCGGAGAGACCAGGATTCGGCTTAGGACTTAAGCCACGGCATTGTACAACGTCCAGGGACACTGGACCAAGGTCATCAAGTGTGGATTACGCTTGGCAAGAACCCGGAGAGGTTAGCTCAACGTCCAGGGACACTAGACCAAGGACATTAAGTATGGATTGCGCTCGGCAAGAACCCGGAGAGGTTATGGATTTGGATATCGACCCGGAGAGGTCCTGGATTCGGTTATTGGCTATTGGATAAGGATGGTTTGGGACTCGGTTGTCGAGCTCGGATGGACAGGGAATTGGCTCAAGCTTTGGTTATTGGGTTTGGAATTGGATATCGACTCGGAGTAGTCAAGGATGATATACTCTGGCAATATGGCTATGGACTTTGGATATTGGATTCGGAACTATTCAAAACACGCGTTGTTATCACAAGGCATGTTTTGGGGGGCAAAGTGTTATCCCATTTTTTGGTCAAAACTGGAATATCGACAAATTGGCAAGGAATTATGAATATCAGGATTGGAGATCGGTTGGAATCAAGGCTACGATCGATATCGTCAAAATTTTGTTGAACTCCGATCGGGACGAAATTGATTGGAGATGATGATAAGGACTAGGAAAGGCTATGTTTCAAATTTCAAGATAATCGGAGTTCGTTTGGAGGAAATATGATGGATTCAAGGTGGGAAATGCATGTTGTTCGAATCCATCAAAAGGGACAAAGTGGTGCTCGGTTCGAATCGATCAGATTCGAACCCACCAGGATGGATTCGAACCCAACAGGTTCGCATCGATCAAGAGGCGTTGCGCAAGGACAGTTCGAATCGATACACTTCGTATCGAATGACATGGTTTCGGCTTGGTAAAGTTCGCATCGATGGTTCTTCGAATCGATGGACTTCGACTCGATGGAGAGGCATAAAGGTGTATACTGGTTAGTTCGCATCGATGGTGGTTCGAATCCATGGGAACTCCATGGATTCGAAGGAAAGGGATTCGAAGGAGATGGATACGAGGGACATGGATTCGAAGGACGTGGATTCGAAAGGGATGGATTCGAAGAGGATGGACTCGGAGGGTATGGACTCGAAGGAAACAGGCTCGAAAGTTTTGGACTCGAAGGAGGTGGCTTCGGAGAGTGTGGGTTCGAAGCATGGATTCGAACTATTAAGAACGCACGGATCCTTGAACTTGAAACGATCATATCTTCCAAACCGTTGATCCAAATGCAATGAAATTTTACAGGAGCTTACATACATGTTGAAGAATATTCTCACCAAATTTCAGATCAATTGGATGATTTCTTGATCGATTCGAACCAAGGGTCGAATCGATCCCAATGTGGGCCCGGAACTCCAGATTTTGGGCATGTGGGCCCCCTCACGTGCCTGAAGTGGTCCTGCCGGATTTTAGGAGAAATATCAGCCTCCTACGCTTATAAATAGAGCCCCTGGTCATTCAGAAAAGGGGTCGAAGATTCTAGAGAGAGAAAGCACGCTTGGACACTGCCAGAATCATTCCATATCATCATTGCTGCTATTTATTTCAAATTTTGGACTTTGTAACTGCTGTAATCATCTGTAATCATCAAGGATAATCAATAAAAGGATAAAACCTTTGGAGTGGACGTTGGCCGGAGATAGCCGAACCACTATAAAACTTGTGTCTCTGTTCTTTATTTTGGGATTACTGTTTAATATTTGCTGAGACCTGAGATTTGTGTTTGAATATTATTGATTTGTATTCATACACTGGTGCTTTCGCGGTATTCGGGATTTGTGACCAATTTTGGCACAAACACCATCCATGGTAATCCCGTTTTACCGTAAAAATCCACGTGTCGAAAAAACGAAGGGTAAAAAACTTCCTAGACCCGATTGAGACTCGGATAGTCTTTTTTGGGCATTTAATAATCCATTGACGGCTGAAAGCTGTCGTAGCAGTAGAACTCACTGAGGCCTTCTTTTGGACGGGTTATGGCTCCCGTAACTCTAAACGAGCCAGAAGTTATGGCCGTCCGAATAATCGATATCTACAGGGTGCAACATCTGCGGTGCAAGGTGCAACATCCGTCCGAAATGGCGAAAATGTGTCGTACGTCTTTATGAAATGCGTGCATGGATTTGAAACGGAACGGTACCTTGGTGCACCACTCTCCTGCGATGGTAAATCGAAGACCAGCCGCAGTAATCCCGTTTTACCGTAAAAATCCACGTGTCGAAAAAACTAAGGGTAAAAGACTTCATAGACCCGATTGAGACTCGGATCGTCTTTTTTGGGCATTAAACAATCCATTGACGGCTGAAAGCTGTCATAGCCATAGAACTCACTGAGGTCTTCGTTTTGACTTGTTATGGCTCCCGTAACTCTAAACGAGCCAGAAGTTATGGCCGTCCGAATAATCGATATCTACAGGGTGCAACATCCACGGTGCAAGGTGCAACATCCGTCCGAAATGGCGAACAGTGTCGTACGGCTTTTTGAAATGTGTGCATGGATTTGAAACGGAACGGTACCATGGTCCACCACTCTCTAGCGATGGTAAATCGAAGACCATCCATGGTAATCCCGTTTTACCGTAAAAATCCACGTGTCGAAAAAACGAAGGGTAAAAAACTTCCTAGACCCGATTGAGACTCGGATAGTCTTTTTTGGGCATTCAATAACCCATTGACGGCTGAAAGCTGTCGTAGCCGTAGAACTCACTGAGGCCTTCGTTTTCACTGGTTACGGCTCCCGTAACTCTAAACGAGCCAGAAGTTATGGCCTTCCGAATAATCGATATCTACGGGGTGCAACATCCGCGGTGCAAGGTGCAACATCCGTCCGAAATGGCGAAACAGTGTCATACGACTTTTTGAAATGCGTGCATGGATTTGAAATGGAACGGTACTATGGTGCACCACTCTCCAGCGATGGTAAATCGAAGACCATACACGGTAATCCCGTTTTACCGTAAAAATCCACGTGTCGAAAAAACGAAGGGTAAAAAACTTCCTAGACCCGATTGAGGCTCGGATAGTCTTTTTTGGACATCCAACAATACAATGACGGCTGAAAGCTGTTATAGCCATAGAACTCACTGAGGCCTTCATTTTGACTGCTTATGGCTCCCGTAACTCTAAACGAGCCAGAAGTTACGGCCGTCCGAATAATCGATGCGTACAGGGAGCAACATCCACGGTGTAAGGTGCAACATCCATCCTAAATGGCGAACAGTGTCGTACGACTTTTTGAATTGCGTGCATGGATTTGAAACGTAACGGTACCATGGTGCACCACTCTCCAGCGATGGTAAATCGAAGACCAGCCACGGTAACCCCGTTTTACCATAAAAATCCACGTGTCGAAAAAACCAAGGGTAATAAACTTCCTAGACCCGATTGAGACTCGGATCGTCTTTTTTGTGCATTAAACAATCCATTGACGGCTGAAAGCTGTCATAGCCGTAGAACTCACTAAGGCCTTCGTTTTGACTGGTTATGGCTTCCGTAACTCTAAACGAGCCAGAAGTTATGGCCGTCCGAATAATTGAAATCTACAGGGTGCAACATCCGCCGTGCAAGGTGCAACATCCGTCCGAAATGGCGAAACAGTGTCGTACGACTTTTTGAAATGCGTGCACTGATTTGAAATGGAACGGTACCATGGTGCACCACTCTCCAGCGATGGTAAATTGAAGACCTGCCACGGTAATCACGTTTTACCGTAAAAATCCACGTGTCGAAAAAACGAAGGGTAAAAAACTTCCTAGACCCAATTGAAGCTCGGATAGTCTTTTTTGGGCATTCAACAATACAATGACGGCTAAAAGCTGTCACAGCAGTAGAACTCACTGAGGCCTTCGTTTTGACTGGATATGGCTCCCGTAACTCTAAACGAGCCAGAAGTTATGGTCGTCCGAATAATCGATATGTACCGGGTGCAACATCCACGGTGCAAGGTGCAACATCCTTCCGAAATGGCAAAACAGTGTCGTACGACTTTATGAAATGCGTGCATGGATTTGAAACGGAACGGTACCATGGTGCGCCACTCTCCAGCGATGGTAAATCGAAGACCAGCCGCGGTAATCCCGTTTTACCGTAAAAATCCAGTGTCGAAAAAACGAAGGGTAAAAAACTTCCTAGACCCGATTGAGACTCGGATCGTCTTTTTTGCGCATTAAACAATCCATTGACGGCTAAAAGCTGTCATAGCCGTAGAACTCACTGAGGCCTTCTTTTTGACTAGTTATGGCTCCCGTAACTCTAAACGAGCCAGAATTTATGGCTGTCCGAATAATCGATATCTACAGGGTGCAACATCCGCGGTGCAAGGTGCAACATCCGTCCGAAATGGCGAAACTGTGTTGCACGTCTTTATGAAATGCGTGCATGGATTTGAAATGGAACGGTTCCATGGTGCACCACTCTCCAGCGATGGTAAATCGAAGACCAGCCGCAGTAATCCCGTTTTACCGTAAAAATCCACATGTGGAAAAAACTAAGGGTAATAAACTTCACAGACCCGATTGAGACTCGGATAGTCTTTTTTGGGCATTAAACAATCCATTGACGGCTGAAAGCTGTCATAGCCGTAGAACTCACCGAGGCCTTGGTTTTGACTAGTTATGGCTCTCGTAAATCTAAACGAGCCAGAAGTTACGGCCGTCCGAATAATCGATATCTACAGGGTGCAACATCCACGGTGCAAGGTGCAACATCCGTCCGAAATGGCGAACAGTGTCGTACGGCTTTTTGAAATGCGTGCATGGATTTGAAACGGAACGGTACCATGGTGCACCACTCTCCAGCGATGTTAAATCGAAGACCATCCATGGTAATCCCATTTTACCGTAAAAATCCACGTGTCGAAGAAACGAAGGGTAAAAAACTTCCTAGACCCGATTGAGACTCGGATAGTCTTTTCTGGGTATTCAACAATCCATTGACGGCTGAAAGCTGTCGTAGCCGTAGAACTCACTGAGGCCATCGTTTTGACTGGTTACGGCTCCCGTAACTCTAAACGAGCCAGAAGTTATGGCCGTCCGAATAATCGATATCTACAGGGTGCAACATCTGCGGTGCAAGGTACAACATTCGTCCGAAATGGCGAAACAGTGTCGTACGACTTTTTGAAATGCGTGCATGGATTTGAAATGGAACGGTACTATGGTGCACCACTCTCCAGCGATGGTAAATCGAAGACCATCCACGGTAATCCCGTTTTACCGTAAAAATCCACGTGTCGAAAAAACGAAGGGTAAAAAACTTTCTAGACTCGATTGAGGCTCGGATAGTCTTTTTTGGGCATTCAACAATACAATGACGGCTGAAAGCTGTTATAGCCGTAGAACTCACTGAGGCCTTCGTTTTGACTGCTTATGGCTCCCGTAACTCTAAACGAGCCAGAAGTTACGGCCGTCCGAATAATCGATATCTACAGGGTGCAACATCCACGGTTCAAGGTGCAACATCCGCCCGAAATGGCGAACAGTGTCGTACGACTTTTTGAATTGCGTGCATGGATTTGAAACGGAACGGTACCATGGTGCACCACTCTCCAGCGATGGTAAATCGAAGACCAGCCACGGTAACCCCGTTTTACCGTAAAAATCCACGGGTCGAAAAAACTAAGGGTAATAAACTTCCTAGACCCGATTGAGACTCGGATCGTCTTTTTTGGGCATTAAACAATCCATTAACGGCTGAAAGCTGTCATAGCCGTAGAACTCACTAAGGCCTTCGTTTTGACTGGTTATGGCTCCCGTTACTCTAAACGAGCCAGAAGTTATGGCCTTTCGAATAATCCATATCTACAGGGTGCAATATCCGCCGTGCAAGGTGCAACATCCGTCCGAAATGGCGAAACAGTGTCGTACGACTTTTTGAAATGCGTGCACTGATTTGAAATGGAACGGTACCATGGTGCACCACTCTCCAGCGATGGTAAATTGAAGACCAGCCACGGTAATCCCGTTTTACCGTAAAAATTCACGTGTCGAAAAAACGAAGGGTAAAAAACTTCCTAGACCCGATTGAGGCTCGAATAGTCTTTTTTGGGCATTCAACAATACAATGATGGCTGAAAGCTGTTATAGCCGTAGAACTCACTGAGGCCTTCGTTTTGACTGGTTATGGCTCCCGTAACTCTAAGCGAGCCAGAAGTTATGGCCGTCCGAATAATCGATATATACCGGGTGCAACTTCCGCGGTGCAAGGTGCAACATCCGTCCGAAATGGCAAAAAAGTGTCGTGCGACTTTATGAAATGCGTGCATGGATTTGAAACCGAATGGTACCATGGTGCACCACTCTCCAGCGATGGTAAATCGAAGACCAGCCGCAGTAATCCCGTTTTACCGTAAAAATCCACGTGTCGAAAAAACTAAAGGTAATAAACTTCCTAGACCCGATTGAGACTCGGATCGTCTTTTTTGGGCATTAAACAATTCATTGACGGCTGAAAGCTGTCATAGCCGTAGAACTCACTGAGGCCTTCGTTCTGACTAGTTATGGGTCCCGTAACTTTAAACAAGCCAGAAGTTACGGCCGTCCGAACAATCGATATCTACAGGGTGCAACATCCACGGTGCAAGGTGCAACATCCGTCCGAAATGACGAACAGTGTCGTACGACTTTTTGAAATGAGTGCATGGAATTGAAACGGAACGGTACCATAGTGCACCACTCTCCAGCGATGGTAAATTGAAGACCAGCCACGGTAATCCCGTTTTACCGTAAAAATCCACGTGTCGAAAAAACGAAGGGTAAAAAACTTCCTAGACCCGATTGAGGCTCGGATAGTCTTTTTTGGGCATTCAACAATACAATGATGGCTGAAAGCTGTTATAGCCGTAGAACTCACTGAGGCCTTCATTTTGACTGGTCATGGCTCCCTTAACTCTAAGCGAGCCAGAAGTTATGGCCGTCTGAATAATCGATATATACCGGGTGCAACATCCGCGGTGCAAGGTGCAACATCCGTCCGAAATGGCAAAACAGTGTCGTACGACTTTATGAAAAGCGTGCATGGATTTGAAACCGAACGGTACCATGGTGCACCACTCTCCAGCGATGGTAAATCGAAGACCAGCCGCAGTAATCCCGTTTTACCGTAAAAATCCACGTGTCGAAAAAACTAAAGGTAATAAACTTCCTAGACCCGATTGAGACTCGTATCGCCTTTTTTGGGCATTAAACAATCCATTGATGGCTGAAAGCTGTCATAGCCGTAGAACTCACTGAGGCCTTTGTTCTGACTGGTTATGTGTCCCGTAACTTTAAACGAGCCAGAAGTTACGGCCGTTCGAATAATCGATATCTACAGGGTGCAACATCCATGGTGCAAGGTGCAACATCCGTCCGAAATGGCGAACAGTGTCGTACGACTTTTTGAAATGAGTGCATTGAATTGAAACGGAACGGTACCATAGTGAACAACTCTCCAGCGATGGTAAATCGAAGACCATCCACGGTAATCCCGTTTTACCGTAAAAATCCACGTGTCGAAAAAACGAAGGGTAAAAAACTTCCTAGACCCGATTGAGACTCGGACAGTCTTTTTTGGGCATTCAACAATCCACTGACGGCTGAAAGCTGTCATAGCCGTAGAACTCACTGAGGCCTTCGTTTTGACTGGTTATTGCTCCCGTAAATCTAAACGAGCCAGAAGTTATGGCCGTCCGAATAATCGATATCTACAGGGTGCAACATCCGCGGTGCAAGGTGCAACATCCGTCCGAAATGGAGAAACATTGTCGTACGACTTTTTGAAATGCGTGCATGGATTTGAAATGGAACGGTACCAAGGTGCACCACTCTCCCGCGATGGTAAATCGAAGACCATCCACGGTAATCCCGTTTTGCTGTAAAAATCCACGTGTCGAAAAAACGAAGGGTAAAAAACTTCCTAGACCCGATTGAGACTCGGATAGTCTTTTTTGGGCATTCAAAAATACAACGATGGGTGAAAGCGGTCATAGCCATAGAACTCACCGAGGCCTTCGTTTTGACTGCTTATGGCTCCCGTAACTCTAAACGAGCCAGAAGTTACGGCCGTCCGAATAATCGTTATCTATAGGGTGCAACATCCACGGTGCAAGGTGCAACATCCGTCCGAAAAGGCGAACAGTGTCGTGCGACTTTTTGAATTACGTGCATGGATTTGAAACGGAACGGTACCATGGTGCACCACTCTCCAGCAATGGTAAATCGAAGACCAGCCACGGTAATCCCGTTTTACCGTAAAAATCCACGTGTCGAAAAAACTAAGGGTAATAAACTTCCTAGACCCGATTGAGACTCGGATCGTCTTTTTGGGCATTAAACAATCGATTGACGGCTGAAAGCTATCATAGCTATAGAACTCACTGAGGCCTTCGTTTTGACTGGTTATGCCTCCCGTAACTCTAAACGAGCCAGAAGTTATGGTCGTCCGTATAATCGGTATCTACAGGGTGCAACATCCACGGTGCAATGTGCAACATCCATCCGAAATGGCGAAACAGTGTCGTACGACTTTTTGAAATGCGTGCATGGATTTGAAACGGAATGGTACCATGTTCCACCACTCTCCAGCGATGGTAAATGGAAGACCAGCCACGGTAATCCGGTTTTACCGTAAAAATCCACGTGTTGAAAAAACGAAGGGTAAAAAACTTCCTAGACCCGATTGAGACTCGGATAGTCTTTTTTAGGCATTAAACAATCCATTGACGGCTGAAAGCTGTCATAACCGTAGAACTCACTAAGGCCTTTGTTTTGACTGGTTATGGCTCCCGTAACTCTAAACGAGCCAGAAGTTATGGTCGTCCGAATAATCGATATCTACAGGGTGCAACATCCGCCGTGCAAGGTGCAACATCCGTCCGAAATGGCGAAACAGTGTCGTACGACTTTTTGAAATGCGTGCACTGATTTGAAAAGGAACGGTACCATGGTGCACCGCTCCCCAGCGATGGTAAATCGAAGACCATACACGGTAATCCCGTTTTACCGTAAAAATCCACGTGTCGAAAAAACGAAGGGTAAAAAACTTCCTTGACCCGAATGAGACTCGGATCGTCTTTTTTGGGCATTAAACAATCCATTGACGGCTGAAAGCTGTCATAGCCGTAGAACTCCCTAAGGACTTCGTTTTGACTGGTTATGGCTCCCGTAACTCTAAACGAGCCAGAAGTTATGGTCGTCCGAATAATCGATATCTACAGGGTGCAACATCCGCCGTGCAAGGTGCAACATCCGTCCGAAATGGCGAAACAGTGTCGTACGACTTTTTGAAATGCGTGCACTGATTTGAAAAGGAACGGTACCATGGTGCACCGCTCCCCAGCGATGGTAAATCGAAGACCATACACGGTAATCCCGTTTTACCGTAAAAATCCACGTGTCGAAAAAACGAAGGGTAAAAAACTTCCTTGACCCGAATGAGACTCGGATCGTCTTTTTTGGGAATTAAACAATCCATTGACGGTTGAAAGCTGTCATAGCCGTAGAACTCCCTAAGGACTTCGTTTTGACTGGTTATGGCTCCCGCAACTCTAACGAGTCAGAAGTTATAGCCGTTCGAATAATCGATATCTAAAGGGTGCAACATCCGCCGCGCAAGGTGCAACATCCGTCCGAAATGGCGAAACAGTGTCGTACGATTTTTTGAAATGCGTGCATGGATTTGAAATGGAACGGTACCATGGTGCACCACTCTCCAGCGATGGTAAATCGAAGACCAGCCACGGTAATCCCGTTTTACCGTAAAAATCCACGCGTCAAAAAACGAAGGGTAAAAAACTTCCTAGACCCGATTGAGACTCGGATCGTCTTTTATGGGCATTAAACAATGCATTGACAGCTGAAAGCGGTCAAAGCCGTAAAACTCACTGAGGCCTTCGTTTTGACTGGTTATGGCTCCCGTAACTCTAAACGAGCCAGAAGTTATGGCCGTCCGAATATTCGATATCTACAGGGTGCATAATCCGCGGTGCAAGGTGCAACATCCGTCCGAAATGGCGAAACAGTGTCGTACGACTTTTTGAAATGCGTGCATGGATTTGAAACGAAACGGTACCATTGTGCACCACTCTCCAGCGATGGTAAATCGAAGACCAGCCACGGTAATCCCGTTTTACCGTAAAAATCCACGTGTCAAAAAAACTAAGGGTAATAAACTTCCTAGACCCGATTGAGACTCGGATTGTCTTTTTTGGGCATTAAACAATCCATTGACGGCTGAAAGCTGTTAATAGCCGTAGAACTCACTGAGGCCTTCGTTTTGACTGGTTATGGCTCCCGTAAATCTAAACGAGCCAGAAGTTATGGCCGTCCAGATAATCGATATCTACGGGGTGCAACATCCACGGTGCAAGGTGCAACATCCGTCCGAAATGGCGAAACAGTGTCGTACGACTTTTTGAAATGCGTGCATGGATTTGAAATGGAGCGGTACCATGGTGCAACACTCTCCAGCGATGGTAAATCGAAGACCAGCCGTAGTAATCCCGTTTTACCGTAAAAATCCACGTGTCGAAAAAACTAAGGGTAATAAACTTCCTAGACCCGATTGAGACTCGGATCGTCTTTTTTGGGCATTAAAAAATCCATTGACGGCTGAAAGCTGTCATAGCCGTAGAACTCAAGGTGTCCTTCATTTTGACTGGTTATGGCTCCCGTAACTCTAAACGAGCCAGAAGTTACAGCCATCCGAATAATCGATACCTACAGGGTGCAACATCCACGGTGCAAGGTGCAACATCCGTCCGAAATGGCGAACAGTGTCGTACGGCTTTTTGAAATGCATGCATGGATTTGAAATGGAACGGTACCATGGTGCACCACTCTCCAGCGATGGTAAATCGAAGACCATCCACGGTTATCCCGTTTTACCGTAAAAATCCACGTGTCGAAAAAACGAAGGGTAAAAAACTTCCTAGACCCGATTGAGACTCGGATAGTCTTTTTTGGGCATTCAATAATCCATTGACGGCTGACAGCCGTCGTAGCCGTAGAACTCACTGAGGCCTTCGTTTTGACTGGTTATGGCTCCCGTAACTCTAAACGAGCCAGAAGTTATGGCCGTCCCAATAATCGATATCTACAAGGTGCAACTTCCACGGTGCAAGGTGCAACATCCGTCCGAAATAGCGAAACAGTGTCGTACGACTTTTTGAAATGCATGCATGGATTTGAAAAGGAACGGTACCATGGTGCACCACTCTCCAGCGATGGTAAATCAAAGACCATCCACGGTAATCCCGTTTTACAGCAAAAATCCAAGTGTCGAAAAAACGAAGGATAAAAAACTTCCTAGACCCGATTGAGAATCAGATGGTCTTTTTTGGGCATTCAAAGATACAATGACGGCTGAAAGCTGTCATAGCCGTAGAACTCACCGAGGCCTTCGTTTTGACTGGTTATGGCTCCCGTAGCTCTAAACGAGCCAGAAGTTATGGCCGTCCAAATAATCGATATCTACAGGGTGCAACATCCACGGTGCAAGGTGCAACATCCGTCCGAAATGGAGAAACAGTGTCGTACGACTTTTCGAAATGCGTTCATGGATTTGAAACGGAACGGTACCATGGTCCACCATTCTGCAGCAATGGTAAATCGAAGACCAGCCAAGGTAATCTCGTTTTACCGTAAAAATCCACGTGTCGAAAAAACGAAGTGTAAAAAACTTCCTAGACCCGATTGAGACTCGGATAGTCTTTTTTGGGCATTAAACAATCCATTGACGGCTGAAAGCTATCATAGCCGTAGAAATCACTGAGGCCTTCGTTTTGACTGGTTATGGCTCCCGTAACTATGAAGGTGCAAGAAGTTATGGCCGTCCGAATAATCGATATCTACAGGGTGCAACATCCGCGGTGCAAGGTGCAACATCCGTCCGAAATGGCGAACAGTGTCACACGACTTTTTGAAATGCGTGCATGGATTTGAAATGGAATGGTACCATGGTGCACCACTCTCCAGCGGTGGTAAATTGAAGACCATCCACGGCAATCCCGTTTTACCGTAAAAATCCACGTGTCGAAAAAACGAAGGGTAAAAAACTTCCTAGACCCGATTGAGACTCGGAGAGTCTTTTTTGGGCATTCAACAATCCATTGACGGCTGAAAGCGGTCGTAGCCGTAGAACTCACTGAGGCCTTTGTTTTGACTGGTTATGGCTCCCGTAATTCTAAAGGAGCCAGAAGTTATGGCCGTCCGAATAATCGATATCTAGAGCGTGCCACATCCACGGTGCAAGGTGCAACATCCTTCCGGAATGGCGAAACAGTGTCGTACGACTTTATGAAATGCGTGCAAAGATTTGAAACGGAACGGTACCATGGTGCACCACTCTCCAGCGATGGTAAATCGAAGACCAGCCGCAGTAATCCCGTTTTACCGTAAAAATCGACATGTCGAAAAAACTAAGGGTAATAAACTTCCTAGACCCGATTGAGACTCGGATAGTCTTTTTTGGGCATTAAACAATCCATTGACGGCTGAAAGATGTCATAGCCGTAGAACTCACTAATGCCTTCGTTTGGACTGGTTATTGCTCCCATAACTCTAAACGAGCCAGAAGTTATGGCCGTCCGAATAATCGATATCTACAGGGTGCAACATCCACGGTGCAAGGTGCAACATTCTTCCGGAATGGCGAAACAGTGTCGTACGACTTTTTGAAATGTGTGCATGGATTTGAAATGGAACGGTATCATGGTCCACCACTCTCCAGCGATGGTAAATCGAAGACCAGCCACGGTAATCCCGTTTTACCGTAAAAATCCACGTGTCCAAAAAACGAAGGGTAAAATACTTCCTAGACCCGATTGATACACGGATAGCCTTTTTTGGGCATTAAACAATCCACTGACGGCTAAAAGCTGTCATAGCCGTAGAACTCACTAAGGCCTTCGTTTTGACTGGTTATGGCTCCCGTAACTCTAAACGAGCCAGAAGTTATGGCCGTCCGAATAATCGATATCTACAGGGTGGAACATCCGCGGTGCAAGGTGCAACATCCTTCCGAAATGGCGAAACAGTGTCGTACGACTTTACGAAATGAGTGCATGGATTTGAAATGGAACGGTACCATGGTGCACCACTCTCCAGCGATGGTAAATCGAAGACCAGCCGCAGTAATCCCGTTTTACCGTAAAAATCCATGTGTCGAAAAAACTAAGGGTAATAAACTTCCTAGACCAGATTGAGACTCGGATCGTCTTTTTTGGGCATTAAACAATCCATTGACGGCTGAAAGCTATCATAGCCGTAGAACTCACTCAATCCTTCGTTTTGACTGGTTATGGCTCTCATAACTCTAAACGAGCCAGAAGTTACGGCCGTCCGAATAATCGATATCTACATGGTGCAACATCCACGGTGCAAGGTGCAACATCCGTCCGAAATGGCGAACAGTGTCGTATGACTTTTTGAAATGCGTGCATCGATTTGAAACGGAACGGTACCATGGTGCACCACTCCCCAGCGATGGTAAATCGAAGACCATCCACGGTGATCCCGTTTTACCGTAAAAATCCACGTGTCGAAAAAACGAAGGGTAAAAAACTTCCTAGACCCGATTGAGACTCGGATAGTCTTTTTTGGGCATTCAACAATCCATTGATGGCTGAAAGCTGTCATAGCCGTAGAACTCACTGAGGCCTTTGTTTTGACTGGTTATGACTCCCGTAACTCTAAACGAGCCAGAAGTTATGGCCGTCCGAATAATCGATATCTACAGGGTGCAACATCCGCGGTGCAAGGTGCAACATCCGTCCGAAATGGCGAAACATTGTTGTACGACTTTTTGAGATGCGTGCATGGATTTGAAATGGAACGGTACCATGGTGCACCACTCTCCCGCGATGGTAAATCCAAGACCATCCACGGTAATCCCGTTTTACCGTAAAAATCCACGTGTCGAAAAAACGAAGGGTAAAAAACTTCCTAGACCCGATTGAGACTCAGATAGTCTTATTTGGGCATTCAACAATACAATGACGGCTGAAAGCGGTCATAGCCGTAGAACTCACCGAGGCCTTCGTTTTGACTGCTTATGGCTCCCGTTACTCTAAACGAGCCAGAAGTTACGGTCGTCCGAATAATCGATATCTATAGGGTGCAACATCCACGGTGCAAGGTGCAACATCCGTCCGAAATGGAGAACAGTGTCGTACGACTTTTTGAAATGCGTGCATGGATTTGAAACGGAACGGTACCATGGTGCCCCACTCTCCAGCGATGGTAAATCGAAGACCAGCCACGGTTATCCCATTTTACCGTAAAAATCCACGTGTCAAAAAAACTAAGGGTAATAAACTTCCTAGACCCGATTGAGACTCGGATTGTCTTTTTTGGGCATTAAACAATCCACTGATGGCTGAAAGCTGTCATAGCCGTAGAACTCACTGAGGCCTTCGTTTTGACTGGTTATGGCTCCCGTAAATCTAAATGAGCCAGAAGTTATGCCCGTCCAGATAATCGATATCTACGGGGTGCAACATCCACGGTGCAAGGTGCAACATCCGTCCGAAATGGCGAAACAGTGTCGTACGACTTTTTGAAATGCGTGCATGGATTTGAAACGGAACGGTACCATAGTCCACCACTCTCCAGCGATGGTAAATCGAAGACCAGCCACGGTAATCCCGCTTTACCATAAAAATCCACGTGTCCAAAAAACGAAGGGTAAAAAACTTCCTAGACCCGATTGAGACTCGGATAGTCTTTTTGGACATTAAACAATCCATTGAAGGCTGAAAGCTGTCAAGGCCGTAGAACTCATTGAGGCCTTCTTTTTGACTGCTTATGGCTCCCGTAACTCTAAACGAGCCAGAAGTTATGGCCGTCCGTATAATCGATATCTACAAGGTGCAGCATCCACGGTGCAAGGTGCAACATCCGTCCGAAATGGCGAACAGTGTCGTACGACTTTTTGAAATGCATGCATGGATTTGAAACGGAACGGTACCATGGTGCACCACTCTCCAGCGATGGTAAATCGAATACCATCCACGGTAATCCCGTTTCACCGTAAAAATTCACGTGTCGAAAAAACGAAGGGTAAAACACTTCCTAGACCCGAATGAGAATCAGATCGTCTTTTTTGGGAATTAAAAAATCCATTCACGGCTGAATCCTGTCATAACCGTAGAACTCCCTGAGGCCTTCGTTTTGACTGGTAATGGCAACCGTAACTCTAAACGAGCCAGAAGTTATGGCGGTCCAATAATCGATATCTACAGGGTGCAACGTCCGCCGTGCAAGGTGCAACATCCGTCCGAAATGGCGAAACAGTGTCGTACAACTTTTTGAAATGCGTACATGGACTTGAAACGGAACGGTACCATGGTGCACCACTCTCGAGCGATGGTAAATCGAAGACCAGCCGCGGTAATCCCGTTTTACCGTAAAAATCCACGTGTCGAAAAAACTAAGGGTAAAAAACTTCGTAGACCCGATTGAGACTCGGATAGTCTTTTTTGGGCATTCAACAATCCATTGATGGCTGAAGGATGTCATAGCCGTAGAACTCACTGAGGCCTTCGTTTTGACTGGTTATGGCTTCCGTAACTCTAAACGAGCCAGAAGTTATGGCCGTCCGAATAATCGATATCTACAGGGTGCAACATCCGCGGTGCACGGTACAACATCCGTCCGAAATGGCGAAACATTGTTGTACGACTTTTTGAAATGCGTGCATGGATTTGAAATGGAACGGTACCATGGTGCACCACTCTCCCGCGATGGTAAATCGAAGACCATCCACGGTAATCCCGTTTTACCGTAAAAATCCACGTGTCGAAAAAACGAAGGGTAAAAAACTTCCTAGACCCGATTGAGACTCGGATAGTCTTATTTGGGCATTCAACAATACAATGACGGCTGAAAGCGGTCATAGCCGTAGAACTCACTGAGGCCTTCGTTTTGACTGCTTATCGCTCTCGTAACTCTAAACGAGGCAGAAGTTACGGCCGTCCGAATAATCGATATCTATAGGGTGCAACATCCACGGTGCAAGGGCAACATCCGTCCGAAATGGCGAACAGTGTCGTACGAC
Organism: Allium cepa; assembly: GCA_030765085.1. Lineage (NCBI taxonomy): Eukaryota > Viridiplantae > Streptophyta > Magnoliopsida > Asparagales > Amaryllidaceae > Allium > Allium cepa. Next base: position 27,578,555 of record CM060934.1, on the reverse strand, counting down.
TTTTTGAAATGCGTGCATGGATTTGAAACGGAACGGTACCGTGGTGCACCACTCTCCAGCGATGGTAAATCGAAGACCAGCCACGGTAATCCCGTTTTACCGTAAAAATCCACGTGTCAAAAAAACTAAGGGTAATAAACTTCCTAGACCCGATTGAGACTCGGATTGTCTTTTTTGGGCATTAAACAATCCATTGATGACTGAAAGCTGTCATAGCCGTAGAACTCGCTGAGGCCTTCATTTTGACTGGTTATGGCTCCCGTAAATCTAAACGAGCCAGAAGTTATGGCCGTCCGGATAATCGATATCTACGGGGTGCAACATCCACGGTGCAAGGTGCAACATCCGTCCGAAATGGCGAAACAGTGTCGTACGACTTTTTGAAATGCGTGCATGGATTTGAAACGGAATGGTACCATAGTCCACCACTCTCCAGCGATGGTAAATCGAAGACCAGCCACGGTAATCCCGTTTAACCATAAAAATCCACGTGTCCAAAAAACGAAGGGTAAAAAACTTCCTAGACCCGATTGAGACTCGGATAGTCTTTTTGGGCATTAAACAATCCATTGAAGGCTGAAAGCTGTCAAAGCCGTAGAACTCACTGAGGCCTTCGTTTTGACTGCTTATGGCTCCCGTAACTCTAAACGAGCCAGAAGTTATGGCCGTCCGAATAATCGATATCTACAAGGTGCAACATCCACGGTGCAAGGTGCAACATCCGTCCGAAATGGTGAACTGTGTCGTACGACTTTTTGAAATACATGCATGGATTTGAAATGTAACGGTACCAAGGTGCACCACTCTCCAGCGATGGTAAATCGAAACCATCCACGGTAATCCCGTTTCACCGTAAAAATCCACGTGTCGAAAAAACGAAGGGTAAAACACTTCCTAGACCCGAATGAGACTCAGATCGTTTTTTTTGGGAATTAAAAAATCCATTCACGGCTGAATGCTGTCATAGCCGTAGAACTCCCTGAGGCCTTCGTTTGGACTGGTAATGGCAACCGTAACTCTAAACGAGCCAGAAGTTATGGCCGTCCGAATAATCGATATCTACAGGGTGCAACGTCCGCCGTGCAAGGTGCAACATCCGTCCAAAATGGCGAAATAGTGTCGTACAACTTTTTGAAATGCGTACATGGACTTGAAACGGAACGGTACCATGGTGCACCACTCTCTAGCGATGGAAAATCGAAGACCGGCCGCGGTAATCCCGGTTTACCGTAAAAATCCGCGTGTCAAAAAAACGAAGGATAAAAAACTTCCTAGACCCGATTGAGACTCGGATCGTCTTTTTTGGGCATTAAACAATCCATTGATGGCTGAAAGCGGTCATAGCCGTAGAACTCACTGAGGCCTTCATTTTGACTGGTTATGGCTCCCGTAACTCTAAACGAGCCAGAAGTTATGGCCGTCTGAATAATCGATATCTACAGGGTGCAACATCCGCGGTGCAAGGTGTAACATCCGTCCGAAATGGCGAAACTGTGTCGTACGTCTTTATGAAATGCGTGCACGGATTTGAAACGGAGCGGTACCATGGTGCACCACTCTCCAGCGATGGTAAATCGAAGACCAGCCGTAGTAATCCCGTTTTACCGTAAAAATCCACGTGTCGAAAAAACTAAGGGTAATAAACTTCGTAGACCCGATTGAGACTCGGATCGTCTTTTTTGGGCATTAAACAATCCATTGACGGCTGAAAGCTGTCATAGCCGTAGAACTCACTGAAGCCTTCGTTTTGACTGGTTATGGCTCCCGTAACTCTTAACGAGCCAGAAGTTACGGCCGTCCGAATAATCGATATCTACAGGGTGCAACATCCGCGGTGCAAGGTGCAACATCCGTTCGAAATGGCGAACAGTGTCGTACGGCTTTTTGAAATGCATGCATGGATTTGAAACGGAACGGTACCATAGTGCATCACTCTCCAGCGATGGTAAATCAAAGACCATCCACGGTAATCCCGTTTTGCCGTAAAAATCCACGTGTCGAAAAAACGAAGGGTAAAAAACTTCCCAGACCCGATTGAGACTCGGATAGTTTTTTTGGGCATTCAACAATCCATTGACGGTTGAAAGCCGTCGTAGCCGTCGAACTCACTGAGGCCTTCCTTTTGACTGGTTATGGCTCCCGTAACTCTAAAAGAGCCAGAAGTTATGGCCGTCCGAATAATCGTTATCTACAAGGTGCAACATCCACGGTGCAAGGTGCAACATCCGTCCGTAATGGCGAAACAGTGTCGTACGACTTTTTGAAATGTGTGCATGGATTTGAAAAAGGAACAGTACCATGGTGTACCACTCTCCAGCGATGGTAAATTGAAGACCATCCACGGTAATCCCGTTTTACCGCGAAAATCCACGTGTCGAAAAAACGAAAGGTAAAAAACTTCCTAGACCCGATTGAGAATCAGATGGTCTTTTTTGGGCATTCAAAGATAGAATGGCGGCTGAAAGCTGTCATAGCCGTAGAACTCACTGAGGCCTTCGTTTTGACTGGTTATGGCTCCCATAACTCTAAACGAGCCAGAAGTTATGGCCGTCCAAATAATCGATATCTACAGGGTGCAACATCCACGGTGCAAGGTGCACCATCCGTCCGAAATGGCGAAACAGTGTCGTATGACTTTTTGAAATGCGTGCATGGATTTGAAACGGAACGATACCATGGTCCACCATTCTCCAGCAATGGTAAATCGAAGACCAGCCACGGTAATCCCGTTTTACCGTAAAAATCCACGTGTCGAAAAAACGAAGTGTAAAAAACTTCCTAGACCCGATTGAGACTCGGATAGTCTTTTTTGGGCATTAAACAATCCATTGACGGCTGAAAGCTATCATAGCCGTAGAAATCACTGAGGCCTTCTTTTTGGCTGGTTATGGCTCCCGTAACTCTAAACGTGCCAGAAGTTATGGCCGTCCGAATAATCGATATCTACAGGGTGCAACATCCACGGTGCAAGATGCAACATCCGTCCGAAATGGCGAACAGTGTCGTACGACTTTTTGAAATGCATGCATGGATTTGAAACGGAACGGTACCATGGTGCACCACTCTCCAGCGATGGTAAATCGAATACCATCCACGGTAATCCCGTTTCACCGTAAAAATTCACGTGTCGAAAAAACGAAGGGTAAAACACTTCCTAGACCCGAATGAGAATCAGATCGTCTTTTTTGGGAATTAAAAAATCCATTCACGGCTGAATCCTGTCATAACCGTAGAACTCCCTGAGGCCTTCGTTTTGACTGGTAATGGCAACCGTAACTCTAAACGAGCCAGAAGTTATGGCTGTCCAATAATCGATATCTACAGGGTGCAACGTCCGCCGTGCAAGGTGCAACATCCGTCCGAAATGGCGAAACAGTGTCGTACAACTTTTTGAAATGCGTACATGGACTTGAAACGGAACGGTACCATGGTGCACCACTCTCGAGCGATGGTAAATCGAAGACCAGCCGCGGTAATCCCGTTTTACCGTAAAAATCCACGTGTCGAAAAAACTAAGGGTAAAAAACTTCGTAGACCCGATTGAGACTCGGATAGTCTTTTTTGGGCATTCAACAATCCATTGATGGCTGAAGGATGTCATAGCCGTAGAACTCACTGAGGCCTTCGTTTTGACTGGTTATGGCTTCCGTAACTCTAAACGAGCCAGAAGTTATGGCCGTCCGAATAATCGATATCTACAGGGTGCAACATCCGCGGTGCACGGTACAACATCCGTCCGAAATGGCGAAACATTGTTGTACGACTTTTTGAAATGCGTGCATGGATTTGAAATGGAACGGTACCATGGTGCACCACTCTCCCGCGATGGTAAATCGAAGACCATCCACGGTAATCCCGTTTTACCGTAAAAATCCACGTGTCGAAAAAACGAAGGGTAAAAAACTTCCTAGACCCGATTGAGACTCGGATAGTCTTATTTGGGCATTCAACAATACAATGACGGCTGAAAGCGGTCATAGCCGTAGAACTCACTGAGGCCTTCGTTTTGACTGCTTATCGCTCTCGTAACTCTAAACGAGGCAGAAGTTACGGCCGTCCGAATAATCGATATCTATAGGGTGCAACATCCACGGTGCAAGGGCAACATCCGTCCGAAATGGCGAACAGTGTCGTACGACTTTTTGAAATGCGTGCATGGATTTGAAACGGAACGGTACCGTGGTGCACCACTCTCCAGCGATGGTAAATCGAAGACCAGCCACGGTAATCCCGTTTTACCGTAAAAATCCACGTGTCAAAAAAACTAAGGGTAATAAACTTCCTAGACCCGATTGAGACTCGGATTGTCTTTTTTGGGCATTAAACAATCCATTGATGACTGAAAGCTGTCATAGCCGTAGAACTCGCTGAGGCCTTCATTTTGACTGGTTATGGCTCCCGTAAATCTAAACGAGCCAGAAGTTATGGCCGTCCGGATAATCGATATCTACGGGGTGCAACATCCACGGTGCAAGGTGCAACATCCGTCCGAAATGGCGAAACAGTGTCGTACGACTTTTTGAAATGCGTGCATGGATTTGAAACGGAATGGTACCATAGTCCACCACTCTCCAGCGATGGTAAATCGAAGACCAGCCACGGTAATCCCGTTTAACCATAAAAATCCACGTGTCCAAAAAACGAAGGGTAAAAAACTTCCTAGACCCGATTGAGACTCGGATAGTCTTTTTGGGCATTAAACAATCCATTGAAGGCTGAAAGCTGTCAAAGCCGTAGAACTCACTGAGGCCTTCGTTTTGACTGCTTATGGCTCCCGTAACTCTAAACGAGCCAGAAGTTATGGCCGTCCGAATAATCGATATCTACAAGGTGCAACATCCACGGTGCAAGGTGCAACATCCGTCCGAAATGGTGAACTGTGTCGTACGACTTTTTGAAATACATGCATGGATTTGAAATGTAACGGTACCAAGGTGCACCACTCTCCAGCGATGGTAAATCGAAACCATCCACGGTAATCCCGTTTCACCGTAAAAATCCACGTGTCGAAAAAACGAAGGGTAAAACACTTCCTAGACCCGAATGAGACTCAGATCGTTTTTTTTGGGAATTAAAAAATCCATTCACGGCTGAATGCTGTCATAGCCGTAGAACTCCCTGAGGCCTTCGTTTTGACTGGTAATGGCAACCGTAACTCTAAACGAGCCAGAAGTTATGGCCGTCCGAATAATCGATATCTACAGGGTGCAACGTCCGCCGTGCAAGGTGCAACATCCGTCCAAAATGGCGAAATAGTGTCGTACAACTTTTTGAAATGCGTACATGGACTTGAAACGGAACGGTACCATGGTGCACCACTCTCTAGCGATGGAAAATCGAAGACCGGCCGCGGTAATCCCGGTTTACCGTAAAAATCCGCGTGTCAAAAAAACGAAGGGTAAAAAACTTCCTAGACCCGATTGAGACTCGGATCGTCTTTTTTGGGCATTAAACAATCCATTGATGGCTGAAAGCGGTCATAGCCGTAGAACTCACTGAGGCCTTCATTTTGACTGGTTATGGCTCCCGTAACTCTAAACGAGCCAGAAGTTATGGCCGTCTGAATAATCGATATCTACAGGGTGCAACATCCGCGGTGCAAGGTGTAACATCCGTCCGAAATGGCGAAACTGTGTCGTACGTCTTTATGAAATGCGTGCACGGATTTGAAACGGAGCGGTACCATGGTGCACCACTCTCCAGCGATGGTAAATCGAAGACCAGCCGTAGTAATCCCGTTTTACCGTAAAAATCCACGTGTCGAAAAAACTAAGGGTAATAAACTTCGTAGACCCGATTGAGACTCGGATCGTCTTTTTTGGGCATTAAACAATCCATTGACGGCTGAAAGCTGTCATAGCCGTAGAACTCACTGAAGCCTTCGTTTTGACTGGTTATGGCTCCCGTAACTCTTAACGAGCCAGAAGTTACGGCCGTCCGAATAATCGATATCTACAGGGTGCAACATCCGCGGTGCAAGGTGCAACATCCGTTCGAAATGGCGAACAGTGTCGTACGGCTTTTTGAAATGCATGCATGGATTTGAAACGGAACGGTACCATAGTGCATCACTCTCCAGCGATGGTAAATCAAAGACCATCCACGGTAATCCCGTTTTGCCGTAAAAATCCACGTGTCGAAAAAACGAAGGGTAAAAAACTTCCCAGACCCGATTGAGACTCGGATAGTTTTTTTGGGCATTCAACAATCCATTGACGGTTGAAAGCCGTCGTAGCCGTCGAACTCACTGAGGCCTTCCTTTTGACTGGTTATGGCTCCCGTAACTCTAAAAGAGCCAGAAGTTATGGCCGTCCGAATAATCGTTATCTACAAGGTGCAACATCCACAGTGCAAGGTGCAACATCCGTCCGTAATGGCGAAACAGTGTCGTACGACTTTTTGAAATGTGTGCATGGATTTGAAAAAGGAACAGTACCATGGTGTACCACTCTCCAGCGATGGTAAATTGAAGACCATCCACGGTAATCCCGTTTTACCGCGAAAATCCACGTGTCGAAAAAACGAAAGGTAAAAAACTTCCTAGACCCGATTGAGAATCAGATGGTCTTTTTTGGGCATTCAAAGATAGAATGGCGGCTGAAAGCTGTCATAGCCGTAGAACTCACTGAGGCCTTCGTTTTGACTGGTTATGGCTCCCATAACTCTAAACGAGCCAGAAGTTATGGCCGTCCAAATAATCGATATCTACAGGGTGCAACATCCACGGTGCAAGGTGCACCATCCGTCCGAAATGGCGAAACAGTGTCGTATGACTTTTTGAAATGCGTGCATGGATTTGAAACGGAACGATACCATGGTCCACCATTCTCCAGCAATGGTAAATCGAAGACCAGCCACGGTAATCCCGTTTTACCGTAAAAATCCACGTGTCGAAAAAACGAAGTGTAAAAAACTTCCTAGACCCGATTGAGACTCGGATAGTCTTTTTTGGGCATTAAACAATCCATTGACGGCTGAAAGCTATCATAGCCGTAGAAATCACTGAGGCCTTCTTTTTGGCTGGTTATGGCTCCCGTAACTCTAAACGTGCCAGAAGTTATGGCCGTCCGAATAATCGATATCTACAGGGTGCAACATCCACGGTGCAAGATGCAACATCCGTCCGAAATGGCGAACAGTGTCGCACGACTTTTTGAAATGCGTGCATGGATTTGAAATGGAACGGTACCATGGTGCACCACTCTCCAGCGGTGGTAAATCGAAGACCATCCACGGTAATCCCGTTTTATCGTAAAAATCCACGTGTCGAAAAAACGAAGGGTAAAAAACTTCCTAGACCCGATTGAGACTCGGAGAGTCTTTTTTGGGAATTCAACAGTCCATTGACGGCTGAAAGCTGTCGTAGCCGTAGAACTCACTGAGGCCTTTGTTTTGACTAGTTATGGCTCCCGTAACTCTAAACGAGCCAGAAGTTATGGCCGTCCAAATAATCGATATCTATAGGGTGCAACATCCACGGTGCAAGGTGCAACATCCGTCCGAAATGGCAAAAAAGTGTCGTACGACTTTTTGAAATGCGTGCATGGATTTGAAACGGAACGGTACCATGGTCCACCATTCTCCTGCAATGGTAAATCGAAGACCAGCCACGGTAATCCCGTGTTACCGTAAAAATCCACGTGTCGAAAAAACGAAGTGTAGGAAACTTCCTAGACCCGATTGAGACTCGGATAGTCTTTTTTGGGCATTAAACAATCCATTGACGGCTGAAAGCTATCATAGCCGTACAAATCAATGTGGCCTTCTTTTTGGCTGGTTATGGCTCCCGTAACTCTAAACGTGCCAGAAGTTATGGCCGTCCGAATAATCGATATCTACAGGGTGCAACATCCACGGTGCAAGATGCAACATCCGTCCGAAATGGCGAACAGTGTCGCACGACTTTTTGAAATGCGTGCATGGATTTGAAACGGAACGGTACCATGGTGCACCACTCTCCAATGGTGGAAATCGAAGACCATCCACGGTAATCCCGTTTTACCGTAAAAATCCACGTGTCGAAAAAACGAAGGGTAAAAATCTTCCTAGACCCGATTGAGACTCGGAGAGTCTTTTTTGGGAATTCAACAATCCATTGACGGCTGAAAGCTATCGTAGCCGTAGAACTCACTGAGGCCTTTGTTTTGACTGGTTATGGCTCCCATAACTCTAAACGAGCCAGAAGTTATGGCCGTCCGAATAATCGATATCTACAGGGTGCAACATCCACGGTGCAAGGCGCAACATCCGTCCGAAATGGCGAAATAGTGTCGTACGACTTTATGAAATGCGTGCATGGATTTGAAACGGAACGGTATCATGGTGCACCACTCTCCAGCGATGGTAAATCGAAGACCAGCCGCAGTAATCCCGTTTTACCGTAAAAACCCACGTGTCGAAAAAACTAAGGGTAATAAACTTCCTAGACCCGATTGAGACTCGGATAGTCTTTTTTGGGCATTAAACAATCCATTGACGGTTGAAAGATGTCATAGCCGTAGAACTCACCAAGGCCTTCGTTTTGACTGGTTATGGCTCCCGTAACTCTAAACGAGCCAGAAGTTATGGCCGTCCGAATAATCGATATCTACAGGGTGCAACATCCACGATGCAAGGTGCAACATCCATCTGAAATGGCGAAACAGTGTCGTACGACTTTTTGAAATGCGTGCATGGATTTGAAACGGAACGGTACCATGGTCCACCACTCTCCAGCGATGGTAAATCGAAGACCATCCACGGTAATCCCGTTTTACCGTAAAAATCCACGTGCCCAAAAAACGAAGGGTAAAAAACTTTCTAGACCAGATTGAGACTCGGATAGTCTTCTTTGGGCATTAAACAATACATTGACGGCTGAAAGCTGTCATAGCTGTAGAACTCACTGAGGCCTTCGTTTTGACTGGTTATGGCTCTTGTAACTCTAAACGAGCCAGAAGTTATGGCCGTCCAAATAATCGATATCTACAGGGTGCAACATCCACGGTGCAAGGTGCAACATCCGTCCGAAATGGCGAAACAGTGTCGTACGACTTTTTGAAATGCGTGCATGGATTTGAAACGGAACGGTACCATGGTCCACCATTCTTCAACAATGGTAAATCGAAGACCAGCCACGGTAATTCCGTTTTACCGTAAAAATCCACGTGTCGAAAAACGAAGTGTAAAAAATTTCCTACACCCGATTGGGACTCGGATAGTCTTTTTAGGACATTAAACAATCCATTGACGGCTGAAAGCTATCATAGCCGTAGAAATCACAGAGGCCTTTGTTTTGACTGGTTATGGCTCCCGTAACTCTAAACGTGCCAGAAGTTATGGCCGTCCGAATAATCGATATCTACAGGGTGCAACATCCACGGTGCAAGGTGCAACATCCGTCCGAAATGGCGAAACAGCGTCGTACGACTTTTTGAAATGAGTGCATGGATTTTAAACGGAACGGTACCATGGTGCACCACTCTCCAGCGATGGTAAATCGAAGGCCAGCCGCAGTAATCCCGTTTTACCGTAAAAATCCACGTGTCGAAAAAACGAAGGGTAAAAAACTTCCTAGACCCGATTGAGACTCGGCGAGTCTTTTTTGGGAATTCAACAATCCATTGACGGCTGAAAGCTGTCGTAGTCATAGAACTCACTGAGGCCTTTGTTTTGACTGGTTATGGCTCCCGTAACTCTAAACGAGCCAGAAGTTATGGCCGTCCGAATAATCTATATCTGCAGGGTGCAACATCCACGGTGCAAGGCGCAACATCCGTCCGAAATGGCGAAATAGTGTCGTACGACTTTATGAAATGCGTGCATGGATTTAAAACGGAATGGTAGCATGGTGCACCAATCTCCAACGATGGTAAATCGAAGACCAGCCGCAGTAATCCCGTTTTACTGTAAAAAACCACGTATCGAAAAAACTAAGGGTAATAAACTTCCTAGACCCGATTGAGACTCGGATAGTCTTTTTTGGGCATTAAACAATCCATTGACGGCTTAAAGATGTCATAGCCATAGAACTCACTGAGGCCTTCGTTTTGACTGGTTATGGCTCCCGTAACTCTAAACGAACCAGAAGTTATGGCCGTCCGAATAATCGATATCTACAGGGTGCAACATCCACGGTGCAAGGTGCAACATCCGTCCGGAATGGCAAAACAGTGTCGTACGACTTTTTGAAATGTGTGCATGGATTTGAAACGGAACGGTATCATGGTCCACCACTCTCCAGCGATGGTAAATCGAAGACCAGCCACGGTAATCCCGTTTTACCGTAAAAATCCATGTGTCCAAAAAACGAAGGGTGAAAAACTTTCTAGACCCGATTGAGACTCGGATTGTCTTTTTTGGGCATTAAACAATCCATTGACGGCTGAAAGCTGTCATAGCCGTAGAACTCACTAAGGCCTTCGTTTTGACTGGTTATGGCTCCCGTAACTCTAAACGAGCCAGAAGTTATGGCCGTCCGAATAATCGATATCTACAAGGTGCAACATCCGTCCGAAATGGCGAACAGTGTCGTACGACTTTTTGAAATGCGTGCATGGATTTGAAACAGAACGGTACCATGGTGCACCACTCTCCAGCGATGGTAAATCGAAGACCATCCACGGTAATCCCGTTTCACCGTAAAAATCCACGTGTCGAAAAACCGAAGGGTAAAAAACTTCCTAGACCCAAATGAGACTCGGATCGTCTTTTTTGGGAATTAAAAAATCCATTGACAGCTAAAAGCTGTCATAGCCGTAGAAATCCCTGAGGCCTTCGTTTTGACTGGTAATGGCTCCCGTAACTCTAAACGAGCCAGAAGTTATGGCCGTCTGAATAATCGATATCTACAGGGTGCAACATCCGCCGTGCAAGGTGCAACATCCGTCCGAAATGGAGAAACAGTGTCGTACGACCTTTTGAAATGCGTGCATGGACTTGAAACGGAACGGTACCATGGTGCACTACTCTCTAGCGATGGTAAATCGAAGACCAACCGCGGTAATCCCGTTTCACCATAAAAATCCACGTGTCGAAAAAACAAAGGGTAAAACACTTCGTAGACCCGATTGAGACTCGGATCGTCTTTTTTGGGCATTAAACAATCCATTGACGGCTGAAAGCGGTCATAGCCGTAGAACTCACTGAGGCCTTCGTTTTGACTGGTTATGGCTCCGGTAACTCTAAACGAGCCAGAAGTTATGGCCGTCCGAATAATCGATATCTACAGGGTGCAACATCCGCGGTGCAAGGTGCAACATCCGTCCGAAATGGCAAAACTATGTCGTACGTCTTTATGAAATGCGTGCATGGATTTGAAACAGAACGGTACCATGGTGCACCACTCTCCAGCGATGGTAAATCGAAGACCAGCCACAGTAATCCCGTTTTACCGTAAAAATCCACGTGTCGAAAAAACTAAGGGTAATAAACTTCCTAGACCCGATTGAGACTCGGATCGTCTTTTTTGGGCATTAAACAATCCATTGACGGCTGAAAGCTGTCATAGCCATAGAACTCACTAAGGCCTTCGTTTTGACTGGTTATGGCTCCCGTAACTCAAAACGAGGCAGAAGTTACGACCGTCCGAATAATCGATATCTACAGGGTGCAACATCCACGGTGCAAGGTGCAACATCCGTCCGAAATGGCGAACAGTGACGTACGGCTTTTTGAAATGCGTGCATGGATTTGAAATGGAACGGTACCATGGTGCATCACTCTCCAGCGATGGTAAATCGAACACCATCCACGGTAATCCCGTTTTACCGTAAAAATCCACGTGTCGAAAAAACGAAGGGTAAAAAACTTCCTAGACCCGATTGAGACTCGGATAGTCTTTTTTGGGCATTCAACAATCCATTGACGGTTGAAAGCTTTCGTAGCCGTAGAACTCACTGAGGCCTTCGTTTTGACTGGATATGGCTCCGGTAACTCTAAACGAGCCAGAAGTTATGTCCGTCCGAATAATCGATATCTATAGGGTGCAACATCCGCGGTGCAAGGTGCAACATCCGTTCGAAATGGCGAAACAGTGTCGTACGACTTTTTGAAATGCGTGCAGGGATTTGAAATGGAACGGTACCGTAGTGCACCACTCTCCAGCGATGGTAAATCGAAGACCATCCACGGTAATCCCGTTTTACCGCAAAAATCCACGTGTCGAAAAAACGAAGGGTAAAAAACTTCATAGACCCGATTGAGAATCAGATAGTCTTTTTTGGGCATTTGACAATACAATGACGGCTGAAAGCTATCATAGCCGTAGAACTCACTGAGGTCTTCGTTTTGACTGGTAATGGCTCCCGTAACTGTAAACGAGCAAGAAGTTATGTCCGTCCGAATAATCGATATCTACAGGGTGCAACATCCACGGTGCAAGGTGCAACATCCGTCCGAAATGGCGAAACAGTGTCGTACGTCTTTTTGAAATGCTTGCATGGATTTGAAACGGAACGGTACCATGGTCCACCATTCTCCAGCAATGGTAAATCGAAGGCCAGCCACGGTAATCCCGTTTTACCGTAATAATCCACGTGTCGAAAAAACGAAGTGTAAAAAACTTCCTAGACCCGATTGAGACTCAGATCGTCTTTTTTGGGCATTATACAATCGATTGACGGTTGAAAGCTGTCAAAGCCGTAGAACTCACTGAGACCTTCGTTTTGACTGGTTATGGCTCCCGTAACTCCAAACGAGCCAGAAGTTATGGCCGTCCGAATAATCAATATCTACAGGGTGCAACATCCACGGTGCAAGGTGCAACATCCGTCCGAAATGGCGAAACAGTGTCGTGCGACTTTTTGAAATGCGTGCATGGATTTGAAACGGAACGGTACCATGGTGCACCACTCTCCAGCGATGGTAAATCGAAGACCAGCCACGGTAATCTAGTTTTACCGTAAAAATCCACGTGTCGAAAAAACGAAGGGTAAAAAACTTCCTAGACCCGATTGAGACTTGGATCGTCTTTTTTGAGCATTCAACAATCCATCGACGGCTGAATGCTGTGGTAGCCGTAGAACTCACTGAGGCCTTCGTTTTGACTGGTTATGGCTCCCTAACTCTAAACGAGCCAGAAGTTATGGCCGTTCGAATAATCGATATCTACAGGGTGCAACATCCGCGGTGCAACATCCGACCGAAATGGCAAAACAGTGTCGTACGACTTTATAAAATGCGTGCATGGAGTTGAAGCGGAATGGTACCATGGTGCACCACTCTCCAGCGATGGTAAATCGAAGACCAGCCGCAGTAATCCCGTTTTACCGTAAAAATCCACGTGTCGAAAAACTAAGGGTAATAAACTTCCTAGACCCGAATGAGACTCGGATCGTCTTTTTTGGGCATTAAACAATCCATTGACGGCTGAAAGCGGTCATAGCCGTAGAAATCACTGAGGCCTTCGTTTTGACTGGTTATAGCTCCCGTAACTCTAAACGAGCCAGAAGTTGCGGCCGTCCGAATAATCGATATCTACAGGGTGCAACATCCACGGTGCAAGGTGCAACATCCGTCCGAAATGGCGAACTGTGTCGTACGACTTTTTAAAATGCGTGCATGGATTTGAAATGGAACAGTACCATGGTGCACCACTCTCCAGCGATGGTAAATCGAAGACCAGCCACGGTAATCCCGTTTTACCGTAAAAATCAATGTGTCGAAAAAACTAAGGGTAATAAACTTCCTGGACCCGATAGAGACTCGGATCGTCTTTTTTGGGCATTAAACAATCCATTGACGGCTGAAAGCTGTCATAGCCGTAGAACTCACTGTGGCCTTCGTTTTGACTGGTTATGGCTCCCGTAACTCTAAACGAGCCAGAAGTTATGGCCATCCGAATAATCGATATCTACAGGGTGCAACATCCACGGTGCAAGGTGCAACATCCGTCCGAAATGGCGAAACAGTGTCGTACGAATTTTTGAAATGCGTGCATGGATTTGAAACGGAACGGTACCATGGTCCACCATTCTCCTGCAATGGTAAATCGAAGACCAGCCACGGTAATCCCGTGTTACCGTAAAAATCCACGTGTCGAAAAAACGAAGTGTAGGAAACTTCCTAGACCCGATTGAGACTCGGATAGTCTTTTTTGGGCATTAAACAATCCATTGACGGCTGAAAGCTATCATAGCCGTACAAATCAATGTGGCCTTCTTTTTGGCTGGTTATGGCTCCCGTAACTCTAAACGTGCCAGAAGTTATGGCCGTCCGAATAATCGATATCTACAGGGTGCAACATCCACGGTGCAAGATGCAACATCCGTCCGAAATGGCGAACAGTGTCGCACGACTTTTTGAAATGCGTGCATGGATTTGAAACGGAACGGTACCATGGTGCACCACTCTCCAATGGTGGAAATCGAAGACCATCCACGGTAATCCCGTTTTACCGTAAAAATCCACGTGTCGAAAAAACGAAGGGTAAAAAACTTCCTAGACCCGATTGAGACTCGGAGAGTCTTTTTTGGGAATTCAACAATCCATTGACGGCTGAAAGCTATCGTAGCCGTAGAACTCACTGAGGCCTTTGTTTTGACTGGTTATGGCTCCCGTAACTCTAAACGAGCCAGAAGTTATGGCCGTCCGAATAATCGATATCTACAGGGTGCAACATCCACGGTGCAAGGCGCAACATCCGTCCGAAATGGCGAAATATTGTCGTACGACTTTATGAAATGCGTGCATGGATTTGAAACGGAACGGTACCATGGTGCACCACTCTCCAGCGATGGTAAATCGAAGACCAGCCGCAGTAATCCCGTTTTACCGTAAAAACCCACGTATCGAAAAAACTAAGGGTAATAAACTTCCTAGACCCGATTGAGACTCGGATAGTCTTTTTTTGGCATTAAACAATCCATTGACGGTTGAAAGATGTCATAGCCGTAGAACTCACCAAGGCCTTCGTTTTGACTGGTTATGGCTCCCGTAACTCTAAACGAGCCAGAAGTTATGGCCGTCCGAATAATCGATATCTACAGGGTGCAACATCCACGATGCAAGGTGCAACATCCGTCTGAAATGGCGAAACAGTGTCGTACGACTTTTTGAAATGCGTGCATGGATTTGAAACGGAACGGTACCATGGTCCACCACTCTCCAGCGATGGTAAATCGAAGACCATCCACGGTAATCCCGTTTTACCGTAAAAATCCACGTGCCCAAAAAATGAAGGGTAAAAAACTTTCTAGACCAGATTGAGACTCGGATAGTCTTCTTTGGGCACTAAACAATACATTGACGGCTGAAAGCTGTCATAGCCGTAGAACTCACTGAGGCCTTCGTTTTGACTGGTTATGGCTCCCGTAACTCTAAACGAGCCAGAAGTTATGGCCGTCCAAATAATCGATATCTACAGGGTGCAACATCCACGGTGCAAGGTGCAACATCCGTCCGAAATGGCGAAACAGTGTCGTACGACTTTTTGAAATGCGTGCATGGATTTGAAACGGAACGGTACCATGGTCCACCATTCTTCAACAATGGTAAATCGAAGACCAGCCACGGTAATTCCGTTTTACCGTAAAAATCCACGTGTCGAAAAACGAAGTGTAAAAAATTTCCTACACCCGATTGGGACTCGGATAGTCTTTTTAGGACATTAAACAATCCATTGACGGCTGAAAGCTATCATAGCCGTAGAAATCACAGAGGCCTTTGTTTTGACTGGTTATGGCTCCCGTAACTCTAAACGTGCCAGAAGTTATGGCCGTCCGAATAATCGATATCTACAGGGTGCAACATCCACGGTGCAAGGTGCAACATCCGTCCGAAATGGCGAAACAGCGTCGTACGACTTTTTGAAATGCGTGCATGGATTTTAAACGGAACGGTACCATGGTGCACCACTCTCCAGCGATGGTAAATCGAAGGCCAGCCGCAGTAATCCCATTTTACCGTAAAAATCCACGTGTCGAAAAAACGAAGGGTAAAAAACTTCCTAGACCCGATTGAGACTCGGCGAGTCTTTTTTGGGAATTCAACAATCCATTGACGGCTGAAAGCTGTCGTAGTCATAGAACTCACTGAGGCCTTTGTTTTGACTGGTTATGGCTCCCGTAACTCTTAACGAGCCAGAAGTTATGGCCGTCCGAATAATCTATATCTGCAGGGTGCAACATCCACGGTGCAAGGCGCAACATCCGTCCGAAATGGCGAAATAGTGTCGTACGACTTTATGAAATGCGTGCATGGATTTAAAACGGAATGGTAGCATGGTGAACCAATCTCCAACGATGGTAAATCGAAGACCAGCCGCAGTAATCCCGTTTTACTGTAAAAAACCACGTATCGAAAAAACTAAGGGTAATAAACTTCCTAGACCCGATTGAGACTCGGATAGTCTTTTTTGGGCATTAAACAATCCATTGACGGCTTAAAGATGTCATAGCCATAGAACTCACTGAGGCCTTCGTTTTGACTGGTTATGGCTCCCGTAACTCTAAACGAACCAGAAGTTATGGCCGTCCGAATAATCGATATCTACAAGGTGCAACATCCACGGTGCAAGGTGCAACATCCGTCCGGAATGGCGAAACAGTGTCGTACGACTTTTTGAAATGTATGCATGGATTTGAAATGGAACGGTATCATGGTCCACCACTCTCCAGCGATGGTAAATCAAAGACCAGCCACGGTAATCCCGTTTTACCGTAAAAATCCATGTGTCCAAAAAACGAAGGGTGAAAAACTTTCTAGACCCGATTGAGACTCGGATTGTCTTTTTTGGGCATTAAACAATCCATTGACGGCTGAAAGCTGTCATAGCCGTAGAACTCACTAAGGCCTTCGTTTTGACTGGTTATGGCTCCCGTAACTCTAAACGAGCCAGAAGTTATGGCCGTCCGAATAATCGATATCTACAAGGTGCAACATCCGTCCGAAATGGCGAACAGTGTCGTACGACTTTTTGAAATGCGTGCATGGATTTGAAACAGAACGGTACCATGGTGCACCACTCTCCAGCGATGGTAAATCGAAGACCATCCACGGTAATCCCGTTTCACCGTAAAAATCCACGTGTCGAAAAACCGAAGGGTAAAAAACTTCCTAGACCCAAATGAGACTCGGATCGTCTTTTTTGGGAATTAAAAAATCCATTGACAACTAAAAGCTGTCATAGCCGTAGAAATCCCTGAGGCCTTCGTTTTGACTGGTAATGGCTCCCGTAACTCTAAACGAGCCAGAAGTTATGGCCGTCTGAATAATCGATATCTACAGGGTGCAACATCCGCCGTGCAAGGTGCAACATCCGTCCGAAATGGAGAAACAGTGTCGTACGACCTTTTGAAATGCGTGCATGGACTTGAAACGGAACGGTACCATGGTGCACTACTCTCTAGCGATGGTAAATCGAAGACCAGCCGCGGTAATCCCGTTTTACCATAAAAATCCACGTGTCGAAAAAACAAAGGGTAAAACACTTCGTAGACCCGATTGAGACTCGGATCGTCTTTTTTGGGCATTAAACAATCCATTGACGGCTGAAAGCGGTCATAGCCGTAGAACTCACTGAGGCCTTCGTTTTGACTGGTTATGGCTCCGGTAACTCTAAACGAGCCAGAAGTTATGGCCGTCCGAATAATCGATATCTACAGGGTGCAACATCCGCGGTGCAAGGTGCAACATCCGTCCGAAATGGCAAAACTATGTCGTACGTCTTTATGAAATGCGTGCATGGATTTGAAACAGAACGGTACCATGGTGCACCACTCTCCGGCGATGGTAAATCGAAGACCAGCCACAGTAATCCCGTTTTACCGTAAAAATCCACGTGTCGAAAAAACTAAGGGTAATAAACTTCCTAGACCCGATTGAGACTCGGATCGTCTTTTTTGGGCATTAAACAATCCATTGACGGCTGAAAGCTGTCATAGCCATAGAACTCACTAAGGCCTTCGTTTTGACTGGTTATGGCTCCCGTAACTCAAAACGAGCCAGAAGTTACGGCCGTCCGAATAATCGATATCTACAGGGTGCAACGTCCACGGTGCAAGGTGCAACATCCGTCCGAAATGGCGAACAGTGACGTACGGCTTTTTGAAATGCGTGCATGGATTTGAAATGGAACGGTACCATGGTGCATCACTCTCCAGCGATGGTAAATCGAACACCATCCACGGTAATCCCGTTTTACCGTAAAAATCCACGTGTCGAAAAAACGAAGGGTAAAAAACTTCCTAGACCCGATTGAGACTCGGATAGTCTTTTTTGGGCATTCAACAATCCATTGACGGTTGAAAGCTTTCGTAGCCGTAGAACTCACTGAGGCCTTCGTTTTGACTGGATATGGCTCCGGTAACTCTAAACGAGCCAGAAGTCATGTCCGTCCGAATAATCGATATCTACAGGGTGCAACATCCGCGGTGCAAGGTGCAACATCCGTCCGAAATGGCGAAACAGTGTCGTACGACTTTTTGAAATGCGTGCAGGGATTTGAAATGGAACGGTACCGTGGTGCACCACTCTCCAGCGATGGTAAATCGAAGACCATCCACGGTAATCCCGTTTTACCGCAAAAATCCACGTGTCGAAAAAACGAAGGGTAAAAAACTTCATAGACCCGATTGAGAATCAGATAGTCTTTTTCGGGCATTTGACAATACAATGATGGCTGAAAGCTATCATAGCCGTAGAACTCACTGAGGCCTTCGTTTTGACCGGTAATGGCTCCCGTAACTGTAAACGAGCAAGAAGTTATGTCCGTCCGAATAATCGATATCTACAGGGTGCAACATCCACGGTGCAAGGTGCAACATCCGTCCGAAATGGCGAAACAGTGTCGTACGACTTTTTGAAATGCTTGCATGGATTTGAAACGGAACGGTACCATGGTCCACCATTCTCCAGCAATGGTAAATCGAAGGCCAGCCACGGTAATCCCGTTTTACCGTAAAAATCCACGTGTCGAAAAAACGAAGTGTAAAAAACTTCCTAGACCCGATTGAGACTCAGATCGTCTTTTTTGGGCATTATTCAATCGATTGACGGTTGAAAGCTGTCATAGCCGTAGAACTCATTGAGACCTTCGTTTTGACTGGTTATGGCTCCCGTAACTCCAAACGAGCCAGAAGTTATGGCCGTCCGAATAATCAATATCTACAGGGTGCAACATCCACGGTGCAAGGTGCAACATCCGTCCGAAATGGCGAAACAGTGTCGTGCGACCTTTTGAAGTGCGTGCATGGATTTGAAACGGAACGGTACCATGGTGCACCACTCTCCAGCGATGGTAAATCGAAGACCAGCCACGGTAATCTAGTTTTACCGTAAAAATCCACGTGTCGAAAAAACGAAGGGTAAAAAACTTCCTAGACCCGATTGAGACTTGGATCGTCTTTTTTGGGCATTCAACAATCCATTGACGGCTGAATGCTGTGGTAGCGGTAGAACTCACTGAGGCCTTCGTTTTGACTGGTTATGGCTCTAAACGAGCCAGAAGTTATGGCCGTCCGAATAATCGATATCTACAGGGTGCAACATCCGCGGTGCAAGGTGCAACATCCGACCGAAATGGCAAAACAGTGTCGTACGACTTTATAAAATGCGTGCATGGAGTTGAAGCGGAATGGTACCATGGTGCACCACTCTCCAGCGATGGTAAATCGAAGACCAGCCGCAGTAATTCCGTTTTACCGTAAAAATCCACGTGTCGAAAAACTAAGGGTAATAAACTTCCTAGACCCGAATGAGACTCGGATCGTCTTTTTTGGGCATTAAACAATCCATTGACGGCTGAAAGTGGTCATAGCCGTAGAAATCACTGTGGCCTTCGTTTTGACTGGTTATAGCTCCCGTAACTCTAAACGAGCCAGAAGTTGCGGCCGTCCGAATAATCGATATCTACATGGTGCAACATCCACGGTGCAAGGTGCAACATCCGTCCGAAATGGCGAACTGTGTCGTACGACTTTTTAAAATGCGTGCATGGATTTGAAACGGAACAGTACCATGGTGCACCACTCTCCAACGATGGTAAATCGAAGACCAGCCACGGTAATCCCGTTTTACCGTAAAAATCAATGTGTCGAAAAAACTAAGGGTAATAAACTTCTAGACCCGATTGAGACTCGGATCGTCTTTTTTGGGCATTAAACAATCCATTGACGGCTGAAAGCTGTCATAGCCGTAGAACTCACTGTGGCCTTCGTTTTGACTGGTTATGGCTCCCGTAACTCTAAACGAGCCAGATGTTATGGCCGTCCGAATAATCGATATCTATAGGGTGCAACATCCACGGTGCAAGGTGCAACATCCGTCCGAAATGGCGAAACAGTGTCGTACGAATTTTTGAAATGCGTGCATGGATTTGAAACGGAATGGTACCATGGTCCACCACCCTCCAGCGATGGTAAATCGAAGACCAGCCACGGTAATCCCGTTTTACCGTAAAAATCCACGTGTCGTAAAAACGAAGGGTAAAAAACTTCCTAGACCCGATTGAGACTCGGATGGTCTTTTTTGGGCATTAAACAATCCATTGATGGCTGAAAGCTGTCATAGCCGTAAAACTCACTAAGGCCTTCGTTTTGACTGGTTATGGCTCCCGTAACTCTAAACGAGCCAGAAGTTATGGCCGTCCGAATAATCAATTTCTACAGGGTGCAACATCCACCGTGCAAGGTGCAACATCCGTCCGAAATGGCGAACAGTGTCGCACGATTTTTTGAAATGCGTGCATGGATTTGAAATGGAACGGTACCATAGTGCACCACTCTCCAGCGATGGTAAATCGAAGACCATCCACGGTAATCCCGTTTTACCCTTAAAATCCACGTGTCGAAAAAACGAAGGGTAAAAAACTTCCTAGACCCGATTGAGAATCGGATAGTCTTTTTTGGGCATTCAACAATACAATGACGGCTGAAAGCTGCCATAGCCGTAGAACTCACTGAGGCCTTCGTTTTGACTGGTTATGGCTCCCGTAACTCTAAACGAGCCACAAGTTACGACCGTCCGAATAATCGATATCTACAGGGTGCAACATCCACGGTGCAAGGTGCAACATCCGTGCGAAATGGCGAATAGTGTCGTACGTCTTTTTGAAATGCGTGCATGGATTTGAAACGGAACGGTACCATGGTGCACTATTCTCCAGCGGTGGTAAATCGAAGACCATCTGCGGTAATCCCGTTTTACCGTAAAAATCCACGTGTCGAGAAAACGAAGGGTAAAAAACTTCCTAGACCCGATTAAGACTAGGATAGTCTTTTTTGGGCATTCAACAATCCATTGACGGCTGAAAGCTGTCGTAGCCGTAGAACTCACTAAGGCCTTCGTTTTGAATGGTTATGGATCCCGTAACTCTAAACGAGCCAGAAGTTATGGCCGTCCGAATAATCGATATCTACAGGGTGCAACATCCGCGGTGCAAGGTGCAACATCCGTCCGAAATGGCGAAACAGTGTCGTACGACTTTTTGAAATGCGTGCATGGATTTGAAATGGAACAGTACCATGGTGCACCACTCTCCAGCGATGGTAAATCGAAGACCATCCACGGTAATCTCGTTTTACCGTAAAAATCCACGTGTCGAAAAAATGAAGGGTAAAAAACTTCCTAGACCCGATTGAGACTCGGCTAGTCTTTTATGGGCATTCAACAATACAATGATGGCTGAAAGCAGTCATAGCCGTAGAACTCACTAAGGCCTTCGTTTTGACTGGTTATGTCTCCCGTAACTCTAAACGAGCCAGAAGTTACGGCCGTCCGAATAATCGATATCTACAGGGTGGAACATCCACGGTGCAAGGTGCAACATCCGTCCGAAATAGCGAAACAGTGTCGTGCAACTTTTTGAAATGCGTGCATGGATTTGAAACGGAACGGTACCATGGTCCACCACTCTCCAGCGATGGTAAATCGAAGACCAGCCACGGTAATCCAGTTTTACCGTAAAAATCCACGTGTCGAAAAAACTAAGGCTGATAAACTTCCTAGACCCGATTGAGACTCGGATCGTCTTTTTTGGGCATTAAACAATCCATTGACGGCTGAAAGAAGTCATAGCCGTAGAACTCACTGAGGCCTTCGTTTTGACTGGTTATGTCTCCCGTAACTCTAAACGAGCCAGAAGTTACGGCCGTCCGAATAATCGATATCTACAGGGTGCAACATCCACGGTGCAAGGTGCAACATCCGTCCGAAATAGCGAAACAGTGTCGTGCGACTTTTTGAAATGCGTGCATGGATTTGAAATGGAACGGTACCATGGTCCACCACTCTCCAGCGATGGTAAATCGAAGACCAGCCACGGTAATCCAGTTTTACCGTAAAAATCCACGTGTCGAAAAAACTAAGGCTGATAAACTTCCTAGACCCGATTGAGACTCGGATCGTCTTTTTTGGGCATTAAACAATCCATTGACGGCTGAAAGAAGTCATAGCCGTAGAACTCACTGAGGCCTTCGTTTTGACTGGTTGTGGCTCGCGTAACTCTAAACGAGCCAGAAGTTATGGCCGTTCGAATAATCGATATCTACAGGGTGCAACATCCGCGGTGCAAGGTGCAACATCGGACTGAAATGGCGAAACAGTGTCGTACGACTTTATGAAATGCGTACATGGATTTGAAATGGAACGGTACCATGGTGCACCACTCTCCAGCGATGGTAAATCGAAGACCAGCCGCAGTAATCCCGTTTTACCGTAAAAATACACGTGTCGAAAAACCAAGGGTAATAAACTTCCTAGACCCGATTGAGACTCGGATCGTGTTTTTTGGGCATTAAACAATCCATTGACGGCTGAAAGCGGTCATAGCCGTAGAACTCAGTGAGGCCTTCGTTTTGACTGGTTATAACTCTCGTAGCTCTAAACGAGCCAGAAGTTACGTTCGTCCGAAATAATCGATATCTACAGGGTGCAACATCCACGGTGCAAGGTGCAACATCCGTCCGAAATGGCGAACAGTGTCGTAGGACTTTTTGAAATTCGTGCTTCGATTTGAAACGGAATGGTACCATGGTGCACCACTCTCCAGCGATGGTAAACCGAAGACCATCCACGGTGATCCCGTTTTACCGTAAAAATCCACGTGTCGAAAAAACGAAGGGTAAAAAACTTCCTAGACCCGATTGAGACTCGGATAGTCTTTTTTGGGCAATAAACAATCCATTGACGGTTGAAAGCTGTCATAGCCGTAGAACTCACTGAGGCCTTCGTTTTGACTGGTTATGGCTCCCGTAACTCTAAACGAGCCAGAAGTTATGGCCGTCCGAATAATCGATATCTATTGGGTGCAACATCCACGGTGCAAGGTGCAACATCCGTCCGAAATGGCGAAACAGTGTCGTGTGACTTTTTGAAATGCGTGCATGGATTTGGAATGGAACGGTACCATGGTGCACCACTCTCCAGCGATGGTAAATCGAAGACTAGCCACGGTAATCCCGTTTTACCGTAAAAATCCACGTGTCGAAAAAACGAAGGGTAAAAAACTTCCAAGACCCGATTGAGACTCGGATAGTCTTTTTTGGGCATTCAACAATACAATGACGGCTGAAATTTGTCATAGCCATAGAACTCACTGAGGCCTTCGTTTTGACTGGTTATGGCTCCCGTAACTCTTAACGAGCCAGAAGTTATGGCCGTCCGAATAATCGATATCTACAGGGTGCAACATCCACGGTGCAAGGTGCAACATCCGTCCGAAATGGCGAACAGTGTCTTACGATTTTTTGAAATGCGTGCATGGATTTGAAACGGAATGGTACCATGGTCCACCACCCTCCAGCGATGGTAAATCGAAGACCAGCCACGGCAATCCCGTTTTACCGTAAAAATCCACATGTCGTAAAAACGAAGGGTAAAAAACTTCCTAGACCCGATTGAGACTCGGATAGTCTTTTTTGGGCATTAAACAATCCATTGATGGCTGAAAGCTGTCATAGCCGTAAAACTCACTAAGGCCTTCGTTTTGACTGTTTATGGCTTCCGTAAATCTAAACGAGCCAGAAGTTATGGCCGTCCGAATAATCGATATCTACAGGGTGCAACATCCACGGTGCAAGGTGCAACATCCGTCCGAAATGGCGAACAATGTCGCACGATTTTTTGAAATGCGTGCATAGATTTGAAATGGAACGGTACCATGGTGCACCACTCTCCCGCGATTGTAAATCGAAGACCATCCACGGTAATCCCGTTTTACCCTTAAAATCCACGTGTCGAAAAAACGAAGGGTAAAAAACATCCTAGACCCGATTGAGACTCGGATAGTCTTTTTTGGGCATTCAACAATACAATGACGGCTGACCGCTGCCATAGCCGTAGAACTCACTGAGGCCTTCGTTTTGACTGGTTCTGGCTCTCGTAACTCTAAACGAGCCACAAGTTACGGCCGTCCGAATAATCGATATCTATAGGGTGCAACATCCACGGTGCAAGGTGCAACATACGTCCGAAATGGCGAACAGTGTCGTACGACTTTTTGAAATGCGTGCATGGATTTGAAACAGAACGGTACCATGGTGCACCACTCTCCAGCGGTGGTAAATCGAAGACCATCCACGGTAATCCCGTTTTACCGTAAAAATCCACGTGTCGAAAAAACGAAGGGTAAAAAACTTCCTGGACCCGATTGAGACTTGGATAGTCTTTTATGGGCATTCAACAATACAATGACGGCTGAAAGCAGTCATAGCCGTAGAACTCACTGAGGCCTTCGTTTTGACTAGTTATGGCTCCTATAACTCTAAACGAGCCAGAAGTTACGGCCGTCCGAATAATCGATATCTACAGGGTGCAACATCCACGGTGCAAGGTGCAACATCCGTCTGAAATGGCGAAACAGTGTCGTACGACTTTTTTGAAATGCATGCATGGATTTGAAACGGAATGGTACCGTGGTCCACCACTCTCCAGCGATGGTAAATCGAAGACCAGCCACGGTAATCCCGTATTAACGTAAAAATCCACGTGTCGAAAAAACTAAGGTAATAAACTTCCTAGACCCGATTGAGACTCGGATCGTCTTTTTTGGGCATTAAACAATCCATTGACGGTTAAAAGCTGTCATAGCCGCAGAACTCACTGAGGCCTTCGTTTTGACTGGTTATGGCTCCCGTAACTCTAAACAAGCCAGAAGTTATGGCCGTCCGAATAATTGATATCTACAGGGTGCAACATCCACGGTGCAAGGTGCAACATCCGTCCGAATTGGCGAAACAGTGTCGTGCGACTTTTTGAGATGCGTGCATGTATTTGAAACAGAACGGTACCATGGTCCACCACTCTCCAGGGATGGTAAATCGAAGACCAGCCACGGTAATCCAGTTTTACCGTAAAAATCCACGTGTCGAAAAAACTAAGGGTGATAAACTTCCTAGACCCGATTGAGACTCGGATCGTCTTTTTTGGGCATTAAACAATCCATTGACAGCTGAAAGCGGTCATAGCCGTAGAACTCACTGAGGCCTTCGTTTTGACTGGTTATGGCTCCCGTAACTCTAAACGAGCCAGAAGTTATGGCCGTTCGAATAATCGATATCTACAGGGTGCAACATCCGCGGTGCAAGGTGCAACATCCGACCGAAATGGCGAAACAGTGTCGTACGACTTTATGAAATGCGTGCATGGATTTGAAATGGAACGGTACCATGGTGCACCACTCTCCAGCGAGGGTAAATCGAAGACCAGCCGCAGTAATCCCGTTTTACCGTAAAAATACACGTGTCGAAAAACTAAGGGTAATAAACTTCCTAGACCCGATTGAGACTCGGATCGTCTTTTTTAGGCATTAAACAAACCTTTGACGGCTGAAAGCGGTCATAGCCGTAGAACTCACTGAGGCCTCGTTTTGACTGGTTATGGCTCCCATAACTCTAAACGAGCCAGAAGTTACGGTCGTCCGAATAATCGATATCTGCAGCGTGCAACATCCACGGTGCAAGGTGCAACATCCGTCCGAAATGGCGAACATTGTCGTACGACTTTTTGAAATGCGTGCATGGATTTGAAACGGAACGGTACCATGGTGCACCACTCTCCAGCGATGATAAATCGAAGACCAGCCATGGTAATCCCGTTTTACCGCGAAAATCCACGTGTCGAAAAAACTAAGGGTAATAAACTTGCTAGACCCGATTGAGACTCGGATCGTCTTTTTTGGGCATTAAACAATCCATTTACGGCTGAAAGTTGTCATAGCCGTAGAACTCACTGAGTGTAACGACCCGTATTTTTACGTGTCGATAAATCGTAGAATTTACAGGTTGTTAGTGTTGTTTGTGTTGCTTCTAGCTTGAGTCGTTTAGAAGTTAACCCGGGTACAAGTGATGAGTCGTGACCGACTCATAGGGGACCGACTCAAGGAGGGGTAGCGGTTTAAAGTGTTGGCCGAGATAAGGATGGACCGACTCAAGAAGTTAGGCGACTCATAGGATGACCGACTCATAGAGGGCCGAGATAAGAAGTGTGGCCGAGTCAACGAGTTACGACTCATAGGGTTTGCCGAGTTAAGGAGTTAACGGGTTAAGGGTGTAGCGACTTAAGGGGTTTAGGCTTAGGTCGTGGATAATGAGTCGGCAGGGTTTTGAGTCGTAGGGCCTGATGAGTCGTGAGTCGGCATCATAGTTGAGTCGTGAGTGTGTATTGTTGAGTCGTCGTACGACTTAGGACTTGGGGAAAACGCGGCAGTGTCTTAGGTCGGAGGCTTTTAGGTCGTGACCGACTTATGTTGAGTCGGCACTGGTCTTGAGTCGTGAGTCGGTAGGTGTTGAGTCGGTTTGGGTTTGAGTCGTATGACCTTGTGCCTTGGTGTATTGAGTCGTTGGCTTGAGTCGGAAGGCTGTGCAGTTGAGTCGGCTAGGACTTAGGTCGGCCATAAGGCTGTGTTGTTAGGTCGTTTGCAACTGAGTCGGTAGGCACGACTTAACGATGAGTCGTAAGTCGTATGTGTCTTAAGTCGTGTGACCTTCTTGCTGTGTTGAGTCGTTAGGTCTTTGAGTCGGTAGAATTTAAGTCGGCATCTGGGTTAGTGTTAAGTCGGCAGTATATGTTGTATAGTTAAGTCGCAGGGTCGGCTGTGCTAGGTCGTGAGTCGGCAGGAGATGAGTCGTGGACGACTCATGATGAGTCGGGACCGACTCATGGGGCGACGACTCAGGGAGGTTCCAGCCTATAAATAGAGGGGTTCGGCTCACTTTTTGGCACCAGATTTTGAAGCGACGAAGTGCTGCCATTTTGAAGACTCGACTACAACATTTCTTCATCTTCTTTTCTCCATTCCAATCTAATTCTAACATCCATCCAAGATCGAAGATCGAGATCGAAGATCCAAGTGCCAAAGTTGAAGATCTTCATCCGTTCGAGCTAGAATTCATCGATTGGAGCGAGATATTGCCGGATCAAACCTTGATCTTCGCTGTCCAGATCTGAAGTGTGTAGTTTTTGTAGTGTTTGGGTGATTTGGTGAGTGGTAGTTATCTCTCACGCGGATCCAAGGGAGTATATTGGATTGGTGGCTTGTTTGAGTGTTAAAGTTAGAGATTTCATGCATTTTTCTTAGATCGAAGTCTAGATCCATGGTTTTTGGAAGATGTTTACTTATGCAAGTTTGTTTAATAAGCATTAGAGACAAATCCCATGTTTTATAATTGATAGATCTATGCTAAAAACCATGATTTCACATATGTTGGACTTTTGCTCGTTTATTTACGAAATTGCCATTATAGTTGATATTGCTTAAATTGCTTAATTGATCTTGTTTGAATGATTGATTATTTGAATGTATGATTGATTTGATTGTTTCCAAGTTAGCTAGTAGTTGATTTGGAACAAGATGATGAAAGAGGATTCAAAAGCTATGGAAGAAGGCTCTTGAATGGTGAAAGCTGCTTAAGGCATATGTAGCGGATGTTGAAGCTCATATGTATAGATTGGATGATGTTGAGATGGGACTTTGCCATGATTTGATGAGGCAAACCATGTTGTTGAGTTGAGACTTTGCTTTGATGCGATGAAGCGAAGTATGATGTGAGTCTTGGCTTAATCCAAGCAGGGATCATTCCAAGCATGTTGATAACTTGAAGAGTAGTTCAAGTTGGTTGATAATGGATTGTTCAAGAGGTAGCTTGAGCTTGTATGAGGATAGTCGTCAAGAAGGATGGCTAGGAGGCTTGGATCTCGTCGTTGTTGAAGGTTCTAGCATGCTCAAAAGCAGGAGTACATGGGGCGCCCATAACGACTACAGGTAGGTAGTCGGGACACCCAAAAGACTACAGGTAGGTAGTTGAGTACTCTGGGCAAAGTAGATAAGTCCTAGGCACAAGGCAGTGTGCGGAGTTATGGTTAGAACCGGGGTTACCATTAACCCTTGACAGATGGTCATTCAACTAACGGTGAAATCGAGGCAAGGATAACAGTGATAGCCAGAGTCATGGATGTTTGGTTGTATTATCATTCGGCTTCAAGAGCGGTGTTTTCTGGGTGCTTATCTGATCTTGGTTTAGGCCTTGGGGGTTTGTATTTGGAAAACATCGTCCTTGACTCGAGTGGTATTCGCTTCACCTTAATTGTCTATGTTGTTATGCTTGCTTCTCCTTAGTGTATGTCTGGGACTATCACTGTAGGAAGAGGTGGAGTGGGATGGTTTGGTTCCTATTCCTTTTATCCTTTATGCTCTTTTGGTATGTTTGATAGTTAATTTACTGCTCACTAAGACTTTGTCTGACTCAAGGTTTTATGTCTCCTCTTATTACCTTGGGCTGTTCATCCATGTTGGGATGGGCAGACTAGGTAGCAGGTGACAGGTGCTGTGCTAGGAGTTCTACGATGAAGATGACGAAGACGAGCAGGAGGCTTTGCATATTAGTTTTCTTACTATATGTACTGGGTATCCGCTGCTGTATTTGGTTGAGTGATTTGTAGTGAGGCTTTCATGTATGGATTTGAGTAGATGATTGTATAAAACTACTGTGATGCTTATATGATGATGTTCTGTTCTATGGAGCTTCACTATATTATATTTCTCTATTGTATTTTATCCATGCGCTGTGAGTTGTACGATAGAGATTCTTTTGTTTTGTTTTACCCTGACTATCGTCCATGGCTGCCTGGCACGCCTTTCAGCGCATTATTTCCTTGTTTTGGTGCGGGAGTCATGGGCGGTCGTCACATTTGGTATCAGAGCCTTGGTTAATCGATTTTAGCCAACGCTCGCTGATGTAACTACGTAAGAGAGACGTAATTGTAATTTGATGGATGATTACTATATATAATATAGTAGTTTAGAAGGGTTTGAACTCCTTATGCAGTTGTTTCTTAAGGTGTTCTAATCATTCTTATTTACAGATATTAAGGATGAGTCGAAGTGAGAGACAAGCTGCGAGGGGTAGCCGTGATGCTAGGGAAGCTGTTGATTATGCTCCTATGTTTGAGGCCATGATGACTTCAATCATGAGGAGAATACCAGCTTCAGGATCATCTGTGGATATGGGAGTTCAAGTCCAAGCTCCGAGACCGGTGGATTTTGCCAAGCTTTGCAAGGATTATACTGCTCTTGGAGGGAAAGTTTTCTTGGGGACGGAGCCGACTATTGAGGTGCAGAGATGGATTGATGCTTGCAAAAGAATCTTTGGTGACTTAGGGATTGAGGATGCAACTAAGAGGAAGCTTGCATCGAGACAGCTTCAGGGAAGAGCTGCTGATTGGTGGAATTCTATCACCATAGATACACCAGAAGAAGAGATTACTTGGGAGCAATTCCAAGTTAGATTTGAAGCTAAGTTCATCTCTACTTCCCAGAAATCTGTCTTGTTTAAGAGGTTTGTGGAGCTCAAGCAAGGGGGAAGGCCTGTTCTTGAGTACATTTCTGAGTTTGAAGCTTTGTCTAAGTATGCCAGATCATATATTGATTCTCCCTACCAGAAGAATGAAAAGTTTGTGACTGGTCTGGATGCTTATCTTGGGAGGCAGTTAGTGGATCATCTGGACGATCCATTTGAGAAGCTTGTGGAAAAAGCTTTGAGGCATGAGAGTTTGTTCCCTAAGGAAAGTTCTGTTGTTGCTGTAACCAGGGAAGTATCTAAACCACAGCAGAGTGGCAACAGGAAGAGGAAGCAGCAGCAACAGAAGGGTAAGGATGGCCAGAAGAAGCCGAAGAGCGAAATGACTTGCTATAACTGCCAGCAGAAGGGCCATCTTTACAAAGATTGTAAGAATCCCAAAGTGCCGGGAAAGTGTTACAACTGTGATAAGCTGGGACATATCAAGAAGGATTGTCCAGAACCGAGGAAAGATAGGCAGGTTGTGCAAGCCTATGCTTTGGGGGCTGTTCCATCGTCTTCGAAAGCTCCTACTGCTGAAGAGAAGGGGAAGAGTGTGGTTGTTCAAGGTACTCTTTCTATTTGTGGTGTTCCAGTTAGAGTGTTGTTTGATACTGGAGCGTCGCATTCTTTTGTTTGTGATGATTTGGTAAGCCGGTTAGGTATGAAACCGGATATTGTTGATAGGCCATTGGTTGTGACTAATCCGGTAGGGGGTTCGTCATGTTTGTGTATGTTATGTCGTGGTCTAGTTGTGTCGAGTCATGATTGCTCGTTTGTTTGTGATTGCTTTGTTCTGAACTTTGCGGGGTTCGGAATTATTTTGGGTATGGACTGGCTTAGGAAGTATGCGGCTAGGATTGATTGTGAGAGGCTTGAGGTGACAGTCGGGAATGTGGAAGGGCGAAAGGTTGTGATACGATGTAAGCATGAAGAAGGCGTCTTCATGAGCTTCATGTATTCGCTAGTTGTTCCACGGGATGGACTGTCATTGGTGCCTATTGTGAATGAGTTTGGTGATGTCTTTGAGGAAGTCAAAGGGTTACCGCCGCATAGGGAGATCGAGTTTCGTATCGATCTAATTGAGGGAGCCAGACCTGTTGTGATGCCTCTTAGGCGAATGGCACCGAGGGAGCAGCAAGAGCTGAAGGTGCAAGTTGATGACCTTTTGCGGAAAGGATTCATTCGGAGAAGTGTGTCCGAATGGGGTGCGCCCGTTGTGTTCGCAACCAAAACGGATGGATCGTTGAGGTTGTGTGTTGATTATCGTGAGCTGAATAAGGTGACTAGGAAGAACAAGTATCCATTGCCGAGAATAGATGACTTGTTTGATCAGCTTCACGAGGCTAAGGTGTTTTCTCAGATGGATTTGGCAACGGGATTTCACCAGTTGAGAGTGGCAAAGGATAGTGTGCCGAAGACTGCTTTCAGAACACCATCCGGGTTTTATGAGTGGCTGGTAATGCCGTTTGGATTGACTAACGCGCCAGCATATTTTGTGGATCTTATGAATAGGGTATTCAGAGATCAGTTGAATAAGTTCGTGCTTGTGTTCGTGGATGATATTTTGATTTATTCCAGAACTGAGGAAGAGCACAAGACGCACTTGAGGATTGTTTTGGAAATTTTGCGGAAACATCAGCTGAAGGCTAAGTTTTCGAAGTGTCACTTCTGGAAGAGTGAAGTGAGGTTCTTAGGCCATGTTATCTCTGGAAATGGAATAGCGGTTGACCCCGCTAAGGTGGCAGTGATCCAGGATTGGGTTAGACCTAAGAATGCATCTGATGTGAGAAGTTTTCTTGGATTAGCAGGATATTATCGTCGGTTTATCAAAGACTTTTCCAAGATAGCTGCACCGTTAACAGGATTGACAAAGAAGAACCAGGTGTTCAGATGGGATGATAAGTGTGAGCAAGCTTTTGTAATCCTGAAAGAGCGATTGACGAGTGCTCCTGTTTTGACTATTCCAAGTGGGAATGATGAGATGGTGGTTTACACCGATGCATGTGGCACTGGACTAGGAGCGGTGCTAATGCAGAAGGATAAAGTTGTTGCGTATGCAAGTCGACAACTGAAGCCGCATGAAAGGAATTATCCGACTCATGATTTGGAGTTAGCGGCGATTGTGTTTGCTTTGAAGATGTGGAGACACTATCTATTGGGAGTTAGATTTGAGCTGTTTACAGATCATAAGTCGTTGAAGTATCTGTTTTCCCAAAAGGATTTGAATCTTCGACAGCAACGGTGGCTAGAGTTCTTAGCATCGTATGATTTTGGTATAGCCTATACTCCAGGGAAAGGTAACGCAGTGGCTGATGCGTTAAGTCGAAGACATGCAGGATTGGGAGCCATGTTTTCGGAATGGAAGAGTCTTGAGTATTTGGCTGGATTTGATTTCAGGCCTAGATGTGAATTGGAACCTGAGATGTTGGCAAACTTATCGATAAGGCCTACTCTTGTGGAAAGAATTGGTGAGAGGCAAAGGGGAGATGATAAGCTTGTCAAGATTATCTGTGATTTGGAATCTGGATTGGACCCGGAGAAGGATAAGGGATTCGAGGTCGATCGAAAGGGTTGGCTTCGAAAGCAAGGGCGACTAGTTGTTCCCGATGTAGATGGATTGAGAGATGAAGTTCTGAGGGAGAGTCATCACTCGAAGTTGACAATTCATCCAGGTGGAAATAAGATGTATCGGGATATGAAGAGAACCTACTACTGGGAAGGTATGAAGAAGGATGTTGGAAATTTTATTTCCAAGTGTATGAATTGCCAGTTGGTGAAAGCTGAGCAGAAGAAGCCCAGTGGATTGCTTCAGCCATTAGAGGTTCCTACATGGAAGTGGGAGCAAGTGTCGATGGACTTTATCGATGGTCTACCTAGGACAAGAGCAGGGAATGAAGGGATTTGGGTCATAGTAGATCGTTTGACCAAGAGTGCAAGGTTCATTCCTGTTCGATCGACTAGGACTGCATCGAAGTTGGCTGAATTATATGTGAAGTGGATAGTTCGTTTCCATGGTGTTCCGAAGAGTATAGTGAGCGATCGAGATCCATTGTTCACTAGTAGATTTTGGAAGAGCTTCCAGGAGGTTTTGGGAACTGAGTTGTGTTTGAGTACAGCTTATCACCCTCAAACAGATGGTCAGACTGAGAGAGTCAACCGAGTTTTGGAAGATCTTCTTAGAGCATGTGTTTTGGACTTCGGAGGATCATGGGAAGATCACCTTCATTTGGTGGAGTTTGCTTATAATAACAGTTATCAGTCGAGTATCGGTATGGCACCATATGAGGCATTATATGGAAGACCGTGTAACTCTCCGACATGTTGGTTGGAAACTGGAGAAAAGCTGATACTTGGGCCAGAGATGATTCGACAGACTTCAGATTGTATAGAGATCATTCGGCAACGAATGAAGGCAGCCCAAGATCGTCAGAAAAGTTATGCCGATAATCGTCGTAAGGATTTGGAATTCGACGTAGGTGATATGGTTTTTGTGAAGATTTCCCCATTGAAGAATGTTGTTAGATTCGGGAAGAAAGGGAAATTGACTCCGAGATTTGTTGGACCATTTCCGATTATCGAGCGAATTGGAAAGCTCGCTTATAGATTGGAGTTACCGGAAAAGATGGCGGGTGTGCACAATGTTTTTCATGTATCTTATCTACGGAAGTATGTGCACGACCCAACTACGGTGGTTTCTGCTGATAGCTGTGAAGACTTGGAGGTTGATCCAGTTGTTTCGAGACCTCGTAAGCCGCTTCGTATTGTTGAAACCGATACGAAACAGCTTAGGAGGAAGACGATTACGTTGCTCAAGGTACAATGGAGTGATGATGTTAACGACTGTACGTGGGAGGAGGAAGAGAGGATGAAGGCAGCTCATTCCGGACTCTTCGAGGTATTGCCCTAAAGTGTCGTGACATCTCATGAATTTGTAGCTTGTTCTAAGTCTTAGAATTCTGCATGCTAGGTTAGAATTGGTTGCATGGTTTGTTGATTGCTATGGATGGTAGGCATGCGGAATAATTGTGATTGCTGTTGTTTGCTTGGAATTTCGGGGGCGAAATTCCTAAGGGGGAGAGAATGTAACGACCCGTATTTTTACGTGTCGATAAATCGTAGAATTTACAGGTTGTTAGTGTTGTTTGTGTTGCTTCTAGCTTGAGTCGTTTAGAAGTTAACCCGGGTACAAGTGATGAGTCGTGACCGACTCATAGGGGACCGACTCAAGGAGGGGTAGCGGTTTAAAGTGTTGGCCGAGATAAGGATGGACCGACTCAAGAAGTTAGGCGACTCATAGGATGACCGACTCATAGAGGGCCGAGATAAGAAGTGTGGCCGAGTCAACGAGTTACGACTCATAGGGTTTGCCGAGTTAAGGAGTTAACGGGTTAAGGGTGTAGCGACTTAAGGGGTTTAGGCTTAGGTCGTGGATAATGAGTCGGCAGGGTTTTGAGTCGTAGGGCCTGATGAGTCGTGAGTCGGCATCATAGTTGAGTCGTGAGTGTGTATTGTTGAGTCGTCGTACGACTTAGGACTTGGGGAAAACGCGGCAGTGTCTTAGGTCGGAGGCTTTTAGGTCGTGACCGACTTATGTTGAGTCGGCACTGGTCTTGAGTCGTGAGTCGGTAGGTGTTGAGTCGGTTTGGGTTTGAGTCGTATGACCTTGTGCCTTGGTGTATTGAGTCGTTGGCTTGAGTCGGAAGGCTGTGCAGTTGAGTCGGCTAGGACTTAGGTCGGCCATAAGGCTGTGTTGTTAGGTCGTTTGCAACTGAGTCGGTAGGCACGACTTAACGATGAGTCGTAAGTCGTATGTGTCTTAAGTCGTGTGACCTTCTTGCTGTGTTGAGTCGTTAGGTCTTTGAGTCGGTAGAATTTAAGTCGGCATCTGGGTTAGTGTTAAGTCGGCAGTATATGTTGTATAGTTAAGTCGCAGGGTCGGCTGTGCTAGGTCGTGAGTCGGCAGGAGATGAGTCGTGGACGACTCATGATGAGTCGGGACCGACTCATGGGGCGACGACTCAGGGAGGTTCCAGCCTATAAATAGAGGGGTTCGGCTCACTTTTTGGCACCAGATTTTGAAGCGACGAAGTGCTGCCATTTTGAAGACTCGACTACAACATTTCTTCATCTTCTTTTCTCCATTCCAATCTAATTCTAACATCCATCCAAGATCGAAGATCGAGATCGAAGATCCAAGTGCCAAAGTTGAAGATCTTCATCCGTTCGAGCTAGAATTCATCGATTGGAGCGAGATATTGCCGGATCAAACCTTGATCTTCGCTGTCCAGATCTGAAGTGTGTAGTTTTTGTAGTGTTTGGGTGATTTGGTGAGTGGTAGTTATCTCTCACGCGGATCCAAGGGAGTATATTGGATTGGTGGCTTGTTTGAGTGTTAAAGTTAGAGATTTCATGCATTTTTCTTAGATCGAAGTCTAGATCCATGGTTTTTGGAAGACGTTTACTTATGCAAGTTTGTTTAATAAGCATTAGAGACAAATCCCATGTTTTATAATTGATAGATCTATGCTAAAAACCATGATTTCACATATGTTGGACTTTTGCTCGTTTATTTACGAAATTGCCATTATAGTTGATATTGCTTAAATTGCTTAATAGATCTTGTTTGAATGATTGATTATTTGAATGTATGATTGATTTGATTGTTTCCAAGTTAGCTAGTAGTTGATTTGGAACAAGATGATGAAAGAGGATTCAAAAGCTATGGAAGAAGGCTCTTGAATGGTGAAAGCTGCTTAAGGCATATGTAGCGGATGTTGAAGCTCATATGTATAGATTGGATGATGTTGAGATGGGACTTTGCCATGATTTGATGAGGCAAACCATGTTGTTGAGTTGAGACTTTGCTTTGATGCGATGAAGCGAAGTATGATGTGAGTCTTGGCTTAATCCAAGCAGGGATCATTCCAAGCATGTTGATAACTTGAAGAGTAGTTCAAGTTGGTTGATAATGGATTGTTCAAGAGGTAGCTTGAGCTTGTATGAGGATAGTCGTCAAGAAGGATGGCTAGGAGGCTTGGATCTCGTCGTTGTTGAAGGTTCTAGCATGCTCAAAAGCAGGAGTACATGGGGCGCCCATAACGACTACAGGTAGGTAGTCGGGACACCCAAAAGACTACAGGTAGGTAGTTGAGTACTCTGGGCAAAGTAGATAAGTCCTAGGCACAAGGCAGTGTGCGGAGTTATGGTTAGAACCGGGGTTACCATTAACCCTTGACAGATGGTCATTCAACTAACGGTGAAATCGAGGCAAGGATAACAGTGATAGCCAGAGTCATGGATGTTTGGTTGTATTATCATTCGGCTTCAAGAGCGGTGTTTTCTGGGTGCTTATCTGATCTTGGTTTAGGCCTTGGGGGTTTGTATTTGGAAAACATCGTCCTTGACTCGAGTGGTATTCGCTTCACCTTAATTGTCTATGTTGTTATGCTTGCTTCTCCTTAGTGTATGTCTGGGACTATCACTGTAGGAAGAGGTGGAGTGGGATGGTTTGGTTCCTATTCCTTTTATCCTTTATGCTCTTTTGGTATGTTTGATAGTTAATTTACTGCTCACTAAGACTTTGTCTGACTCAAGGTTTTATGTCTCCTCTTATTACCTTGGGCTGTTCATCCATGTTGGGATGGGCAGACTAGGTAGCAGGTGACAGGTGCTGTGCTAGGAGTTCTACGATGAAGATGACGAAGACGAGCAGGAGGCTTTGCATATTAGTTTTCTTACTATATGTACTGGGTATCCGCTGCTGTATTTGGTTGAGTGATTTGTAGTGAGGCTTTCATGTATGGATTTGAGTAGATGATTGTATAAAACTACGGTGATGCTTATATGATGATGTTCTGTTCTATGGATCTTCACTATATTATATTTCTCTATTGTATTTTATCCATGCGCTGTGAGTTGTACGATAGAGATTCTTTTGTTTTGTTTTACCCTGACTATCGTCCATGGCTGCCTGGCACGCCTTTCAGCGCATTATTTCCTTGTTTTGGTGCGGGAGTCATGGGCGGTCGTCACACTGAGGCCTTCGTTTTGACTGGTTATGGCTCCCGTAACTCTAAACGAGCCAGAAGTTATGGCCGTCCGAATAATCAATATCCACAGGGTGCAACATCCACGGTGCAAGGTGCAACATCCGTCCGAAATGGCGAAACAGTGTCGTATGACTTTTTGAAATGCGTGCATGGATTTGAAAAGGAACGGTGCCATGGTCCACCACTCTCCAGCGATGATAAATCGAAGACCAGGCACGGTAATCCATTTTTACCGTAAAAATCCATGTATCGAAAAAACGAAGGGTAAAAAACTTCCTTGACCCGATTGAGACTCGGATAGTCTTTTTTGCGCATTAAACAATCCATTGGCGGCTGAAAGCTATCATAGCCGTAGAACTCACTGAGGCCTTCGTTTTGGCTGGTTATGGCTCCCGTAACTCTAAACGAGCCAGAAGTTACGGCCGTCCGAATAATCGATATCTACAAGGTGCAACATCCACGGCGCAAGGTGCAACATCCGTCCAAATGGCGAACAGTGTCGTACGACTTTTTGAAATGCGTGCATGGATTTGAAACGGAACGGTACCATGTTGCACCACTCTCCAGCGATGGTAAATCGAAGACCATCCATGGTAATCCCATTTTACCGTAAAAATCCACGTGTCGAAGAAACGAAGGGTAAAAAACTTCCTAGACCCGAATGAGACTCGGATCGTCTTTTTTGGGAATTAAACAATCCATTGACAGTTGAAAGCTGTCATAGCCGTAGAAATCCGTGAGGCCTTCGTTTTGACTGGCAATGGCTCCCGTAACTCTAAAAGAGCCAGAAGTTATGGTCGTTCGAATATCTACAGGGCGCAACATCCGCCGTGCAAGGTGCAACATCCTTCCGAAATGGCGAAACAGTGTTGTACGACTTTTTGAAATGTGTGCATGGATTTGAAAGGGAACTGTACCATGGTGCAACACTCTCCAGCGATAGTAAATCGAAGACCAGCCACGGTAATCCCGTTTTACATTA
Organism: Allium cepa; assembly: GCA_030765085.1. Classification (NCBI taxonomy): domain Eukaryota; kingdom Viridiplantae; phylum Streptophyta; class Magnoliopsida; order Asparagales; family Amaryllidaceae; genus Allium; species Allium cepa. The sequence goes on along the minus strand of CM060934.1, from coordinate 27,540,771 downwards.
AAAATCCACGTGTCGAAAAAATGAAGGGTAAAAAACTTCCGAGATCCGATTGAGATTCGGATAGTCTTTTTTGGGCATTATACAATCCATTGACGGCTGAAAGCTGTCAGAGCCGTAGAACTCACCGAGGCCTTCGTTTTGACTGGTTATTGCTCCCGTAACTCTAAACGAGCCAGAAATTATGGCCGTCCGAATAATCGATATCTACAAGGTGCAACTTCCACGGTGCAAGGTGCAACATCCGTCCGAAATGGCGAAACAGTGTCATACAACTTTTTGAAATGCGTGCATGGATTTGAAACAGAATAGTACCATGGTGCGACACTCTCCAGCGATGGTAAATCGAAGACCAGCGACGGTAATCCCGTTTTACATTAAAAATCCACATGTCGAAAAAACAAAGGGTAAAAAACTTCCGAGACGCGATTGAGATTCGGATAGTCTTTTTTGGGCATTATACAATCCATTGACGGCTAAAAGCAGTCAGAGCCATAGAAATCACTGAGGCCTTCGTTTCGACTGGTTATGGCTCCCGCAACTCTAAACGAGCCAGAAATTATGGCCGTCCGAATAATCGATATCTACAAGGTGCAACTTCCACGGTGCAAGGTGCAACATCCGTCCGAAATGGCGAAACAATGTCGTACGACTTTTTGAAATGCGTGCATGGATTTGAAACGGAACAGTACCATGGTGTACCACTATCCAGCGATGGTAAATCGAAGACCAGCCTCGGTAAACCCGTTTTACCGTAAAAATCCACGTGTCGAAAAAACGAAGGGTAAAAAACTTCCTAGAACCGATTGAGATTCGGATAGTCTTTTTTAGGCATTAAACAATCCATTGACGGCTGAAAACTATCAGAGCCATAGAACTCACTAAGGCCTTCGTTTTGACAGGTTATGGCTCCCGTAACTATAAACGAGCCAGAAGTTATGGCCGTCCGAATAATCGATATTTACAGGGTGCAACATCCACGGTGCAAGGTGCAACATCCGCCCGAAATGGCGAACAGTGTTGTACGACTTTTTGAAATGCGAGCATGGATTTGAAATGGAACGGTATCGTGGTGAACCACTCTTCAGCGATGGTAAATCGAAGTCCAGCCACGGTAATCCCGTTTTACCGTAAAAATCCACGTGTCGAAAAAACGAAGGGTAAAAAACTTCCGAGACCCGATTGAGATTCGGATAGTCTTTTTTGGGCATTATTCAATCCATTGACGGCTGAAAGCAGTTAGAGCCGTAGAACTCACTGAGGGCTTCGTTTTGACTGGTTATGGCTCCCTTAACTCTAAATGAGCCAGAAGTTATGCCCGTCCGAATAATCGATATCTACATGATGCAACATCCATGGTGCAAGGTGAAACATCTGTCTGAAATGGCGAAACAGTGTCGTACGACTTTTTGAAATGCGTGCATGGATTTGAAACGGAACGTTTCCATGGTCCACTACTCTCCAGCGATGGTAAATCGAAGACCAGCCACGGTAATCCCGTTTTAACGTAAAAATCCATGTGCCGAAAAAACAAAGGTTAAAAAACTTCCTGGACCCGACTTAGATTCACATAGTCTTTTTTGGGCATTAAACAATCCATTGACGGCTGAAAGCTGTCAGAGCCGTAGAACTCATGAATCCTTCGTTTTGACAGGTTATGGCTTCTGTAACTCTAAACGAGCCAAAAGTTATGGCCGTCCGAATAATCGATATCTACAGGGTGCAACATCCACGGTGCAAGGTGCAACATCCGTCCGAAATGGCGAAACAGTGTCGTACGACTTTTGGAAATGCGTGCATGGATTTAAAACGGAACGGTACCATGGTGCAACTCTCTCCAGCGACGGTAAATCGAAGACTAGCCACGATAATTCCATTTTACATTAAAAATCCACGTGTCGAAAAAACGAAAGGTAAAAAACTTCCGAGACCCGAATGAGATTCGGATAGCCTTTTTTGGGCATTATACAATCCATTGACGGCTGAAAGCTGTCAGTGCCATAGAACTCACTGAGGCCTTCATTTCGACTGGTTATGGCTCCCGTAACTCAAAACGAGCCAGAAATTATGGCCGTCCGAATAATCGATATCTACACGGTGCAATTTCCATGGTGCAAGGTGCAACATCCGTCCGAAATGGCGAAACAGTGTCGTACGACTTTTTGAAATGCGTGCATGGATTTGAAATGGAATGGTACCATGGTGCACCACTCTCCAGCAGTGGTAAATCGAAGACCAGCCTCGGTAAACCCGTTTTACCGTAAAAATCCACGTGTCGACAAAACGAAGGGTAAAAAACTTCCTAGAACCGATTGAGATTCGGATAGTCTTTTATGGGCATTAAACAATCCATTGACGGCTGAAAACTATCAGAGTCGTATAACTCACCGAGGCCTTCGTTTTGAGAGGTTATGGCTCCCGTAACTATAAACGAGCCAGAATTTATGGCCGTCCGAATAATCAATATCTACAGGGTGCAACATCCGCGGTGCAAGGTATAACATCCGTACGAAATGGCGAAACATTGTCGTACGACTTTTTGAAATGCGAGCATGGATTTGAAACGGAACGGTACAATGGTGCTCCACTGTCCAAAGATGGTAAATCGAAGACCAGCCACGGTAAACCCGTTTTACCGTAAAAATCCACGTGTCCAAAAAACGAAGGGTAAAAAACTTCCGAGACCCGATTGAGATTCGGATAGTCTTTTCTGGGCATTATACAATCCATTGATGGCTGAAAGCTGTCATAGCAGTAGAACTCACTGAGGCCTTCGTTTTGACTGGCTGTAGCTCCCGTATCTCTAAACGAGCCAGAAGTTATGGCCGTCCGAATAATCGATATCTACAGGGTGCAACATCCACGGTGCAAGGTGCAACATCTGTCCGAAATGGCGAAACAGTGTCGTACGACTTTTTGAAATGCGTGCATGGATTTGAAACGGAACGGTACCATGGTGCACCACTCTCCAGCGATGGTCAATCGAAGACCAGCCACGGTAATCCCGCTTTACCGTAAAAATCCACGTGTCGAAAAAACAAAGGGTAAAAAACTTCCGAGACCCGATTGAGATCCGGATAGTCTTTTTTTGGCATTATACAATCCATTGACGGCTGAAAGCTTTCAGAGCCGTAGAACTCACTGTGGCCTTCGTTTTGACTGGCTGTGGCTCCCGTAACTCTAAACGAGCCAGAAGTTATGGCCGTCCGAATAATCGATATCTACAGGGTGCAACATCCACGGTGCAAGGTGCAACATCCATCCTAAATGGCGAAACAGTGTCGTACGACTTTTTGAAATGCGTGCATGGATTTGAAACAGAACGGTACCATGGTACACCACTCTCCAGCGATGGTAAATCGAAGACCAGCCACGGTAATCCAGTTTTACCGTAAAAATCCATGTGTCGAAAAAAAGAAGGGTAAAAAACTTCCGAGACCCGATTGAGATTCGGATATTCTTTTTTGGGCATTATACAATCCATTGACGGGTGAAAGCGGTCAGAGCCGTAAAACTCACTGAGGGCTTTGTTTTGACTGGTTGTGGCTCCCTTAACTCTAAACGAGCCAGAAGTTATGGCCGTCCGTATAATCGATATCTACATGGTGCAACATCCATGGTGCAAGGTGCAACATTCATCCGAAATGGCGAAACAGTGTCGTACGACTTTTTGAAATGCGTGCATGGATTTGAAACGGAAAGGTACCATGGTGCACAACTCTCCAGCGATTGTAAATCAAAGACCTGCCACGGCAATCCCCTTTTAACGTAAAAATCCACGTGTCGAAAAAACGAAGGGTAAAAAACTTTCTAGACCCGATTGAGATTCGGATAGTCTTTTTTGGGCATTAAACAATCCATTGACGACTGAAAGCTGTCAGAGCCATAGAACTCATGGATCCTTCGTTTTGACAGGTTATGACTCCTATAACTCTAAACGAGCCAGAAGTTATGGCCGTCCGAATAATCGATATCTACAGGGTGCAACATCCAGGGTGCAAGGTGCAACATCCGTTCGAAATGGCGAAACAGTGTCGTACGACTTTTTGAAATGCGTGCATGGATTTGAAACGGAACTGTACCATGGTGCAACAATCTCCAGCGATGGTAAATCGAAGACCAGCCACGGTAATCCCGTTTTACATTAAAAATCCACGTGTCGAAAAAACGAAGGGTAATAAACTTCCGAGACCCGATTGAGATTCGGATAGTCTTTTTTGGGCATTATACATTCCATTGACGGCCGAAAGCTGTCAGAGCCGTAGAACTGACCGAGGCCTTCGCTTTGACTGGTTATCGCTCCCGTAAATCTAAACGAGCCAGAAATTATGGCCGTCCGAATAATCGATATCTACAAGGTGCAACTTCCACGGTGCAAGGTGCAACATCCATCCGAAATGGCGAAACAGTGTCGTACGACTTTTTGAAATGCGTGCATGGATTTGAAACGGAATGGTACCTTGGTGCAACACTCTCCAACGATGTAAATCGAAGACCAGCAACGGTAATCCCGTTTTACATTAAAAATCCACATGTCGAAAAAACGAAGGGTAAAAAACTTCCGAGACCCGATTGAGATTCGGATAGTCTTTTTTGGGCATTATACAATCCATTGACGGCTAAAAGCTGTCAGAGCCGTAGAACTCACTAAGGCCTTCGTTTTGACTGGTTATGGCTCCCGTAACTCTAAACGAGCCAGAAATTATGGCCGTCCGAATAATCGATATCTACAAGGTGCAACTTCCACGGTGCAAGGTGCAACATCCGTCCGAAATGGCGAAGCAGTGTCGTACGACTTTTTGAAATGCGTGCATGGATTTGAAACAGAACGGTACCATGGTGCACCACTATCCAGCGATGGTAAATCGAAGACCAGCCTCAGTAAACCCGTTTTACCGTAAAAATCCACGTGTCGAAAAAACGAAGGGTAAAAAACTTCCAAGACCCGATTGAGATTCGGATAGTCTTTTTTGGGCATTATACAATCCATTGACGGTTGAAAGCTATCAGAGCCGTAGAACTCACTGAGGCCTTCGTTTTGACTGGTTATGGCTCCCTTAACTCTAAACAAGCCAGAAGTTATGGCCGTCCGAATAATCGATATCTACATGGTGCGACATCCACGGTGCAACATCCGTCCGAAATGGCGAAACAGTGTCGTACGACTTTTTGAAATGCGTGCATTGATTTGAAACGGAACGGTACCATGGTGCACCACTCTGCAGCGATGGTAAATCGAAGACCTCCCACGGTAATACCGTTTTACCGTAAAAATCCACGTGTCGATAAAACGAAGAGTAAAAAACTTCCTAGACCCGATTGAGATTCAGATAGTCTTTTTTGGGCATTAAACAATCCATTGAAGGCTGAAAGCTGTCAGAGCCGTAGAACTCATTGAGGCCTTTGTTTTGACAAGTTATGGCTCCCGTAACTCTAAACGAGCCAGAAGTTATGGCCGTCCGAATAATCGATATCTACAGGGTGCAACATCCACGGTGCAAAGTGCAACATCCGTCCGAAATGGCGAAACAGTGTCGTACGACTTTTTGAAATGTGTGCATAGATTTGAAACGGAACGGTACCATAGTGCACAATACTCCAGCGATCGTAAATCAAAGACCAGCCCCGGTAATCCCGTTTTACCGTAAAAATCCACGTGTCGAAAAAACGAAGGGTAAAAAACTTCCGAGACCCGATTGAGATTCGGATAGTCTTTTTTGGGCATTATACAACCCATTGACGGCTAAAAGCTGTCAGAGCCGTAGAACTCACTGAAGCGTTCGTTTTGACTGGTTATGGCTCCCTTAACTCTAAACCAGCCAGAAGTTATGGTCGTCCGAATAATCGATATCTACAGGGTGCAACATCCACGGTGCAAGGTGCAACATCCGTCCGAAATGGCGAAACAGCGTCGTACGACTTTTTGAAATGCGTGCACGGATTTGAAACGGAACGGTACCATGGTGCACCACTCTCCTGCGATGGTAATTCGAAGACCAGCCACAGTAATCCCGTTTTACCGTAAAAATCCACGTGTCGAAAAAACGAAGGGTAAAACACATCCGAGACCTGATTGAGATTCGGATAGTCTTTTTTGGGCATTATACAATCCATTGACTGCTGAAAGCTGTCAGAGCTGTAGAACTCACTGAGGCCTTCGTTTTGACTGGTTATGGCTCCCGTAACTCTAAACGAGCCAGAAGTTATGGCCGTCCGAATAATCGATATCTACAGGGTGCAACATACACGGTGCAAGGTGCAATATCCATCCGAAATGGCGAAACAGCGACGTACGACATTTTGAAATGCGTGCATGGATTTGAAACAAAAACGGTACCATGGAGCACGACTCCCCAGCGATGGTAAATCGAAGACCAGCCACGGTAATCTCATTTTACCGTAAAAATCCACGTGTCGAAAAAACGAAGGGTACAAAACTTCCGAGACCCGATTGAGATTCGGATAGTCTTTTTTGGGCATTATACAATACATTGATGGCTGAAAGCTGGCAGAGTCGTAGAACTCATTAAGGCCTTCGTTTTAACTGGTTATGGCTCCTGTAACTCTAAACGAGCCAGAAGTTATGGCCGTCCGAATAATCGATATCTAAAGGGTGCAACATCCACGGTGCAAGGTGCAGCATCCGTCCGAAATAGCGAAACAGTGTCGTCCGACTTTTTGAAATGCATGCATAGATTTGAAACGGAACGGTACCATGGGGCACCACGGTAATCCAGTTTTACCGTAAAAATCCACGTGTCGAAGAAACAAAGGGTAAAAAACTTCCGAGACCCGATTGAGATTCGGATAGTCTTTTTTGGGCATTATACAATCCATTGACGGCTGAAAGCTGTCAGAGCCATATAACTCACTGAGGCCTTCGTTTTGACTCGTTATGGCTCCCTTAACTCTAAACGAGCCAGAAGTTATGGCCGTTAGAATAATCGATATCTACATGGCGCAACATCCACGGTGCAAGGTGCAACATCCGTCCGAAATGGCAACACAGTGTCGTACGACTTTTTGAAATGCGTGCATGGGTTTGAAATGGAACGGTACCATGGTGCACCACTCTCCAGTGATGGTAAATCGAAGACCAGCCTTGTTAATCCCGTTTTACCTTAAAAATCCACGTGTCGAAAAAAAGAAGGGTAAAAAACTTACTAGACCCGATTGAGATTCGGAAAGTCTTTTTTGGGCATTAAACAATTCATTGACGGCTGAAAGCTGTCAGAGCTATAGAACTCACCGAGGCCTTCGTTTTGATAGGTTATGGCTTCCGTAACTCTAAACGTGCCAGAAGTTATGGCCGTCCGAATAATCGATATCTACAGGGTGCAACATCCACGGAGCAAGGTGCAACATCCGTCCGAAATGGCAAAATAGTGTCGAACGACCTTTTGAAATGCGTGCATGGATTTGAAATGAAACGGTACCATGGTTCTCCATTCTCCAGCGATGGTAAATCGAAGACCAGCCACGGTAATCCCGTTTTGCCGTAAAAATCCACGTGTCGAAAAAACTATGGGTAAAAAACTTCCTAGACCCGATTGAGATTCGAATAGTCGTTTTTGGGCATTAAACAATCCGATGACCGCTGAAAGCTGTCAGAGCCGTAGAACTCACCGAGGCCTTCGTTTTGATAGGTTTTGGCTCTCATAACTCTAAACGAGTCAGAAGTAATGACCGTCCGAATAATCGATATCTACAAGGTGCAACATCCATGGTGCAAGGTGCAACATCCGTGCGAAATGGGGAAACAGTGTCGTACGAGTTTTTGAAATGCGTGCATAAATTTGAAACGGAACGGTACCATGGTGCACCACTCTCCAGCGATGGTAAATCGAAGACCAGCCACGGTAGTCCAGTTTTACCGTAAAAATCCACGGGTCGAAAAAACGAAGGGTAAAAACCTTCCGAGACCCGATTGTGATTCGGATAGTCTTTTTTGGGCATTATACAATCCATTGACGGTTGAAAGCGGTCATAGCCGTAGAACTCACTGAGGGCTTCATTTTGACTCGTTATGGCTCCCGTAACTCTAAACGAGCCAGAAGTTATGGCCGTCCGAATAATCGATATCTATAGGGCGCAACATCCACGGTGCAAGGTGCAACATCCGTCCGAAATGGCGAAACAGGGCCGTACGACTTTTTGAAATTCGTGCATAGATTTGAAATGGAACGGTACCATGGTGCATCACTCTCCAGCAATGGTAAATCGAAGACCAGCCACAGTAATCCAGTTTTACCGTAAAAATCCACGTGTCGAAAATACGAAGGGTAAAAAACTTCCTAGACCCGATGGAGATTCGGATAGTCTTTTTTGGGCATTAAACAATCCATTGACGGCTGAAAGCGGTCAGCGATGTAGAACTCACCGCGGCCTTCGTTTTGACTGGTTATCGCTCCCGTAACTGTAAACGAGCCAGAAGTTATGGCCGTCCGAATAATCGATATCTACAAGGTGCAACTTCCACGGTGCAAGGTGCAACATCCGTCCGAAATGGCGAAACAGTGTCATACGACTTTTTGAAATGCGTGCATGGATTTGAAACAGAACGGTACCATGGTGCGACACTCTCCAGGGATGGTAAATCGAAGACCAGCGACGGTAATCCCGTTTTACATTAAAAATCCACATGTCGAAAAAACAAAGGGTAAAAAACTTCCGAGATGCGATTGAGATTCGGATAGTCTTTTTTGGGCATTATATAATCCATTGACGGCTAAAAGCAGTCAGAGCCATAGAAATCACTGAGGCCTTCGTTTCGACTGGTTATGGCTCCCGCAACTCTAAACGAGCCAGAAATTATGGCCGTCCGAATAATCGATATCTACAAGGTGCAACTTCCACGGTGCAAGGTGCAACATCCGTCCGAAATGGCGAAACAATGTCGTACGACTTTTTGAAATGCGTCCATGGATTTGAAACGGAACAGTACCATGGTGTACCACTATCCAGCGATGGTAAATCGAAGACCAGCCTCGGTAAACCCGTTTTACCGTAAAAATCCACGTGTCGAAAAAACGAAGGGTAAAAAACTTCCGAGACCCGATTGAGATTCGGATAGTCTTTTTTGGGCATTATACAACCCATTGACGGCTAAAAGCTGTCAGAGCCGTAGAACTCACTGAAGCCTTCGTTTTGACTGGTTATGGCTCCCGTAACTATAAACGAGCCAGAAGTTATGGCCGTCCGAATAATCGATATTTACATGGTGCAACATCCACGGTGCAAGGTGCAACATCCGCCCGAAAAGGCGAACAGTGTTGTACGACTTTTTGAAATGCGAGCATGGATTTGAAATGGAACGGTACCGTGGTGAACCACTCTTCAGTGATGGTAAATCGAAGTCCAGCCACGGTAATCCCGTTTTACCGTAAAAATCCACGTGTCGAAAAAACGAAGGGTAAAAAACTTCCGAGACCCGATTGAGATTCGGATAGTCTTTTTTGGGCATTATACAATCCATTGACGGATGAAAGCAGTCAGAGCCGTAGAACTCACTGAGGGCTTTGTTTTGACTGGTTATGGCTCCCTTAACTCTAAATGAGCCAGAAGTTATGCCCGTCCGAATAATTGATATCTACATGATGCAATATCCATGGTGCAAGGTGAAACATCTGTCTGAAATGGCGAAACAGTGTCGTACGACTTTTTGAAATGCGTGCATGGATTTGAAACGGAACGTTGCCATGGTCCACTACTCTCCAGCGATGGTAAATCGAAGACCAGCCACGGTAATCCCGTTTTAACGTAAAAATCCACGTGCCGAAAAAACAAAGGTTAAAAAACTTCCTAGACCCGATTGAGATTCACATAGTCTTTTTTGGGCATTAAACAATCCACTGACGGCTGAAAGCTGTCAGAGCTGTAGAACTCATGAATCCTTCGTTTTGACAGGTTATGGCTTCTGTAACTCTAAACGAGCCAGAAGTTATGGCCGTCCGAATAATCGATATCTACAGGGTGCAACATCCACGGTGCAAGGTGCAACATCCGTCCGAAATGGCGAAACAGTGTCGTACGACTTTTGGAAATGCGTGCATGGATTTAAAACAGAACGGTACCATGGTGCAACTCTCTCCAGCGACGGTAAATCGAAGACTAGCCACGATAATTCCATTTTACATTAAAAATCCACGTGTCGAAAAAACGAAGGGTAAAAAACTTCTGAGACCCGATTGAGATTCGGATAGCCTTTTTTGGGCATTATACAATCCATTGACGGCTGAAAGCTGTCAGTGCCATAGAACTCACTGAGGCCTTCATTTCGACTGGTTATGGCTCCCGTAACTCAAAACAAGCCAGAAATTATGACCGTCCGAATAATCGATATCTACACGGTGCAATTTCCATGGTGCAAGGTGCAACATCCGTCCGAAATGGCGAAACAGTGTCGTACGACTTTTTGAAATGCGTGCATGGATTTGAAATGGAACGGTACCATGGTGCACCACTCTCCAGCAATGGTAAATCGAAGACCAGCCTCGGTAAACCCGTTTTACCGTAAAAATCCACGTGTCGACAAAACGAAGGGTAAAAAACTTCCTAGAACCGATTGAGATTCGGATAGTCTTTTATGGGCATTAAACAATCCATTGACGGCTGAAAACTGTCAGAGTCGTATAACTCACTGAGGCCTTCGTTTTGAGAGGTTATGGCTCCCGTAACTATAAATGAGCCAGAATTTATGGCCGTCCGAATAATCAATATCTACAGGGTGCAACATCTGCGGTGCAAGGTATAACATCCGTACGAAATGGCGAAACATTGTCGTACGACTTTTTGAAATGCGAGCATGGATTTGAAACGGAACGGTACAATGGTGCTCCACTGTCCAAAGATGGTAAATCGAAGACCAGCCACGGTAAACCCGTTTTACCGTAAAAATCCACGTGTCCAAAAAACGAAGGGTAAAAAACATCCGAGACCCGATTGAGATTCGGATAGTCTTTTCTGGGCATTATACAATCCATTGATCGCTGAAAGTTGTCATAGCAGTAGAACTCACTTAGGCCTTCGTTTTGACTGGCTGTAGCTCCCGTATCTCTAAACGAGCCAGAAGTTATGGCCGTCCGAATAATCGATATCTACAGGGTGCAACATCCACGGTGCAAGGTGCAACATCTGTCCGAAATGGCGAAACAGTGTCGTACGACTTTTTGAAATGCGTGCATGGATTTGAAACGGAACGGTACCATGGTGCACCACTCTCCAGCGATGGTCAATCGAAGACCAGCCACGGTAATCCCGCTTTACCGTAAAAATCCACCAGTCGAAAAAACAAAGGGTAAAAAACTTCCGAGACCCGATTGAGATCCGGATAGTCTTTTTTTGGCATTATACAATCCATTGACGGCTGAAAGCTGTCAGAGCCGTAGAACTCACTGTGGCCTTCGTTTTGACTGGCTGTGGCTCCCGTAACTCTAAACGAGCCAGAAGTTATGGCCGTCCGAATAATCGATATCTACAGGGTGCAACATCCACGGTGCAAGGTGCAACATCCATCCTAAATGGCGAAACAGTGTCGTACGACTTTTTGAAATGCGTGCATGGATTTGAAACAGAACGGTACCATGGTACACCACTCTCCAGCGATGGTAAATCGAAGACCAGCCACGGTAATCCAGTTTTACCGTAAAAATCCATGTGTCGAAAAAAAGAAGGGTAAAAAACTTCCGAGACCCGATTGAGATTCGGATATTCTTTTTTGGGCATTATACAATCCATTGACGGCTGAAAGCGGTCAGAGCCGTAAAACTCGCTGAGGGCTTTATTTTGACTGGTTGTGGCTCCCTTAACTCTAAACGAGCCAGAAGTTATGGTCGTCCGTATAATCGATATCTACATGGTGCAACATCCACGGTGCAAGGTGCAACATTCATCCGAAATGGCGAAACAGTGTCGTACGACTTTTTGAAATGCGTGCATGGATTTGAAACGGAAAGGTACCATGGTGCACAACTCTCCAGCGATTGTAAATCAAAGACCTGCCACGGTAATCCCCTTTTAACGTAAAAATCCATGTGTCGAAAAAACGAAGGGTAAAAAACTTTCTAGACCCGATTGAGATTCGGATAGTCTTTTTTGGGCATTAAACAATCCATTGACGACTGAAAGCTGTCAGAGCCATAGAACTCATGGATCCTTCGTTTTGACAGGTTATGACTCCTATAACTCTAAACGAGCCAGAAGTTATGGCCGTCCGAATAATCGATATCTACAGGGTGCAACATCCACGGTGCAAGGTGCAACATCCGTTCGAAATGGCGAAACAGTGTCGTACGACTTTTTGAAATGCGTGCATGGATTTGAAACGGAACTGTACCATGGTGCAACAATCTCCAGCGATGGTAAATCGAAGACCAGCCACGGTAATCCCGTTTTACATTAAAAATCCACGTGTCGAAAAAACGAAGGGTAATAAACTTCCGAGACCCGATTGAGATTCGGATAGTCTTTTTTGGGCATTACATTCCATTGACGGCCGAAAGCTGTCAGAGCCGTAGAACTGACCGAGGCCTTCGTTTTGACTGGTTATCGCTCCCGTAAATCTAAACGAGCCAGAAATTATGGCCGTCCGAATAATCGATATCTACAAGGTGCAACTTCCACGGTGCAAGGTGCAACATCCATCCGAAATGGCGAAACAGTGTCGTACGACTTTTTGAAATGCGTGCATGGATTTGAAACGGAATGGTACCTTGGTGCAACACTCTCCAGCGATGTAAATCGAAGACCAGCAACGGTAATCCCGTTTTACATTAAAAATCCACATGGCGAAAAAACGAAGGGTAAAAAACTTCCGAGACCCGATTGAGATTCGGATAGTCTTTTTTGGGCATTATACAATCCATTGACGGCTAAAAGCTGTCAGAGCCGTAGAACTCACTAAGGCCTTCGTTTTGACTGGTTATGGCTCCCGTAACTCTAAACGAGCCAGAAATTATGGCCGTCCGAATAATCGATATCTACAAGGTGCAACTTCCACGGTGCAAGGTGCAACATCCGTCCGAAATGGCGAAACAGTGTCGTACGACTTTTTGAAATGCGTGCATGGATTTGAAACAGAACGGTACCATGGTGCACCACTATCCAGCGATGGTAAATCGAAGACCAGCCTCAGTAAACCGGTTTTACCGTAAAAATCCACGTGTCGAAAAAACGAAGGGTAAAAAACTTCCAAGACCCGATTGAGATTCGGATAGTCTTTTTTGGGCATTATACAATCCATTGACGGTTGAAAGCTATCAGAGCCGTAGAACTCACTGAGGCCTTCGTTTTGACTGGTTATGGCTCCCTTAACTCTAAACAAGCCAGAAGTTATGGCCGTCCGAATAATCGATATCTACATGGTGCGACATCCACGGTGCAACATCTGTCTGAAATGGCGAAACAGTGTCGTACGACTTTTTGAAATGCGTGCATTGATTTGAAACGGAACGGTACCATGGTGCACCACTCTGCAGCGATGGTAAATCGAAGACCTCCCACGGTAATACCGTTTTACCGTAAAAATCCACGTGTCGATAAAACGAAGAGTAAAAAACTTCCTAGACCCGATTGAGATTCAGATAGTCTTTTTTGGGCATTAAACAATCCATTGAAGGCTGAAAGCTGTCAGAGCCGTAGAACTCATTGAGGCCTTCGTTTTGACAAGTTATGGCTCCCGTAACTCTAAACGAGCCAGAAGTTATGGCCGTCCGAATAATCGATATCTACAGGGTGCAACATCCACGGTGCAAAGTGCAACATCCGTCCGAAATGGCGAAACAGTGTCGTACGACTTTTTGAAATGTGTGCATAGATTTGAAACGGAACGGTACCATAGTGCACAATACTCCAGCGATCGTAAATCAAAGACCAGCCCCGGTAATCCCGTTTTACCGTAAAAATCCACGTGTCGAAAAAACGAAGGGTAAAAAACTTCCGAGACCCGATTGAGATTCGGATAGTCTTTTTTGGGCATTATACAACCCATTGACGGCTAAAAGCTGTCAGAGCCGTAGAACTCACTGAAGCCTTCGTTTTGACTGGTTATGGCTCCCTTAACTCTAAACCAGCCAGAAGTTATGGTCGTCCGAATAATCGATATCTACAGGGTGCAACATCCATGGTGCAAGGTGCAACATCCGTCCGAAATGGCGAAACAGCGTCGTACGAATTTTTGAAATGCGTGCACGGATTTGAAACGGAACGGTACCATGGTGCACCACTCTCCTGCGATGGTAATTCGAAGACCAGCCACAGTAATCCCGTTTTACCGTAAAAATCCACGTGTCGAAAAAACGAAGGGTAAAACACATCCGAGACCTGATTGAGATTCGGATAGTCTTTTTTGGGCATTATACAATCCATTGACTGCTGAAAGCTGTCAGAGCTGTAGAACTCACTGAGGCCTTCGTTTTGACTGGTTATGGCTCCCGTAACTCTAAACGAGCCAGAAGTTATGGCCGTCCGAATAATCGATATCTACAGGGTGCAACATACACGGTGCAAGGTGCAATATCCATCCGAAATGGCGAAACAGCGACGTACGACATTTTGAAATGCGTGCATGGATTTGAAACAAAAACGGTACCATGGAGCACGACTCCCCAGCGATGGTAAATCGAAGACCAGCCACGGTAATCTCATTTTACCGTAAAAATCCACGTGTCGAAAAAACGAAGGGTACAAAACTTCCGAGACCCGATTGAGATTCGGATAGTCTTTTTTGGGCATTATACAATACATTGATGGCTGAAAGCTGTCAGAGTCGTAGAACTCATTAAGGCCTTCGTTTTAACTGGTTATGGCTCCTGTAACTCTAAACGAGCCAGAAGTTATGGCCGTCCGAATAATCGATATCTAAAGGGTGCAACATCCACGGTGCAAGGTGCAGCATCCGTCCGAAATAGCGAAACAGTGTCGTCCGACTTTTTGAAATGCATGCATAGATTTGAAACGGAACGGTACCATGGGGCACCACTCTCTTGCGATGGTAAATCGAAGACCAGCCACGGTAATCCAGTTTTACCGTAAAAATCCGCGTGTCGAAGAAACAAAGGGTAAAAAACTTCCGAGACCCGATTGAGATTCGGATAGTCTTTTTTGGGCATTATACAATCCATTGACGGCTGAAAGCCGTCAGAGCCATATAACTCACCGAGGCCTTCGTTTTGACTCGTTATGGCTCCCTTAACTCTAAACGAGCCAGAAGTTATGGCCGTTAGAATAATCGATATCTACATGGCGCAACATCCACGGTGCAAGGTGCAACATCCGTCCGAAATGGCAACACAGTGTCGTACGACTTTTTGAAATGCGTGCATGGGTTTGAAATGGAACGGTACCATGGTGCACCACTCTCCAGTGATGGTAAATCGAAGACCAGCCATGTTAATCCCGTTTTACCGTAAAAATCCACGTGTCGAAAAAAAGAAGGGTAAAAAACTTACTAGACCCGATTGAGATTCGGAAAGTCTTTTTTGGGCATTAAACAATTCATTGACGGCTGAAAGCTGTCAGAGCTATAGAACTCACCGAGGCCTTCGTTTTGATAGGTTATGGCTTCCGTAACTCTAAACGTGCCAGAAGTTATGGCCGTCCGAATAATCGATATCTACAGGGTGCAACATCCACGGAGCAAGGTGCAACATCCGTCCGAAATGGCAAAATAGTGTCGAACGACCTTTTGAAATGCGTGCATGGATTTGAAATGGAACGGTACCATGGTTCACCATTCTCCAGCGATGGTAAATCGAAGACCAGCCACGGTAATCCCGTTTTGCCGTAAAAATCCACGTGTCGAAAAAACTATGGGTAAAAAACTTCCTAGACCCGATTGAGATTCGAATAGTCATTTTTGGGCATTAAACAATCCGATGACCGCTGAAAGCTGTCAGAGCCGTAGAACTCACCGAGGCCTTCGTTTTGATAGGTTTTGGCTCCCATAACTCTAAACGAGTCAGAAGTAATGACCGTCTGAATAATCGATATCTACAAGGTGCAACATCCATGGTGCAAGGTGCAACATCCGTGCGAAATGGGGAAACAGTGTCGTACGACTTTTTGAAATGCGTGCACAAATTTGAAACGGAACGGTAGCATGGTGCACCACTCTCCAGCGATGGTAAATCGAAGACCAGCCACGGTAATCCAGTTTTACCGTAAAAATCCACGGGTCGAAAAAACGAAGGGTAAAAACCTTCCGAGACCCGATTGTGATTCAGATAGTCTTTTTTGGGCATTATAAAATCCATTGACGGTTGAAAGCGGTCATAGCCGTAGAACTCACTGAGGGCTTCATTTTGACTCGTTATGGCTCCCGTAACTCTAAACGAGCCAGAAGTTATGGTCGTCCGAATAATCGATATCTATAGGGCGCAACATCCACGGTGCAAGGTGCAACATCCGTCCGAAATGGCGAAACAGGGTCGTACGACTTTTTGAAATTCGTGCATAGATTTGAAATGGAACGGTACCATGGTGCATCACTCTCCAGCGATGGTAAATCGAAGACCAGCCACAGTAATCCAGTTTTACCGTAAAAATCCACGTGTCGAAAATACGAAGGGTAAAAAACTTCCTAGACCCGATGGAGATTCGGATAGTCTTTTTTGGGCATTAAACAATCCATTGACGGCTGAAAGCTGTCAGCGCTGTAGAACTCACCGAGGCCTTCGTTTTGACAGGTTATGGCTCCCGTAACTCTAAACGAGCCAGAAGTTATGGCCGTTTGAATTATCGATATCTACAGGGTGCAACATCCACGGTGCAAGGTGCAACATCCGTCCGAAATAGCGAAACAGTGTCGTACGACTTTTCGAAATGCGTGCATGGATTTGAAACGGAACGGTACCATGGTGCACCACTCTCCAGCGATGGTAAATCGAAGACCAGCCACAGTAATCCCGTTTTAACGTAAAAATCCACGTGTCAAAAAAACGAAGGGTAAAAAACATCCTAGGCCCGATTGAGATTCAGATAGTCTTTTTTGGGCATTAAACAATCCATTGACGGCTGAAAGCTGTCAGAGCCGTAGAACTCATGAATCCTTCATTTGGACAGGTTATGGCTCCTGTAACTCTAAACGAGCCAGAAGTTATGGTCGTCCGAATAATCGATATCTACAGGGTGCAACATCCACGGTGCAAGGTGCAACATTCGTCCGAAATGGCGAAACAGTTTCGTACGACATTTTGAAATGCGTGCATGGATTTGAAACGGAACGGTACCATGGTGCAACACTCTTCAATGATGGTAAATCAACGACCAGCCATGGTAATCCCGTTTTACATTAAAAATCCACATGTCGAAAAAACGAAGGGTAAAAAACTTCCGAGACCCGATTGAGATTCGGATAGTCTTTTTTGAGCATTATACAATCCATTGACAGCTGAAAGCTGTCAGAGCCGTAGAACTCACTGAGGCCTTCGTTTTGACTGGTTATGGCTCCCTTAACTCTAAACGAGCCAGAAGTTATGGCCGTCCGTATAATCGATATCTGCATGGTGCAACATCCACGGTGCAAGGTGCAACATCCGTCCGAAATGGCGAAACAGTTTCGTACGACATTTTGAAATGCGTGCATGGATTTGAAACGGAACGGTACCATGGTGCACAACTCTCCAGCAATGGTAAATCGAAAACCAGCCGCGGTAATCCCCTTTTAACGTAAAAATCCACGTGTCGAAAAAACGAAGGGTAAAAAACTTCCTAGACCCGATTGAGATTCGGATAGTCTTTTTTGGACATTAAACAATCCATTGACGGCTGAAAGCTGTCATAGCCGTAGAACTCACCGAGGCCTTCGTTTTGACAGGTTATGGCTTCCGTAATTCTAAACGAGCCAGAAGTTACGGCCGTCCGAATAATCGATATCTACAGGGTGCAACATCCACGGTGCAAGGTGCAACATCCGTCCGAAATGGAGAAACAGTGTCGTACGACCTTTTGAAATGCGTGCATGGATTTGAAACGGAACGGTACCATGGTGCAACACTCTCCAGCGAGGTAAATCGAAGACCAGCCACGGTAATCCCGTTTTACATTAAAAATCCACGTGTCGAAAAAACGAAGGGTAAAAAACTTCCAAGACCCGATTGAGATTCGAATAGTCTTTTTTGGGCACTATACATTCCACTGACGGCTGAAAGCTGTCAGAGCCGTAGAACTCACCGAGGCCTTCGTTTTGACTGGTTATGGCTCCCGTAACTCTAAACGAGCCAGAAGTAATGGCCGTCCGAATAATCGATATCTACAAGGTGCAACTTCCACGGTGCAAGGTGCAACATCCGTCCGAAATGGCGAAACAGTGTCGTACAACTTTTCGAAATGCGTGCATTGATTTGAAACGAAACGGTACCATGGTGCAACACTCTCCAGCGATGGTAAATCGAAGACCAGCCACGGTAATCCAGTTTTACCGTAAAAATCCACGGGTCGAAAAAACGTTGGGTAAAAAACTTCCGAGACACGATTGTGATTCGGATAGTCTTTTTTGGGCATTATACAATCCATTGCCGGCTGAAAGCAGTCATAGCCGTAGAACTCACCGAGGGCTTCATTTTGACTCGTTATGGCTCCCGTAACTCTAAACGAGCCAGAAGTTGTGGCCGTCCGAATAATCGATATCTATAGGGCGCAACATCCACGGTGCAAGGTGCAACATCCGTCCGAAATGGCGAAACTGTGTCGTACGACTTTTCAAATGGCGTGCATGGATTTGAAACGGAACGGTACCATGGTGCACCACTCTCCAGTAATGGTAAATCGAAGACCAGCCACGGTAATCCCGTTTTAACGTAAAAATCCACATGTCGAAAAAACGAAGGGTAAAAAACTTCCTAGACCCGATTGAGATTTAGATAGTCTTTTTTGGGCATTAAACAATCCATTGACGGCTGAAAGCTGTCAGTGCCGTAGAACTCATGAATCCTTCGTTTGGACAGGTTATGGCTCCTGTAACTCTAAACGAGCCAGAAGTTATGGTCGTCCGAATAATCGATATCTGCAGGGGCAACATCCACGGTGCAAGGTGCAACATCCGTCCGAAATGGCGAAACAGTTTCGTACGACTTTTTGAAATGCGTGCATGGATTTGAAACGGAACGGTACCTTGGTGCAACACTCTTCAATGATGGTAAATCGAAGAACAGCCATGTTAATCCCGTTTTACATTAAAAATCCACGTGTCGAAAAAACGAAGGGTAAAAAACTTCCAAGACCCGATTGAGATTCGGATAGACTTTTTTGGGCATTATACAATCCATTGACGGCTGAAAGCTGTCAGAGCCGTAGAACTCACTGAGGCCTTCGTTTTGACTGGTTATGGCTCCCTTAACTCTAAACGAGCCAGAAGTTATGGTCGTCCGTATAATCGATATCTGCATGGTGCAACATCCACGGTGCAAGGTGCAACATCCGTCCGAAATGGCGAAACAGTTTCGTACGACATTTTGAAATGCGTGCATGGATTTGAAACGGAACGGTTCCATGGTGCACAACTCTCCAGCAATGGTAAATCGAAGACCAGCCACGGTAATCCCCTTTTAACGTAAAAATCCACGTGTCGAAAAAACGAAGGGTAAAAAACTACCTAGACCCGATTGAGATTCGGATAGTCTTTTTTGGGCATTAAACAATCCATTGACGGCTGAAAGCTGTCAGAGCTGTAGAACTCATGAATCCTTCGTTTTGACAGGTTATGGCTCCCGTAACTCTAAACGAGCCAGAAATTATGGCCGTCCGAATAATAGATATCTACAAGGTGCAACTTCCACGGTGCAAGGTGCAACGTCCGTCCGAAATGGAGAAACAGTGTCGTACGACTTTTTGAAATGCGTGCATGGATTTGAAACGGAATGGTACCATGGTGCAACACTCTCCAGCGAGGTAAATCGAAGACCAGCCACGGTAATCCCGTTTTACATTAAAAATCCACGTGTCGAAAAAACGAAGGCTAAAAAACTTCCAACCCCCGATTGGGATTCGGATAGTCTTTTTTGGAAATTATACAATCCATTGACGGCTGAAAGCTGTCAGAGTCGTAGAACTCACTGAGGCCTTCATTTTGACTGGTTATGGCTCCCGTAACTCTGAACGAGCCAGAAATTATGGCCGTCCGAATAATCGATATCTACAAGGTGCAACTTCCACGGTGCAAGGTGCAACATCCGTCCGAAATGGCAAAACAGTGTCGTACGACTTTTTGAAATGCGTGCATGGATTTGAAATGGAACGGTACCATGGTACACCACTCTCCAGCGATGGAAATCGAAGACCAGCCTCGATAAACCCGTTTTACCGTGAAAATCCACGCGTCGAAAAAACGAAGGGTAAAAAACTTCCTAGAACCGATTGAGATTCGGATAGTCTTTTTTGGGCATTAAACAATCCATTGACGCCTGAAAACTGTCAGAACCGTAGAACTCTCTAAGGACTTCGTTTTGACAGGATATGGCTCCCGTAACTATAAACGAGCCAGAAGTTATGGCCGCCCGAATAATCGATATCTACAGGGAGCAACATCCACGGTGCCAGGTGCAACATCTGTACGAAATGGAGAAACATTATCGTACGACTTTTTGAAATGCGAGCATGGATTTGAAACGGAACGGTACCATGGTGAACCACTCTCCAGCGATGGTAAATCGAAGACCAGCCACGGTAATCCCGTTTTACCATAAAAATCCAGGTGTCGAAAAAACGAAGGGTAAAAAACTTCCAAGACCCGATTGAGATTCGGATAGTCTTTTTTGGGCATTATACAATCCATTGACGGCTGAAAGCTGTCAGAGCCGTAGAACTCACTGAGGCCTTCGTTTTGACTGGTTATGGGTCCCTTAACTCTAAACGAGCCAGATGTTATGGCCGTCCGAATAATCGTTATCTACAGGGTGCAACATCCGTGGTGCAAGGCGCAACATCCGTCCGAAATGGCGAAACAATGTCGTACGACTTTTTGAAATGCATGAATGGATTTGAAACAGAACGGTACCATGGTGCACCACTCTCCAGCAATGGTCAATCGAAGACCAGCCACGGTAATCCAGATTTACCGTAAAAATCCACGTGTCGAAAAACGAAGGGTAAAAAACTTCCGAGACCCGATTGAGATTCGGATAGTATTTTTTGGGCATTATACAATCCATTGATGGCTGAAAGCGGTCAGAGCCGTAGAACTAACTAAGGGCTTCGTTTTGACTGGTTATGGCTCCTTTAACTCTAAACGAGCCAGAAGTTATGCGCGTCCGCATAATCGATATCTACATGGTGCAACATCCACGGTGCAAGGTGCAACATCCGTCCGAAATGGCGAAACAGTGTCGTACGACTTTTTGAAATGCGTGCATGGATTTGAAACGGAACGGTACCTTGGTGCACCACTCTCCAGCGATGGTAAATCGAAGACCAGCCACGGTAATCCAGTTTTACCGCAAAAATCCACGTGTCGAAAAAACGAAGTTTAAAAAACTTCCGAGACCCGATTGAGATTCGGATAGTCTTTTTTGGGCATTATACAATCCATTGACGGCTGAAAGCGGTCAGAGCCGTAGAAATCACCGATGTCTTCGTTTTGACTGGTTATGGCTCCCTTAACTCTAAACGAGCCAGAAATTATGGTCGTCCGTATAATCGATATCTACATGGTGCAACATCCACGATGCAAGGTGCAACATCCGTCTGAAATGGCGAAACAGTGTCGTACGACTTTTGGAAATGCGTGCATGGATTTGAAACGGAATGGTACCATGGTGCACAACTCTCCAGCGATGTTAAATCGAAGACCAACCATGGTAATCCCCTTTTAACGTAAAAATTCACGTGTCGAAAAAACGAAGCGTAAAAAACTTCCTAGACCCGATTGAGATTCGGATAGTCTTTTTTGGGCATTAAACAATCCATTGACGGCTGAAAGCTGTCAGAGCCATAGAACTCATGAATCCTTCGTTTTGACAGGTTATGGCTCCTGTAACTCTAAACGAGCCAGAAGTT
Source organism: Allium cepa (assembly GCA_030765085.1). Taxonomy (NCBI): domain Eukaryota; kingdom Viridiplantae; phylum Streptophyta; class Magnoliopsida; order Asparagales; family Amaryllidaceae; genus Allium; species Allium cepa. Next base: position 27,518,787 of record CM060934.1, on the reverse strand, counting down.
ATGGCCGTCCGAATAATCGATATCTACAGTGTGCAACATCTACGGTGCAAGGTGCAACATCCGTCCAAAATGGCGAAAGAGTGTCGTACGACTTTTTGAAATGCGTGCATGGATTTGAAACGGAACGATACCATGGTGCAACACTCTCCAGTGATGGTAAATCGAAGACCAGCCACGGTAATCCCGTTTTACATTAAAAATCCACGTGTCGAAAAAACGAAGGGTAAAAAACATCCGAGACCCGATTGAGATTCGGATAGTCTTTTTTGGGCATTATACAATGCATTGATGGTTGAAAGCTGTCAGAGCCGTAGAACTCACTGAGGCCTTCGTTTTGACTGGTTACGGCTCCCGTAACTCTATACGAGCCAGAAATTATGGTCGTCCGAATAATCGATATCTACAAGGTGCAACTTCCACGGTGCAAGGTGCAACATCCGTCCGAAATGGCGAAACAGTGTCGTACGACTTTTTGAAATGCATGCATGGATTTGAAACGGAACGGTACCATGGTGCAACCCTCTCCAGCGATGGTAAATCGAAGACCAGCCTCGGTAAACCCGTTTTACCGTAAAAATCCACGCGTCGAAAAAACGAAGGGTAAAAAACTTTCTAGAACCGATTGAGATTCAAATAGTCTTTTTTGGGCATTAAGCAATCCATTGACGGCTGAAAACTGTCAGAGCCGCAGAACTCACTAAGGCCTTCGTTTTGACAGGTTATGGCTCCCGTAACTATAAACGAGCCAGAAGTTATGGCCGTCCGAATAATCGTTATCTACAGGGTGAAACATCCATGGTGCAAGGTGCAACATCCGTACGAAATGGCGAAACATTGTCGTACGACCTTTTGAAATGCGAGCATGGATTTGAAACGGAACGGTACCATGGTGCACCAATCTCCAGCAATGGTAAATCGAAGACCAGCCACGGTAATCCCGTTTTTCAATAAAAATCCACGTGTCAAAAAAACGAAGGGTAAAAAACTTCCGAGACACCATTGAGATTCGGATAGTCTTTTTTGGGCATTATACAATCCATTGACGGCTGAAAGCTGTCAGAGCCGTAGAACTCACTGAGGCCTTCGTTTTGACTGGTTATGGCTCCCGTAACTCTAAACGAGCCAGATGTTATGGCCGTCCGAATAATCGTTATCTACAGGGTGAAACATCCATGGTGCAAGGTGCAACATCTGTCTGAAATGGAGAAACAGTGTCGTACGACTTTTTGAAATGCGTGCATGGATTTGAAACAGAACGGTACCATGGTGCACCACTCTCCCGCAATGGTCAATCGAAGACCAGCCACGGTAATCCAGTTTTACCGTAAAAATCCACGTGTCGAAAAAACGAAGGGTTAAAAAACTTCCGAGACCCGATTGAGATTCGGATAGTCTTTTTTGGGCATTATACAATCCATTGACGGCTAAAAGCGGTCAGAGCCGTAGAACTCACTAAGGGCTTCGTTTCGACTGGTTATGGCTCCTTTAACTCTAAACGAGCCAGAAGTTATGGTCGTCCGTATAATCGATATCTACAGGGTGCAACATCCACGGTGCAAGGTGGAACATCCGCCCGAAATGGCAAAACAGTGTCGTACGACTTTTTGAAATGCGTGCATGGATTTGAAAAAGAACGGTACGTTGGTGCACCACTCTCCAGCGATGCTAAATCGAAGACCAGCCACGGTAATCCAGTTTTACCGTAAAAATTCACGTGTCGAAAAAACGAAGGGTAAAAAACTTCCGAGACCCGATTGAGATTCGGAGAGTCTTTTTTGGGCATTATACAATCCATTGACGGATGAAAGCGGTCAGCGCCGTAGAAATCATTGAGGGCTTCGTTTTGACTAGTTATGGCTCCCTTAACTCTAAACGAGCCAGAAATTATGGCCGTCCGTATAATCGATATCTACGTGGTGCAACATCCACGGTGCAAGGTGCAACATCCGTCCGAAATGGCGAAACAGTGTCGTACGACTTTTTGAAATGCACGCATGGATTTGAAACGGAACGGTACCATGGTGCACAACTTTCCAGCGATGGTAAATCGAAGACCAGCCACGGTAATCCCCTTTTAACGTAAAAATCCACGTATCGAAAAAACGAAGGGTAAAAAACTCTCTAGACCCGATTGAGATTCGGATAGTCTTTTTTGGGCATTAAACAATCCATTGACGGCTGAAAGCTGTCAGAGCCGTAGAACTCATGAATCCTTCATTTTGACAAGTTATGGCTCCTGTAAATCTAAACGAACCAGAAGTTATGGCCGTCCGAATAATCGATATCTACAGGGTGCAACATCCACGGTGCAAGGTGCAACATCCGTCCGAAATGGCGAAAGAGTGTCGTATGACTTTTTGAAATGCGTGCATGGATTTGAAACGGAACGATACCATGGTGCAACACTCTCCAGTGATGGTAAATCGAAGATCAGCCACGGTAATCCCGTTTTACATTAAAAATCCACATGTCGAAAAAACGAAGGGTAAAATACTTCCGAGACCCGATTGAGATTCGGATAGTCTTTTTTGGGCATTATACAATCCATTAACGGCTGAAAGCTGTCAGAGCCGTAGAACTCACTGAGGCCTTCGTTTTGACTGGTTGTGGCTCCCTTAACTCTAAACGAGCCAGAAGTTATGGCCGTCCGAATAATCGATATCTACAGGGTGCAACATCCACGGTGCAAGGTGCAACATCCGTCCGAAATGGCGAAACAGCGTCGTACGACTTTTTGAAATGCGTGCATGGATTTGAAACGGAACGGTATCATTGTGCACCACTCTCCAGCGATGGTAATTCGAAGACCAGCCACGGTAATCCCGTTTTACCGTAAAAATCCACGTGTCGAAAAAACGAAGGGTAAAAAACATCCAAGACCCGATTGAGATTCGGATAGTCTTTTTGGGCATTATACAATCGATTGACGGCTGAAAGCTGTCAAAGCCGTAGAACTCACTGAGGCCTTCGTTTTGACTGGTTATGGTTCCCGTAACTCTAAACGAGCCAGAAGTTATGGCCGTCCGAATAATCGATATCTACAGGGTGCAACATACACGGTGCAAGGTGCGGCATCCGTCCGAAATGGCGAAACAGCGACTTACGACATTTTGAAATGCGTGCATGGATTTGAAACAAAACGGTACCATGGTGCACCACTCTCCCGCAATGGTAAATCGAAGACCAGCCACAGTAATCCCGTTTAACCGTAAAAATCCACATGTCGAAAAAACGAAGGGTACAAAACTTCCGAGACCCGATGGAGATTCGGATAGTCTTTTTTGGGCATTATACAATCCATTGATGGCTGAAAGCTGTCAGAGCCGTAGAAATCAATGAGGCCTTCATTTTGACTGGTTATGGCTCCCGTAACTCTAAACGAGCCAGAAGTTATGGCCGTCCGAATAATCGATATCTACATGGTGCAACATCCACGGTGCAATGTGCAACATCCGTCCGAAATGGCAAAACAGTGTCGTACGACTTTTTGAAATGCGTGCATGGATTTGAAACGGAACGGTACCAAGGTGCACCACTCTGCAGTGATGGTAAATCGAAGATCAGCCACGGTAATCCCGTTTTACATTAAAAATCCACATGTCGAAAAAACGAAGGGTAAAAAACTTCCGAGACCCGATTGAGATTCGGATAGTCTTTTTTGGGCATTATACAATCCATTGACGGCTGAAAGCTATCAGAGCCGTAGAACTCACTGAGGCCTTCGTTTTGACTGGTTATGGCTCTCGTAACTCTAAACGAGCCAGAAATTATGGTCGTCCCAATAATCGATATCTACAAGGTGCAACTTCCACGGTGCATGGTGCAACATCCGTCCGAAATGGCGAAACAGTGTCGTACGACGTTTTGTAATGCGTGCATGGATTTGAAACGGAACGGTTCCATGGTGCACCACTCTCCAGCGATGGTAAATCGAAGACCAGCCTCGGTAAACCTGTTTTACCATAAAAATCCACGTGTTGAAAAAACGAAGGGTAAAAAACTTCCTAGAACCGATTGAGATTCGGATAGTCTTTTTTGGGCATTAAACAATCCATTGACGGCTGAAAACTGTCAGAGCCGTAGAACTCACTAAGGCCTTCGTTTTGACAGGTTATGGCTCCCGTAACTATAAACGAGCCAGAAGTTATGGCCATCCGAATAATCGATGTCTACAGGGTGCAACATCCACGGTGCAAGGTGCAACATCCGTACGAAATGGTGAAACATTGTCGTACGACTTTTTGAAATGCGAGCATGGATTCGAAATGGAACGGTAGGTACAGCACTCTCCAGCGATGGTAAATCGAAGACCAGCCACGGTAATCCCGTTTTACCGTAAAAATCCACGTGTCGAAAAAACGAAGGGTAAAAAACTTCCGAGACCCGATTGAGATTCGGATAGTCTTTTTCGGGCATTATACAATCCATTGGCGGCTAAAAGCTGTCAGAGCCGTAGAACTCACTGAGGCCTTCGTTTTGACTGGTTGTGGCTCCCTTAACTCTAAACAAGCCAGAAGTTATGGCCGTTCGAATAATCGATATCTACAGGGTGCAACATCCACGGTGCAAGGTGCAACATCCGTCCGAAATGGCGAAACAGCGTCGTACGACTTTTTGAAATGCGTGCATGGATTTGAAACAGAACGGTACCATTGTGCACCACTCTCCAGCGATGGTAATTCGAAGACCAGCCACGGTAATCCCGTTTTACCGTAATAATCCACGTGTCGAAAAAACGAAGGGTAAAAAACATCCAAGACCCGATTGAGATTCGGATAGTCTTTTTTGGGCATTATACAATCCATTGACGGCTGAAAGCTGTCAGAGCCGTAGAACTCAGTGAGGCCTTCCTTTTGACTGGTTATGGTTCCCGTAACTCTAAACGAGCCAGAAGTTATGGCCGTCCGAATAATCGATATCTACAGGGTGCAACATACACGGTGCAAGGTGCGACATCCGTCCGAAATGGCGAAACAGCGACTTACGACATTTTGAAATGCGTGCATGGATTTGAAACAAAACGGTACCATGGTGCACCACTCTCCAGCAATGGTAAATCGAAGACCAGCCACAGTAATCCCGTTTTACCGTAAAAATCCACATGTCGAAAAAACGAAGGGTACAAAACTTCCGAGACCCGATGGAGATTCGGATAGTCTTTTTTGGGCATTATACAATCCATTGATGGCTGAAAGCTGTCAGAGCCGTAGAACTCACTGAGACCATCGTTTTAAGTGGTTATTGCTCCCGTAACTCTAAACGAGCCAGAAGTTATGGCCGTTCGAATAATCGATATCCACAGGGTGCAACATCCACGGTGCAAGGTGCAACATCCGTTCGAAATGGCGAAACAGTGTCGTACGACTTTTTGAAATGCGTGCATGGATTTGAAACGGAACGGTACCATGGTGCACCACTCTCTAGCTATGCTAAATCAAAGACCAGCCACGGTAATCCCATTTTACCGTAAAAATCCACGTGTCGAAAAAACGAAGGGTAAAAAACTTCCGAGACCCAATTGAGATTCGTATAGTATTTTTTGGGTATTAAACAATCCATTGACGGGTGAAAGCATTCAGAGCCGTAGAACTCACCGAGGCCTTCGCTTTGACTGGTTATGGCTCCCGTAACTCTAAACGAGCCAGAAGTTATGGCCGTCCGAATAATCGATATCTGCAGGGTGCAAAATCCGCGGTTCAAGGTGCAACATCCGTCCGAAATGGCGAAACAGTGTCGTACGACTTTTTGAAATGTGTGCATGGATTTGAAATGGAACGGTACCATGGTGCACCACTCTCCAGCGATGGTAAATCGAAGACCAGCCACGGTAATCCCGTTTTACCGTAAAAATTCATGTGTCCAAAAAATGAAGGGTAAAAAACTTCCTAGACCGGATTGAGATTCGGATAGTCTTTTTTGGGCATTAAAAAATACATTGACGGTTGAAAGCTGTCAGAGCCATAGAACTCACCGAGGCCTTCGTATTGACAGGTTATGCATCCCACAAATCTAAACGAGCCAGAAGTAATGGTCGTCCGAATAATCGATATCCACATGGTGCAACATCCATGGTGCAAGGTGCAACATCCGGCCGAAATGGCGAAACAACGTCGTACGACTTTTTGAAATGCGTGCATGGATTTGAAACGGAACGGTACCATAGTGCACCACTCTCCAGCGATGGTAAATCGAAGACCAGCCACGGTAATCCAGTTTTACGGTAAAAATCCACGTGTCGAAAAAACCCAGGGTAAAAAACTTCCGAGACCCGATTGAGATTCGGATAGTCTTTTTTGGGCATTATACATTCCATTGACGGCTGAAAGCGGTCAGACCCATATAACTCACTGAGGCCTTCGTTTTGACTCGTTATGGCTCCCTTAACTCTAAACGAGCCAGAAGTTATGGCCGTCCGTATAATCGATATCTACATGGTGCAACATCCACGGTGCAAGGTGCAACATCCGTCCGAAATGGCGAAACAGTTTCGTACGACTTTTTGAAATGCGTGCATGGATTTGAAACGGAACGGTACCATGGTGCACAACTCTCCAGCAATGGTAAATCGAAGACCAGCCACGGTAATCCCCTTTTACCGTAAAAATCCACGTGTCGAAAAAACGAAGGGTAAAAAACTTCCGAGACCCGATTGAGATTCAGATAGTCTTTTTTGGGCATTATACAATCCATTGACGGCTGAAGCGGTCAGAGTCGTAGAACTCACTGAGGGCTTCGTTTTGACTGGTTATGGCTCCCTTAACTCTAAACGATCCATAAGTAATGGCAGTCCGAATAATCGATATCTACATGGTGCAACATCCACGGTGCAAGGTGCAACATCCGTCCGAAATGGCGAAACAGTGTCGTACGACGTTTTGAAATGCGTGCATGGATTTGAAATGGAACGGTACCATTGGCACCACTCTCCAACGATGGTAAATCGAAGACCAGCCACGGTAATCCCGTTTTAACGTAAAAATCCACGTGTCGAAAAAACGAAGGGTAAAAAACTTCCTAGACCCGATTGAGATTCAGATTGTCTTTTTTGGGCATTAAACAATCCATTGACGGCCGAAAGCTGTCAGAGTCGTAGAACTCATGAATCCTTCGTTTTGACAAGTTGTGGCTTCTGTAACTCTAAACGAGCCAGAAGTTATGGCCGTCCGAATAATCGATATCTACAGGGTGCAACATCCACGGTGCAAGGTGCAACATCCGTCCGAAATGGCGAAACAGTTTCGTACGACTTTTTGAAATGCGTGCATGGATTTGAAACGGAACGGTACCATGGTGCAACACTCTCCAGCAATGGTAAATCAAAGACTAGCCTCGGTACCCATTTTACCGTAAAAATCCACGTGTCGAAAAAACGAAGGGTAAAAAACTTCCTAGAACCGATTGAGATTCGGATAGTCTTTTTTAGGCATTAAACAATCCATTGACGGCTGAAAACTGTCAGAGCCGTAGAACTCACTGAGGGCTTCGTTTTGATAGGTTATGGCTCCCGTAACTATAAACGAGCCAGAAGTTATGGCCGTCCTAATAATCGATATCTACAGGGAGCAACACCCACGGTGCAAGGTGCAACATCCGTACGAAATGGCGAAACATTGTCGTACGACTTTTTGAAATGAGAGCATGGATTTGAAACGGAACGGTACCATGGTGCACCACTCTCCAGCGATGGTAAATGGAAGACCAGCCACGGTAATCCCGTTTTACCGTAAAAATCCACGTGTCGAAAAAACGAAGGGTAAAAAACTTCCTAGACCCGATTGAGATTCGGATAGTCTTTTTTGGGCATTAAACAATCCATTGACGGTTGAAAGCTGTCAGAGCCGTAGAACTCACTGAGGCCTTCGTTTTCACAGGTTATGGCTCCCGAACTCTAAACGAGCCAGAAGTTATGGCCGTCCGAATAATCGATATCTACAGGGTGCAACATCCACGGTGTAAGGTGCAACATCCGTCCGAAATGGCGAAACAGTGTCGTACGACTTTTTGAAATGCGTGCATGGATTTGAAACGGAACGGTACCATGGTGCACCACTCTCCAGCGATGGTAAATCGAAGACCAGCCACGGTAATCCAGTTTTACCGTAAAAATCCACGTGTCGAAAAAACGAAGGTTAAAAAACTTCCGAGACCCGATTGAGATTCGGATAGTCTTTTTTGGGCATCATACAACCCATTGACGGCTGATAGCGGTCAGAGCCGTAGAAATCACTAAGGGCTTCGTTTTGACTAGTTATGGCGCCCTTAACTCTAAACGAGCCAGAAGTTATGGCCGCCCGAATAATAGATATCTACATGGTGCAACATCCACGGTGCAAGGTGCAACATCCGTCCGAAATGGCGAAACAGTGTCGTACGACGTTTTGAAATGCGTGCATGGATTTGAAATGGAACGGTACCATTGGCACCACTCTCCAACGATGGTAAATCGAAGACCAGCCACGGTAATCCCGTTTTAACGTAAAAATCCACGTGTCGAAAAAACGAAGGGTAAAAAACTTCCTAGACCCGATTGAGATTCGGATAGTCTTTTTTGGACATTAAACAATCCATTGATGGCTGAAAGCTGTCAGAGCCGTAGAACTCATGAATCCTTCGTTTTGACAGGTTATGGCTCCTGTAACTCTAAACGAGCCAGAAGTTATGGTCGTCCGAATAATTGATATCTACAGGGTGCAACATCCACGGTGCAAGGTGCAACATCCGTCCGAAATGGCGAAACAGTGTCGTACGACTTTTTGAAATGCGTGCATGGATTTGAAACGGAACGATACCATGGTGCAACACTCTCCAGCGATGGTAAATCGAAGACCAGCCTTGGTAATCCCGTTTTACATTAAAAATCCACGTGTCGAAAAAACGAAGGGTAAAAAACTTCCAAGATCCGATTGAGATTCGGATAGTCCTTTTTGGGCATTATACAATCCATTGACGGCTGAAAGCTATCAGAGCCGTAGAACTCACTGAGGCCTTTGTTTTGACTGGTTATGGCTCCCATAACTCTAAACGAGCCAAAAATTATGGCCGTCCGAATAATCGATATCTACAAGGTGCAACTTCCATGGTGCAAGGTGCAACATCCGTCCGAAATGGCGAAACAGTGTCGTACGACTTTTTGAAACGCGTGCATGGGTTTGAAACGGAACGGTACCATGGTGCACCTCCAGCGATGGTAAATCGAAGACCAGCCACGGTAATCCAGTTTTACCGTAAAAATCCACGTGTTGAAAAAAACGAAGTGTAAAAAACTTCCAAGACCCGATTGAGATTCGGATAGTCTTTTTTGGGCATTATACAATCCATTAACGGCTGAAAGCCGTCAGAACCGTAGAACTCGCTGAGGCCTTCGTTTTGACTGGTTATGGCTCCTGTAACTCTAAACGAGCTAGAAGTTATGGCCTAATGGATATCTACAGCGTGCAACATACACGGTGCAAGGTGCAACATCCGTCTGAAATGGCGAAACAGCGTCGTACGACTTTTTGAAATGCGTTCATGGATTTGAAACGAAACGGTACCATGGTGCACCACTCTCCTGCGATGGTAAATCGAAGACCAGCCACGGTAATCCCGTTTTACCGTAAAAATCCACGTGTCGAAAAAACGAAGGGTAAAAAACTTTCGAGACACGATCGAGATTCGGATAGTCTTTTTTGGGCATTATACAATCCATTGAAGGCTAAAAGCTGTCAGAGCCGTAGAACTCACCGAGGCCTTCGTTATGACTGGTTATGGCTCCCGTAACTCTAAACGAGCCAGAAGTTATGGCCGTCCGAATAATAGATATCTATAGGGTGCAACATCCACGGTGCATGGTGCAATATCCGTCCGAAATGGCGAAACAGTGTCGTACGACCTTTTGAAATGCGTGCATGGATTCGAAATGAAACGGTACCATAGTGCACCACTCTCCAGCGATGGTAAATCGAAGATCAGCCTTGGTAATCACGTTTTAACGTAAAAATCCATGTGTCGAAAAAACGAAGGGTAAAAAACTTCCAAGACCCGATTGAGATTCGGATAGTCTTTTTTGGGCATTTTACAATCCATTGATAGCTAAAAGAATTCAGAGCCATAGAACTCACTGAAGCCTTCGTTTTGACAGGTTATGCTTCCCGTAACTCTAAGCAAGCCAGAATTTATGGCCGTCCGAATAATCGATATCTACAGGGTGCAACATCCACGGTGCAAGGTGCAACATCCGTCCGAAATGGCGAAACAGTGTCGTACGACTTTTTGAAATGCGTACATGGATTTGAAACGGAACGGTACCATGGCGCATCACTCTCCAGCGATGGTAAATCGAAGACCGACCACGGTAATCCCGTTTTACCGTAAAAATCCATGTGTCGAAAAAACGAAGGGCCAAAAACTTCCTAAACCCGATTGAGATTCGGATAGTCTTTTTTGAGAATTAAACAATCCATTGACGGCCGAAAGCTGTCAGAGCCATAGAACTCAGTGAGGCCTTCGCTTTGACAGGTTATGGCTTCTGTAACTCTAAACAAGCCAGAAGTTATGGCCGTCCGAATAATCGATATCTACAGGGTGCAACATCCACGGTGCAAGGTGCAACATCCATCCGAAATGGCGAAACAGTGTCGTACGACTTTTTGGATGCGTGCATAGATTTGAAACGGAACGGTACCATGATGCACCACTCTCCAGCGATGGTAAATCGAAGACCAGCCATGGTAATCCAGTTTCATCGTAAAAATCCACGTGTCGATAAAACGAAGGGTAAAAAACTTCCGAGACCCGATTGAGATTCAGATAGTCTTTTTTGGGCATTGTACAATCCATTGACGGCTGAAAGCTTTCAGAGCCATAGAACTCATCGAGGGCTTCGTTTTGACTGGTTATGGCTCCCTTAACTCTAAACAAGCCAGAAGTTATGGTCGTCCGAATAATCGATATCTACATGGTGCAACATCCACGGTGCAAGGTGCAACATCCGTTCGAAATGGCGAAACAGTGTCGTACGACTTTTTGAAATGCGTGCATGGATTTGAAACGGAACGGTACCATGGTGCACCACTCTCCAGCTATGCTAAATCAAAGACCAGCCACGGTAATCCCATTTTACCGTAAAAATCCATGTGTCGAAAAAACGAAGGGTAAAAAACTTTCGAGACCCAATTGAGATTCGTATAGTATTTTTTAGGTATTAAACAATCCATTGACGGGTGAAAGCATTCAGAGCCGTAGAACTCACTGAGGCCTTCGCTTTGACTGGTTATGGCTCCCGTTACTCTAAACGAGCCAGAAGTTATGGCCGTCCGAATAATCGATATCTGCAGGGTGCAACATCCGCGGTTCAAGGTGCAACATCCGTCCGAAATGGCGAAACAGTGTCGTACGACTTTTTGAAATGTGTGCATGGATTTGAAATGGAACGGTACCATGGTGCACCACTCTCCAGCGATGGTAAATCGAAGACCAGCCACGGTAATCCCTTTTTACCGTAAAAATCCATGTGTCCAAAAAATGAAGGGTAAAAAACTTCCTAGACCGGATTGAGATTCGGATAGTCTTTTTTGGGCATTAAAAAATACATTGACGGTTGAAAGCTGTCAGAGCCATAGAACTCACCGAGGCCTTCGTATTGACAGGTTATGCATCCCACAAATCTAAACGAGCCAGAAGTAATGGTCGTCCGAATAATCGATATCCACATGGTGCAACATCCATGGTGCAAGGTGCAACATCCGGCCGAAATGGCGAAACAACGTCGTACGACGTTTTGAAATGCGTGCATGGATTTGAAACGGAACGGTACCATAGTGCACCACTCTCCAGCGATGGTAAATCGAAGACCAGCCACGGTAATCCCGTTTTACCGTAAAAATCCATGTGTCCAAAAAACGAAGGGTAAAAAACTTCCTAGACCCGATTGAGATTCGGATAGTCTTCTTTGGGCATTAAACAATCCATTGACGGTTTAAAGCTATCCGTGCCGTAGAACTCACTGAGGCCTTCGTTTTGACAGGTTATGACTCCCGTAACTCTAAACGAGCCAGAAGTTATGGCCGTCCGAATAATCGATATCTAAAGGGCGCACCATCCACGGTGCAAGGTGTAACATCCATCCGAAATGGCGAAACAGAATCGTACGACTTTTTGAAATGCGCGCGTGGATTTGAAACAGAACGGTACCATGGTGCACCACTCTCCAGCGATGGTAAATCGAAGACCAGCCACGGTAATCCAGTTTTACCGTAAAAATCCACGTGTCGAAAAAACGAAGGGTAAAAAACTACCGAGACCCGATTGCGATTCGGATAGTCTTTTTTGGGCATTAAACAATCCATTGACGGCTGAAAGCTGTCAGAGCCGTAGAACTCACTGAGGCCTTCGTTTTGACAGGTTACGGCTCCCGTAACTCTAAACGAGCCAGAAGTTATGGCCGTCCGAATAATCGATATCTACAGTGTGCAACATCCACGGTGCAAGATGCAACATCCGTCCGAAATGGAGAAACGGCATCGTACGACTTTTTGAAATGCGCGCATGGATTTGAAACGAAACGGTACCATGGTGCACCACTCTCTAGTGATCGTAAATCGAAGACCAGCCACGGTAATCTCGTTTTACCGTAAAAATCCACGTAACGAAAAAACGAAGGGTAAAAAACTTCCGAGACACGATTGAGATTCGGATAGTCTTTTTTGGGCATTATACAATCCATTGAAGGCCGAAAGCTATCAGACCCGTAGAACTCACTGAGGCTTTCGTTATGACTGGTTATGTCTCCCGTAACTCTAGATGAGCCAGAAGTTATGGCCGTCCGAATAATCGATATCTATAGGATGCAACATCCACGCTGCAAGGTGCAATATCCGTCCGAAATGGCGAAACAGTGTCGTACGACATTTTGAAATGCGTGCATGGATTTGAAACAGAATGGTACCATGGTGCCCCACTCTCCAGCGATGGTAAATCGAAGACCAGCCACGGTAATCCCGTTTTACCGTAAAAATCCACGTGTCGAAAAAACGAAGGGTAAAAAACTTCCTAGACCCGATTGAGATTAGGATAGTCATATTTGGGCATTAAACAATCCATAGACGGCTGAAAGCGTTCAGAGCCGTAGAACTCACTGAGGCCTTCATTTTCACAGGTTATGGCTCCCGTAATCTAAACGAGCCAGAAGTTATGGCCGTTCGAATAATCGATATTTATAGGGTGCAACATCCACGGCGCAAGGTGCAACATCCGTCCGAAATGGCGAAACAGTGTCGTACGACCTTTTGAAATGCGTGCATGGATTTGAAACGGAACAGTACCATGGTGCACCACTCTCTAGCGATGGTAAATCGAAGACCAGTCACGGTAATCCCGTTTTGCCGTAAAAATCCACGTGTCGAAAAAACGAAGGGTAATAAACTTCCGAGACCCGATTGTGATTCGATAGTCTTTTTTGGGCATTATACAACCCATTGACAGCTGGAAGCTGTCAGAGCCGTAGAACTCACTGAGGCCTTCGTTTTGACTGGTTATGGCTCCCTTAACTCTAAACGAGCCAGAAGTTATGGCCGTCCGAATAATGGATATCTACAGGGTGCAACATCCACGGTGCAAGGTGCAATATCTGTCCGAAATGGCGAAACAGTGTCGTACGACTTTTTGAAATGCGTGCATGGATTTGAAACGGAACGGTGCCATGGGTGCACCACTCTCCAGCGATGGTAAATCGAAGACCAGCCACGGTAATCCCGTTTTACCGTAAAAATCCACGTGTCAAAAAAACGAAGGGTAAAAAACTTCCTGGACCCGATGGAGATTCGGATAGTCTTCTTTGGGCATTAAACAATCCATTGACGGCTGAAAGCTGTCAGAGCCGTAGAACTCACTGAGGCCTTCGTTTTGACAGGTTATGACTCCGGTAACTCTGAACGAGATATGATCGGTTCGAAATGAGGATTCTCGGTTGGCTGTGTGGTTCGAACCGATAGCCTCAAACCCTTGAGTTCGAATCCATGAGTGCACGTGGGTCTGCAGTGACATGGCGCTTATCTCTCGAATCAATCCTAATTTATCTCCGAATGGACCGCTTCGACTCCGTGAACTATGGCGACTTCATATCGATGGAACGACACGTCATTTAAACCAGCTGACTCCGTGGATTCGAACAAAGGAGTATCCCTGGCTTCGAACGCGACCGATTCGAATCAGGGAGTCCCTATGGGTTCGAACTCGATCGATTCGAACAGGGTCGGTTCGAAGTGACATGGACTCAAAGCTAGAGGGTTTTCTATGGACTCGGACATACTGGTGAGGATGGATTCGAAGTAAGGGCTTGCATGGATTAGAAGCAAGGATACGAAGGGGCTTTAGTTGGATGGATGCGAAGCTGGGCGACGTCATGGATTCGAAGGACCGGCGGGTACGAAGGAAGGCTTTGGGATGGTTTCGAACCAGATGGGTTCGAACTAGATGGGTTCGAAGCAAAGACAGTGGATGGGTTCGAAGGTGATGGTTTCGAATCAGACAATGACTACCTCTCTCAAATTGAATCCATCATATCTTGAGCATACGAACTCGGATTGACTTGAAATTTGAAATGACGACTCCTTCGACCTTTCTTGTCATGTCCTATCAATATTGGCCCGTTCCGGACTCGGACAAAATTCATTGATATCCATAGCAAAGTGAAGTATAACCAATCTCTGAGGCGAACTGTCTTTTGTTTTCGATCAATCTTTTGGTATCACGGCTTTTCCAAAAAGCGGGATAACATTTTTCCCCCCAAAACATGCCTTGCGGTAGGAATGTGTGTTTTGTAATGCTTCGAGTTGGACATTCGTATCTGATCATCAACCTGCAAAGAACTTGATAGTTTCATATGGCCTCAAATGACGATCGTTCGGGATCGAGCTATTTGGGATGAAGCGCGGCCGTTCGTGGTCAAGCGCTCAACTTCAAATGACGATCGTTCGTGATCGAGTCATTCGAGGTGAAGTGCGACCGTGCGCGGTCGAGCGTATAAATCCATGCGTCGATCGTTCGAGATCGTATGCTGTTTGAGGTGAATCGGGACCGTTCGCGGTCCGTGCCGTTCGTGGCATAGGATGGAATAGGACCGTTCGCGGTCGATGCCGTTCGCGGCAAATGATGAGATGGGACCGTTCGCGGTCGACTGCTGTTCGTGGCAAATGATGATCGTTCGCGACCAAGTGCCGTTCAAGACGAATGGTGACCGTTCGAGGTCGGATTTTATAATTAGTGAACCATGACCGTTCGCGGTCGGTGCCATTCAAGGCAGAAAGTGATCGTTCGCGATCGTGTGTCGTTCGAGGCGAATTTGTGACCGTTCGCGGTCGGGTGTTTGACCTCAAGTGACGACCGTTCGCGATCAAGCCATTTGAGGTGAGGTGAGTTGTGACTGTTCGAAGTCGAGTGCCGTTCGAGGCGAATTGTGACCGTTCGAGGTCGGGTGCCGTTCGAGGCGAATTATGTGCCCGGGAGGGCTTGGTATTATCGATGTCAGGGTCACGTTCGGGTGAGTTCCTGGATCGTTTGTCAGGGCAGTTCATCGCCGTCTTAGAGCATGCCTATGGACCGTTCGCGACCCCGTACATGAGCAAGTAGCTTAGCCATTTCAGAATTATCAGAATCAAATGTCTATTAAACGAATGAGTTTCAAAAACAATGTCCAAACAAACAGAGTCTAAATGTTCAAATTAAAATGATATGAAAGCAAAGCATGGATGTCGAAGCATAAGTTCCCACTACGAAACGGTCAATGATCATTCAGAGCATGCCTGGAGATCATTCGCGATCTCGCACATGTGTAAATGATTTAATTGCGTTAGTGGAAGCTTACGACTTGTTCATCGTTATTTCACTCAATTGATAACCAAACGGTGCCTTGATTCAGGGTCCCCTCTAGCTGATGTGGACGGTGGTCGCTCCGGTTCCGCCGCAGGAGCTCGCCTCCTTACATATTGAAGGAGCATACCGTTCCTGATATGCCCTTCCACCTCGTCCTTCAGGTGCCTACAATCATTAGTTTTATGACCGTTTAATTCATGGAATACACAAAACTTATCTGATTTCCTTTCGTCAGAGGTAGGATCCCTTCGCATCGGCCTACGATACGGAATCTGTTCTTTGGTATCCTGATAAATTCGTTCCAGGCTCTCGTTCAGCTCAGTGTAGGTGGTGTATCGCGGCTCCCTCCGTTGCCGCTTTGATTTGTCTCCATCATTCTCAATCTTTCTTTTACCTTTATCCTTGTCCGAATCCTTTTTAAGAGGCATTTCGTCTTTAAGTGCATAAACTTCTATCCCATCTCCTTCTTCTCTTTCTGCATTCGCATCCTCTAATCGTAAAAACTTTTCCGCCTCATGATAGAATTCTCCCAGATCCACGGGTGGGTCCTTAGTTAATGAATTTTTGAACTCCGTTCCGTCTGCTATTCCGGACACAGCCGCCATCATAACCATGGATGGATCCGGTCGATCCACCGAAGCTGCTACCGCATTGAACCGTGTCAGAAAACTTCTCAACGTTTCTCCAGCCTTCTGTTTTAAAGTTGCCAACGTCATCACATTCTTGGGTCTTGTAATGTGAACCCTGAATTGCCTCATAAATCTCTCAGTTAAATCGTTCCATGTTCCGATGGACCCACTATCTAGTTTCCTGAACCATAACGCCGCAATATCCGTTAAATACAATGGGAAGCACCGGGCCATAACCTCCTCTGATGCCCCCAGCACCTCCATATGTCTCATATATTTCGTCAGATGGACCGTGGGGTCCGTTCTCCCGTCATACATATCCAACGATGGTAATTTGAAATCCGGTGGGTTTCTAGCTCGTCTGATTGCCGGAGTGAAAGGACTCATATTAACATCCTCTAGGTCTTTGTTCACCAAACCGCCTCTCATTGCTCGCCTAACCATCTCTGCCAACTTGTCAGTGTCTCCAAGATGTAACCTTCGTTCGTTACTTTCATCCTGCCCCCCGAGTTCGTGAGGGAACTCTGGAATCTGCCCCCTTGACTGAGCGTTCACTCCTCTACTACTCCTAGGTTGGGCAGATCCTTCTCTCTCTCTCTTTCCAAGATTGGGTCAACATTTTCCATATGCGTGCCCCCTAGCTCGGGTGCTATGCCGGATGGTCCTGCTCCGTTCTGGACTCCATTGGCTTCTCTATTCTATGCTCCAAGCTGTCCTATCTGTTGAAATAAACTCTGGATCAACTCCTCTTGCTTCTTCATCATCGTCTCCATCTCGTCCCTAGTGATGTAGATCGATGGTTGATTCGCTCCTGAGGAAGCCTCCTGGCTTCCTTGTTGTTCACTTCTCTCTGGCCTTGGCGTTCGGCTTGATTGTCTCGTCATAATTTCTCAAATTTGAACTTTCAAACTCTCTTTGAATTTGCTATCAATTGGTAGAACTTCCGAGTTAGTGTTCTCAGTGAAAGCACCAAAATGTTTGCGCCAAAATTGGTCACAAACACCCAATATCACGAAAGCACCCGTTTACATACTCAACTCGATAATAATCAACACAGAACTCAGCAACAATCAATATAGAATTCTGCTCTAAGTAACAAATCACAGTAATTCACAAACAACAATCACAAACACAGGATTTACAGTGGTTCGGCGTTCGTGCCTACGTCCACTTTGAAGGTTTTATCTTTATTGCTTTGCTTGACTAAATCGATTACAACGGATTACAGTTGATAATAGCTTTGAAATCTGAATACAACAGTGATTCTGATGAATAGATTTGAATCCGGCAGAGTCTTGGTGTTCAATGGCAGAAGTTCTCGGAAGATCCCCCTTTTCTGAAGGCTTCAGGGTGCTATTTATAGGCGTTGGAGGCCCAGATCTTGCTGAAACTTCAGGAGACCTCTTCTGGCACGTGAGTGGGCCCACGCGACCGACCCCACCAAGTTTCGTCTCGATCTGACATCGATTCGAAGTCATTTCGAACCCATCAAGAAATGGTCCAATCGAGCTGAAACTTGGCAGGAACAATCTTTATCTTGTATGGAAGCTACTGTGAAAATTTGGTTGCATTTGGATCAGTGGTTTAGGAGATATGATCGGTTCGAAATGAGGATTCTCGTTTGGCTGTGTGGTTCGAACCGATAGTCTCAAACCCTTGAGTTCGAATCCATGAGTGCAAGTGGGTCTGCAGTGACGTGGCGCGTATCTCTCGAATCGATCCTAATTTATCTCCGAATGGACCGCTTCGACTCCGTGAACTATGGCGACTTCGTATCGATGGAACGACACGTCATTTAAACCAGCTGACTCGGTGGATTCGAACAAAGGAGTATCCCTGGCTTCGAACGCGACCGATTCGAATCAGGGAGTCCCTATGGGTTCGAACTCGATCGATTCGAACAGGGTCGGTTCGAAGTGACATGGACTCAAAGCTAGAGGGTTTTCTATGGACTCGGACATACTGGTGAGGATGGATTCGAAGTAAGGGCTTGCATGGATTCGAAGCAAGGATACGAAGGGGCTGTAGTTGGATGGATGCGAAGCTGGGTGACGTCATGGATTTGAAGGACCGGCGGGTAAGAAGGAAGGCTTTGGGATGGTTTCGAACCAGATGGGTTCGAACTAGATGGGTTCGAAGCAAAGACAATGGATGGGTTCGAAGGTGATGGTTTCGAATCAGACAATGACTACCTCTCTCAAATTGAATCCATCATATCTTGAGCATACGAACTCGAATTGACTTGAAATTTGAAATGACGACTCCTTCGACCTTTCTTGTCATGTCCTATCAATATTGGCCCGTTCCGGACTCGGACAAAATTCATCGATATCCATAGCAAAGTGAAGTATAACCAATCTCTGAGGCGAACTGTCTTTTGTTTTCGATCAATCTTTTGGTATCACGGCTTTGATAAAAAGCGGGATAACAGACACTGTTTCTCCATTTCGGACGGATGTTGCACCTTGCACCGCGGATATTGCACCCTGTAGATATCGATTATTCGGACGGCCATAACTTCTGGCTCGTTTAGAGTTACGGGAGCCATAACCTGTCAAAACGAAGGCCACGGTGAGTTTTACGGCTTTGACCGCTTTCAGCCGTCAACGGATAGATTAATGCCCAAAAAGGACAACCCGAATCTCAATCGGGTCTCGTAAGTTTTTTACCCTTCGTTTTTTTGACACCGGATTTTTACGGTAAAACGGGACTACCGTGCCTCGTCTTCGATTTACCATCGCTGAAGACTGGTGCACCATGGTACTTTTCTGTTTCAAATCCATGCATGCATTTCTAAAAGTCGTACGGCACTGTTTCGCTATTTCGGACGGATGTTGCACCTTGCACAGCGGATGTTGACCTTGTAGATATCGATTATTCGGACGGACATAACTTCTGGCTCGTTTAGAGTTACGGGAGCCATAACCTGTCAAAACGAAGGCCACGGTGAGTTCTACGGCTTTGGCTGCTTTCAACCGTCAATGGATAGATTAATGCCCAAAAAGTACAACCCGAATCTCAATCGAGCCTCGAAAGTTTTTTACCCTTCGTTTTTTCGTCACCGGATTTTTACGGTAAAACGGGATTACCGTGCCTCGTCTTCGATTTACCATCGCTGGAGAGTGGTGCACCATAGTACTGTTCCGTTTCAAATCCATGCACGCATTTCTAAAAGTCGTGCGGCACAGTTTCTTCATTTCGGACGGATGTTGCACCTTGCACCGCAGATGTTGCACCCTGTAGATATCGATTATTCGGACGGCCATAACTTCTGGCTCGTTTAGAGTTACAGGAGCAATAACCTGTCAAAACGAAGGCCATGGTGAGTTATATGGCTTTGACAGCTTTCAGCCGTCAACGGATAGATTAATGCCCGAAAAGGACAACCTGAATCTTAATCGGGTCTCGTAAGTATTTTATCCTTGGTTTTTTCGACACTGGATTTTTACGGTAAAACGGGATTACCGTGGCTCGTCTTCGATTTACCATCGCTGGAGAGTGGTGCACCAAGGTACTGTTCCGTGTCAAATCCATGCATGCATTTCTAAATGTCGTATGGCACTGTTTCGCCATTTCGGACGGATGTTGCACCTCGTACCGCGGATGTTGCACCCTGTAGATATCGATTATTCGGACGGCCATAACTTCTGGCTCGTTTAGAGTTACGGGAGCCATATCCTGTCAAAACGAAGGCCACGGTGAGTTTTACGGCTTTGACCGCTTTCAGCCGTCAACGGATAGATTAATGCCCAAAAAGGACAACCCGAAATATCAATCGGGTCTCGTAAGTTTTTTACCTTTCGTTTTTTCGACACCGGATTTTTACGGTAAAACGGGATTACCGTGGCTCGTCTTCGATTTACCATCGCTGGAGAGTGGAGCACCATGGTACTGTTTCATTTCAAATCCATGCATGCATTTCTAAAAGTCGTACGGCACTATTTCGCCATTTTGGACGGATGTTGCACCATGCACCGCGGATGTTGCGCCCAGTAGATATCGATTATTCGGACGGCCATAACTTCTGGCTCGTTTAGAGTTACGGGATCCATAACCTGTCAAAACGAAGGCCACGGTGAGTTCTACGGCTTTGACCGCTTTCAACCGTCAATGGATAGATTAATGCCCAAAAGGACAGCCCGAATCTCAATCGGGTCTCGTAAGTTTTTTACACTTTGTTTTTTTCGACACCGGATTTTTACGGTAAAACGGGATTACCGTGCCTCGTCTTCGATTTACCATCGCTGGAGATTGGTGCGCCATGGTACTGTTCCGTTTCAAATCCTTGCACGCATTTCTAAAAGTCGTACGACACTGTTTCGCCATTTCGGACGGATGTTGCACCTTGCACCGTGGATGTTGCACCCAGTAGATATCGATTATTCGGACGATCATAACTTCTGGCTCGTTTACAGTTACGGGAGCCATAACCTGTCAAAACGAAGGCCACGGTGATTTCTACGGCTTTGACAGCTTTCAGCCATCAACGGATAGATTAATGCCCAAAAAGGACAACCCGAATCTCAATCGGGTCTCGTAAGTTTTTTGCCCTTCGTTTTTTCGACACCGTATATTTACGGTAAAACAGGATTACCGTGGCTCGTCTTCGATTTACCATGGCTGAAGAGTGGTGCACCATGGTACTGTTCCATTTCAAATCCATGCCCGCATTTCTAAAAGTCGTACGACACAGTTTCGCCATTTCGGACGGATGTTGCACCCTGCACCGCGGATGTTGCACCCTGTAGATATCGATTATTAAGACGGCCATAACTTCTGGCTCGTTTAGAGTTACAGGAGCCATAACCTGTCAAAACGAAGGCCACGGTGATTTCTACGGTTTTGACAGCTTTCAGCCGTCAATGGATAGATTAATGCCCGAAAAGGACAACCTGAATCTCAATCTGGTCTCGTAAGTTTTGTACCATTTGTTTTTTCGACACCGGATTTTTACGGTAAAACGGTATTACCGTGCCTCGTCTTCGATTTACCATCGCTGGAGAGTGGTGCACCATGGTACCTCAGTGAGTTCTACAGCTCTGACAGCTTTCAGCCGTCAATGGATTGTTTAATGCCCAAAAAAGACTTTCCGAATCTCCATCGGGTCTAGGAAGTTTTTTACCCTTCGTTTTTTCGACACGTGGATTTTTACGGTAAAACAGGATTACAGTGGCTGGTCTTCGATTTACCATCGCTGGAGAGTGCTGCACCACGGTACCGTTCCGTTTCCAATCCATGCACGCATTTCAAAAAGTTGTACGGCACTGTTTCACCATTTCGGTCGGATGTTGCCCCTTGCACCGTGGATGTTGCACCCTGTAGATATCGATTATTCGGACGGCCATAACTTCTGGCTCGTTTAGAGTTACGGGAGCCATAACCTGTCAAAACGAAGGCCTCAGTGAGTTCTACGGCTCTGAATGCTTTCAGCCGTCAATGGACTGTATAATGCTCAAAAAAGACTATCCGAATCTCAATCGGGTCTCGGAAGTTTTTTACCCTTCGTTTTTTCGACACGTGGATTTTTACGGTAAAACTGGATTACCGTTGCCGGTCTTCGATTTACCACCACTGGAGAGTGGTGCACCATGGTACCATTCCGTTTCAAATCTATGCACGCATTTTAAAAAGTCGTACGACACTGTTTCGCCATTTCGGACGGATGTTGCACCTTGCACCGTGGATGTTGCTCCCTGTAGATATCGATTATTTGGACGGCCATAACTTCTGGCTCGTTTAGACTTACGGGAGCCATAACCTGTGAAAACGAAGGCCTCAGTGATTTCTACGGCTCTGACAGCTTTCAGCCGTCAATGGATTGTAAATGCCCAAAAAAGACTATCCGAATCTCAATCGGGTCTCGAAAGTTTTTTACCCTTTGTTTTTTGGACACGAAGTTTTTTACGGGAAAACAGGATTACCGTGGCTGGTCTTCGATTTACCATCGCTGGAGAGTGGTGCACCACCTTACCGTTCCGTTTCAAATCCATGCACGCATTTCAAAAAGTCGTACGAAACTGTTTCGCCATTTCGGACGAATGTTGCACCTTGCACAGTGGATGTTGCACCCTGTAGATATCGATTATTCGGACGGCCACAACTTCTGGCTCGTTTAGAGTTACAGGAGCCGTAACCTGTCAAAACGAAGGCCTCAGTGAGTTCTACAGCTCTGACAGCTTTCAGCCGTCAATGGATTGTTTAATGCCCAAAAAGACTATCTGAATCTCCATCGGGTCTAGGAAGTTTTTTACCCTTCGTTTTTTCGACACGTGGATTTTTACGGCAAAACGGGATTACCGCGGCTGGTCTTCAATTTACCATCGCTGGAGAGTGGTGCACCATGGTACCGTTCAGTTTCAAATCCATGCACGCATTTCAAAAAGTCGTACGACACTGTTTCGCCATTTCGGACGGATGTTGCACCTTGCACCGTGGTTGTTGCACCCTGTAGATATCGATTATTCGGACGGCCATAACTTCTGGCTCGTTCAGAGTTACGGAAGCCATAACCTATCAAAACGTAGGCATCAGCGAGTTCTACAGCTCTAACAGCTTTCAGCCGTCAATGGATTGTTTAATGCCCAAAAAAGACAATCTGAATCTCAATCGGGTCTAGGAATTTTTTTACGCTTCGTTTTTTCGACACGTGGATTTTTACGGTAAAGCGGGATTACCGTGGCTGGTCTTCGATTTACCATCGCTGGAGAGTGGTGCACCATGGTACCGTTCTGTTTGAAATCCGTGCTCACATTTCAAAATGTCGTACGACACTGTTTCACCATTTCGGACGGATGTTGCACCTTGCACCGTGGATGCTGCACCATGTAGATATCGATTATTCGGACGGCCATAACTTCTGGCTCGTTTAGAGTTAAGGGAGCCATAACCAGTCAAAACGAAGGCCTCAGTGAGTTCTACGGCTCTGACAGCTTTCAGGTGTCAATGGATTGTATAATGCCCAAAAAAACTATCCGAATCTCAATCGGGTTTCAGAAGTTTTTTACCCTTCGTTTTTTCGACACGTGGATTTTTACGGTAAAACTGGATTACCGTGGCTGGTCTTCGATTTACCATCGCTGGAGAGTGATGCACCATGGCACCATTCCGTTTCAAATCTATGCACGCATTTCAAAAAGTCGTACGACACTGTTTCGCCATTTCGGACGGATGTTGCACCTTGCACCGTGGATGTTGCACCCTGTAGATATCGATTATTCGGACGGCCATAACTTCTGGCTCGTTTAGATTTACGGGAGCCATAACCTGTCAAAACGAAGGCCTCAGTGAGTTCTACAGCTCTGACAGCTTTCAGCCGTCAATGGATTGTTTAATGCCCAAAAAATGCTATCCGAATCTCCATCGGGCCTAGGAAGTTTTTTACCCTTCGTTTTTTTCGACACGTGGATTTTTACGGTAAAACGGGATTACGGTGGCTGGTCTTCGACTTACCATCACTGGGGAGTGGTGCACCACTGTACCATTCCGTTTCAAATCCATGCACGCATTTCAAAAAGTCCTACGACACTGTTTCGCCATTTCGGACGGATGTTGCACCTTGCACCGTGGATGTTGCACACTGTAGATATCGATTATTCGGACGGCCATAACTTCAGGCTCGTTTAGGGTTACGGGAGCCATAACCTGTCAAAACGAAGGCCTCAGTGAGTTCTACGGCTCTGAATTCTTTCAGTCGTCAATGGATTGTTTAATGCCCAAAATTGACTATCCGAATCTCAATCGGGTCTAGGAAGTTTTTTACCCTTCGTTTTTTCGACACGTGGATTTTTACGGTAAAACGGGATTACCTTGGCTGGTCTTCGATTTACCATCGCTGGAGAGTGGCGCACAATGATAACGTTCCGTTTCAAATCCATGTACGCATTTTAAAAAGTCGTATGACACTGTTTCTCCATTTCGGACGGATGCTGCACCTTGCACCGTGGATGTTGCACCCTGTAGATATCGATTATTTGGACGGCCATAACTTCTGGCTCGTTTATAGTTGCGGGAGCCATAACTAGTCAAAATGAAGGCCTCGGTGAGTCTACGGCCTTGACAGCTTTCAGCCATCAATGGATTGTATAATGCCCAAAAAAGACTGTCCGAATCTCAATCGGGTCTCGGAAGTTTTTTACCCTTCGTTTTTTCGACACGTAGATTTTTACGGTAAAACTGGATAACCGTTGCTGGTCTTCGATTTACCATCGCTGGAGAGTGGTGCACCATGGTAACGTTCTGTTTCAAATCTATGCACGCGTTTCAAAAAGTCGTACGACACTGTTTCGCCATTTCGTACGGATGTTGCACTTTGCACCGTGGATGTTGCACCCTGTAGATATCGATTATTCGGACAGCCATAACTTCTGGCTCGTTTAGAGTTACGGGAGCTATAACCTGTCAAAACGAAGGCCTCGGTGAGTTCTATGGCTTTGAAAGCTTTCAGCTGTCAATGGATTTTAAAATGCCCAAAAAATACTATCTGAATCTCAATCGGGTCTCGAAAGTTTTTTACCCTTCGTTTTTTCGACACGTGGATTTTTACGGTAAAACGGGATTACCGTGGCTGGTCTTCGATTTACCATCGCTGGAGAGTGTTGCACCATGGTACCATTCTGTTTCGAATCCAAGCATGCAATTCAAAAAGTCGTATGACACTGTTTCGCCATTGTTATCCCGCTTTTTGGCAAAGCCGTGATACCAAAAGATTGGTCGAAAACGGGAAACAGTTCATCTCAGAGATTGGATATACTTCACTTAGCTATGGATATCGATGAATTTTGCCCGAGTCCGGATCAGGCCACAATTGATAGGACACGACAAGAAAGGTTGTAGGAGCCATCATTTCAAGTTTCAAGTCAATCCGAGTTCGTATGCTCAAGATATGATGGATTCAGTGTGAAGAGAAATAGTCATTGTCTGGTTCGAAACCATGAAGTTCGAACCCATCCTTTTCGAACCCATCCTGTTCGAAACCATCCACGCCCTCTCCTTCGAACCCACCTAGTTCGAACCCATCCACGTCCTTGCCTTCGAAGCCATGGAGTTCGAACCCCAGCCACGTTCGAACCCATCGGCTAGTACCTGCCTCGACTCCATCGCTTTCGACTCCATCGCCTTCGAATCCACCACAGTGGCCTACCTTCGAATCCATGACTTCACTCGGCCTCGCATCCTCACTTCGAACCCATCGAGTGACCCAGTTCGAACCGATCAAGTTCGAACCCATAAGGATTCCTGGATTCGAATCAGTCATGTTCGAAACCAGGAATACTTCCTATTTCGAATCCACCGAGTCAATCGGTTTGGATGACGTGTTCGCCGTAGTTCACGGAGTCGAAGCGGTCCATTCGGAGATAAGTTAGGATCGATTCGAAAAATGCGCAACACGTCACTGCAAGCCCACGTGCACTGATGGATTCGAAATCATGGGTTCGAACTCATGGGTTCGAACGACACAGCCAACCGAAAATGCTAATTTCGAACCGAGCATATCTCCTTAACCACACATCCAAATGCAACCAAATTTTCACAGTAGCTTCCATATGAGGTAAAGATTGTTCCTGCCAAGTTTCAGCTCGATTGGACCATTTCTTGATGGGTTCGAAATCACTTCGAACCGATGTCAGATCGAGACGAAACTTGGTGGGGTCGGTCGCGTGGGCCCACTCACGTGCCAGAAGGAGTCTCACGAAGTTTCAGCAAGATCTGGGCCTCCAACGCCTATAAATAGCACCCTGAAGCCTTCAGAAAGGGGGGATCTTCTTCGAAGAACTTCTGCCATTGAATGCCAAGACTCTGCCGGATTCAAGTCTATTCATCATAATCACTGTTGTATTCTGATTTCAAAGCAATCGTCAGCTGTAATCTGTTGTAACCATTCTAATCAAGCAAAGCAATAAAGAGAAAACCTTCAAAGTGGACGTAGGCGCGAACGCCGAACCACTATAAATCCTGTGTTTGTGATTGCTGTTCGTGAATTACTGTGACTTGTTACTTAGAACTGATTTCTATATTGATTGTTGCTGAGTTCTGTGTTGATTATTAGCAAGTTGAGTACGTAAACGGGTGCTTTCGTGATATTGGGTGTTTGTGACCAATTTTGGCGCAAACAGCCATTTCGGACGGATGTTGCACCTTGCACCGTGGTTGTTGCACCCTGTTGATATCGATTATTCAAACGGCCATAACTTCTGGATCTTTTAGAGTTACGGGAGCCATAACCTGTCAAAACGAAGGCCTTAGTGAGTTCTACGGCTTTGACAGCTTTCAGCCGTCAATGGATTTTTAATGCCCAAAAAAGACTATCTGAATCTCAATCGGGTCTAGGAAGTTTTTTACCCTTCGTTTTTTCGACACGTGGATTTTTACGGTAAAGCGGGATTACCGTGGCTGGTCTTCGATTTACCATCGCTGGTGAGTGGTGCACCATGGTTCCGTTCTGTTTCAAATCCATGCACACATTTCAAAATGTCTTACGACACTGTTTCACCATTTCGGACGGATGTTGCACCTTCACCGTGGATGCTGCACCATGTAGATATCGATTATTCGGACGGCCATAACTTCTGGCTCGTTTAGAGTTAAGGGAGCCATAACCAGTCAAAACGAAGGCCTCAGTGAGTTCTACGGCTCTGACAGCTTTCAGGTGTCAATGGATTGTATAATGCCCAAAAAAGACTATCCGAATCTCAATCGGGTTTCGGAAGTTTTTTACCCTTCATTTTTTCGGCACGTGGATTTTTACGGTAAAACTAGATTACCGTGGCAGGTCTTCGATTTACCATCGCTGGAGAGTGATGCACCATGGTACCATTTCGTTTCAAATCTATGCACGCATTTCAAAAAGTCGTACGACACTGTTTCGCCATTTCGGACGGATGTTGCACCTTGCACCGTGGATGTTGCACCCTATAGATATCGATTATTCGGACGGCCATAACTTCTCGCTCGTTTAGAGTTACGGGAGCTATAACCAGTCAAAACGAAGGCCTCAGTGAGTTCTACAGCTCTGACAGCTTTCAGCCGTCAATGGATTGTTTAATGCCCAAAAAATACTATCCGAATCTCCATCGGGCCTAGGAAGTTTTTTACCCTTCGTTTTTTCGACACGTGGATTTTTACGGTAAAACGGGATTACCATGGCTGGTCTTCGATTTACCATCGCTGGGGAGTGGTGCACCACGGTACCATTCCGTTTCAAATCCATGCACGCATTTCAAAAAGTTGTACGACACTGTTTCGCCATTTCGGACGGATGTTGCACCTTGCACCGTGGTTGTTGCACCCTGTAGATATCGATTATTCGGACGGCCATAACTTCTGGCTCGTTCAGAGTTACGGGAGCCATAAGCTATCAAAACGAAGGCCTCAGTGAGTTCTACAGCTCTAACAGCTTTCAGCCGTCAATGGATTGTTTAATCCCAAAAAAGACAATCTGAATCTCAATCGGGTCTAGGAATTTTTTACGCTTCGTTTTTTCGACACGTGGATTTTTACGGTAGAGCGGGATTACCGTGGCTGGTCTTCGATTTACCATCGCTGGAGAGTGGTGCACCATGGTACCGTTCTTTTTGAAATCCATGCTCACATTTCAAAATGTCGTACGACACTGTTTCACCATTTCGGACGGATGTTGCACCTTGCACCGTGGATGCTGCACCATGTAGATATCGATTATTCGGACGGCCATAACTTCTGGCTCGTTTAGAGTTAAGGGAGCCATAACCAGTCAAAACGAAGGCCTCAGTGAGTTCTACGGCTCTGACAGCTTTTAGGTGTCAATGGATTATATAATGCCCAAAAAAACTATCCGAATCTCAATCGGGTTTCAGAAGTTTTTTACCCTTCGTTTTTTCGACACGTGGATTTTTACGGTAAAACTGGATTACCGTGGCTGGTCTTCGATTTACCATCGCTGGAGAGTGATGCACCATGGTACCATTCCATTTCAAATCTATGCACGCATTTCAAAAGTCGTACGACACTGTTTCGCCATTTCGGACGGATGTTGCACCTTGCACCGTGGATGTTGCACCCTGTAGATATCGATTATTCGGACGGCCATAACTTCTGGCTCGTTTAGATTTACGGGAGCCATAACCTGTCAAAACGAAGGCCTCAGTGAGTTCTACAGCTCTGACAGCTTTCAGCCGTCAATGGATTGTTTAATGCCCAAAAAATGCTATCCGAATCTCCATCGGGCCTAGGAAGTTTTTTACCCTTCGTTTTTTCGACACGTGGATTTTTACGGTAAAACGGGATTACGGTGGCTGGTCTTCGACTTACCATCGCTGGGGAGTGGTGCACCACGGTACCATTCCGTTTCAAATCCATGCACGCATTTCAAAAAGTCCTATGACACTGTTTCGCCATTTCGGACGGATGTTGCACCTTGCACCGTGGATGTTGCACACTGTAGATATCGATTATTCGGACGGCCATAACTTCAGGCTCGTTTAGGGTTACGGGAGCCATAACCTGTCAAAACGAAGGCCTCAGTGAGTTCTACGACTCTGAATTCTTTCAGTCGTCAATGGATTGTTTAATGCCCAAAATTGACTATCCGAATCTCAATCGGGTCTAGGAAGTTTTTTACCCTTCGTTTTTTCGACACGTGGATTTTTACGGTAAAACGGGATTACCTTGGCTGGTCTTCGATTTACCATCGCTGGAGAGTGGCGCACAATGATAACGTTCCGTTTCAAATCCATGTACGCATTTTAAAAAGTCGTATGACACTGTTTCTCCATTTCGGACGGATGCTGCACCTTGCACCGTGGATGTTGCACCTTGTAGATATCGATTATCTGGACGGCCATAACTTCTGGCTCGTTTAGAGTTGCGGGAGCCATAACTAGTCAAAATGAAGGCCTCGGTGAGTCTACGGCCCTGACAGCTTTCAGCCATCTATGGATTGTATAATGCCCAAAAAAGACTGTCCGAATCTCAATCGGGTGTCGGAAGTTTTTTACCCTTCGTTTTTTCGACACGTAGATTTTTACGGTAAAACTGGATAACCGTTGCTGGTCTTCGATTTACCATCGCTGGAGAGTGGTGCACCATGGTAACGTTCCGTTTCAAATCTATGCACGCATTTCAAAAAGTCGTACGACACTGTTTCGCCATTTCGTACGAATGTTGCACTTTGCACCGTGGATGTTGCACACTGTAGATATCGATTATTCGGACAGCCATAACTTCTGGCTCATTTAGAGTTACGGGAGCTATAACCTGTCAAAACAAAGGCCTCGGTGAGTTCTATGGCTTTGAAAGCTTTCAGCTGTCAATGGATTTTAAAATGCCCAAAAAATACTATCCGAATCTCAATCGGGTCTCGAAAGTCTTTTACCCTTCGTTTTTTCGACACGTGGATTTTTACGGTAAAACGGGATTACCGTGGCTGGTCTTCGATTTACCATCGCTGGAGAGTGTTGCACCATGGAACCATTTTGTTTCGAATCCAAGCATGCAATTCAAAAAGTCGTATGACACTGTTTCGCCATTTCGGACGGATGTTGCACCTTGCACCGTGGTTGTTGCACCCTGTAGATATCGGTTATTCAAACGGCCATAACTTCTGGATCGTTTAGAGTTACGGGAGCCATAACCTGTCAAAACGAAGGCCTTAGTGAGTTCTACGGCTCTGACAGCTTTCAGCCGTCAATGGATTTTTTAATGCCCAAAAAAGACTATCTGAATCTCAATCGGGTCTAGGAAGTTTTTTACCCTTGGTTTTTTCGACACGTGGATTTTTACGGTAAAGCGGGATTTCCGTGGCTGGTCTTCGATTTACCATCGCTGGTGAGTGGTGCACCATGGTACCGTTCTGTTTCAAATCCATGCACACATTTCAAAATGTCGTACGACACTGTTTCACCATTTCGGACGGATGTTGCACCTTCACCGTGGATGCTGCACCATGTAGATATCGATTATTCGGACGGCCATAACTTCTGGCTCGTTTAGAGTTAAGGGAGCCATAACCAGTCAAAACGAAGGCGTCAGTGAGTTCTACGGCTCTGACAGGTTTCAGGTGTCAATGGATTGTATAATGCCCAAAAAAGACTATCCGAATCTCAATCGGGTTTCGGAAGTTTTTTACCCTTCGTTTTTTCGGCACGTGGATTTTTACGGTAAAACTAGATTACCGTGGCTGGTCTTCGATTTACCATCGCTGGAGAGTGATGCACCATGGTACCATTTCGTTTCAAATCTATGCACGCATTTCAAAAAGTCGTACGACACTATTTCGCCATTTCGGACGGATGTTGCACCTTGCACCGTGGATGTTGCACCCTATAGATATCGATTATTCGGACGGCCATAACTTCTGGCTCGTTTAGAGTTACGGGAGCTATAACTAGTCAAAACGAAGGCCTCAGTGAGTTCTACAGCTCTGACAGCGTTCAGCCGTCAATGGATTGTTTAATGCCCAAAAAATACTATCCGAATCTCCATCGGGCCTAGGAAGTTTTTTACCCTTCGTTTTTTCGACACGTGGATTTTTACGGTAAAACGGGATTACCGTGGCTGGTCTTCGATTTACCATCGCTGGGGAGTGGTGCACCACGGTACCATTCCGTTTCAAATCCATGCACGCATTTCAAAAAGTCGTACGACACTGTTTCGCCGTTTCGGACGGATGTTGCACCTTGCACCGTGGATGTTGCACCCTGTAGATATCGATTATTCGGACGGCCATAACTTCTGGCTCGTTTAGAGTTATGGGACCCATAACCTGTCAAAACGAAGGCCTCAGTGAGTTCTACGGCTCTGAATTCTTTCAGTCGTCAATGGATTGTTTAATGCCAAAAATTGACTATCCGAATCTCAATCGGGTCTAGGAAGTTTTTTACCCTTCGTTTTTTCGACACGTGGATTTTTACGTTAAAACGGGATTACCGTGGCTGGTCTTCGATTTACCATATATGGAGAGTGGCACACCATGGTACCGTTCCATTTCAAATCCACGTATGCATTTTAAAAAGTCGTACGACACTGTTTCTCCATTTTGGACGGATGTTGCACCTTGCACCGTGGATGTTGCACCCTGTAGATATCGATTATTCGGACGGCCATAACTTCTGGCTCGTTTAGAGTTGCTGGAGCCATAACCAGTCAAAATGAAGGCCTCAGTGAGTCTACGGCTCTGACAGCTTTCAGCCACCAATGGATTGAATAATGCCCAAAAAAGACTATCCGAATCTCAATCGGGTCTCGGAAGTTTTTTACCCTTCGTTTTTTCGACACGTAGATTTTTACGGCAAAACTGGATAACCGTCGCTGGTCTTCGATTTACCATCGCTGGAGAGTGGTGCACCATGGTAACGTTCCGTTTCAAATCTATGCACGCATTTCAAAAAGTCGTACGGCACTGTTTCACCATTTCGTACGGATGTTGCACCTTGCACCGTGGATGTTGCACCCTGTAGATATCGATTATTCGGACGGCCATAACTTCTGGCTCGTTTAGAGTTACGGGAGCTATAACTTGTCAAAACGAAGGCCTCAGTGAGTTCTACGGCTATGAAAGCTTTCAGGTGTCAATGGATTGTAAAATGCCAAAAAAAGACTATCCGAATCTCAATCGGGTCTCGAAAGTTTTTTACCCTTCGTTTTTTCGACACGTGGATTTTTACGGTAAAACGGGATTACCGTGGCTGGTCTTTGATTTACCATCGCTGGAGAGTGGTGCACCATGGTACCATTCTGTTTCGAATCCAAGCACGCAATTCAAAAAGTCGTATGACACTGTTTCACCATTTCGAACGGATGTTGCACCTTGCACCGTGGTTGTTGCACCCTGTAGATATCGATTATTCAAACGGCCATAACTTCTGGCTCATTTAGAGTTACGGGAGCCATAACCTGTCAAAACGAAGGCCTTAGTGAGTTCTACGGCTCTGACACCTTTCAGCCGTCAATGGATTTTTTAATGCCCAAAAAAGACTAATAGATTCTCAATCGGGTCTAGGAAGTTTTTTACTCTTCGTTTTTTCGACACGTGGACTTTTACGGTTAAGCGGGATTACCGTAGCTGGTCTTCGATTTACCATCGCTGGAGAGTGGTGCACCATGGTACCGTTCTGTTTCAAATCCATGCACACATTTCAAAATGTCGTACGACACTGTTTCACCATTTCGGACGGATGTTGCACCTTGCACCGTGGATGCTGCACCATGTAGATATCGATTATTCGGACGGCCATAACTTCTGGCTCGTTTAGAGTTAAGGGAGCCATAACCAGTCAAAACGAAGGCCTCAGTGAGTTCTACGGCTCTGACCGCTTTCAGCTGTCAATGGATTGTATAATGCCCAAAAAAGACTATCCGAATCTCAATCGGGTTTCGAAAGTTTTTTACCCTTCGTTTTTTCGACACGTGGATTTTTACGGTAAAACTGGATTACCGTGCCTGGTCTTCGATTTACCATGCTGGAGAGTGATGCACCATGGTACCATTCCATTTCAAATCTATGCACGCATTTCAAAAAGTCGTACGACACTGTTTCGCATTTTCGGACGGATGTTGCACCTTGCACCCTGTAGATATCGATTATTCGGACGGCCATAACTTCTGTCTCGTTTAGAGTTACGGGAGCCATAACCAGTCAAAACGAAGGCCTCAGTGAGTTCTGCAGCTCTGACAGCTTTCAGCCGTCAATGGATTGTTTAATGCCCAAAAAATACTATCCGAATCTCCATCGGGTCTAGGAAGTTTTTTACCCTTCGTTTTTTCGACACGTGGATTTTTACGGTAAAACGGGATTACCGTGGCTGGTCTTCGATTTACCATCGCTGGAGAGTGGTGCACCACGGTACCGTTCCGTTTCAAATCCATGCACGCATTTCAAAAAGTCGTACGACACTGTTTCGCCGTTTCGGACGGATGTTGCACCTTGCACCGTGGATGTTGCACCCTTTAGATATCGATTATTCGGACGGCCATAACTTCTGGCTCGTTTAGAGTTACGGTAGCCATAACCTGTCAAAACGAAGGCCTCAGTGAGTTCTACGGCTCTGAATTCTTTCAGTCGTCAATGGATTGTTTAATGCCCAAAATTGACTATCCGAATCTCAATCGGGTCTAGGAAGTTTTTTACCCTTCGTTTTTTCGACACGTGGATTTTTACGGTAAAACGGGATTACCATGGCTGATCTTCGATTTACCATCGCTGGAGAGTGGCGCACCATGGTACCGTTCTGTTTCGAATCCATGCACGCATTTTAAAAAGTCGCATGACACTGTTTCGCCATTTCGGACGGATGTTGCACCTTGCACCGTGGATGTTGCACCCTGTAGATATCGATTATTCGGACGGCCATAACTTCTGGCTCGTTTATAGTTACGGGAGCCATAACCAGTCAAAATGATGGCCTCAGTGATTTCTACGGCTCTGACAGCTTTCAGCCCTCAATGGATTGTATAATGCCCAAAAAAGACTATCCGAATCTCAATCGGGTCTCCGAAGTTTTTTACCCTTTGTTTTTTCGACACGTAGATTTTTATGGTAAAGCGGGATTACCGTGGCTGGTCTTCGATTTACCATCGCTGGAGAGTGGTGCACCATGGTACCGTTCTGTTTCAAATCCATTAACACATTTCAAAAAGTCGTACGACACTGTTTCCCCATTTCGGACGGATGTTGCACCTTCCACCGTGGATGTAGCACCATGTAGATATCGATTATTCGGACGGCCATAACTTCTGGCTCGTTTAGAGTTAAGGGAGCCATAACCAGTCAAAACGAAGGCCTCAGTGAGTTCTACGGCTCTGACAGCTTTCAGCTGTCAATGGATTGTATAATGCCCAAAAAAGACTAACCGAATCTCAATCGGGTTTCGGAAGTTTTTTACCCTTCGTTTTTTCGACACGTGGATTTTTACGGTAAAACTGGATTACCGTGGCTGGTCTTCAATTTACCATCGCGGGAGAGTGATGCACCATGGTACCATTCCGTTTCAAATCTATGCACGCATTTCAAAATGTCGTACGACACTGTTTCGCCATTTCGGACGGATGTTGCACCTTGCACCGGGGATGTTGCACCTTGTAGATATCGATTATTCGGACGGCCATAACTTCTGGCTCGTTTAGAGTTACGGGAGCCATAACCTGTCAAAACGAAGGCCTCAGTGAGTTCTACAGCTTTGACAGCTTTCAGCCGTCAATGGATTGTTTAATGCCCAAAAAAGACTATCCGAATCTCCATCGGGTCTAGAAAGTTTTTTACCCTTCGTTTTTTTGACACGTGGATTTTTACGGTAAAACGGGATTACCATGGCTGGTCTTCGATTTACCATCGCTGGAGAGTGGTGCACCACGGTACCGTTCCGTTTCAAATCCATGGACGCATTTCAAAAATTCGTACGACACTGTTTCGCCATTTCGGACGGATGTTGCACCTTGCACCGTGGACGTTGCACCCGGTAGATATCGATTATTCGGGCGGCCACAACTTCTGGCTCGTTTAGAGTTACGGGAGCCATAACCTGTCAAAACAAAGGCCTCAGTGAGTTCTACGGCTCTGAATGCTTTCAGCCGTCAATGGATTGTTTAATGCCCAAAAAAGGCTATCCGAATCTCAATCGGGTCTGGGAAGTTTTTCACCCTTCGTTTTTTCGACACGTGGATTTTTACGGTAAAACGGGATTACCGTGGCTGGTCTTCGATTTACCATCACTGGAGAGTGCTGCACCATGGTACCATTCTGTTTCAAATCTACGCACGCATTTCAAAAAGTCGTACGACACTGTTTCGCCATTTCGGTCGGATGTTGCACCTTGCACCGTGGATGTTGCACACTGTAGATATCGATTATTCGGACGGCCATAACTTCTGGCTCGTTTAGAGTTACGGGAGCCATAACCTGTCAAAACGAAGGCCTCGGTGAGTTCTACGGCTCTGAATGCTTTCAGGCGTCAATGGATTGTATAATGCTCAAAAAGACTTTCTGAATCTCAATTGGGTTTCGGAAGTTTTTTACCCTTCGTTTTTTTGACACGTGAATTTTTACGGTAAAGCTGGATTATCGTGGCTGGTCTTCGATTTACCATCGCTGGAGAGTGATGCACCATGGTACCATTCTGTTTCAAATCTATGCACGCATTTCAAAATGTCGTACGACACTGTTTCGCCATTTCGGGCGGATGTTGCACCTTGCACCGTGGATGTTGCACCCTGTAGATATCTATTATTCGGACGGCCATAACTTCAGGCTCGTTTAGAGTTACGGGAGCCATGACCCGTCAAAACGAAGGCCTCAGTGAGTTCTACAGATCTGACAGCTTTCAGCCATCAATGGATTGTTTAATGCCCAAAAAAGACTATCCGAATCTCCATCAGGTCTAGGAAGTTTTTTACCCTTCGTTTTTTCGACACGTGGATTTTTACGGTAAAACGGGAATACCGCAGCTGATCTTCGATTTACCATCGCTGGAGAGTGGTGCACCACGGTACCGTTTCGTTTCAAATCCGTGCATGCATTTCAAAAAGTCGTACGACACTATTTCGCCATTTCGGACGGATGTTGCACCTTACACAGTTGATGTTGCACCCTGTAGATATCGATTATTCGGATGGCCATAACTTCTGGCTCGTTTAGAGTTACGGGAGCCGTAACCGGTCAAAACGAAGTCCTCAGTGAGTTCTACCGCTCTGATAGCTTTCAGCCGTCAATGAATTGTTTAATGCCCAAAAACGACTATCCGAATCTCCATCGGGTCTAGGAAGTTTTTTACCCTTCGTTTTTTCGACACGTGGATTTTTACGGCAAAACGGGATTACCGTGGCTGGTCTTCGATTTACCATCGCTAGAGAGTGGTGCACCACGGTACCGTTCCTTTTCAAATCCATGCACGCATTTCAAAAAGTCGTACGACACTGTTTCGCCATTTCAGACGGATGTTGCACCTTGCACCGTGGTTGTTGCACCCTGTAGATATCGATTATTCGGACGGCCATAACTTCTGGCTCGTTTAGAGTTACGGGAGCCATAACCTGTCAAACGAAGGCCTCAGTGAGTTCTACGGCTCTGAATGCTTTCGGCCGTCAATGGATTGTTTATTGCCTAAAAATGACTATCCGAATCTCAATCGGGTCTAGGAAGTTTTTTACCCTTCGTTTTTTCGACACGTGGATTTTTACGGTAAAACGGGATTACCGTGGCTGGTCTTCGATTTACCATCGCTGGAGAGTGGTGCACCATGGTACCGTTCCATTTAAAATCCATGCACACATTTCAAAAAGTCGTACGACGTTGTTTCGCCATTTCGGACGGATGTTGCACCTTGCACCATGGATGTTGCACCCTGTAGATATCGATTATTCGGACAACCATAACTTCTGGCTCGTTTGGAGTTACGGGAGCCATAACCTGTCAAAACGAAGGCCTCGGTGAGTTCTACAGCGCTGACAACTTTCAGCCGTCAATGGATTGTATAATGCCCAAAAAAGACTATCCAAATCTCCATCAGGTCTAAGAAGTTTTTTACCCTTCGTTTTTTCGACACGTGGATTTTTACGGTAAAACGGGATTACCATGGATGGTCTTTGATTTACCATCGCTGGAGAGCGCTGCACCACGGTACCGTTCCATTTCAAATCCTTGCATGCATTTCAAAAAGTCGTACGACACTGTTTCGCCATTTCGGTCGGATGTTGCACCTTGCACCGTGGATGTTGCACCCTGTAGATATCGATTATTCGGACGGCCATAACTTCTGGCTCGTTTAGAGTTACGGGAGCCATAACCTGTCAAAACGAAGGCCTCAGTGAGTTCTACGGCTCTGAATGCTTTCATCCATCAATGGATTGTTTAATGCCCAAAAATGACTATCAGAATCTCAATCGGGTCTAGGAAGTTTTTTACCCTTCGTTTTTTCGGCACATGGATTTCTACGGTAAAACGGGATTACCGTGGCTGGTCTTCGATTTACCATCGCTGGAGAGTGGTGTACCATGGTACCGTTACGTTTCAAATCCATGCACGCATTTCAAAAAGTCGTACGACGCTGTTTCGCCATTTCGGACGGATGTCGCACCTTGCACCATGGATGTTGCACCCTGTAGATATCGATTATTCGGACGGCCATAACTTCTGGCTCGTTTAGAGTTAAGGGAGCCATAACCAGTCAAAACGAAGGCCTCAGTGAGTTCTACGGCTCTGACAGCTTTCAGCCGTCAATGGAATATAAAATGCCCAAAAAAGACTATCTGAATCCTTATCGGGTCTTTTTCCCCTTCGTTTTTTCGACACGTGGATTTTTACGGTAAAACGGGATTGCCGTGGCTGGTCTTTGATTTACATCGCTGGAGAGTGATGCACCATAATACCATTCCGTTTTAAATCCATGCACGGATTTCAAAAAGTCGTACGACACTGTTTCGCCATTTCGGACGGATGTTGCACCTTGCACCGTGGATGTTGCACCCTGTAGATATCGATTATTCGGACGACCATAACTTCTGGCTCGTTTAGAGTTACGGGGGCCATAACCTGTGAAAACGAAGGCCTCGGTGAGTTATACGGCTTTGACAGCTTTCAGCGGTCAAAGGATTGTATAATGCCCAAAAAAGACTATCCGAATCTCAATCGGGTCTCGGAAGTTTTTTACCCTTCGTTTTTAGGCCTCAGTGAGTTCTACGGCTCTGAATGCTTTCAGCCGTCAATGGATTGTTTAATGCCCAAAAAAGACTATCCGAATCTCAATCGGGTCTCGGAAGTTTTTTACCCTTCGTTTTTTCGACACGTGGATTTTTACGGTAAAACGGGATTACCGTGGCTGGTCTTTGATTTACCATCGCTGGAGAGTGGTGCACCATGGTACCGTTCCATTTCAAATCCGTGCACGCATTTCAAAAAGTCATACGACGTTGTTTCGCCATTTCGGACGGATGTTGCACCTTGCACCATGGATGTTGCACCCTGTAGATATCGATTATTCGGACGGCCATAACTTCTGGCTCGTTTAGAGTTATGGGCGCCATAACCTGTCAAAACGAAGGCCTCAGTGAGTTCTACAGCTCTGATAGCTTTCAGCCTTCAATGGATTGTTTAATTGCCAAAAAAGACTATCCGAATCTCCATCGGGTCCAGGAAGTTTTTTACCCTTCTTTTTTTCGACACGTGAATTTTTACGGTAAAACAGGATTACCGTGGCTGGTCTTCGATTTACCATCACTGGAGAGTGCTGCACCACGGACCGTTCCGTTTTAAATCCATGCATGCATTTCAAAAAGTCGTACGACACTGTTTCGCCATTTCGGTCGGATGTTGCACCTTGCGCCGTGGATGTTGCACCCTGTAGATATCGATTATTCGGACGGCCATAACTTCTGGCTTGTTTAGAGTTACGGGAGCCATAACCTGTCAAAACGAAGGCCTCAGTGAGTTCTACGGCTCCGAATGCTTTCAGCCGTCAATGGATTGTATAATGCTCAAAAAAGACTATCCGAATCTCAATCGGGTTTCGGAAGTTTTTTACCCTTCGTTTTTTCGACACGTGGATTTTTACGGTAAAACTGGATTACCGTGGCTGGTCTTCGATTTACCATCGCTGGAGAGTGATGCACCATGGTACCATTCTGTTTCAAATCTACGCACGCATTCCAAAAAGTCGTACGACACTGTTTCGCCATTTCGGGCGGATGTTGTACCTTGCACCGTGGATGTTGCACCCTGTAGATATCTATTATTCGGACGGCCATAACTTCTGGCTCGTTTAGAGTTACGGGAGCCATAACCTGTCAAAACGAAGGCCTCAGTGAGTTCTACAACTCTGACCGCTTTCAGCCGTCAATGGATTTTTTAATGCCCAAAAAAGACTATCCGAATCTCCATCGGGTCTAGGAAGTTTTTTACCCTTCGTTTTTTCGGCACATGGATTTTTACGGCAAAACGGGATTACCGTGGCTGGTCTTCGATTTACCATCGCTGGAGAGTGGTGCACCATGGTACCGTTCCGTTTCAAATCCATGCACGCATTTCAAAAAGTCGTACGACACTGTTTCGCCATTTAAGACGGATTTACACCTTGCCCCGTGGTTGTTGCACCCTGTAGATATCGATTATTCGGACGGCCATAATTCTGGCACGTTTAGAGTTACGGGAGCCATAACCTATCAAACGAAGGCCTCAGTGAGTTCTACGGCTCTTAATGCTTTCAGCCATCAATGGATTGTTTAATGCCAAAAAATGACTATCCGAATCTCAATCGGGTCTAGGAAGTTTTTTAACCTTCGTTTTTTCGACACGTGGATTTTTACGGTAAAACGGGATTACCGTGGCTGGTCTTCGATTTACCATCGCTGGAGAGTGGTGCACCATGGTACCGTTCCGTTTCAAATCCATGCACGCATTTCAAAAAGTCATACGACGCTGTTTCGCCATTTCGGACGGATGTTGCACCTTGCACCATGGATGTTGCACCCTGTAGATATCGATTATTCGGACGGCCATAACTTCTAGCTTGTTTAGAGTTACGGGAGCCATAACCTGTCAAAACGAAGGCCTCAGTGAGTTCTACAGCTCTGACTGCTTTCAGCCGTTAGTGGATTGTTTAATTGCCAAAAAAGACTATCCGAATCTCCATCGGGTCTAGGAAGTTTTTTACCCTTCTTTTTTTCGACACGTGGATTTTTACGGTAAAACAGGATTACCGTGGCTGGTCTTCGATTTACCATCACTGGAGAGTGCTGCACCACGGTACCGTTCCGTTTCAAATCCATGCATGCATTTCAAAAAGTCGTACGACACTGTTTCGCCATTTCGGTCGGATGTTGCACCTTGCACCGTGGATGTTGCACCCTGTAGATATCGATTATTCGGACGACCATAACTTCTGGCTCGTTTTGAGTTACGGGAGCCATAACCTGTCAAAACGAAGGCCTTAGTGAGTTCTACGGGTCCGAATTGTTTCAGCCATCAATGGATTGTTTAATGCCCAAAAATGACTATCAGAATCTCAATCGGGTCTAGGAAGTTTTTTACCCTTCGTTTTTTCGACACATGGATTTTTACAGTAAAACGGGATTACCGTGGCTGGTCTTCGATTTACCATCGCTGGAGAGTGGTGTACCATGGTACCGTTACGTTTCAAATCCATGCACGCATTTCAAAAAGTCGTACGACGCTGTTTCGCCATTTCGGACGGATGTTGCACCTTGCACCGTGGATGTTGCACCCTGTAGATATCGATTATTCGGACGGCCATAACTTCTGGCTCGTTTAAAGTTAAGGGAGCCATAGCCAGTCAAAACGAAGGCCTCAGTGAGTTCTACGGCTCTGACAGCATTCAGCCGCAATTGGATTATAAAATGCCCAAAAAAGACTATCCGAATCTCAATCGGGTCTCGAAATTTTTTTCCCCTTCGTTTTTTCGACACGTGGATTTTTAGGGTAAAACGGGATTACCGTGGCTGGTATTTGATTTACCATCGCTGGAGAGTGATGCACCATGGTACCATTCCGTTTCAAATCCATGCACGCATTTCAAAAAGTCGTGCGACACTGTTTCGCCATTTCGGACGGATGTTGCACCTTGCACCGTGAATGTTGCACCCGGACGGCCATAACTTCTGGCTCGTTTAGAGTTACGGGAGCCATAACCTATCAAAACGAAGGCCTCAGTGAGTTCTACGGCTCTGACAGCTTTCAACCGTCAAAGGATTGTATAATGCCCAAAAAAGACTATCCGAATCTCAATCGGGTCTCGGAAGTTTTTTACCGTTCGTTTTTTCGACACGTGGATTTTTATGGTAAAACTAGATTACCGTGGCTGGTCTTCGATTTACCATCGATGGAGAGTAGTGCACCATGGTACCGTTCCGTTTCAAATCTATGCACGCATTTCAAAAAGTCGTACGACACTGTTTCGCCATTTCGGACAGATGTTGCACCTTGCACTGTGGATTTTGCACCCTGTAGATATCGATTATTCGGACGACCATAACTTCTGGCTCGTTTAGAGATACGGGAGCCATAACCTGTGAAAACGAAGGCCTTAGTGAGTTCTACGGCTCTGAGAGCTTTCAGCCGTCAATGGATTGTATAATTCCCAAAAAAGACTATCCGAATCTCAATCGGGTTTCAGAAGTTTTTTACCCTTCGTTTTTTTGACACGTGGATTTTTACGGTAAAATGGGATTACCGTGGCTGCTCTTCGATTTACCATCGCTGGAGAGGGGTGCACCATGGTACCGTTCATTTCAAATCCATGCACGCATTTCAAAAAGTCGTACGACGCTGTTTCGCCATTTCGGACGGATGTTGCACCTTGCTCCGTGGATGTTGCACCCTGTACATATCGATTATTCGGACGGCCATAACTTCTGGCTCGTTTAGAGTTACGGGAGCCATAACCTGTCAAAACGAAGGCCTCGGTGAGTTCTGCTGCTCTGACAGCTTTCAGCCGTCAATGGATTGTTTAATACCCAAAAATACTGTCAGAATCTCCATCGGGTCTAGGAAGTTTTTTACCCTTCGTTTTTTCGACACGTGGATTTTTGCGGTAAAACGGGATTACCGTGGCTGGTCTTCGATTTACCATCGCTGGAGAGTGGTGCACCAGGGTACCGTTCCATATCAAATCCATGCACGAATTTAAAAAAGTTGTACGACACAATTTCGCCATTTCGGACGGATGTTGCACCTTGCACTGTGGATGTTGCACCCTGTAGATATTGATTATTCGAACGGCCATAACTTCTGGCTCGTTTAGAATTACGGGAGCCATAACCTGTCAAAACGAAGGCCTCAGTGAGTTCTATGGCTCTGAATTCTTTCAGCCGTCAATGGATTGTTTAATGCCCAAAATTGACTGTCCGAATCTCAATCGGGTCTAGGAAGTTTTTTACCCTTTGTTTTTTCGACACGTGGATTTTTACGGTAAAACGGGATTACCGTGGCTGGTCTTCGATTTACCATCGCTGGAGAGTGGTGCACCATGGTACCGTTCCGTTTCAAATCCATGCACGCTTTTCAAAAAGTCGTACGGCACTGTTTCGCCATTTCGGGCGGATGTTGCACCTTGCACAGTGGATGTTGCACCCTGTAGATATCGATTATTCGGACGGCCATAACTTCTGGCTCGTTTAGAGTTATGGGAGCCGTAACCTGTCAAAACGAAGGCCTCAGTGAGTTCTACAGCTCTGACAGCTTTCAGCCGTCAATGGATTGTTTAATGCCCAAAAAAGACTATCCGAATCTCCATCGGGTCTAGGAAGTTTTTTACCCTTCGTTTTTTCGACACGTGGATTTTTATGGTGAAACGGGATTACCATGGCTGGTCTTCGATTTACCATCGCTGGAGAGTGGTGCACCCCCGTACCGTTCCGTTTCAAATCCATGGACGCATTTCAAAAAGTCGTACGACACTGTTTCACCATTTCGGACGGATGTTGCACCTTGCACCGTGGATGTTGCACCCTGTAGATATCGATTATTCGGACGACCATAACTTCTGGCTCGTTTAGAGTTACGGGAGCCATAACCTGTCAAAACGAAGGCCTCAGTGAGTTCTACGGCTCTGAATGCTTTCAGCCGTCAATGGATTGTCTAGTGCCCAAAAAAGACTATCCGAATCTCAATCGGGTCTCAGAAGTTTTTTACCCATCCTTTTTTCGACACGTGGATTTTTACGGTAAAACGGGATTACCATGGCTGGTCCTCGATTTACCATCGCTGGAGAGTGGTGCACCATGGTACCGTTCCGTTTCAAATCCATGCACGCATTTCAAAAAGTCGTACGACGCTGTTTCGCCATTTCGGACGGATGTTGCACCTTGCACCATGGATGTTGCACCCTGTAGATATCGATTATTCAGACGCCCATAACTTCTGGCTCGTTTAGAGTTACGGGAGCCATAACCTGTCAAAACGAAGGCCTCAGTGAGTTCTACAGCTATGAAAGCTTTCGGCCGTCAATGGATTGTTTAATTGCCAAAAAAGACTATCCGAATCTCCATCGGATCTAGGAAGTTTTTTACCCTTCGTTTTTTCAACACGTGGATTTTTACGGTAAAACAGGATTACCGCGGCTGGTCTTCGATTTACCATCACTGGAGAGTGTTGCACCACGGTACCATTCTGTTTCAAATCCATGCATGCATTTCAAAAAGTCGTACGACACTGTTTCGCCATTTCGGTTGGATGTTGCACCTTGCACCGTGGATGTTGCACCCTGTAGATATCAATTATTCGGACGGCCATAACTTCTGGCTCGTTTAGAGTTGCGGGAGCTATAACCTGTCAAAACGAAGGCCTCAGTGAGTTCTACGGCTCTGAATGCTTTCAGCAGTCAGTGGATTGTATAATGCTCAAAAAAGACTATCCAAACCTCAATCGGGTCTAGGAAGTTTTTTACCCTTCGTTTTTTCGACACGTGGATTTTTACGGTAAAACGGGATTACCGTGGCTGGTCTTCGATTCACCATCGCTGGAGAGTGGTGCACCATGGTACCGTTCCGTTTCAAATCCATGCACGCGTTTCAAAAAGTCGTACGACGCTGTTTCGCCATTTCGGACTGATGTTGCACCTTGCACCGTGGATGTTGCACCCTGTAGATATCGATTATTCGGACGGCCATAACTTCTGGCTCGTTTAGAGTTACGGGAGCCATAACCTATCAAAAGGAAGGCCTCGGTGAGTTCTACAGCGCTGACAGCTTTCAGCCGTCAATGGATTGCTTAATTCCCAAAAAAGACTATCCGAATCTACATCGGGTCTACGAAGTTTTTTACCCTTCGTTTTTTCGACACGTGGATTTTTACGGTAAAACGGGAATACCGCAGCTGGTCTTTGATTTACCATCGCTGGAGAGTGGTGCACCACGGTACCGTTTCGTTTCAAATCCATGCACGCATTTCAAAAAGTCGTACGACACGATTTCGTCATTTCGGACGGATTTTGCACCTTGCACAGTGGATGTTGCACCCTGTAGATATCGATTATTCGGACGGCCATAACTTCTGGCTCGTTTAGATTTACGGGAGCCGTATCCAGTCAAAACGAAGGCCTCAGTGAGTTCTGCAACTCTGACAGCTTTCAACCATCAATGGATTGTTTAATGCCCAAAAACGACTATCCGAATCTTCATCGGGTCTAGGAAGTTTTTTACCCATCGTTTTTTCGACACGTGGATTTTTACGGCAAAACGG
This sequence comes from Allium cepa, assembly GCA_030765085.1. Classification (NCBI taxonomy): domain Eukaryota; kingdom Viridiplantae; phylum Streptophyta; class Magnoliopsida; order Asparagales; family Amaryllidaceae; genus Allium; species Allium cepa. The sequence continues at coordinate 27,474,153 of CM060934.1, read as the reverse complement.
GATTAACGTGGCTGGTCATCGATTTACCATCGCTGGAGAGTGGTGCACCACGGTACCGTTCCGTTTCAAATCCATGCACGCATTTCAAAAGGTCGTACGACACTGTTTCGCCATTTCAGACGGATGTTGCACCTTGCACCGTGGTTGTTGCACCCTGTAGATATCGATTATTCGGACGGCCATAACTTCTGGCTCGTTTAGAGTTATGGGAGCCAATACCTGTCAAACGAAGGCCTCAGTAAGTTCTACGGCTCTGAATGCTTTCAGCCGTGAATGGATTGTTTAATGCCCAAAATGACTATCCGAATCTCAATCGGGTCTAGGAAGTTTTTTACCCTTCGTTTTTTCGACACGTGGATTTTTACGGTAAAACGGGATTACCGTGGCTGGTCTTCGATTTACCATCGCTGGAGAGTGGTGCACCATGGTACCATTCTGTTTCAAATCCATTCACGCATTTCAAAAAGTCGTACGACGCTGTTTCGCCATTTCGGACGGATGTTGCACCTTGCACCATGGATGTTGCACCCTGTAGATATCGATTATTCGGACGGCCATAACTTCTGGCTCGTTTAGAGTTACGGGAGCCATAACCTGTCAAAACGAAGGCCTCGGTGAGTTCTACAGCGCTGACGGCTTTCAGCCGTCAATGGATTGTTTAATGCCCAAAAAAGACTATCCGAATCTCCATCGGGTCTAGGATGTTTTTTACCCTTCGTTTTTTCGACACGTGGATTTTTACGGTAAAACTGGATTACTGTGGCTGGTCTTCGATTTACCATCGCTGGAGAGTGATGCACCATGGTACCGTTCCATTTCAAATCTATGCACAAATTTCAAAAAGTCGTACGACCCTGTTTCGCCATTTCGGACGGATGTTGCACCTTGCACCGTGGATGTTGCACCCTGTAGATATCGATTATTCGGACGGCCATAACTTCTGGCTCGTTTAGAGTTACGGGAGCCATAACCTGTCAAAACGATGGCCTCAGTGAGTTCTACGGCTCTGATAGCTTTCAGCCGTCAATGTATTGTATAATGCCCAAAAAAGACTATCTGAATCTCTATCGGGTCTCGGAAGTTTTTTACCCTTCGTTTTTTGGACACGTGGATTTTTACGGTAAAACGGGATTACCGTGGCTGATCTTCGATTTACCATCGTTGGAGAGTGGTGCACCATGGTACTGTTCCGTTTCAAATCTATGCACACATTTCAAAAAGTCGTACGACGCTGTTTCGCCATTTCGGACGGATGTTGCACTTTCTCCGTGGATGTTGCACCCTGTAGACATCGATTATTCGGACGGGAATAACTTCTGGCTCGTTTAGAGTTAAGGGAACCATAACTAGTCAAAACGAAGGCCTCAGTGAGTTCTATGACTCTGACAGCTTTCTGCCGTCAATGGATTGTATAATGCCCAAAAAAGACTATACGAATTTCAATCGGGTCTCGAAAGTTTTTTACCCTTCGTTTTTTCGACATGTGGATTTTTACGGTAAAACGGGATTACCGTGGCTGGTCTTCGATTTACCATCGCTGGAGAGTGGTGCACCATGGTACCGTTCCGTTTCAAATCCATGCACGCATTTCAAAAAGTCGTACGACGCTGTCTCGCCATTTCGGACGGATGTTGCACCTTGCACCGTGGATGTTGCACCATGTAGATGTCGATTATTCGGACAACCATAACTTCTGGCTCGTTTAGAGTTAAGGGAGCCATAACCAGTCAAAACGAAGGCCTCAGTGAGTTCTACGGCTCTGATGGCTTTTAGCCATCAATGGATTGTAAAATGCCCAAAAAAGACTATCCAAACCTCAATCGGGTCTCGGAATTTTTTTGCCCTTCGTTTTTTGGACACGTGGATTTTTACGGTAAAACTGGACTACCGTGGCTGGTCTTCGATTTACCATCGCTGGAGAGTGGTGCACCATGGTACCGTTCCGTTTCAAATCGATGCACGCATTTCAAAAGGTCGTACGACACTGTTTCGCCATTTCGGACGGATGTTGCACCTTGCACCGTGGATGTTGCACCCAGTAGATATCGATTATTCGGACGGCCATAACTTCTGGCTCGTTTAGAGTTACGAGACCATAACCTGTCAAAAAGAAGGCCTCAGTGGGTTCTATGGCTCTGACAGCTTTTAGCCATCAATGGATTGTTTAATGCCCAAAAAAGACTATCCGAATCTCAATCGGGTCTACGAAGTTTTTTACCCTTCGTTTTTTCGACACGTGGATTTTTACGGTAAAACGGGTTTACAGTGGATGGTCTTCGATTTACCATCGCTAGAGAGTGGTGCACCATGGTACCGTTCCGTTTCAAATCCATGCACGCTTTTCAAAAAGTCGTACGACACTGTTTCGCCCTTTCGGACGGATGTTGCACCTTGCACCGTGGATGTTGCACCCTGTAGATATCGATTATTCGGACGGCCATAACTTCTGGCTCGTTTAGAGTTACGGGAGCCATAACCTGTCAAAACGAAGGCCTCAGTGAGTTCTACGGCTCTGGATGCTTTCAGCCATCAATGGATTGTTTAATGCCCAAAAATGACTATCCGAATCTCAATCGGGTCTAGGAGGTTTTTTACCCTTCGTTTTTTCGACACGTAGGGTAAAACGGGAGTTCCGTGGCTGGTCTTCGATTTACCATCGCTGGAGAGTGGTGCCCCATGGTACCGTTCTGTTTCAAATCCTTGCACGCATTTCAAAAAGTCGTACGATACTGTTTCGCCATTTCAGAAGGATGTTGCACCTTGCACCGTGGATGTTGCACCCTGTAGATATCGATTATTCGGAAGGCCATAACTTCTGGATCGTTTAGAGTTACGGGAGCCATAACCATTCAAAACGAAGGCCTCGGTGAGTTCTACGGCTCTGATAGCTTTTAGCCGTCAATGGATTGTATAATGCCTAAAAAAAACTATCAGAATCTCAATCGGGTCTCGGAAGTTTTTTACCCTTCGATTTTTCGACACGTGGATTTTTACGGTAAAACGGGATTACCGTGACTGTTCTTCGATTTACCATCGCTGGAGAGTGGCGCACCATGGTACCGTTCCGTTTCAAATCCATGCACGCATTTTAAAAAGTCGTACGACGCTGTTTCGCCATTTCGGACGGATGTTGCACCTTGCTCCGTGGATGTTGCACCCTGTAGATATCGATTATTCGGACGGCCATAACTTCTGGCTCGTTTAGAGTTAAGAGAGCCATAACCAGTCAAAACGAATGTCTCAGTGAGTTCTAAGGCTCTGACAGCTTTCAGCCGTCAATGGATTGTATAATGCCCAAAAAAGACTATCCAAATATCAATCGCGTCTTGGATGTTTTTTACCCTTCGTTTTTTCGACACGTGGATTTTTACGGTAAAACGGGATTACCGTGGCTGGTCTTCGATTTACCATCGCTAGAGAGTGGTGCACCATGGTACCGTTCCGTTTCAAATTCATGCACGCATTTCAAAAAGTCGTACGACACTGTTCCGCCATTTCGGACGGATGTTGCACCTTGCACCGTGGATGTTGCACACTGTAGATATCGATTATTCGGACGGCCATAACTCTGGCTCGTTAAGAGTTACGGGAGCCATAACCTGTCAAAACGAAGGCCTCAGTGAGTTCTACGGCTCTGACAGCTTTCAGCCATCAATGGATTGTTTAATGCCCAAAAAAGACTATCTGAATCTCCATCGGGTCTAGGAAGTTTTTTACCCTTCGTTTTTTCGACACGTGGATTTGAAGGTAAAACGGGATTACCGTAGCTAGTCTTCGATTTACCATCGCTGGACAGTGGTGCACCATGGTACCGTTCCGTTTCAAATCCATGCACGCATTTCAAAAAGTCGTACGACGCTGTTTCGCCATTTCGGACGGATGTTGCACCTTGCACCGGGGATGTTGCACCTTGCACCGGGGATGTTGCACCATGTATATATCGATTATTCGGACAGCCATAACTTCTGGCTCGTTTAGAGTTAAGTGAGCCATAACCTGTCAAAACGAAGGTCTCAGTGAGTTCTGCTGCTCTGACGGCTTTCAGCCGTCAATGGATTGTTTAATACCCAAAAAATACTATCCGAATCTCCATCGGGTCTAGGAAGTTTTTTACCTTTCGTTTTTTCGACATGTGGATTTTTATGGTAAAACTAGATTACCGTGGCTGGTCTTCGATTTACCATCGATGGAGAGTAGTGCACCATGGTACCGTTCCGTTTCAAATCTATGCATGCATTTCAAAAAGTCGTACGACATTGTTTCACCATTTCGGACGGATGTTGCACTTTGCACCGTGGATGTTGCACCCTGTAGATATCGATTATTCAGACGGCCATAACTTCTGGCTCGTTTAGAGTTACGACAGACATAACCTGTCAAAACGAAGGCCTTAGTGAGTTCTACGACTCTGATAGATTTTAGCCATCAACGGATTGTTTAATGCCCAAAAAAGACTATCCGAATCTCAATCGGGTCTAGGAAGTTTTTTACCCTTCGTTTTTTCGACACGTGGATTTTTACGGTAAAACGGGATTACCGTGGATGGTCTTCAATTTACCATCGCTGGAGAGTGGTGCACCATGGCAACGTTCTGTTTCAAATCCATGCACGCTTTTCAAAAATTCGTACGACACTGTTTCGCCATTTCGGACGGATGTTGCACCTTGCACCGTGGATGTTGCACCCTGTAGATATCGACTATGCCGACGACCATGAGTTCTGGCTCATTTAGAGTTAAGAGAGCCATAACCAGTCAAAACGAAGGCGTCAGTGAGTTCTACGGCTCTGACAGCTTTCAGCCGTCAATGGTTTGTATAATGCCCACAAAAAACTATCCGAATATCAATCGGGTCTCGGAAGTTTTTTACCCTTCGTTTTTTCGACACGTGGATTTTTACGGTAAAACGGGATTACCGTGGCTGGTCTTCGATTTACCATGGCTAGAGAGTGGTGCACCATGGTACCGTTCCATTTCAAATTCATGCACGCATTTCAAAAAGTCGTACGACACTGTTTCGCCATTTTGGACGGATGTTGCACCTTGCACCGTAGATGTTGCACCCTGTAGATATCGATTATTCGGACGGCCATAACTTCTTGCTCGTTTAGATTTACGAGAGCCATAACCTGTCAAAACGAAGGCCTCAGTGAGTTCTACGGCTCTGACAGCTTTCAGCCATCAATGGATTGTTTAATGCCCAAAAAATACTATCCGAATCTCCGTCGGGTCTTGGAAGTTTTTTACCCTTCGTTTTTTTTACACGTGGATTTTTAGGTAAAACGGGATTACCGTAGATGGTCTTCGATTTACCATCGCTGGAGAGTGGTGCACCATGGTGCCATTCCGTTTCAAATCCATGCACGTATTTCAAAAAGTCGTACGACGCAGTTTCGCCATTTCGGACGGATGTTGCACCTTGCACCGTGGATGTTGCACCATGTAGATATCGATTATTCGGACAGCCATAACTTCTGGCTCGTTAAGAGTTAAGGGAGCCATAACCAGTCAAAACGAAGGCCTCAGTGAGTTCTACGGCTCTAATGGCTTTCAGCCGTAAATGGATTGTAAAATGCCCAAAAAAGACAATCCGAATCTCAATCGTGTCTCGGAAGTTTTTTACCCTTCGTTTTTTCGACACGTGGATTTTTACGGTAAAACTGGATTACCGTGGCTGGTCTTCGATTTACCATCGCTGGAGAGTGGTGCACCATGGTACCGTTCCGTTTCAAATCTATGCACGCATTTCAAAAAGTCGTACGACACTGTTTCGCCATTTCGTACGGATGTTGCACCTTGCACCGTGGATGTTGCACCCTGTAGATATCGATTATTCATACGGCCATAACTTCTGGCTCGTTTAGAGTTACGAGAGCCATAACCTGTCCAATCGAAGGCCTCAGCGAGTTCTACGGCTCTGACAGCTTTTAGGCGTCAATGAATTGTTTAATGCCCAAAAAAGACTATCCGAATCTCAATCGGGTCTAGGAAGCTTTTTACCCTTCGTTTTTTCGACACGTGGATTTTTACGGTAAAACGGGATTACCGTGGATGGTCTTCGATTTACCATCGCTGGAGAGTGGTGCACCATGGTACCGTTCTGTTTCAAATCCATGCATGCTTTTCAAAAAGTCGTACGACACTATTTCGCCATGTCGGACGGATGTTACACCTTGCACCGTGGATGTTGCACTCTGTAGATATCGATTATTCGAACGGCCATAACTTCTGGCTCGTTTAAAGTTACGGGAGCCATAACCTGTCAAAACGAAGGCCTCAGTGAGTTCTACGGCTCTGGATGCTTTCAGCCATCAATGGATTGTTTATTGCCCGAAAATGACTATCCGAATCTCAATCGGGTCTAGGAGGTTTTTTACCCTTCGTTTTTTCGACACGTGGATTTTTATGGTAAAACGGGATTACCGTGTCTGGTCCTCGATTTACCATCGCTAGAGAGTGGTGCCCCATGATACCGTTCCGTTTCAAATCCTTGCACGCATTTCAAAAAGTCGTACGACACTGTTTCGCCATTTCGAACGGATGTTGCACCTTGCACCGTGGATGTTGCACCCTGTAGATATCGATTATTCGGACGGCCATAACTTCTGGCTTGTTTAGAGTTACGGGAGCCATAACCAGTCAAAACGAAGGCCTTAGTGAGTTCTACGGCTTTGACAGCTTTTAGCCGTCATTGGATTGTTTAATGCCCAAAAAAGACTATCCGAATCTCAATCGGGTCTAGGAAGTTTTTTACCCTTCGTTTTTTCGACACATGGATTTTTACGGTAAAACGGGATTACCGTGGATGGTCTTCGATTTGCCATCGCTGGAGAGTGGTGCACCATGGTACCGTTCCGTTTCAAATCCATGTACGCTTTTCAAAAAGTCGTACGACACTGTTTTTCCATTTCGGACGGATGTTGCACCGTGCAACGTGGATGTTGCACCCTGTAGATATCGATTATTCGAACGGCCATAACTTCTGGCTTGTTTAGAGTTACGGGAGCCATAACCTGTCAAAACGAAGGCCTCAGTGAGTTCTACGGCTCTGGATGCTTTCAGCCATCAATGGATTGTTTATTGCCCAAAAATGACTATCCGAATCTCAATCGGGTCTAGGAGGTTTTTTACCCTTCGTTTTTTCGACACGTGGATTTTTTCGGTAAAACGGGATTACCGTGGCTGGTCTTCGATTTACCATCACTGGATAGTGGTGCCCCATGGTACCGTTCCGTTTCAAATCCTTGCACGCATTTCAAAAAGTCGTACGACACTATTTCGCCATTTCGAACGGATGTTGCTCCTTGCATCGTGGATGTTGCACCCTGTAGATATCGATTATTCGGACGGTCATAACTTCTGGCTCGTTTAGAGTTACGGGAGCCATAACCAGTCAAAACGAAGGCCTTAGTGAGTTCTATGGCTCTGACGGCTTTCAGCCGTCAATGGATTGTATAATGCCTAAAAAAGACTACCCGAATCTTAATCGGGTCTCGAAAGTTTTTTACCCTTCGATTTTTCGACACGTGGATTTTTACGATAAAACGGGATTACCGTGGCTGGCGACGATTTACCAACGCTGGAGATTGGCGCACCATTGTACCGTTCCGTTTCAAATCCATGCACGCATTTCAAAAAGTCGTACGACGCTGTTTCGCCATTTCGGACGGATGTTGCACCTTGCTACGTGGATATTGCGCCCTATAGATATCGATTATTCGAACGGCCATAACTTCTGGCTTGTTTAGAGTTAAGAGAGCCATAACTAGTCAAAACGAAGGCCTTAGTGAGTTCTACGGCTCTGACAGCTTTCAGCCATCAATGGATTGTATAATGCCCAAAAAAGACTATCCGAATATCGATCGGGTCTCGGAAGTTTTTTACCCTTCGTTTTTTCGGCACGTGGATTTTTACAATAAAACGGGATTACCGTGGCTGGTCTTCGATTTACCATCGCTGGAGAGTGATGCACCATGGTACCTTTCCGTTTCAAATTCATGCATGCATTTCAAAAAGTCGTACGACACTGTTTCGCCATTTCGGACGGATGTTGCACCTTGCACCGTGGATGTTGCACCCTGTAGATATCGATTATTCGGACGGCCATAACTTCTGGCTCGTTTAGAGTTACGGGAGCCATAATCTGTCAAAATGAAGGCCTCAGTGAGTTCTACGGCTCTGACGGCTTTCAGCCATCAATGGATTGTTTAATGCCCAAACAAGACCATCTGAATCTCCATCGGGTCTAGTAAGTTTTTTACCCTTTGTTTTTTCGACACGTGGATTTTTAGGTAAAACGGGATTACCGTAGCTGGTCTTCGATTTACCATCGCTTGAGAGTGGTGCACCATGGTACCGTTCCGTTTCAAATCCATGCACGCATTTCAAAAAGTCGTACGACACTGTTTTGCCATTTCGGACGGATGTTGCACCTTGCACCGTGGATGTTGCACCATGTAGATATCGATTATTCGGACGGCCTCAACTTCTGGCTCGTATAGAGTCAAGGGAGACATAACAGTCAAAACGAAGGCCTCAGTGAGTTCTACGGCTCTGATAGCTTTCAGCCGTCAATGGATTGTACAATGCGCAAAAAATGGATTACCATGGCTGGTCTTTGATTTCCATCGCTGGAGAGTGGTGCACAATGGTACCGTTCTGTTTCAAATCCATGCACGCATTTTAAAAAGTCGTACGAGACTGTTTCGCCATTTCGGACGGATGTTGCACCTTGCACTGTGGATGTTGCACCCTGTAGATATCAATTATTCAGACGGTCATAAGTTCTGGCTCGTTTAGAGTTACGGGAGCCATAACCTGCCAAAACGAAGGCCTCGGTGAGTTCTACGGCTCTATCAGCTTTCAGCCATCAATGAATTGTTTAATTCCCAAAAAAGACTATCCGAATCTCAATCGGGTCTAGGAAGTTTTTTACCCTTCGTTTTTTTGACACGTGGATTTTTACGGCAAAACGGGATTACCGTTGCTGGTCTTCGATTTACCATCGCTGGAGAGTGGTGCACCATGGTACCATTCCGTTTCAAATCCATGCACGCATTTCAAAAAGTCGTACGACACTATTTCGCCATTTCGGACGGATGTTGCACCTTGCACCGTGGATGTTGCACCCTGTAGATATCGATCATTCGGACGGCCGTAACTTCTGGCTCGTTTAGAATTACGGGAGCCATAACCTTTCAAAACGAAGGCCTTAGTGAGTTCTACGGCTCTGAGTGTTTTCAGCCGTCAATGGATTGTTTAATGCCCAAAAATGACTATCCGAATCTCAATCGGGTCTAGGATGTTTTTTACCCTTCGTTTTTTCGACACGTGGATTTTTACGGTAAAACGGGATTACCGTGGCTGGTCTTCGATTTACCATCGCTGGAGAGTGGTGCCCCATGGTACCGTTCCGTTTCAAATCCATGCACGCATTTCAAAAAGTCGTATGACACTATTTCGCCATTTCGGACGGATGTTGCACCTTACACCGTGGATGTTGCACCCTGTAGATATCGATTATTCGGACGGCCATAACTTCTGGCTCGTTTAGAGTTACGGGAGCCATAACCAGTCAAAACGAAGGCCTCAGTGATTTCTACGCCTTTGACAGCTTCCAGCCTTCAATGGATTGTTTAATGCCCAATAAAGACTATCCGAATCTCAATCGGGTCTAGGAAGTTTTTTACCCTTCGTTTTTTCGACACGTGGATTTTTACGATAAAACGGGATTACCGTGGCTGGTCTTTGATTTACCATCGCTGGAGAGTGGTGCACTATGGTACTGTTCCGTTTCAAATCCATGCACGCATTTCAAAAAGTCGTACAACACTGTTTCGCCATTTCAGACGGATGTTGCACCTTGCACCGTGGATGTTGCACCATGTAGATATCGATTATTCGGACGGCCATAACTTCTGGCTCGTTTAGAGTTAAGGGAGCCATAACCAGTCAAAATGAAGGCCTCAGTGAGTTCTACGGCTCTAACCGCTTTCAGCTGTTATTGGATTGTACAATGCCTAAAAACGACTATCCGAATCTCAGTCGGGTCTCGGAAGTTTTTTACCCTTCGTTTTTTCGACATGTGGATTTTTATGGTAAAACTGGATTACCGTGGCTGGCCTTCGATTTACCATCGATGGAGTGTGGTGCACGATGGTACCATTCCGTTTCAAATCCATGCATGCATTTCAAAAAGTCGTACGACGCTGTTTCGCCATTTCGGACGGATGTTGCACCTTGCACCGTGGATGTTGCACCCTGTAGATATCGATTATTCGGACTGTCATAACTTTTGGCTCGTTTAGAGTTACGGGAGGCATAACCTGTCAAAACGAAGGCCTTAGTTAGTTCTACGGCTCTGACAGCTTTCAGCCGTCAATGAATTGTTTAATGCCCAAAAAAGACTATCCGAATCTCAATCGGGTGTAGGAAGTTTTTTACCCTTCGTTTTTTCGACACATGGATTCTTACGGTAAACGGGATTGCCGTGGCTGGTCTTCTATTTACCAGCGCTGGAGAGTGGTGCACCATGGTACCGTTCCGTTTCAAATCCATGCACGCATTTCAAAAAGTCATACGACACGGTCTCGCCATTTCGGACGGATGTTGCACCATGCACCGTGGATGTTGCACCCTGTAGATATCGATTATTCGGACGACCATAACTTCTGGCTCATTTAGAGTTATGGGAGCCATAACCAGTCAAAACGAAGGCCTTAGTGAGTTCTACGTCTCTGACAGCTTTTAGCCGTCAATGGATTGTTTAATGCCCAAAAAAGACTATCAGAATCTCCATCGGGTCTAGGAAGTTTTTTACCCTTCGTTTTTTCGACACGTGGATTTTTAGGTAAAACGGGATTACCGTAGCTGGTCTTCGATTTACCATCGCTGGAGAGTGGTGCACCATGGTACCGTTCCGTTTCAAATCCATGCACGCATTTCAAAAAGTCGTACGACACTGTTTTGCCATTTCGGACGGATGTTGCACCTTGCACCGTAGATGTTGCACCATGTAGATATTGATTATTCGGACGGCCATAACTTCTGGCTCGTTTAGACTCAAGGGAGACATAACAGTCAATACGAAGGCCTCGGTGAGTTCTACGGCTCTGACAACTTCCAGCCGTCAATGGATTGTAAATGCCCAAAAAGACTGTCCGAATCTCAATCGGGTCTCGGAAGTTTTTTACCCTTCGTTTTTTCGACACGTGGATTTTTACGGTAAAAATGGATTACCGTGGCTTGTCTTTGATTTACCATCGCAGGAGAGTGGTGCACCATGGTACCTTCCGTTTCAAATCCATGCACGCATTTCAAAAAGTCGTACGACACTGTTTCGCCATTTCAGACGGATGTTGCACCTTGCACTGTGGATGTTGCACCCTGTAGATATCAATTATTCAAACGGTCATAAGTTCTGGCTCGTTTAGAGTTACGGGATCCATAACCTGTCAAAACGAAGGCCTCGGTGAGTTCTACGGCTCTGACAGCTTTCAACCGTCAATGAATTGTTTAATGCCCAAAAAAGACTATCCGAATCTCAATCGGGTCTATGAAGTTTTTTACCCTTCGTTTTTTTGACACGTGGATTTTTACGGCAAAATGGGATTACCATTGCCGGCTTCGATTTACCATCGCTGGAGAGTGGTGCCCCATGGTACCGTTCCGTTTCAAATCCATGCACGCATTTCCAAAAGTCGTACGACACTGTTTCGCCATTTCGGACGGATGTTGCACCTTGCACCGTGGATGTTGCACCCTGAAGATATCGACTATTCGGACGGCCTTAACTTCTGGCTCGTTTAGAGTTACGGGAGCCATAACCAGTCAAAACGAAGGCCTTAGTGAGTTCTACGGCTTGGACAGCTTTCAGCCGTCAATGAATTGTTTAATGCCCAAAAAAGACTATCCGAATCTCAATCGGGTCTAGGAAGTTTTTTACCCTTCGTTTTTTCGACACGTGGATTTTTACGGTAAAACAGGATTACCGTGGTCGGTCTTTGATTTGCCATCGCTGGAGAGTGGTGCACTATGGTACCGTTCCGTTTCAAATCCATACATGCATTTCAAAAAGTCGTACGACACTGTTTCGCCATTTCGGACGGATGCTGCACCTTGCACCGTGGATGTTGCACCATGTAGATATCGATTATTCGGACGGCCATTACTTCTGGCTCGTTTAGAGTTAAGGGAGCCATAACCAGTCAAAACGAAGGCCTCAGTGAGTTCTACGGCTCTAACCGCTTTTAGCTGTTAATGCATTGTACAATGCCCAAAAAAGACTATCCGAATCTCAGTCGGGTCTCGGAAGTTTTTTACCCTTTGTTTTTTCGACACGTGGATTTTTATGGTAAAACTGGATTACCGTGGCTGGTCTTCGATTTACCATCGCTGGATAGTTGTGCACCATTGTACCGTTCCGTTTCAAATCCATGCGCGCATTGAAAAAAGTCGTAAGACGTTGTTTCGCCATTTCGGACGGATGTTGCACCTTGCACCGTGGATGTTGCACCCTGTAGATATCGATTATTCGGAATGTCATAACTTCTGGCTCGTTTAGAGTTACGGGAGCCACAACCTGTCAAAACGAAGGCCTTAGTTAGTTCTACGGCTCTGACAGCTTTCAGCCGTCAATGAATTGTTTAATGCCCAAAAAAAACTATCCGAATCTCAATCGGGTCTAGGAAGTTTTTTATCCTTCGTTTTTTCGACACGTGGATTTTTACGGTAAAACGGGATTACCGTGGCTGGTCTTCGATCTACCATCGCTGGAGAGTGGTGCACCAAGGTACCCTTCCGCTTCAAATCCATGCACGCATTTCAAAAAGTCGTACGGCACTGTTTCGCCATTTCGGACGGATGTTGCACCTTGCACCGTGGATGTTGCACCCTGTAGATATCGATCATTCGGACGGCCATAACTTCTGGCTCGTTTAGAGTTACGGGAGCCGTAACCTGTCAAAACAAAGGCCTCAGTGAGTTCTACGGCTCTGAATGCTTTCAGCCGTCAATGGATTGATTAATGCCCAAAAATAACTATCAGAATCTCAATCGGGTCTAGGAAGTTTTTTACCCTTCGTTTTTTCGACATGTAGATTTTTACGGTAAAACGGGATTACCGTGGCTGGTCTTCGATTTACCATCGCTGGAGAGTGGTGCCCCATGGTACCGTTCCGTATCAAATCCTTGCACGCATTTCAAAAAGTCGTACGACACTGTTTCGCCATTTCGGACGGATGTTGCACCATGCACCGTAGATGTTGCACCCTGTAGATATCGATTATTCGGACAGCCATAACTTCTGGCTCGTTTAGAGTTACGGGAGCCATAACCTGTCAAAACGAAGGCTTTAGTGAGTTCTACGGCTCTGACAGCTTTCAGCCGTCAATGGAGTGTATAATGCCCAAAAGATACTATCCGAATCTCAATCGGGTCTCAGAAGTTTTTTACCCTTCGTTTTTTCGACACGTGGATTTTTACGGTAACACAGGATTACCGTGGCTGGTCTTCGATATACCATCGCTGGAGAGTGGTGCACCATGGTACTGTTCCATTTCAAATACATGAACGCATTTCAAAAAGTCGTACGACACTGTTTCGCCATTTCGGACGGATGTTGCACCTGCACCGTGGATGTTGCACCCTGTAGATATCGGTTATTCAGACGGCCATAACTTCTGGCTCGTTTAGAGTTACGGGAGCTATAACCAGTCAAAACGAAGGCCTCAGTGAGTTCTACGGCTCTGACAGCTTTCAGCCGTCAATGGATTTCTTAATGCCCAAAAAAGACTATCCGAATCTCAATCAGGTCTAGGAAGTTTTTTACCCTTCGTTTTTTCGACACGTGGATTTTTAGGGTAAAACGGGATTACCGTTGCTGGTGTTCGATTTACCATCGCTGGAGAGTGGTGCCCCATGGAACCGTTCCATTTCAAATTCTTGCACGCATTTCAAAAAGTCGTACGACATTGTTTCGCCATTTCGGACGGATGTTGCACCATGCACCGTGGATGTTGAACCCTGTAGATATCGATTATTCGGACGGCCATAACTTCTGGCTCGTTTAGAGTTACGAGAGCCATAACCTGTCAAAACGAAGGCTTTAGTGAGTTCTACGGCTCTGACCGCTTTCAGCCGTCAATGGAGTGTATAATGCCCAAAAAACACTATCCGAATCTCAATCGGGTCTCAGAAGTTTTTTACCCTTCGTTTTTTCGACCCGTGGATTTTTACGGTAAAACGGGATTACCGTGGCTGGTCTTCGATTTACCATCGCTGGAGAGTGGTGCCCCATGGTACCGTTCCGTTTCAAATCCTTGCACGCATTTCAAAAAGTCGTACGACACTGTTTCGCCATTTCGGACGGATGTTGCACCATGCACCGTGGATGTTGCACCCTGTAGATATCGATTATTCGGACAGCCATAACTTCTGGCTCGTTTAGAGTTACGGGAGCCACAACCTGTCAAAACGAAGGCCTTAGTTAGTTCTACGGCTCTGACAGCTTTCAGCCGTCAATGAATTGTTTAATGCCCAAAAAAGACTATCCGAATCTCAATCGGGTCTAGGAAGTTTTTTATCCTTCGTTTTTTCGACACGTGGATTTTTACGGTAAAACGGGATTACCGTGGCTGGTCTTCGATCTACCATCGCTGGAGAGTGGTGCACCATGGTACCCTTCCGCTTCAAATCCATGCACGAATTTCAAAAAGTCGTACGACACTGTTTCGCCATTTCGGACGGATGTTGCACCTTGCACCGTGGATGTTGCACCCTGTAGATATCGATCATTCGGACGGCCATAACTTCTGGCTCGTTTAGAGTTACGGGAGCCGTAACCTGTCAAAACGAAGGCCTCAGTGAGTTCTACGGCTCTGAATACTTTCAGCCGTCAATGGATTGATTAATGCCCAAAAATGACTATCAGAATCTCAATCGGGTCTAGGAAGTTTTTTACCCTTCGTTTTTTCGACATGTAGATTTTTACGGTAAAACGGGATTACCGTGGCTGGTCTTCGATTTAACATCGCTGGAGAGTGGTGTCCCATGGTACCGTTCCGTTTCAAATCCTTGCACGCATTTCAAAAAGTCGTACGACACTGTTTCGCCATTTCGGACGGATGTTGCACCATGCACCGTGGATGTTGCACCCTGTAGATATCGATTATTCGGACAGCCATAACTTCTGGCTCGTTTAGAGTTACGGGAGCCATAACCTGTCAAAACGAAGGCTTTAGTGAGTTATACGGCTCTGACAGCTTTCAGCCGTCAATGGAGTGTATAATGCCCAAAAAACACTATCTGAATCTCAATCGGGTCTCAGAAGTTTTTTACCCTTCGTTTTTTCGACACGTGGATTTTTACGGTAAAACAGGATTACCGTGGCTGGTCTTCGATATACCATCGCTGGAGAGTGGTGCACCATGGTACCGTTCTGTTTCAAATACATGCACTCATTTCAAAAAGTCGTACGACACTGTTTCGCCATTTCGGACGGATGTTGCACCTTGCACCGTGGATGTTGCACCCTGTAGATATCGGTTATTCAGACGGCCATAACTTCTGGCTCGTTTAGAGTTACGGAAGCTATAACCAGTCAAAACGAAGGCCTCAGTGAGTTCTACGGCTCTGACAGATTTCAGCCGTCAATGGATTTCTTAATGCCCAAAAAAGACTATCCGAATCTCAATATGGTCTAGGAAGTTTTTTACCCTTCGTTTTTTCGACACGTGGATTCTTACGGTAAAACGGGATTACCGTGGCTGGTCTTCGATTTACCATCGCTGGAGAGTGGTGCCCCATGGAACCGTTCCATTTCAAATTCTTGCACGCATTTCAAAAAGTCGTACGACATTGTTTCGCCATTTCGGACGGATGTTGCACCATGCACCGTGGATGTTGAACCCTGTAGATATCGATTATACGGACGGCCATAACTTCTGGCTCGTTTAGAGTTACGGGAGCCATAACCTGTCAAAACGAAGGCCTCAGTGAGTTCTACGGCTCTGAATTCTTTCAGTCGTCAATGGATTGTTTAATGCCCAAAATTGACAATCCGAATCTCAATCGGGTCTCAGAAGTTTTTTACCCTTCGTTTTTTCGACACGTGGATTTTTACGGTAAAACGGGATTACCGTGGCTGGTCTTTGATTTACCATCGCTGGAGAGTGGTGCACCATGGTACCGTTCTGTTTCAAATCTATGCACGCATTTCAAAAAGTCGTACGACCCTGTTTCGCCATTTCGGACGGATGTTGCACCTTGCACCGTGGATGTTGCACCCTGTAGATATCGATTATTCGGACGACCATAACTTCTGGCTCGTTTAGAGTTACGGGAGCCATAACCTGTCAAAACGAAGACCTCAGTGAGTTCTACGGCTCTGACAGTGTTGAGCCGTCAATGGATTGCTTAATGCACAAAAAATGCTATCCGAATCTCAATCGGGTCTAGGAAGTTTTTTACCCTTCGTTTTTTCGCCAAGTGGATTTTTCCGGTAAAACGGGATTACTGTGGCTGGTCTTCGATTTACCATCTTTGGAGAGTGGTGCACCATGGTACTATTCCGTTTCAAATCCATGCACGCATTTCAAAAAGTCGTACGACACTCTTTCGCCATTTCGGACGGATGTTGCACCTTTCGTCGTGGATGTTGCACCCTGTAGATATCGATTATTCGGACGGCCATAACTTCTGGCTCATTTAGAGTTACGAGAGCCATAACCTGTCAAAATGAAGGCCTTAATGAGTTCTACGGCTATGAATGCTTTCAGCCGTAAATGGATTATTTAATGGCCAAAAATGACTATCCGAATCTCAATCGGGTCTAGGAAGTTTTTTACCCTTCGTTTTTTCGACACGTTGATTTTTATGGTAAAACGGGATTACCGTGGCTGGTCTTCGATTTACCATCGCTGGAGAGTGATGCACCATGGTACTGTTCCGTTTCAAATCCGTGCATGCGTTTCAAAAAGTCGTACGACATTGTTTCGCCATTTCGGACAGATGTTGCACCTTGCACCGTGGATGTTGCACCCTGTAGATATCGATTATTCGGACAGCCATAACTTCTGGCTCGTTCAGAGTTACGGGAGCCATAACCAGTCAAAACGAAGGCCTTAGTGAGTTCTACGGCTTTGACTGCTTTCAGCCGTTAATGGATTGTATAATGCCCAAAAAAGACTATCCGAATCTCAATCAGCTCTCGGAAGTTTTTTACCCTTCGTTTTTTCGACACGTGGATTTTTACGGTAAAACTGGATTACCGTGGCTGGTCTTCGATTTACCATCGCTGGAGAGTGGTGCACCTTGGTACCGTTCATTTTCAAATCCATGCGCGCATTTCAAAAAGTCGTACGACGCTGTTTCGCCATTTCGGATGGATGTTGCATCTTGCACCGTGGATGTTGCACCCTGTAGATATCGATTATTCGGACGGCCATAACTTCGGGCTCGTTTAGATTTACGGGAGCCATAACCAGTCAAAACGAAGGCCTCAGTGACTTCTACGGCTTTGACCGCTTTTAGCCGTCAATGTATTGTATAAAGCCCAAAAAAGACTATTTGAATCTCAATCGGGTCTTGGAATTTTTTTACCCTTCATTTTTTCGACACGTGGATTTTTACGGTCAAACGGGATTACTATTGCTGGTCTTCGATTTACCATCGCTGGAGAGTGGTGCACCATGGTACCATTCCTTCTCAAATCTATGCACGCATTTCAAAAAGTCGTACGACCCTGTTTCGCCATTTCGGACGGATGTTGCACCTTGCACCATGGATGTTGCACCCTGTAGATATCGATTATTCAGACGACCATAACTTCTGGCTCGTTTAGAGTTACGGGAGCCATAACCTGTCAAAACGAAGACCTCAGTGAGTTCTACGGCTCTGACAGTGTTGAGCCGACAATGGATTGCTTAATGCACAAAAAATGCTATCCGAATCTCAATCGGGTCTAGGAAGTTTTTTACCCTTCGTTTTTTCGCCAAGTGGATTTTTCCGGTAAAACGGGATTACTGTGGCTGGTCTTCGATTTACCATCTTTGGAGAGTGGTGCACCATGGTACTATTCCGTTTCAAATCCATGCATGCATTTCAAAAAGTCGTACGACACTGTTTCGCCATTTCGGACGGATGTTGCACCTTTCGTCATGGATGTTGCACCCTGTAGATATCGATTATTCGGACGGCCATAACTTCTGGCTCATTTAGAGTTACGAGAGCCATAACCTGTCAAAATGAAGGCCTTAGTGAGTTCTACGGCTCTGAATGCTTTCAGCCATAAATGGATTATTTAATGGCCAAAAATGACTATCCGAATCTCAATCGGGTCTAGGAAGTTTTTTACCCTTCGTTTTTTCGACACGTTGATTTTTATGGTAAAACGGGATTACCGTGGCTGGTCTTCGATTTACCATCGCTGGAGAGTGATGCACCATGGTACCGTTCCGTTTCAAATCCGTGCATGCGTTTCAAAAAGTCGTAAGACACCGTTTCGCCATTTCGGACGGACGTTGCACCTTGCACCGTGGATGTTGCACCCTGTAGATATCGATTATTCGGACGGCCATAACTTCTGGCTCGTTCAGAGTTACGGGAGCCATAACAGTCAAAACGAAGGCCTCAGTGAGTTGTACGGCTCTGACAGCTTTCAGCCGTCATTGGATTGTACAATGCCCAAAAAAGACTATCCGAATCTCAATCGGGCCTCGGAGGTTTTTTACCCTTCGTTTTTTCGACAGGTAGATTCTTACGGTAAAACGGGATTACTGTTGTTGGTCTTCGATTTATAAACGCTGGAGAGTGGTGCACCATGGTACCGTTCCGCTTCAAATCCATGCACGCATTTCAAAAAGTCGTAAGACACTGTTTCGCCATTTCGGACGGACGTTGCACCTTGCACCGTGGATGTTGCACCCTGTAGATATCGATTATTCGGACGGCCATAACTTCTGGCTCGTTTAGAGTTACGGGAGCCATAACTAGTCAAAACAAAGGCCTCAGTGACTTCTACGGCTTTGACGGCTTTCAGCCGTCAACGGATTGTTTAATGCCCAAAAAAGACTATCCGAATCTCAATCGGGTCTAGGAAGTTTTTTACCCTTCGTTTTTTCGGCACGTGGATTTTTACGGTAAAACGGGATTACCGTGGCTGGTCTTCGATTTACCATCGCAGGATAGTGGTGCACCACGGTACCGTTTCGTTTCAAATCCATGCACGCATTTCAAAAAGTCGTACGAAACTGTTTCGCCATTTCGAACGGATGTTGCACCTTGCACCGTGGATGTTGCACCATGTAGATATCGATTATTCGGACGGCAATAACATCTGGCTCGTTCAGAGTTAAGGGAGCCATAACCAGTCAAAACGAAGGCCTCAGTGAGTTCTACGGCTCTGACCACTTTCAGCCGTCAATGGATTGTACAATGCCCAAAAAAGACTATCCGAATCTCAGTCGGGTCTCGGAAGTTTTTTACCCTTTGTTTTTTCGACACGTGGATTTTTACGGTAAAACGGGATTTTCGTGGCTGGTCTTCGATTTACCATCGCTGGAGAGTAGTACACCATGGTACCGTTCCGTTTCAAATCCATGCGCGCATTTCAAAAAGTCTTACGACGCTGTTTCGCCATTTCGGACGGATGTTGCACCTTGCACCGTGGATGTTGCACCCTGTAGATATCGATTATTCGGACGGTCATAACTTCTGGCTCGTTTAGAGTTACGGGAGCCATAACCTGTCAAAACGAAGACCTTAGTTAGTTCTACGGCTCTGATAGCTTTCAGCCGTCAATGAATTGTTTAATGCCCAAAAAAGACTATCCGAATCTCAATCGGGTCTAGGAAGTTTTTTACCCTTCGTTTTTTCGACACGTGTATTTTTACGGTAAAACGGGATTACCGTGGCTGGTCTTCGATTTACCATCGCTGGAGAGTGGTGCACCATGGTACCGTTCCGTTTCAAATCCACGCACGCATTTCAAAAAGTCGAATGACACTGTTTTGCCATTTCGGACGGATGTTGCACCTTGCACCGTGGATGTTGCACCCTATAGATATCGATCATTCGGACGGCCATAACTTCTGGCTCGTTTTGAGTTACGAGAGCCATAACCTGTCAAAACGAAGCCTCAGTGAGTTCTACGGCTCTGAATGCTTTCAGCCGTCAATGGATTGATTAATGCCCAAAAATGACTATCCGAATCTCAATCGGGTCTAGGAAGTTTTTTACCCTTCGTTTTTTCGACACGTGGATTTTTACGGTAAAACGGGATTACCGTGGCTGGTCTTCGATTTACCATCTCTGGTGAGTGGTGCCCCATGGTACCGTTCCGTTTCGAATCCTTGCACGCATTTCAAAAAGTCGTACGACACTGTTTCGCCATTTCGGACGGATGTTGCACCATGCACCGTGGATGTTGCACCTTGTAGATATCGATTATTCGGACGGCCATAACTTCTGGCTCGTTTAGAGTTACGGGAGCCATAACCTGTCAAAACGAAGGCTTTAGTGAGTTCTATAGCTCTGACAGCTTTCAGCCTCAATGGATTGTATAATGGCCCAAAAAGACTATCCGAATCTCAATTGATTCTCGGAAGTTTTTTACCCTTCGTTTTTTCGACACGTGAATTTTTACGGTAAAACGGGATTACCGTGGCTGGTCTTCGATTTACCATCGCTGGAGAGTGGTGCACCGTGGTACGATGCTGTTTCGCCATTTCGAATGGATGTTGCACCTTGCACCGTGGATGTTGCACCATGTAGATATCGATTATTCGGACGACCATAACTTCTGGCTCGTTTAGAGTTACGGGAGCCATAACCTGTCAAAACGAAGGCCTCAGTGAGTTCTACGGCTCTGACAGCTTTGAGTCGTCAATAGATTGCTTAATGCACAAAAAAGGCTATCCGAATCTCAATCGGGTCTAGGAAGTTTTTTACCCTTCATTTTTTCGACACGTGGATTTTTACGGTAAAACGGGATTACCGTGGCTGGTCTTCGATTTACCATCGCTGGAGAGTGGCGTACCATGGTACCATTCCGTTTCAAATCCATGCACGCATTTCAAAAAAGTCGTACGACGCTGTTTCGCCATTTCGGACGGATGTTGCACCTTGCTCCGTGGATGTTGCACCCTATAGATATCGATTATTCGGACGGCCATAACTTCTGGCTCATTTAGAGTTACGGGAGCCATAACCTGTCAAAATGAAGGCCTTAGTGAGTTCTACGGCTCTGAATTCTTTCAGCTGTCAATGGATTATTTAATGCCCAAAAAATGACTATCCGAATCTCAATCGGGTCTAGGAAGTTTTTTACCCTTCGTTTTATCCACACGTGGATTTTTACGGTAAAACGGGATTACCGTGGCTGGTCTTCATTTACCATCGCTGGAGAGTGGTGCACAATTGTACCGTTCCATTTCAAATCCATGCACGCATTTCAAAAAGTCGTACGACACTGTTTCGCCATTTCGGACGGATGTTGCACCTTGCACCGTGGATGTTGCACCGTGTAGATATCGATTATTCGGACGGCCATAACTTCTGGCTCGTTTAGAGTTAAGGGAGCCATAACCAGTCAAAACGAAGGCCTCAGTGATTTCTACGGCTTTGACCGCTTTCAGCCATCAATGGATTGTACAATGCCCAAAAAAGACTGTCCGAATCTCAATCGGGTCTCGGAAGTTTTTTACCCTTCGTTTTTTCGACAAGTGGATTTTTGTGGTAAAACAGGATTACCGTGGCTGGTCTTCGATTTACCATCGCTGGAGACTGGTGCACCATGGTACCATTCTGTTTCAAATCCATGCGCGCATTCCAAAAAGTCGTACGACGCTGTTTCGCCATTTCGGACGGATGTTGCACCTTGCACCGTGGATGTTGCACCCTGTAGATATCGATTATTCGGACGGTCATAACTTCTGGCTCGTTTAGAGTTGCAAGAGCCATAACATGTCAAAACGAAGGCCTCAGTGAGTTCTACGGCTTTGACAGCTTTCAGCCGTCAATGAATTGTTTAATGCCCAAAAAAGGCTATCTGAATCTTAATCGGGTTTATGAAGTTTTTTACCCTTCGTTTTTTCGACACTTGGATTTTTACGGAAAAGCGGGATTACCGTGGCTAGTCTTCGATTTACCATCGCTGGAGAGTGGTGCACCATGGTACCGTTCCGTTTCAAATCCATGCACGCTTTTCAAAAAGTCGTACGACGCTGTTTCGCCATTTCGAATGGATGTTGCACCTTGCACCATGGATGTTGCACCCTGTAGATATCGATTATTCGGACGACCATAACTTCTGGCTCGTTTAGAGTTACGGGAGCCATAACCTGTCAAAACGAAGGCCTTAGTGCGTTCTACGACTCTGACAGCTTTGAATCGTCAATGGATTTCTTAATGCACAAAAAAGGCTATCCAAATCTCAATCGGGTCTAGGAAGTTTTTTACCCTTCGTTTTTTCGACACGTGGATTTTACGGTAAAACGGGATTACCGTGGCTGGTCTTCGATTTACCATCGCTGGAGAGTGGTGCACCATGGTATTGTTACGTTTCAAATCCATGCGCGCATTTCAGAAAGTCGTACGACGCTGTTTCGCCATTTCGGACGGATGTCGCACCTTGCACCATGGATGTTGCACCCTGTAGATATCGATTATTCAGACGGTCATAACTTCTGGCTCGTTTAGAGTTACGGGAGCCATAACCTGTCAAAACGAAGGCCTTAGTTAGTTCTACGGCTCTGATAGCTTTCAGCCATCAATGGAATGTTTAATGGCCCAAAAAGACAATCCGAATCTCAATCGGGTCTCGGAAGTTTTTTACCCTTCGTTTTTTCGACACGTGGATTTTTACGGTAAAACGGGATTACCGTGGCTGGTCTTCGATTTACCATCTATGGAGAGTGGTGCACCATTGTACCGTTCCGTTTCAAATCCATGCACGCATTTCAAAAATTCGTACGACACTGTTTCGCCATTTCAGACGGATGTTGCACCTTGCACCGTGGATGTTGCACCCTGTAGATATCAATTATTCAAACGGTCATAACTTCTGGCTCGTTTAGAGCTGTCAAAACGAAGGCCGAGGTGAGTTCTACGGCTCTGACAGCTTTCAGCCGTCAATGAATTGTTTAATGCCCAAAAAAGACTATCCGAATCTCAATCGGGTCTAGGAAGTTTTTTACCCTTCGTTTTTTTGACACGTGGATTTTTACGGCAAAATGGGATTACCGTTGCTGGCTTCGATTTACCATCACTGGAGAGTGGTACCTCATGGTACCGTTCTGTTTCAAATCCATGCACGCATTTCAAAAAGTCGTACGACACTGTTTCGCCATTTCGGACGGACGTTGCACCTTGCACCGTGGATGTTGCACCCTGTAGATAACGATTATTCGGACGGCCATAACTTCTGGCTCGTTTAGAGTTACGGGAGCCATAACCAGTCAAAACGAAGATCTTAGTGAGTTCTACGGCTTGGACAGCTTTCAGCCGTCAATGGATTGTTTAATGCCCAAAAAAGACTATCCGAATCTCAATCGGGTCTAGGAAGTTTTTTACCCTTCGTTTTTTCGACACGTGGATTTTTCGGTAAAACGGGATTACCGTGGTTGGTCTTTGATTTGCCATCGCTGGAGAGTGGTGCACTATAGTACCGTTCCGTTTCAAATCCATGCACGCATTTCAAAAAGTCATACGACACTGTTTCGCCATTTCGGACGGATGTTGCACCTTGCACCGTGGATGTTGCACAATGTAGATATCGATTATTCGTACGGCCATAACTTCTGGCTCGTTTAGAGTTAAGGGAGCCATAACCCGTCAAAACGAAGGCCTCAGTGAGTTCTACGGCTCTAACCGCTTTCAGCTGTTAATGGATTGTACAATGCCCAAAAAAGACTATCCGAATCTCAGTCGGGTCTCGGAAGTTTTTTACCCTTCGTTTTTTCGACACGTGGATTTTTATGGTAAAACTGGATTACCGTGGCTGGTCTTCGATTTACCATCGCTGGATAGTTGTGCACCATTGTACCATTCCGTTTCAAATCCATGCGCGCATTTCAAAAAGTCGTACGACGTTGTTTCGCCATTTCGGACGGATGTTGCACCTTGCACCGTAGATGTTGCACCCTGTAGATATCGATTATTCGGACTGTCATAACTTCTGGCTCGTTTAGAGTTACGGGAGCCACAACCTGTCAAAACGAAGGACTTAGTTAGTTCTACGGCTCTGACAGCTTTCAACCATCAATGAATTGTTTAATGCCCAAAAAAGACTATCCGAATCTCAATCGGGTCTAGGAAGTTTTTTACCCTTCGTTTTTTCGACACGTGGATTTTTACGGTAAAAGGGGATTACCGTGGCTGGTCTTCGATCTACCATCGCTGGAGAGTGGTGCACCATGGTACCGTTTCGTTTCAAATCCATGCACGCATTTCAAAAAGTCGTACGGCACTGTTTCGCCATTTCGGACGGATGTTGCACCTTGCACCGTGGATGTTGCACCCTGTAGATATCGATCATTCGGACGGCCATAACTTCTGGCTCGTTTAGAGTTACGGGAGCCGTAACCTGTCAAAACAAAGGCCTCAGTGAGTTCTACGGCTCTGAATGCTTTCAGCCGTCAATGGATTGATTAATGCCCAAAAATGACTATCCGAATCTCAATCGGGTCTAGGAAGTTTTTTACCCTTCGTTTTTTCGACATGTAGATTTTTACGGTAAAACGGGATTACCGTGGCTGGTCTTCGATTTACCATCGCTGGAGAGTGGTGCCCCATGGTACCGTTCCGTTTCAAACCCTTGCACGCTTTTCAAAAAGTCGTACGACACTGTTTCTCCATTTCGGACGGATGTTGCACCATGCACCGTGGATGTTGCACCCTGTAGATATCGATTATTCGGACAGCCATAACTTCTGGCTCGTTTAGAGTTACGGGAGCCATAACCTGTCAAAACGAAGGCTTTAGTGAGTTCTACGGCTCTGACTGCTTTCAGCCGTCAATGGAGTGTATAATGCCCAAAAAACACTATCCGAATCTCAATCGGGTCTCAGAAGTTTTTTACCCTTCGTTTTTTCGACACGTGGATTTTTACGGTAAAACAAGATTACCGTGGCTGGTCTTCGATATACCATAGCTGGAGAGTGGTGCACCATGGTACCGTTCCGTTTCAATTACATGCACGCATTTCAAAAAGTCCTTCGACACTATTTCGCCATTTCGTACGGATGTTGCACCATGCACCGTGGATGTTGCACCCTGTAGATATCGGTTATTCAGACGGCCATAACTTCTGGCTCGTTTAGAGCTACGGGATCTATAACCAGTCAAAATGAAGGCCTCAGTGAGCTCTACGGCTCTGACAGCTTTCAGCCGTCAATGGATTGCTTAATGCCCAAAAAATACTATCCGAATCTCAATCAGGTCTAGGAAGTTTTTTACCCTTCGTTTTTTCGACACGTGGATTCTTAAGGTAAAACGGGATTACCGTGGCTGGTCTTCGATTTACCATCGCTGGAGAGTGGTGCCCCATGGAACCGTTACGTTTCAAATTCTTGCAGGCATTTCAAAAAGTCGTCCGACACTGTTTCGCCATTTCGGACGGATGTTGCACCATGCACCGTGGATGTTGAACCCTGTAGATATCGATTATTCGGACGGCCATAACTTCTGGCTCGTTTAGAGTTACGGGAGCCATAACCTGTCAAAACGAAGGCTTTAGTGAGTTCTACGGCTCTGACGGCTTTCAGCCATCAATGGAGTGTATAATGCCCAAAAAACACTATCCGAATCTCAATCGGGTCTCAGAAGTTTTTTACCCTTCGTTTTTTCGACACGTGGATTTTTACGGTAAAACGGGATTACCGTGGCTGGTCTTCGATTTACCATCGCTGGAGAGTGGTGCACCATGGTACCGTTCTATTTCAAATCCATGCACGCATTTCAAAAAGTCGTACGACGTTGTTTCGCCATTTCGAATGGATGTTGCACCTTGCACCGTGGATGTTGCACCCTGTAGATATCGATTATTCGGACGACCATAACTTCTGGCTCGTTTAGTGTTACGGGAGCCATAACCTGTCAAAACGAAGGCCTCAGTGAGTTCTACGGCTCTGACAGCGTTGAGCCATCAATGGATTGCTTAATGCACAAAAAAGGCTATCCGAATCTCATTCGGGTCTACGAAGTTTTTTACCCTTCGTTTTTTCGCCACGTGGATTTTTATGGTAAAACGGGATTACCGTGGCTGGTCTTCGATTTACCATCGCTGGAGAGTGGTGCACCAAGGTACTATTCCGTTTCAAATCCATGCACGCATTTCAAAAAGTCGTACGACACTGTTTCGCCATTTCGGACGGATGTTGCACCTTGCGTCGTGGATGTAGCACCCTGTAGATATCGATTATTCGGACGGCCATAACTTCTAGTTCATTTAGAGTTACGGGAGCCATAACCTGTCAAAATGAAGGCCTTAGTGAGTTCTAAGGCTCTGAATGCTTTCAGCCGTAAATGGATTATTTAATGGCCAAATATGACTATCCGAATCTCAATCGGGTCAAGCAAGTTTTTTACCCTTCGTTTTTTCGACACGTTGATTTTTATGGTAATACGGGATTACCGTGGCTGCTCTTCGATTTACCATCGCTGGAGAGTGATGCACCATGGTACCGTTCCGTTTCAAATCCGTGCACGCATTTCAAAAAGTCGTACGACATTGATTCGCCATTTCGGACGGATGTTGCACCTTGCACCATGGATGTTGCACCCTGTAGATATCGATTATTCGGACGGCCATAACTTCTAGCTCGTTTAGAGTTACGGGAGCCATAACCAGTCAAAACGAAGGCCTCAGTGAGTTCTGCGGCTTTGACCGCTTTCAGCCGTCAATGGATTGTATAATGCCCAAAAAAGACTATCTGAATCTCAATCGGCTCTCGGAAGTTTTTTACCCTTCGTTTTTTCGACACGTGGATTTTTACGGTAAAACTGGGTTACCGTGGCTGTTCTTCGATTTACCATCGCTGGAGAGTGGTGCACCTGGGTACCGTTCCTTTTCAAATCCAAGCGCGCATTTCAAAAAGTCGTACGACGCTGTTTCGCCATTTCGGATGGATGTTGCATCTTGCACCGTGGATGTTGCACCCTATAGATATCGATTATTCGGACGGCCATAACTTCTGGCTCGTTTAGAGTTACGGGAGCCATAACCAGTCAAAACGAAGGCCTCAGTGACTTCTACGGCTTTGACCGCTTTCAGCCGTCAATGTATTGTATAAAGCCCAAAAAAGACTATCTGAATCTCAATCGGGCCTCGGAATTTTTTTACCCTTCGTTTTTTTGACACGTGAATTTTTACGGTTAAACGGGATTACTATTGCTGGTCTTCAATTTACCATCGCTGGAGAGTGGTGCACCATGGTACCATTCCTTTTCAAATCCATGCACGCATTTCAAAAAGTCGTACGTCACTGTTTCGCCATTTCGGACGGATGTTGCACCTTGCACCGTGGATGTTGCACCCTGTAGATATCGATTATTCGGACGGCCATAACTTCTGGCTCGTTTGGAGTTACGGGAGCCATAACCTGTCAAAACGAAGGCCTCAGTGAGTTCTACGGGTCCGACAGCTTTTATCCGTCAATGGATTATTTGATGCCCAAAAAAGACTATCCGAATCTCAATTGGGTCTAGGAAGTTTTTTACCCCTCGTTTTTTCGACACGTGGATTTTACGGTAAAACGGGATTACCGTGGCTGGTCTTCATTTACCATCGTTGGAGAGTGGTGCACCATGGTACCGTTCCGTTTCAAATCCATGCACGCATTTCAAAAAGTCGTACGACACTGTTTCGCCATTTCGGACGGATGTTGCACCTTGCACCGTGGATGTTGCACCATGTAGATATTGATTATTCGGACGGCCAAAACTTCTGGCTAATTTAGAGTCAAGGGAGCCATAACAGTCAAAACGAAGGCCTCAGTGAGTTCTACGGCTCTGACAGCTTTCAGCCGTCAATGGATTGTACAATGCCCAAAAAAGACTATCCGAAACTCAATCGGGCCTCGGAAGTTTTTTACCCTTCGTTTTTTCGACAGGTGGATTCTTACGGTAAAACGGGATTACTGTTGCTGGTCTTCGATTTATAAACACTGGAGAGTGGTGCACCATGGTACCGTTCCGTTTCAAATCCATGCACGCATTTCAAAAAGTCGTAAGACACTATTTCGCCATTTCGGACGGACGTTGCACCTTGCACCGTGGATGTTGCACCCTGTAGATATCGATTATTCGGACGGCCATAACTTCTGGCTCGTTTAGAGTTACGGGAGCCGTAACTAGTCAAAACAAAGGCCTTAGTGACTCCTACGGCTTTGACGGCTTTCAGTCGTCAATGGATTGTTTAATGCCCAAAAAAGACTATCCGAATCTCAATCGGGTCTAGGAAGTTTTTTACCCTTCGTTTTTTCGGCACGTGGATTTTTACGGTAAAACGGGATTACCGTGGCTAGTCTTCGATTTACCATCGCAGGATAGTGGTGCACCATGGTACCGTTTCGTTTCAAATCCATGCACGCATTTCAAAAAGTCGTACGAAACTGTTTCGCCATTTCGGACGGATGTTGCACCATGTAGATATCGATTATTCGGACGGCCATAACTTCTGGCTCGTTCAGAGTTAAGGGAGCCATAACCGGTCAAAACAAAGGCCTCAGTGAGTTCTACGGCTCTGACCACTTTCAGCCGTCAATGGATTGTACAATGCCCGAAAAATACTATCCGAATCTCAGTCGGGTCTCGGAAGTTTTTTACCCTTTGTTTTTTCGACACGTGGATTTTTACGGTAAAACGGGATTACCGTGGCTGGTCTTCGATTTACCATCGCTGGAGAGTGGTACACCATGGTACCGTTCCGTTTTAAATCCATGCGCGCATTTCAAAAAGTCTTACGACGCTATTTCCCCATTTCGGACGGATGTTGCTCCTTGCACCATGGATGTTGCACCCTGTAGATATCAATTATTCGGACGGTCATAACTTCTGGCTCGTTTAGAGTTACGGGAGCCATAACCTGTCGAAACGAAGGCCTTAGTTAGTTCTACGGCTCTGATAGCTTTCGGCCATCAATGAATTGTTTAATGCCCAAAAAAGACTATCCGAATCTCAATCGGGTCTAGGAAGTTTTTTACCATTCGTTTTTTCGACCGTGGATTTTTACGGAAAAACGGGATTACCGTGGCTGGTCTTCGATTTACCATCGCTGGAGAGTGGTGCACCATGGTACCGTTCCGTTTCAAATCCATGCACGCATTTAAAAAAGTCGTACGACACTGTTTTGCCATTTCGGACGGATGTTGCACCTTGCACCGTGGATGTTGCACCCTGTAGATATCGATCATTCGGACGGCCATAACTTCTAGCTCCTTTAGAGTTACGGGAGCCATAACCTGTCAAAACGAAGCCTCAGTGAGTTCTACGGCTCTGAATACTTTCAGCCGTCAATGGATTGATTAATGCCCAAAAATGACTATCTGAATCTCAATCGGGTCTAGGAAGTTTTTTACCCTTCGTTTTTTCGACACGTGGATTTTTACGGTAAAACGGGATTACCGTGGCTGGTCTTCGATTTACCATCGCTAGTGAGTGGTTCCCAATGGTACCGTTCCGTTTCGAATCCTTGCACGCATTTCAAAAAGTCGTACGACACTGTTTCGCCATTTCGGACGGATGTTGCACCATGCACCGTGGATGTTGCACCCTGTAGATATCGATTATTCGGACGGCCATAACTTCTGCCTCGTTTAGAGTTACGGGAGCCATAACCTGTCAAAACGAAGGCTTTAGTGAGTTCTATAGCTCTGACAGCTTTCAGCCTCAATGGATTGTATAATGGCCCAAAAAGACTATCCGAATCTCAATTGGTTCTCGGAAGTTTTTTACCCTTCGTTTTTTCGACTGGTGGATTTTTACGGTAAAACGGGATTGTCGTGGCTGGTCTTCGATTTACCATCGCTGGAGAGTGGTGCACCATGGTACTGTTCCGTTTCAAATCCATGCACGCATTTCAAAAAGTCGTACGACGCTGTTTCGCCATTTCGAAGGGATGTTGCACCTTGCACCATGGATGTTGTACCCTGTAGATATCGATTATTCGGACGACCATAACTTCTGGCTCGTTTAGAGTTACGCGAGCCATAACCTGTCAAAACGAAGGTCTCGGTGATTTCTACGGCTCTGACAGCTTTGAGCCGTCAATGGATTGCTTAATGCACAAAAAAGGCTATCCGAATCTCAATTGGGTCTAGGAAGTTTTTTACCCTTCGTTTTTTCGACACGTGGATTTTTATGGTAAAACGGGATTACCGTGGCTGGTCTTCGATTTACCATCGCTGGAGAGTGGTGCACCATGGTACTATTCCGTTTCAAATCGATATACGCATTTCAAAAAGTCGTACGACACAGTTTCGCCATTTCGGACGGATGTTGCACCTTGCGTCGTGGATGTTGCACCCTGTAGATATCGATTATGCGGACGGCCATAACTTATGGCTCATTTAGAGTTATGGAAGCCATAAACAATCAAAATGAAGGACTCGGCGACTTTTATGGCTCTGAATGCTTTCAGCCGTCAATGGATTGTTTAATGCCCAAAAATGACTATCCGAATCTCAATCGGGTCTAGGAAGTTTTTTACCCTACGTTTTTTCGACACGTGGATTTTTACGGTAAAACGGGATTACCGTGGCTGGTCTTCAATTTACCATCGCTGGAGAGTGATGCACCATGGTACCGTTCCGTTTCAAATCCATGCATGCATTTCAAAAAGTCGTACGACACTGTTTCGCCATTTCGGACGGATGTTGCACCTTGCACCGTGGATGTTGCACCCTGTAGATATCGATTATTCGGACGGCCATAACTTCTGGCTCGTTTAGAGTTACGGGAGCCATAACTAGTCAAAACGAAGGCCTCAGTGAGTTCTACGGCTTTGATAGCCTTCAGCCGTCAATGGATTGTATAATGCCCAAAAAAGACTATCTGAATCTCAGTCGGGTCTCGGAAGTTTTTTACCCTTCCTTTTTTCGACACGTGGATTTTTACGGTAAAACTGGATTACCGTGGCTGGTCTTCGATTTACCATCGCTGGAGAGTGGTGCACCATGGTACCGTTCCTTTTCAAATCCATGCGCGCATTTCAAAAAGTCGTACGACGTAGTTTCGCCATTTCGGACGGATGTTGCATCTTGCACCGTGGATGTTGCACCCTGTAGATATCGATTATTCGGACGGCCATAGCTTCTGGCTCGTTTAGAATTACGGGAGGCATAACCAGTCAAAACGAAGGCCTCAGTGAATTCTATGGCCTTGACTGCTTTCATCCGTCAATGTATTGTATAATGCCCAAAAAAGACTGTCCGAATCTCAATCGGGTCTCGAAAGTTTTTTACCCTTCGTTTTTTCGACACGTGGATTTTTACGGTAAAACGGGATTACTGTTGCTGGTCTTCGATTTACCATTGCTGGAGAGTGGTGCACTATGGTGCCATTCCTTTGCAAATCCATGCACGCATTTCAAAAAGTCGCACGACACTGTTTCGCTATTTCGGACGGATGTTGCACCTTGCACTGTGGATGTTGCACCATGTAGATATCGATTATTCGGACGGCCATAACTTTTGGCTCGTTTAGGGTCAAGGGAGCCATAACAGTCAAAACGAAGGCCTCAGTGAGTTCTATGGCTCTAACATCTTTCACCCGTCAATGGATTGTATAATGCCCAAAAAAGACTATCCGAATCTCAGTCGGGTCTCGGAAGTTTTTTACCCTTCGTTTTTTCGACAGGTGGATTTTTACGGTAAAACGGGATTACCGTGGCTGGCCTTCGATTTACCATCGCTGGAGAGTGGTGCACCATGGTACCGTTCCGTTTCAAATCCATGCGCGCATTTCAAAAAGTCGTACGACGCTGTTTCGCCATTTCGGACGGATGTTGCACCTTGCACCGTGGATGTTGCACCCTGTAGATATCGATTATTCGGACGGTCATAACTTCTGGCTCGTTTAGAGTTACGGGAGCCATAACCTGTCAAAACGAAGGCCTTAGATAGTTCTACGGCTCTGATCGCTTTCAGCCATCAATGAATTGTTTAATGCCCAAAAAAGACTATCCGAATCTCAATCGGGTCTAGGAAGTTATTTACCCTTCGTTTTTTCGACACGTGGATTTTTACGGTAAAACGGGATTTCCGTGGCTGGTCTTCGATTTACCATCTATGGAGAGTGGTGCACCATGGTACCGTTCCGTTTCAAATCCATGCACGCATTTCAAAAAGTCGTACGACACTGTTTTGCCATTTCGGACGGATGTTGCACCTTGCACCGTGGATGTTGCACCCTGTAGATATCGATCATTCGGACGGCCATAACTTCTGGCTCGTTTAGAGTTACGGGAGCCATAACCTGTCAAAACGAAGCCTCGGTGAGTTCTACGGCTCTGAATGCTTTCAGCCGTCAATGGATTGATTAATCCCAAAAATGACTATCCGAATCTCAATCGTGTATAGGAAGTTTTTTACCCTTCGTTTTTTCGACACGTGGATTTTACGGTAAAACGGGATTACCGTGGCTGGTTTTCGATTTACCATCGCTGGTGAGTGGTGCCCTATGGAACCTTTCCGTTTTGAATCCTTGCACACATTTCAAAAAGTCGTACGACACTGTTTCGCCATTACGGACGGATGTTGCACCATGCACCGTGGATGTTGCACCATGTAGATATCGATTATTCGGACGGCCATAACTTCTGGCTCGTTTAGAGTTACAGGAGCCATAACCTGTCAAAACGAAGGCTTTAGTGAGTTCTATGGCTCTGACAGCTTTCAGCCTCAATGGATTGTATAATGGCCCAAAAAGACTATCCGAATCTCAATCGGGTCTCGGAAGTTTTTTACCCTTCGTTTTTTCGACAGGTGGATTTTTGCGGTAAAACGGGATTACCGTGGCTGGTCTTCGATTTACCATCGCTGGAGAGTGGTGCACCATGGTACCGTTCCATTTCAAATCCATGCATGCATTTCAAAAAGTCGTACGATGCTGTTTCGCCATTTCGAATGGATGTTGCACCTTGCACCGTGGATGTTGCACCATGTAGATATCGATTATTCCGACGACCATAACTTCTGGCTCGTTTAGAGTTATGGGAACCATAACCTTTCAAAACGTAGGCCTTAGTGAGTTCTACGACCCTGACAGCTATGAGCTGTCAATGGATTGGTTAATGCACAAAAAAGGCTATCCAAATCTCAATCGGGTCTAGGAAGTTTTTTACCCTTCGTTTTTTCGACACGTGGATTTTTACGGTAAAACGGGATTACCGTGGCTGGTCTTTGATTTACCATCGCTGGAGAGTGGTGCACCATGGTACTGTTATGTTTCAAATCCATGCACGCATTTCAAAAAGTCGTACGACACTGTTTCTCCATTTCGGATGGATGTTGCACCTTGCATCGTGGATGTTGCACCCTATAGATATCGATTATTCGGACGGCCATAACTTCTGGCCCATTTAGAGTTACGGGAGCCATAACCTGTCAAAATGAAGGCCTCAGTGAGTTCTACGGCTCTGAATGCTTTCAGCCGTCAATGGATTATTTAATGCCCAAAAAATGACTATCCGAATCTCAATCTGGTCTAGGAAGTTTTTTACCCTTCGTTTTTTCGACACGTGGATTTTTACGGTAAAACGGGATTACCGTGGCCGGTCTTCGATTTACCATCGCTGGTGAGTGGTGCCCCATGGTACCGTTCCGTTTCGAATCCTTGCACGCATTTCAAAAAGTCGTACGACACTGTTTCGCCATTTCGGACGGATGTTGCACCGTGCACCGTGGATGTTGCACCCTGTAGAT
The DNA here is from genome assembly GCA_030765085.1 of Allium cepa. Lineage (NCBI taxonomy): Eukaryota > Viridiplantae > Streptophyta > Magnoliopsida > Asparagales > Amaryllidaceae > Allium > Allium cepa. The sequence goes on along the minus strand of CM060934.1, from coordinate 27,440,238 downwards.
ATCGATTATTAGGACGACCATAACTTCTGGTTCGTTTAGAGTTACGGGAGCCATAACCTGTCAAAACGAAGGCTTTAGTGAGTTCTATGGCTCTGACAGCTTTCAGACTCAATGGATTGTATAATGGCCCAAAAAGACTATCCGAATCTCAATCGGGTCTCGGAAGTTTTTTACCCTTCGTTTTTTCGACACGTGGATTTTTACGGTAAAACGGGATTACCGTGGCTGGTCTTCATTTACCATCGCTGGAGAGTGGTGCACCATTGTACCGTTCCGTTTCAAATCCATGCACGCATTTCAAAAAGTCGTACGACACTGTTTCGCCATTTCGGACGGATGTTGCACCTTGCACCGTGGATGTTGCACCATGTAGATATCGATTATTCGGACGGCCATAACTTCTGGCTCGTTTAGAGTTAAGGGAGCCATAACTTCTGGCTCATTTACAGCTATGACCGCTTTCAGCCATCAATGGATTGTACAATGCCCAAAAAAGACTATCCGAATCTCAATCGGGTCTCGGAAGTTTTTTACCCTTCGTTTTTTCGACAAGTGGATTTTTATGGTAAAACTTGATTACCGTGGCTGCTCTTCAATTTACCATCGCTGGAGAGTGGTACACCATGGTACCTTTCTGTTTCAAACCCATGCGCGCATTCCAAAAAGTCGTACGACGCTGTTTCGCCATTTCGGACGGATGTTGCACCCTGCACCGTGGATGTTGCAACCTGTAGATATCGATTATTCGGACGGTCATAACTTCTGGCTCGTTTAGAGTTGTAGGAGCCATAACCTGTCAAAACGAAGGCCTTAGTGATTTCTACGGTTTTGACAGCTTTCAGCCGTCAATGAATTGTTTAATTCCCAAAAAAGACTATCTGAATCTCAATCGGGTCTATGAAGTTTTTTACCCTTCGTTTTTTCGACACGTGGATTTTTACGGTAAAACGGGATTACCGTGGCTGGTCTTCGATTTACCATCACTGGAGAGTGGTGCACCATGGTACCGTTCCGTTTCAAATCCATGCACCCATTTCAAAAAGTCGTACGACGCTGTTTCGCCATTTCGAATGAATGTTGCACCTTGCATCGTGGATGTTGCACCCTGTAGATATCGATTATTCGGACGACCATAACTTCTGGCTCGTTTAGAGTTACGGGAGCCATAACCTTTCAAAACGAAGGCCTCAGTGAGTTCTACGGCGCTGACAGCTTTGAGCCGTCAATGGATTGCTTAATGCACAAAAAAGGCTATCCGAATCTAAATTGGGTCTAGGAAGTTGTTTACCCTTCGTTTTTTCGACACGTGGATTTTTACGGTAAAACGGGATTACCGTGGCTGGTCTTCGATTTACCATCGCTGGAGAGTGATGCACCATGGTACCGTTCCGTTTCAAATCCATGCATGCATTTCAAAAAGTCGTACGACACTGTTTCGCCATTTCGGACGGATGTTGCACCTTGAGCCGTGGATGTTGCACCCTGTAGATATCGATTATTCGGACGGCCATAACTTCTGGCTCATTTAGATTTACGGGAGCCATAACCTGTCAAAACGAAGGCCTTAGTGAGTTCAACGGCTTTGATAGCCTTCAGCCGTCAATGGATTGTATAATGCCCAAAAAAGACTATCCGAATCTTAATCGGGTCTCGGAAGTTTTTTACCCTCCGTTTTTTCGACACGTGGATTTTTACGGTAAAACTGGATTACCGTGGCTGGTCTTCGATTTACCATCGCTGGAGAGTGGTGCACCATGGTACCGTTCCTTTTCAAATCCATGCGCGCATTTCAAAAAGTCGTATGACGTTGTTTCGCCATTTCGGACGGATGTTGCATCTTGCACCGTGGATGTTGCACCCTGTAGATATCGATTATTCGGACGGCCATAACTTATGGCTCGTTTAGAGTTACGGGAGCCATAACCAGTCAAAATGAAGGCCTCGGTGAATTCTATGGTCTTGACCGCTTTCAGCCGTCAATGTATTGTATAATGCCCAAAAAAGACTATCCGAATCTCAATCTGGTCTTAGAAGTTTTTTACCCTTCGTTTTTTCGACACGTGGATTTTTACGGTAAAACGGGATTACTGTTGCTGGTCTTCGATTTACCATCGCTGGAGAGTGGTGCGCCATGGTACCATTCATTTTCAAATCCATGCACGCATTTCAAAAAGTCGTACGACACTGTTTAGCCATTTCGGACGGATGTTGCACCTTGCACCGTGGATGTTGCACCCTGTAGATATCGATTATTCGGACGGCCATAACTTCTGGCTCGTTTGGAGTTACGGGAGCCAAAACCTGTCAAAACGAAGGCCTCAGTGAGTTCTATGGTTCTGACAGCTTTCAGCCTTCAATGGATTGTTTAATGCCCAAAAAAGACTATCCAAATCTCAATCGGGTCTAGGAAGTTTTTCACCCTTCGTTTTTTCGACACGTGGATTTTTAGGTAAAACGGGATTATCGTAGCTGGTCTTCGATTTACCATCGCTGGAGAGTGGTGCACCATGGTACCGTTCCGTTTCAAATCCATGCACGCATTTCAAAAAGTCGTACGACACTGTTTCGCCATTTCGGACGGATGTTGCATCTTGCACCGTGGATGTTGCACCATGTAGATATCGATTATTCGGACGACCATGACTTCTGGCTCGTTTAGAGTCAAGGGAGCCATAACAGTCAAAACGAAGGCCTCAGTGAGTTCTACGGCTCTGACAGCTTTCAACCGTCAATGGATTGTATAATGCCCAAAAAAGACTATCCGAATCTCAATCGGGTCTCGGACGTTTTTTACCCTTCGTTTTTTCGACATGTGGATTTTTACGGTAAAACGGGATTACCGTTGCTGGTCTTCGATTTAACATCGCTGGAGAGTGGTGCACCATGGTACCGTTTCGTTTCAAATCCATGCACGTATTTCAAAAAGTCGTACGACACTGTTTCGGCATTTCGGACAGATGTTGCACCTTGCACCGTGGATGTTGCACCATGTAGATATCGAATATTCGGACGACCATAACTTCTGGCTCGTTTAGAGTTAAGGGAGCCATAACCAGTCAAAACGAAGGCCTCAGTAAGTTCTACAGCTCTGACCGCTTTCAGCCGTCAATGGACTGTACAATGCCCAAAAAAGACTATCCGAATCTCAGTCGGGTCTCGGAAGTTTTTTACCCTTCGTTTTTTCGACACATGGATATTTACGGTAAAACGGGATTACCGTGGCTGGGCTTCGATTTTCCATCGTTGGAGAGTGGTGCACCATGGTACCGTTCCATTTCAAATCCATGCACGCATTTCAAAAAGTCGTACGACGCTGTTTCGGCATTTCGGACGGATGTTGCACCTTGCACCGTGGATGTTGCACCCTGTAGATATCGATTATTCGGACGGTCATAACTTCTGGCTCGTTAAGAGTTACGGGAGCCATAACCTGTCAAAACCAAGGTCTTAGTTAGTTCTACGGCTCTGATAGCTTTCAGCCATCAATGAATTGTTTAATGCCCAAAAAAAACTATCCGAATCTCAATCGGGTCTAGGAAGTTTTTTACCCTTCGTTTTTTCGACACGTGGATTTTAACGGTAAAACGGGATTACCGTGGCTGGTCTTCGATTTACCATCGCTGGAGAGTGGTGCACCATGGTACCGTTCCGTTTCAAATCCATGCACGCATTTCAAAAAGTCGTACGACACTGTTTTGCCATTTCGGACGGATGTTGCACCTTGCACCGTGGATGTTGCACCCTGTAGATATCGATCATTCGGACGGCCATAACTTCTGCCTCGTTTAGAGTTACGGGAGCCATAACCTGTCAAAACGAAGCCTCAATGAGTTCTACGGCTCTGAATGCTTTCAGCCGTCAATGGATTGATTAATGCCCAAAAATGACTATCCGAATCTCAATCGGGTCTAGGAAGTTTTTTACCCTTCGTTTTTTCGACACGTGGATTTTTACGGTAAAACGGGATTACCGTGGCTGGTCTTCGATTTACCATCGCTGGTGAGTGGTGCCCCGTGGTACCGTTCCGTTTCGAATCCTTGCACGCATTTCAAAAAGTCGTACGACACTGTTTTGCCATTTCGGATGGATGTTGCACCATGCACCGTGGATGTTGCACCCTGTAGATATCGATTATTCGGACGGCCATAACTTCTGGCTCGTTTAGAGTTACGGGAGCCACAACCTGTCAAAACGAAGGCTTTAGTGATTTCTATGGCTCTGACAGCTTTCAGCCTCAATGGATTGTATAATGGCCCAAAAAGACAATCCGAATCTCAATCGGGTCTCGGAAGTTTTTTACCCTTCGTTTTTTCGACACGTGGATTTTTACGCTAAAACGGGATTACCGTGGCTGGTCTTCGATTTACCATCGCTGGAAAGTGGTGCACCATGGTACCATTCCATTTCAAATCCATGCACGCATTTCAAAAAGTGTACGATGCTGTTTTGCCATTAAGAAATGGATGTTAAACCTTGCACCGTGGATGTCGCACCATGTAGATATCGATTATTCGGACGACCATAACTTCTTGCTCGTTTAGAGTTAAGGGAGCCATAACCTGTCAAAACGAAGGCCTCAGTGAGTTCTACGGCTCAGACAGCTTTGAGCCGTCAATGGATTGCTTAATGCACAAAAAAGGCTATCCGAATCTCAATCGGGTCAAGGAAGTTTTACCCTTCGTTTTTTCGACACGTGGATTTTTACGGTAAAACGGGATTACCGTGGCTGGTCATTGATTTACCATCGCTGGAGAGTGGTGCACCATGGTACTGTTCCGTTTCAAATCCATGCACGCATTTCAAAAAGTCGTACGACACTGTTTCGCCATTTCGGACGGATGTTGCACCTTGCGTCGTGGATGTTGCACCCTGTAGATATCGATTATTCGGACGGCCATAACTTCTGGCTCCTTTAGAGTTACGTGAGCCATAACCTGTCAAAATGAAGGCCTTAGTGAGTTCTACGGCTTTGAATGCTTTCAGCCGTCAATGGACTATTTAATGGCCAAAAATGACTATCCGAATCTCAATCGGGTCTAGGAAGTTTTTTACCCTTCGTTTTTCGACACGTTGATTTTTATGGTAAAACGGGATTACCGTGGCTGGTCTTCGATTTACCATCGCTGGAGAGTGATGCACCATGGTACCGTTCCGTTTCAAATCCATGCACACATTTCAAAATGTCTACGACATTGTTTCGCCATTTCGGACGGATGTTGCACCTTGCACCGTGGATGTTGCACCCTGTAAATATCGATTATTCGGACGGCCATAACATCTAGCTCGTTTAGAGTTACGTGAGCCATAACCAGTCAAAACGAAGGCCTCAGTGAGTTCTACGGCTTTGACCGCTTTCAGCCATCAATGGATTGTATAATGCCCAAAAAAGACTATCCGAATCTCAATCGGGTCTCAGAAGTATTTTACCCTTCGTTTTTTCGAAACGTGGATTTTTACGGTAAAACTGGATTACCTTGGTTGGTCTTCGATTTACCATCGCTAGAGAGTGGTGCACCATGGTACCGTTCCTTTTCAAATCCATGCGTGCATTTCAAAAAGTCGTACGACGCTGTTTCGCCATTTCGGACGGATGTTGCATCTTGCACCGCGGATGTTGCACCCTGTAGATATCGATTATTCGGACGGCCATAACTTCTGGTTCGTTTAGAGTTACGAGAGCCATAACCAGTCAAAACGAAGGCCTCAGTGACTTCTACGGCTTTGACCGCTTTCAGCCATCAATGTATTGTATAAAGCCCAAAAAAGACTATCCGAATCTCGATCGGGTCTCGGAATTTTTTACCCTTCGTTTTTTGGACACGTGGATTTTTACGGTTAAACGGGATTACAATTGCTGGTCTTCGATTTACCATCGCTGGAGAGTGGTGCACCAAGGTACCGTTCCATTTCAAATCCTTGCACGCATTTCAAAAAGTCGTACGACACTGTTTCGCCATTTCGGACGGATGTTGCACCTTGCACCGTGGATGTTGCACCCTGTAGATATCGATTATTCGGACGGCCATAACTTCTGGCTTGTTTGGTGTTAGGGAGCCATAACCTGTCAAAACGAAGGCCTCAGTGAGTTCTACGGGTCTGACAGCTTTCAGCCGTCAATGGACTGTTTAATGCCCAAAAAACACTATTCGAATCTCAATTGGGTCTAGGAAGTTTTTTACCCTTTGTTTTTTTGACACGTGGATTTTTACGGTAAAACGGGATTACCGTGGCTGGTCTTCATTTACCATCGCTGGAGAGTGGTGCACCATGGTACCGTTCCGTTTCAAATCCATGCACGCATTTCAAAAAGTCGTACGACACTGTTTCGCCATTTCGGACGGATGTTGCACCTTGCACCGTGGATGTTGCACCATGTAAATATCGATTATTCGGACGGCCATAACTTCTGGCTCGTTTAGAGTCAAGTGAGCCATAACAGTCAAAACGAAGGCCTCAGTGAGTTCTACGGCTCTGACAGCTTTCAGCAGTCAATGGATTGTACAATGCCCAAAAAAGACTATCCGAATCTCAATCGGGCCTCGAAAGTTTTTTACCCTTCGTTTTTTCGACAGGTGGATTTTTACGGTAAAACAGGATTACTGTTGCTGGTCTTATATTTTTTTTTTTTTTTTTGAAAAGCAAAGAGCTATAAGCTCATATTATTGACTAATATCAAATTACAACTCACACTTACAAACCCAAGGTACAACACTAAAACAACACATACACTACAGGCACTGAAAAACAATACAACACAGCATACAAACACTGTAACAAAAGAAACTCAATACAACACAAACACCACAATACTGACTATGCCAAATAATAACTATAGAACTGATAACAATTACCACCACCCTTATACATAAACATGGATTATAAACTTTCAAGAAACAACTCTAAACGAACAATCAGCTACAACATCAATCTGAAGACAGACTTCAATATTATCACATGCTTGATAACCAGCAATCTTCAAACTTCCACATCAAACAGAGGTTTTAAAATGGAAATCAGGGATTATGCATTTCATCAGTAACAACTTGATTTTATTTCATAAAGAATACTGCCATGTATCATGTTATAGAGTTGAGAAGCATTCTTAACATCAATTCCAAAGATTCTATTATTTCTCTCAGACCACACTGCATGTATTAACTTCTTGAGCAACTTTAGTAGCATAAAAGTCTTTCTTGTTTTCCATCTAGTTGCTTTGAAGACATTAAACCATTCAATAGCACTAACAGTAGAAGGTCTATAATATCCACCATTGGACAAAAGCTTAAACCAAATTTGATATACAAAAGAACATTCAAAAAACAGATGAGTATTTGTTTCCTTATCAGCTCTGCATAAAACACAGGTATCTTCTGATATTATACCTAATCTACACAGTTTTTCTTTAGTATTCAATGCATTTGCCATCACCTTCCATAACAGTAAATTCTCTTTAGCACTTCCTCCACATTTCCAAATTCTTGCATACCAAGGAAAATATGATCCATCTCCAGATAGAGATTTGTATACAAGCTTAATAGAATGTGGCTTTCCTTTATCAGACCAAATAAGGCAATTATCATTGTTGATAATTTGATTATTAGTAATAACATTCCAAAGCTTTCTGAGAAGACCAGAACTAGAGTAAGGTAAAACAATATTATCATCATGGATAAAATCATCAACTATAGCTGTATCAGAGATGCCAGAGTTTCTTCTGAGATTATAATCCACAACAGTACTTAAAATTAAACCCTTCCTAGCCCAAGGGGAATGCCAGAATGAGAGTCCTTTAATTTGTGAATAGTTACATTGCAAAAAGGGGATAAAAGTTTTCCTAAGCTTAAGAATGCTTCTCCAACTCCAGCTACAATTCTGTGGAATATCCATAGTCCAAAAATTCTGTGGTCTTATATTTACAAACACTGGAGGGTGGTGCACCATGGTACCGTTCCGTTTTAAATCCATGCACGCATTTCAAAAAGTGGTAAGACACTGTTTCGCCATTTCGGACGGATGTTGCACCTTGCACCGTGGATGTTGCACCCTGTAGATATCGATTATTCGGACGGCCATAACTTCTGGCTCGTTTAGAGTTACGGGAGCCATAACTAGTCAAAACGAAGGCCTCAGTGACTTCTACGGCTTTGACGGCTTTCAGCGGTCAATGGATTGTTTAATGCCCAAAAAAGACTATCCGAATCTCAATCGGGTCTAGGAAGTTTTTTACCCTTCTTTTTTTCGGCACGTGGATTTTTACGGTAAAACGGGATTACCGTGGCTGGTCTTTGATTTACGATCGCAGGAGAGTGGTGCACCATGGTACCGTTTCGTTTCAAATCCATGCACGCATTTCAAAAAGTCGTACGAAACTGTTTCGCCATTTCGGACGGATGTTGCACCTTGCACCGTGGATGTTGCACCATGTAGATATCGATTATTCGGACGGCCATAACTTCTGGCTCGTTTTGAGTTAAGGGAGCCATAACCAGTCAAAACGAAGGCCTTAGTGAGTTCTACGGCTCTGACCGCTTTCAGCAGTCAATGGATTGTACAATGCCCAAAAAAGACTATCCGAATCTCAGTCGGGTCTCGGAAGTTTTTTGCCCTTCGTTTTTTCGACACGTGGATTTTTAAGGTAAAACGGGATTACCGTGGCTGGTCTTCGATTTACCATCGCTGGAGAGTTGTGCACCATGGTACCGTTCCGTTCCAAATCCATGCACGCATTTCAAAAAGTCGTAAGACGCTGTTTCGCCATTTCGGACGGATGTTGCCCCTTGCACCGTGGATGTTGCACCCTGTAGATATCGATTATTCGGACGGCCGTAACTTCTGGCTCGTTTAGAGTTATATGAGCCATAACTAGTCAAAACGAAGGCCTCAGTGAGTTATACGGCTATGACTGCTTTCAGCCGTCATTGTATTGTTGAATGCCTATAAAAGACTATCCGAGTCTCAATCGGGTCTAGGAAGTTTTTTACCCTTCGTTTTTTCGACATGTGGATTTTTACGGTAAAACGGGATTACCGTGGATGGTCTTCGATTTACCACCGCTGGAGAGTGGTGCACCATGGTACCGTTCCGTTTCAAATCCACGCACGCATTTCAAAAAGTCGTATGACACTGTTCGCCATTTCGGACGGATGTTGCACCTTGCACCGTGGATGTTGCACCCTATAGATATCGATTATTCGAACGTCCATAACTTCTGGCTCGTTTAGAGTTACGGGAGCCATAACCAGTCAAAACGAAGGCCTCAGTGAGTTCTACGGCTTTGACCACTTTCAGCCGTCAATGGATTGTATAATGCCCAAAAAAGGCTATCCGAATCTCAATCGGGTCTCGGAAGTTTTTTACACTTCGTTTTTTCGACACATGGATTTTTACGGTAAAACTGGATTACCGTGGCTGGTCTTCGATTTACCATCGCTGGAGAGTGGTGCACCATGGTACCGTTCCTTTTCAAATCCATGCGCGCATTTCAAAAAGTCGTACGACGCTGTTTCGCCATTTCGGACGGATGTTGCATCTTGCACCGTGGATGTTGCACCCTGTAGATATCGATTATTCGGACGGCCATAACTTCTGGCTCGTTTAGAGTTACGGGAGCCATAACCAGTCAACATGAAGGCCTCAGTGACTTGTACGGCTTTGACCGCTTTCAGCCGTCAATGTATTGTATAAAGCCCAAAAAAGACTATCCGAATCTCGATCGGGTCTCGGAATTTTTTACCCTTCGTTTTTTCGACACGTGGATTTTTACGGTTAAACGGGATTACTATTGCTGGTCTTCAATTTACCATCGCTGGAGAGTGGTGCACCAAGGTACCGTTCCATTTCAAATCCTTCTACGCATTTCAAAGAGTCGTACGACACTGTTCCGCCATTTCGGACGGATGTTGCACCTTGCACCGTGGATGTTGCACCCTGTAGATATCGTTTATTCGGACGGCCATAACTTCTGGCTTGTTTGGAGTTACGGGAGCCATAACGTGTCAAAACGAAGGCCTCAGTGAGTTCTACGGGTCTGACAGCTTTCAGCCGTCAATGGATTGTTTAATGCCCAAAAAAGACTATTCGAATCTCAATTGGGTCTAGGAAGTTTTTTACCCTTCGTTTTTTTGACACGTGGATTTTTACGGTAAAACGGGATTACCGTGGCTGGTCTTCATTTACCATTGCTGGAGAGTGGTGCACCATGGTACCGTTCCGTTTCAAATCATGCACGCATTTCAAAAAGTCGTACGACACTGTTTCGCCATTTCGGACGGATGTTGCACCTTGCACCGTGGATGTTGCACCATGTAAATATCGATTATTCGGACGGCCATAACTTCTGCCTCGTTTAGATTCAAGTGAGCCATAACAGTCAAAACGAAGGCCTCAGTGAGTTCTACGGCTCTGACAGCTTTCAGCCATCAATGGATTGTACAATGCACAAAAAAGACTATCCGAATCTCAATCGGGCCTCGGAAGTTTTTTACCCTTCGTTTTTTCGACAGGTGGATTTTTACGGTAAAACGGGATTACTGTTGCTGGTCTTATATTTACAAACGCTGGAGGGTGGTGCACCATGGTACCGTTCCGTTTTAAATCCATGCACGCATTTCAAAAAGTCGTAAGACACTGTTTCTCCATTTCGGACGGATGTTGCACCTTGCACCGTGGATGTTGCACCCTGTAGATATCGATTATTCGGACGACCATAACTTCTGGCTCGTTTAGAGTTATAGGAGCCATAACTAGTCAAAACGAAGGCCTCAGTGACTTCTACGGCTTTGACGGCTTTCAGCTGTCAATGGATTGTTTAATGCCCAAAAAAGACTATCCGAATCTCAATCGGGTCTAGGAACTTTTTTACCCTTCATTTTTTCGGCACGTGGATTTTTACGGTAAAACGGGATTACCGTGGCTGGTCTTTGATTTACGATCGCTGGAGAGTGGTGCACCATGGTACCGTTTCGTTTCAAATCCATGCACGCATTTCAAAAAGTCGTACGAAACTGTTTCGCCATTTCGGACGGATGTTGCACCTTGCACCGTGGATGTTGCACCATGTAGATATCGATTATTCGGACGGCCATAACTTCTGGCTCGTTTAGAGTTAAGGGAGCCATAACCAGTCAAAACAAAGGCCTTAGTGAGTTCTACGGCTCTGACTGCTTTCAGCAGTCAATGGATTGTACAATGCCCAAAAAAGACTATCCGAATCTCAGTCTCGGAAGTTTTTTGCCCTTCGTTTTTTCGACACGTGGATTTTTAAGGTAAAACGGGATTAGCGTGGCTGGTCTTCGATTTACCATCGTTGGAGACTGGTACACCATGGTACCGTTCCGTTTCAAATCCATGCACGCATTTCAAAAAGTCGTACGACGCTGTTTCGCCATTTCGGACGGATGTTGCCCCTTGCACCGTGGATGTTGCACCCTGTAGATATCGATTATTCGGACGGTCATAACTTCTGGCTCGTATAGAGTTACGGGAGCCATAACCTGTCAAAACGAAGGCATTAGTTAGTTCTACGGCTCTGATAGTTTTCAGCCGTCAATGAATTGTTTTATGCCCAAAAAAGACTATCCGAATCTCAATCGGGTCTAGGAAGTTTTTTACCCTTCGTTTTTTCGACACGTGGATTTTTACGGTAAAACGGGATTACCGTGGCTGGTCTTCGATTTACCATCGCTGGAGAGTGGTGCACCATGGTACCGTTCCGTTTCAAATCCATGCACGCATTTCAAAAAGTCGTACGACGTTGTTTCGCCATTTCGGACGGATGTTGCACCTTGCACCGTGGATGTTGCACCCTATAGATATCGATTATTCGGACGTCCATAAATTCTGGCTCGTTTAGAGTTACGGGAGCCATAACCAGTCAAAACGAAGGCCTCAGTGAGTTCTACGGCTTTGACCACTTTCAGCCGTCAATGGATTGTATAATGCCCAAAAAAGACTATCAGAATCTCAATCGGGTCTCGGAAGTTTTTTACCCTTCGTTTTTTCGACACATGGATTTTTACGGTAAAACTGGATTACCGTGGCTGGTCTTCGATTTACCATCGCTGGAGAGTGGTGCACCATGGTACCGTTCCTTTTCAAATCCATGCGCGCATTTCAAAAAGTCGTACAACGCTGTTTCGCCATTTCGGACGGATGTTGCATCTTGCACCGTGGATGTTGCACCCTGTAGATATCGATTATTCGGACGGCCATAACTTCTGGCTCGTTTAGAGTTACGGGAGCCATAACCAGTCAAAATGAAGGCCTAAGTGACTTGTACGGCTTTGACCGCTATCAGCCGTCAATGTATTGTATAAAGCCCAAAAAAGACTATCCGAATCTCGATCGGGTCTCGGAATTTTTTACCCTTCGTTTTTTCGACACGTGGATTTTTACGGTTAAACGGGATTACTGTTGCTGGTCTTCGATTTACCATCGCTGGAGAGTGGTGCACCAAGGTACCGTTCCATTTCAAATCCTTCTACGCATTTCAAAAAGTAGTACGACACTGTTTCGCCATTTCGGACGGATGTTGCACCTTGCACCGTGGATGTTGCACCCTGTAGATATCGATTATTCGGACGGCCATAACTTCTGGCTTGTTTGGAGTTACGGGAGCCATAACGTGTCAAAACGAAGGCCTCAGTGAGTTCTACGGGTCTGACAGCTTTCAGCCGTCAATGGATTGTTTAATGCCCAAAAAAGACTATCCGAATCTCAATTGGGTCCAGTAAGTTTTTTACCCTTCGTTTTTTTGACACGTGGATTTTTACGGTAAAACGGGATTACCGTGGCTGGTCTTCATTTACCATCGCTGGAGAGTGGTGCACCATGGTACCGTTCCGTTTCAAATCCATGCACGCATTTCAAAAAGTCATACGACACTGTTTCACCATTTCGGACGGATGTTGCACCTTGCACCGTGGATGTTGCACCATGTAGATATCGATTATTCGGACGGCCATAACTTCTGGCTCGTTTAGAGTCAAGGGAGCCATAACAGTCAAAACGAAGGCCTCAGTGATTTCTACGGCTCTGACAGCTTTCAGCCGTCAGTGGATTGTACAATGCCCAAAATAGACTATCCAAATCTCAATCGGGTCTCGGAAGTTTTTTACCCTTCGTTTTTTCGACAGGTGGATTTTTACGGTAAAACGGGATTACTGTTGCTGGTCTTCGATTTACAAACGTTGGAGAGTGGTGCACCATGCTACCGTTCCGTTTTAAATCCATGCACGCATTTCAAAAAGTCGTAAGACACTGTTTCGCCATTTCCGACGGATGTTGCACCTTGCACCGTGGATGTTGCACCCTGTAGATATCGATTATTCGGACGGCCATAACTTCTGGCTCGTTTAGAGTTACGGGAGCCATAACTAGTCAAAACGAAGGCCTCAGTGACTTCTACGGCTTTGACGGCTTTCAGCGGTCAATGGATTGTTTAATGGCCAAAAAAGACTATCCGAATCTCAATCGGGTCTAGGAAGTTTTTTACCCTTCGTTTTTTCGGCACGTGGATTTTTACTGTAAAACGGGATTACCGTGGCTGGTCTTCGATTTACCATCGCTGGAGAGTGTTGCACCATAGTACCGTTTCGTTTCAAATCCATGCACGCATTTCAAAAAGTCGTACGAAACTGTTTCGCCATTTCGGACGGATGTTGCACCTTGCACCGTGGATGTTGCACCATGTAGATATCGATTATTCGGACGGCCATAACTTCTGGCTCGTTTAGAGTTAAGGGAGCCATAACCAGTCAAAACGAAGGCCTCTGTGAGTTCTACGGCTCTGACCGCTTTCAACCGTTAATGGATTGTACAATGCCCAAAAAAGACTATCCGAATCTCAGTCGGGTCTCGGAAGTTTTTTGCCCTTCGTTTTTTCGACACGTGGATTTTTACGGTAAAACGGGATTACCGTGGCTGGTCTTCAATTTACCACCGCTGGAGAGTGGTACACCATGGTACCGTTCCGTTTCAAATCCATGCGCGCATTTCAAAAAGTCGTACGACGCTGTTTCGCCGTTTCGGACGGATGTTGCACCTTGCACCGTGGATGTAGCACCCTGTAGATATCGATTATTCGGACGGTCATAACTTCTGGCTCGTTTAGAGTTACGGGAGCCATAACCTGTCAAAACGAAGGACTTAGTTAGTTCTACGGCTCTGACAGCTTTCAGCCGTCAGTGAATTGTTTTATGCCCAAGAAAGACTATCCGAATCTCAATCGGGTCTAGGAAGTTTTTTACCCTTCGTTTTTTCGACACGGGGATTTTTACAGTAAAACGGGATTACCGTGGCTGGTCTTCGATTTACCATCGCTGGATAGTGGTGCACCATGGTACCGTTCCGTTTCAAATCCATGCATGCATTTCAAAAGGTCGTACGACACTGTTTAGCCATTTCGGACGGATGTTGCGTCTTGCACCGTGGATGTTCCACCCTGTAGATATCGGTCATTCGGACGGCCATAACTTCTGGCTCGTTTAGAGTTACGGGAGCCATAACCTGTCAAAACGAAGGCCTTAGTGAGTTCTATGGCTCTGAATGCTTTCAACCGTCAATGGATTGATTAATGCCGAAAAATGACTATCCGAATCTCAATCGGGTCTAGGAAGTTTTTTACCCTTCGTTTTTTCGACACGTGGATTTTTACGGTAAAACGTGATTACCGTGGCTGGTCTTCAATTTACCATCGCTGGTGAGTGGTGCCCCATGGTACTGTTCCGTTTCGAATACTTGCACGCATTTCAAAAAGTCGTACGGCACTGTTTCGCCATTTCGGACGGATGTTGCACCATGCACCGTGGATGTTGCACCCTGTAGATATCGATTATTCGGACGGCCATAACTTCTGGCTCGTTTAGAGTTACGAGAGCCATAACCTATCAAAACGAAGGCTTTATTGATTTCTATGGCTCTGACAGCTTTCAGCGTCAATGGATTGTATAATGGCCGAAAAAGACTATCCGAATCTCAATGGGGTCTCAGAAGTTTTTTACCCTTCGTTTTTTCGACACGTGGATTTTTACGGTAAAACGGGATTACCGTGGCTGGTCTTCGATTTACCATCGCTGGAGAGTGGTGCACCATGGTACTGTTCCATTTCAAATCCATGCACGCATTTCAAAAAGTCGTACGATGTTGTTTCGCCATTTCGAATGGATGTTGCACCTTGCACCGTGGATGTTGCACCATGCAGGTATCGGTTATTCGGACGGCCATAACTTCTGGCTCGTTTAGAGTTACGGGAGCCATAACCTGTCAAAACGAAGGCCTCAGTGAGTTCTACGGCTCTGGTAGCTTTGAGCCGTCAATGGGTTGCTTAATGCACAAAAAAGGCTATCCGAATGTCAATCGGGTCTAGGAAGTTTTTTACCCTTCGTTTTTTCGACACGCGGATTTTTACGGTAAAACGGGATTACCGTGGCTGGTCTTCGATTTACCAACGCTGGAGAGTGGTGCACCATGGTACTGTTACGTTTCAAATCCATGCACGCATTTCAAAAAGTCGTACGACACTATTTCGCCATTTCGGACGGATGTTGCACCTTGCGTCGTGGATGTTGCACCCTGTAGATATCGATTATTCGGACGGCCATAACTTCTGGCTCGTTTAGAGTTACGGGTGCCATAACCCGTCAAATTGAAGGCCTCAGTGAGTTCTACGGCTTTGAATTCTTTCAGCTGTCAATGGATTATTTAATGCCCAAAAATTGACTATCTGAATTTCAATCGGGTCTAGGAAGTTTTATACCCTTCGTTTTTTCCACGCGTGGATTTTTACGGTAAAACGGGATTACCGTGGCTGGTCTTCATTTACTATCGCTGGAGAGTGGTGCACCATTGTACCGTTCCGTATCAAATCCATGCATGCGTTTCAAAAAGTCGTACGACACTGTTTCGCCATTTCGGACGGATGTTGCACCTTGCACCGTGGATGTTGCACCATGTAGATATCGATTATTCGGACGGCCATAACTTCTGGCTCGTTTAGAGTTAAGGGAGCCATAACTAGTCAAAACGAAGGCCTCAGTGATTTCTACGGCTCTGACCACTTTCAGCCGTCAATGGATTGTACAATGCCCAAAAAAGACTATCCGAATCTCAATCGGGTCTCGGAAGTTTTTTGCCCTTTGTTTTTTCGACAAGTGGATTTTTATGATAAAATAGGATTACCGTGGTTGGTCTTCGATTTACCATCGCTGGAGAGTAGTGCACCATGGTACCGTTCTGTTTCAAATCCATGCGCGCATTCCAAAAAGTCGTACGACGCTGTGTCGCCATTTCGGACGGATGTTGCACCTTGCACCGTGGATGCTGCACCCTGTATATATCGATTATTCGGACGGTCATAACTTCTGGCTCGTTTAGAGTTGCAGGAGCCATAACCTGTCAAAACGAAGGCCTCAGTGAGCTCTATGGCTTTGACAGCTTTCAGTCGTCAATGAATTGTTTATTGCCCAAAAAAGACTATCTGAATCTCAATCGGGTCTATGAAGTTTTTTACCCTTCGTTTTTTCGACACGTGGATTTTTACGATAAAACGGGATTACCGTGGCTGGTCTTCGATTTACCATCGTTGGAGAGTGGTGCACCATGGTACCGTTCCGTTTCAAATCCATGCACGCATTTCAAAAAGTCGTACGACGCTGTTTCGCCATTTCGAATGGATGTTGCACCTTGCACCGTGGATGTTGCACCCTGTAGATATCGATTATTCGGACGACCATAACTTCTGACTCGTTTAGAGTTATGGGAGCCATAACCTTTGAAAACGAAGGCCTAAGTGAGTTCAACGGCTCTGACAGCTTTGAGCCGTCAATGGATTGCATAATGCATAAAAAAGGCTATCTGAATCTCAATTGGGTCTAGGAAGTTTTTTACCCTTCGTTTTTTCGACACGTGGATTTTTACGGTAAAGCGGGATTACAGTGGCTGGTCTTCGATTTACCATCCCTGGAGAGTGGTACACTATGGTACTGTTCCGTTTCAAATCCATGCACGCATTTCAAAAAGTCGTACGCCACTGTTTCGCCATTACGGACGGATGTTGCACCTTGCGTCGTGGATGTTGCACCCTGTAGATATCGATTATTCGGACGACCATAACTTCTGGATCATTTAGAGTTATGGGAGCCATAACCTGTCAAAATGAAGGCCTCAGTGAGTTCTACGGCTCTGAATGCTTTCAGCCATCAATGGATTATTTAATGCCCAAAAATGACTATCCGAATCTCAATCGGGTCTAGAAAGTTTTTTACCCTTCGTTTTTTCGACACGTGGATTTTTACGGTAAAATGGGATTACCGTGGCTGGTCTTCGATTTACCATCGCTGGAGAGTGATGCACCATGGTACCGTTCCGTTTCAAATCCATGCATGCATTTCAAAAAGTCGTACGACACTGTTTCGCCATTTCGGACGGATGTTGCACCTTGCACCGTGGATGATGCACCCTGTAGATATCGATTATTCGGACGACTATAACTTCTGGCTCGTTTAGAGTTACGGGAGCCATAACCAGTCAAAACGAAGGCCTCATTGAGTTCTACGGCTTTGATAGCCTTCAGCCGTCAATGGATTGTATAATGCCCAAAAAATACTATCCGAATCTCAATCGGGTCTTGGAAGTTTTTTACCCTTCATTTTTTCGACACGTGGATTTTTACGGTAAAACTGGATTACCGTGGCTGGTCTTCGATTTACCATCGCTGGAGAGTGGTGCACCAAGGTACCGTTCCTTTTCAAATCCATGCGCGCATTTCAAAAAGTCATACGACGTTGTTTCGCCATTTCGGACGGATGTTGCATCTCGCACCGTGGATGTTGCACCCTGTAGATATCGATTATTCGGATGGTCATAACTTCTGGCTCGTTTAGAGGTACGGGTGCCATAACCAGTCAAAACGAAGGCCTCAGTGAATTCTACGGCCTTGACTGTTTTCAGCCGTCAATGTATTGTATAATGTCCAAAAAAGACTATCCGAATCTCAATCGGGTCTCGAAAGTTTTTTACCCTTCGTTTTTTCGACACGTGGATTTTTACGGTAAAACGGGATTACTATTGCTGGTCTTCGATTTACCATCGCTGGTGAGTGGTGCACCATGGTACCATTCCTTTTCAAATCTATGCACGCATTTCAAAAAGTCGTACGACATTGTTTCGCCATTTCGGACGGATGTTGCACCTTGCACCGTGGATGTTGCACCCTGTAGATATCGATTATTCGGATGGCCATAACTTCTGGCTCGTTTGGAGTTACGGGAGCAATGACCTGTCAAAACGAAGGCCTCAGTGAGTTCTACGGGTATGACAGCTTTCAACCGTCTATGGATTTTTTAATGCCCAAAAAAGACTATCCGAATCTCAATCGGGTCTAGGAAGTTTTTTACCCTTCGTTTTTTCGATACGTGGATTTTTAGGTAAAACGGGATTACCGTAGCTGGTCTTCGATTTACCTTCGCTGGAGAGTGGTGCACCATGGTACCGTTCTGTTTCAAATCCTTGCACGCATTTCAAAAAGTCGTACGACACTGTTTCGCCATTTCGGACGGATGTTGCACCTTGCACCGAGTTGTTGCACCATGTAGATATCGATTATTCGGACGGCCATAACTTATGGCTCGTTTAGAGTCAAGGGAGCCATAACAGTCAAAATGAAGGCCTCAGTGAGTTCTATGGCTCTGACCGCTTTCAGCCGTCAATGGATTGTATAATGCCCAAAAAAGACTATCCGAATCTCCATCGGGTCTCGGAAGTTTTTTACCCTTCGTTTTTTCGACAGGCGGATTTTTACGGTAAAACGGGATTACCGTTGCTGGTCTTCGATTTACCATAGCTGGAGAGTGGTGCACCATGGTACCGTTTCGTTTCAAATCCATGCACGCATTTCAAAAAGTCGTACGACACTGTTTCGCCATTTCGGACGGATGTTGCACCTTGCACCGTGGATGTTGCACCATGTAGATATCGATTATTCGGACGGCCATAACTTCTGGCTCATTTAGAGTTAAGGGAGCCATAACCAGTCAAAACGAAGGCCTCAGTGAGTTCTACGGCTCTGACCGCTTTCAGCCGTCAATGGATTGTACAATGCCCAAAAAAGATTATCCGAATCTCAGTCGGGTCTCGGAAGTTTTTTACCCTTCGTTTTTTCGACACGTGGATTTTTACGGTAAAACGGGATTACCGTGGCTGGTCTTCGATTTACCATCGCTGGAGAGTGGTGCACCATGGTACCGTTCCGTTTCAAATCCATGCGCGCATTTCAAAAAGTCGTACGACGCTGTTTCGCCATTTCGGACGGATGTTGCACCTTGCACCGTGGATGTTGCACCCTGTAGATATCGATTATTCGGACGGTCATAAATTCTGGCTCGTTTAGAGTTACGGGAGCCATAACCTGTCAAAACGAAGGCCTTAGTTAGTTCTACGGCTCTGATAGCTTTCAGCCGTCAATGAATTGTTTAATGCCCAAAAAAGACTATCCGAATCTCAATCGGGTCTAGGAAGTTTTTTACCCTTCGTTTTTTCGACACGTGGATTTTTACGGTAAAACGGGATTACCGTGGCTGGTCTACGATTTACCATCGCTGGAGAGTGGTGCACCATTGTACCGTTCCGTTTCAAATCCATGCACGCATTTCAAAAAGTCGTACGACACTGTTTTGCCATTTCGGACGGATGTTGCACCTTGCATCGTGGATGTTGCACCCTGTAGATATCGATCATTTAGACGGCCAAAACTTCTGGCTCGTTTAGAGTTACGGGAGCCATAACCTGTCAAAACGAAGCCTCAGTGAGTTCTACGGCTCTGAATGCTTTCAGCCGTCAATGGATTGATTAATGCCCAAAAATGACTATCCGAATCTCTATCGGGTCTAGGAAGTTTTTTACCCTTCGTTTTTTCGACACGTGGATTTTTACGGTAAAACGGGATTACCGTGGCTGGTCTTCGATTTACCATCGCTAGTGAGTGGTGCCCCATGGTAACGTTCCGTTTTGAATCCTTGCACGCATTTCAAAAAGTCGTACGACACAGTTTCGCCATTTCGGACGGATGTTGCATCGTGCACCGTGGATGTTGCACCCTGTAGATATCGATTATTCGGACGGCCATAACTTCTGGCTCGTTTAGAGTTACGGGAGCCATAACCTGTCAAAACGAAGGCTTTAGTGAGTTCTATGGCTCTGACATCTTTCAGCCTCAATGGATTGTATAATGGCCCAAAAAGACTATCCGAATCTCAATCGGGCCTCGGAAGTTTTTTACCCTTCGTTTTTTCGACACGTGGATTTTTACGGTAAAATGGAATTACCGTGGCTGGTCTTCAATTTACCATCGCTGGAGAGTGGTGCACCATGGTGCCATTCCATTTCAAATCCATGCACGCATTTCAAAAAGTCGTACGATGCTGTTTCGCCATTTCGAATGGATGTTGCACCTTGCACCGTGGATGTTGTACCATGTAGATATCGATTATTCGGACGACCATAACTTCTGGCTCGTTTAGAGTTACGGGAGTCATAACATGTCAAAACGAAGGTTTCAGTGAGTTCTACGACTCTGACAGCTTTGAGCCGTCAATGGATTGATCAATGCACAAAAAAGGCTATCCGAATCTCAATCGGGTCTAAGAAGTTTTTTACCCTTCGTTTTTTCGACACGTGCATTGTTACGGTAAAACGGGATTACCGTGGCTGGTCTTCGATTTACCATTGCTGGAGAGTGGTGCACCATGGTACTGTTCTGTTTCAAATCCATGCACGCATTTCAAAAAGTCGTACGACACTGTTTCACCATTTTCGGACGGATGTTGCACCTTGCGTCGTGGATGTTGCACCCTGTAGATATCGATTATTAGGACGGCCATAACTTCTGGCTCATTTAGAGTTACGGGAGCCATAACCTGTCAAAACGAAGTCATCAGTGAGTTCTACGGCTCTGAATGCTTTCAGCCATCAATGGATTATTTATTGCCCAAAAAATGACTATCCGAATCTCAATCGGGTCCAGTAAGTTTTTTACCCTTCGTTTTTTCGACACGTGGATTTTTACGGTAAAACGGGATTACCGTGGTTGGTCTTCATTTACCATCGCTGGAGAGTGGTGCACCATTGTACCATTCCGTTTCAAACCCATGCATGCATTTCAAAAAGTCGTACGACACTGTTTTCCCATTTCGGACGGATGTTGCACCTTGCACCGTGGATGTTGCACCATGTAGATATCGATTATTCGGACGGCCATAACTTCTGGCTCGTTTAGAGTTAATGGAGCCATAACCAGTCAAAACGAAGGCCTCAGTGATTTCTACGACTCTGACCGCTTTCAGCCGTCAATGGATTCTACAATGTCCAAAAAAGACTATCCGAATCTCAATCGGGTCTCGGAAGTTTTTTACCCTTCGTTTTTTCGACAAGTGGATTTTTATGGTAAAACTGGATTACCGTGGCTGCTCTTCGATTTACCATCGCTTGAGAGTGGTGCACCATGGTACCGTTCTGTTTCAAATCCATGCGCGCATTCCAAAAAGTCGTACGACGCTGTTTCGCCATTTCGGACGGATGTTGCACCTTGCACCGTGGATGTTGCACCCTGTAGATATCGATTATTCGGATGGTCATAACTTCCGGCTCGTTTAGAGTTGCAGGAGCCATAACCTGTCAAAACGAAGGCCTCAGTGAGTTCTACGGCTTTGACAGCTTTCAACCGTCAATGAATTGTTTAATTCCCAAAAAAGACTATCTGAATATCAATCGGGTCTATGAAGTTTTTTACCCTTCGTTTTTTCGACACGTGGATTTTTACGGTAAAAAGGGATTACCGTGGCTTGTCTTCGATTTACCATCGCTGTAGAGTGGTGCAACATGGTACCGTTCCGTTTCAAATCCATGCACGCATTTCAAAAAGTTGTACGACCCTTTTTCGCCATTTCGAATGGATGTTGCACCTTGCACCGTGGATGTTGCACCCTGTAGATATCGATTATTCGGACGAACATAACTTCTGGCTCGTTTAGAGTTACGGGAGCCATAACCTTTCAAAACAAAGGCCTCAGTGAGTTCTACGGCTCTGACAGCTTTGATCCGTCAATGGATTGCTTAATGCACAAAAAAGGCTATCCGAATCTCAATTGGGTCTAGGAAGTTTTTTACCCTTCGTTTTTTCGACACGTGGATTTTTACGGTAAAACGGGATTATCGTGGCTGGTCTTCGATTTACCATCGCTGGAGAGTGGTGCACCATGGTACTGTTCCATTTCAAATCCATGCACGCATTTCTAAAAGTCGTACAACACTGTTTCGCCATTTCGGACGGATGTTGCACCTTGCGTCGTGGATGTTGCACCCTGTAGATATCGATTATACGGACGGCCATAACTTCTGGCTCATTTAGAGTTACGGGAGCCATAACCTGTCAAAATTAAGGCCTCAGTGAGTTCAACGGCTCTGAATTCTTTCAGCCGTCAATGGATTATTTAATGCCCAAAAATGACTATCCGAATCTCAATCGGGTCTAGGAAGTTTTTTACCCTTCGTTTTTTCGACACGTGGATTTTTACGGTAAAACGGGATTACCGAGGCTGGTCTTCGATTTACCATCGCTGGAGAGTGATGCACCATGGTACCGTTCCGTTTCAAATCCATGCATGCATTTCAAAAAGTCGTACGGCACTGTTTCGCCATTTCAGACGGATGTTGCACCTTGCACCGTGGATGTTGCACACTGCAGATATCGATTATTCGGACGGCCATAATACCTGGCTCGTTTAGAGTTACGGGAGCCATAAACCAGTCAAAACGAAGGCCTTAGTGAGTTCTACGGCTTTGATAGCCTTCAGCCGTCAATGGATTGTATAATGCCCAAAAAAGACTATCTGAATCTCAATTGGGTCTCGGAAGTTTTTTACCCTTCGTTTTTTCGACACGTGGATTTTTACGGTAAAACTGGATTACCTTGGCTGGTCTTCGATTTACCATCGCTGGAGAGTGGTGCACCATGGTACCGTTCCTTTTCAAATCCATGCGCGCATTTCAAAAAGTCGTACGACGTTGTTTTGCCATTTCGGACGGATGTTGCATCTTGCACCGTGGATGTTGCACCCTGTAGATATCGATCATTCGGAGGGCCATAACTTCTGCCTCGTTTAGAGTTACGGGAGCCATAACCAGTCAAAACGAAGGCCTCAGTGAATTCTACGGCCTTGACCGCTTTCAGCCGTCAATGTATTGTATAATGCCCAAAAAAGACTATCCGAATCTCAATCGGGTCTCGGAAGTTTTTTACCCTTCGTTTTTTCGGCACGTGGATTTTTACGGTAAAACGGGATTAATGTTGCTGGTCTTCGATTTACCATCGCTGGAGAGTGGTGCACCATGGTACCATTCCTTTTCAAATCCATGCACGCATTTCAAAATGTCGTACGACACTGTTCCGACATTTCGGACGGATGTTGCACCTTGCACCGTGGATGTTGCACCCTGTAGATATCGATTATTCGGACGGCCATAACTTCTGGCTCGTTTGGAGTTACGGGAGCCATAACTTGTCAAAACGAAGGCCTTAGTGAGTTCTACGGTTCTGACAGCTTTCAGCCGTCAATGGATTGTTTAATGCCCAAAAAAGACTATCCGAATCTCAATCGGGTCTAGGAAGTTTTTTACCCTTCGTTTTTTCGACACGTGGATTTTTAGGTAAAACGGGATTGCCGTAGCTGGTCTTCGATTTACCATCGCTGGAGAGTGGTGCACCATGGTACCGTTCCGTTTCAAATCCATGCACGCATTTCAAAAAGTCGTACAACACTGTTTCGCCATTTCGGACGGATGTTGCACCTTGCACCGTGGATGTTGCACCATGCAAGTATCGGTTATTCGGACGGCCATAACTTCTGGCTCTTTTGGAGTCAAGGGAGCCATAACAGTCAAAACGAAGGCCTCAGTGAGTTCTACGGCTCTGACAGCTTTCAGCCGTCAGTGGATTGTATAATGCCCAAAAAAGA
This sequence comes from Allium cepa, assembly GCA_030765085.1. Taxonomy (NCBI): domain Eukaryota; kingdom Viridiplantae; phylum Streptophyta; class Magnoliopsida; order Asparagales; family Amaryllidaceae; genus Allium; species Allium cepa. Next base: position 27,416,233 of record CM060934.1, on the reverse strand, counting down.
CTATCCGAATCTGAATCGGGTCTCGGAAGTTTTTTACCCTTCGTTTTTTCGACAGGTGGATTTTTACGGTAAAACGGGATTACGGTTGCTGGTCTTCGATTTACCATCGCTGGAAAGTGGTGCACCATGGTACCGTTCCGTTTCAAATCCATGCACGCATTTCAAAAAGTCATACGACGCTGTTTCGCCATTTCGGACGGATGTTGCACCTTGCACCGTGGATGTGCACCCTGTAGATATCAATCATTCGGACGGCCATAACTTCTGGCTCGTTTAGAGTTACGGGAGCCATAACCTGTCAAAACGAAGGCCTTAGTGAGTTCTACTGCTCTGAATGCTTTCAGCCTTCAATAGATTGTTTAATGCCCAAAAATGACTATCCGAATCCCAATCGGGTTTAGGAAGTTTTTTACCCTTCATTTTTTCGACATGTGGATTTTTACGGTAAAACGGGATTGCCGTGGCTGGTCTTCGATTTACCATCGCTGGAGAGTGGTGCCCCATGGTACCGTTCCATTTCAAATCCATGCACGCATTTCAAAAAGTCGTACGACACTGTTTCGTCATTTCGGACGGATGTTGCACCTTGCACCGTGGATGTTGCACCCTTTAGATAACGATTATTCGGACGGCCATAACTTCTGTCTTGTTAAGAGTTACGAGAGCCATAAATAGTCAAAACGAAGGCCTCAGTGAGTTCTACGGCTTTGACAGCTTTCAGTCGTCAATGGATTGTTTAATACCTAAAAAAGACTATCTGAATCTCAATCGGGTCTAGGAAGTTTTTTACCCTTCGTTTTTTCGACACGTGGATTTTACGGTAAAACGGGATTACCGTGGCTGGTCTTCGATTTACCATAGCTAGAGAGTGGTGCACCATGGTACCATTCCATTTCAAATCCATGCACGCATTTCAAAAAGTCGTACGACACTGTTTCGCCATTTCGGACGGATGTTGCACCTTGCACCGTGGATGTTGCACCATGTAGATATCGATTATTCGAACGGCCATAACTTCTGGCTCGTTAAGAGTTAAGGGAGCCATAACCAGTCAAAACGAAGGCCTCAGTGAGTTCTACGGCTCTGACCGCTTTCAGCCGTCAATGGATTGTACAATACCCAAAAAAGACTATCCCAATCTCAGTCGGGTCTCGGAAGTTTTTTACCCTTCGTTTTTTCGACAAGTGGATTTTTACGGTAAAACGGGATTAGCGTGGATGGTCTTCGATTTACCATTGCTGGAAAGTGGTGCACCATGGTACGGTTCCGTTTCAAATCCATGCGTGCATTTCAAAAAGTCGTACGACACTGTTTCGCCATTTCGGACGGATGTTGCACCATGTAGATATCGATTATTCGGAAGGCCATAACTTCTGGCTCGTTTAGAGTCAAGGGAGCCATAAAAGTCAAAACGAAGGCCTCGGTGAGTTCTACGGCTCTGACTGCTTTCAGCCGTCAATGGATTGTACAATGCCCAAAAAAGACTATCCGAATCTCAATCGGGTCTCGGAAGTTTTTTACCCTTCGTTTTTTTGACATGTGGATTTTTACGGTAAAACGGGATTGCTGTTGCTGGTCTTCGATTTACCATCGCTGGAGAGTGGTGCACCATGGTACCGTTCCGTTTCAAATCCATGAACGCATTTCGAAAAGTCGTACGACACTGTTTCGCCATTTCGGACGGATGTTGCACCTTGCACCGTGGATGTTGCACCCTGTAGATATCGACCATTCGGACGGCCATAACTTCTGGCTCATTTAGAGTTATGGGAGCCATAACCTGGCAAAACGAAGGCCTCAGTGAGTTCTACGGTTCTGAATTCTTTCAGCCGTCAATGGATTGTTTAATGCCTAAAAATGACTATTCGAATCTCAATCGGGTCTATGATGTTTTTTACCCTTCGTTTTTTCGACACGTGGATTTTTACGGTAAAATGGGACTACCGTGGCTGGTTTTCAATTTACCATCGCTGGAGAGTGGTACCCCATGGTACCGTTCCGTTTCAAATCCATGCACGCATTTCAAAAAGTAGTACGACACTGTTTCGCCATTTCGGACGGATGTTGCACCTTGCACCGTGGATGTTGCACCCTGTAGATATCGATTATTCGGACGGCCATAACTTCTGGCTCGTTTAGAGTTACGGGAGCCATAACCACTCAAAACGAAGGCCTCAGTGAGTTCTACGGCTTTGACGGATTTCAGCCGTCAATGGATTGTTCAATTACCAAAAAAGACTTTCCGAATCTCAATCGGGTCTAGGAAGTTTTTTACCCTTCGTTTTTTCGACACGTGGCTTTTTACGGTAAAACAGGATTACCGTGGCCAGTCTTCGATTTACCATCGCTGGAGAGTGGTGTACCATGGTATTATTCCGTTTCAAATCCATGCACGCATTTCAAAAAGTCGTACGACACAGTTTCACCATTTCGGAAGGATGTTGCACCTTGCACCGTGGATGTTGCACCATGTAGATATCGATTATTCGGACGGCCATAACTTCTGGCTCGTTTAGAGTTAAGGGAGCCATAACCAGTCAAAACGAAGGCCTCAGTGAGTTCTACGTCTCTGACCGCTTTCAGCCATCAATGGATTGTACAATGCCCAAAAAAGACTATCCGAATCTCAGTCGGGTCTCGGAAGTTTTTTACCCTTCGTTTTTTCGACACGTGGATTTTTACGGTAAAACGGGATTACCGTGGCTGGTCTTCGATTTACCATCGTTGGAGAGTGGTGCACCATGGTACCGTTCCTTTTCAAATCCATGCGCGCATTTCAAAAAGTCGTACGACGCTGTTTCGCCATTTTGGACGGATGTTGCACCTTATACCGTGGATGTTGCACCCTGTAGATATCGATTATTCGGACGGTCATAACTTCTGGCTCGTCTAGAGTTACGGGAGCCATAACCTGTCAAAACGAAGGCCTCAGTGAGTTCTACGGCTCTGAATGCTTTCAGCCGTCAATAGATTGATTAATGCGCAAAAACGACTATCTGAATCTCAATCGGGTCTAGGAAGTTTTTTACCCTTCGTTTTTTCGACACGTGGATTTTTACGGTAAAACGGGATTACCGTGGCTGGCCTTCGATTTTCCATCGCTGGAGAGTGGTGCACCATTGTACCGTTCCGTTTCAAATCCTTGCGCGCACTTCAAAAAGTCGTACGACACTGTTTCGCCATTTCGGACGGATGTTGCACCTTGCACCGTGGATGTTGCACCCTGTAGATATCGATCATTCGGACGGCCATAACTTCTGGCTAGTTTAGTGTTACGGGAGCCATAACCTGTCAAAACGAAGGCCTCGGTGAGTTCTACGGCTCTGAATGCTTTCAGCCGTCAATAGACTGATTAATGCCCAAAAACGACTATCCGAATCTCAATCGGGTCTAGGAAGTTTTTTACCCTTCGTTTTTTCGACACGTGGATTTTTACGGTAAAACGGGATTACCGTGGCTTGTCTTCGATTTACTATCGCTGGAGAGTGGTGCCCCATATTACCGTTCCGTTTCAAATCCTTGCGCGCACTTCAAAAAGTCGTACGACACTGTTTCGCCATTTCGGACGGATGTTGCACCATGCACCGTGGATGTTGCACCCTGTAGATATCGATTATTCGGACGACCATAACTTCTGGCTCGTTTAGAGTTAGGGGAGCCATAACCTGTCAAAACGAAGGCTTTAGTGAGTTCTATGGCTCTGACAGCTTCCAGCCGTCAGTGGATTGTATAATGGCCCAAAAAGACTCTCCGAATCTCAATCGGGTCTTGGAAGTTTTTTACCCTTCGTTTTTTCGACACGTGGATTTTTACGGTAAAACGGGATTACCGTGGCTGGTGTTCGATTTACCATCGCTGGGGAGTGGTGCACCATGGTACCGTTCCATTTCAAATTCATGCACGCATTTAAAAAAGTCGTACGATGCTGTTTCGCCATTTCGAATGGATTTTGCACCTTGGACCGTGGATGTTGCACCCTGTAGATATCAATTATTCGGACGTCCATAACTTCTAGCTCGTTTAAAGTTACGGGAGCCATAACCTGTCAAAACGAAGGCCTTAGTGAGTTCTATGGCTCTGACAGCTTTGAGCCGTCAATGGATTGCTTAATTCACAAAAAAGGCTATCAGAATCACAATCGGGTCTAGGAAGCTTTTTACCCTTTGTTTTTTCGACACGTGGATTTTTACGGTAAAACGGGATTACCGTGGCTGGTCTTCGATTTACCATCGCTGGAGAGTGGTGCACCATGTTACTGTTCCATTTCAAATCCATGCATGCATTTCAAAAGGTCGTACGACACTGTTTCGCCATTTCGGACGGATGTTGCACCTTGCGTCGTGGATGTTGCACCTTGTAGATATCGATTATTCGGACGGCCATAACTTCGGGCTCATTTAGAGTTACGGGAGCCATAACCTGTCAAAATGAAGGCCTCAGTGAGTTCTACGGCTCTGAATGCTTTCAGCTGTAAATGGATTATTTAATGCCCAAAAAATGACTATCCGAATCTCAATCGGGTCTAGGAAGTTTTTTACCCTTCGTTTTTCGACACGTGGAGTTTTACGGTAAAACGGGATTACCATGGCTGGTCTTCATTTACCATCGTTGGAGAGTGGTGCACCATGGTACCATTCCGTTTCAAATCCAGCACGCATTTCAAAAAGTCGTACGACGCTGTTTCGCCATTTCGGACGAATTTTGCACCTTGCACCGTGGATGTTGCGCCATGTAGATATCGATTATTCAGACGGCCATAACTTCTGGCTCGTTTAGAGTTAAGCGAGCCATAACCAGTCAAAACGAAGGCCTCAGTGATTTCTACGGCTCTGACCGCTTTCAGCCGTCAATGGATTGTAGAATGCCCAAAAAAGACTATCCGAATCTCAATCGGGTCTCGAAAGTTTTTTACCCTTCGTTTTTTCGACAAGTGGATTTTTATGGTAAAACTGGATTACCGTGGCTGGTCTTCGATTTACCATCGCTAGAGAGTGGTGCACCATGGTACCATTTTGTTTCAAATCCATGCGCGCATTCCAAAAAGTCGTACGACGCTGTTTCGCCATTTCGGACGGATGTTGCACCTTGCACCGTGGATGTTGCACCTTGTACATGTCGATTATTCGGACGATCATAACTTCTGGCTCGTTTATAATTACAGGAGCCATAACCTGTCAAAACGAAGGCCTCAGTGAGTTCTACGGCTCTGACCGCTTTCAGCCGTCAATGAATTGTTTAATGCCCAAAAAAGACTATCTGAATCTCAATCGGGTCTAGGAAGTTTTTTACCCTTCGTTTTTTCAACACGTGGATTTTTACGGTAAAACGGGATTACCGTGGCTGGTCTTCGATTTACCATCGCTGGAGAGTGGTGCACCATGGTACCGTTCCGTTTCAAATCCATGCACGCATTTCAAAAAGTCGTACGACACCGTTTCGCCATTTCGGATGGATGTTGCACCTTGCACCGTGGATGTTGCACCTTGTAGATATCGATCATTTGGATGACCACAAATTCTGGCTCGTTTAGAGTTTCGGGAGCCATAACCTGTCAAAACGAAGGCCTCATTGAGTTCTACGGCTCTGAATGCTTTCAGCCGTCAATGGATTGTTTAACGCCCTAAAAAGACTATCCGAATCTCTATCGAGTCTAGGAAGTTTGTACCCTTCGTTTTTTTGACACGTGGATTTTTATGGTAAAACGGGATTACCGTGGCTGGTCTTCGATTTACCGTCACTGGAGAGTGGTGCACCATGGTACCTTTCCGTTTCAAATCCATGCACAAATTTCAAAAAGTCGTACGACTCTGTTTCGCCATTTCGGACGGATGTTGCACCTTGCACCGTGGATGTCTCACCATGTAGATATCGATTATTCGGACGGCCATAACTTCTGGCTCGTTTAGAGTTAAGAAAGCCACAACCAGTCAAAACAAAGGCCTCAGTGAGTTCTACGGCTCTGACAGCTTTCAATCGTTAATGGGTTGTGTAATGCCCAAAAAAGACTATCCGAATCTCAATCGGGTCTCGGAAGTTTTTTACCCTTCGTTTCTTCGACACATAGATTTTTACGGTAAAACGGGATTACTGTGGCTGGTCTTCGATTTACCATCGCTGGAAAGTGGTGCACCATGGTATTGTTCCGTTTCAAATCCATGCATGCATTTCAAAAAGTCGTATGACGCTGTTTCTCCATTTCGGACGGATGTTGCACCTTGCACCGTGGATGTTGCACCCTGTAGATATCGATTATTCGGACGGCCATAACTTCTGGCTCGTTCAGAGTTACGGGAGCCATAACCTGTCAAAATGAAGGCCTCAGTGAGTTCTACGGCTCTGAATGCTTTCAGCTGTCAATGGATTGTTTAATGCCAAAAAATGACTATCCGAATCTCAATCGGGTCTAGGAAGTTTTTTACCCTTCGTTTTTTCGACACATGGATTTTTACGGTAAAACGGGAGTACCGTGGCTGGTCTTCGATTTACCATCGCTGGAGACTGGTGCACCATGGTACTGTTCAGTTTCAAATCCATGCACGCATTTCAAAAATACGTACGACACTATTTCTCCATTTCGGACGGATGTTGCACCTTGCACCGTGGATGTTGCACCACGTAGATATCGATTATTCGGACGGCCATAACTTCTGGCTCGTTCAGAGTTAAGGGAGCCATAACCAGTCAAAACGAAGACCTTAGAGAGTTGTACGGCTCTGACCGCTTTCAGCCGTCAATGGATTGTATAATGCCCAAAAAAGACTATCCGAATCCTAATCGGGTCTCGGAAGTTTTTTACCCTTCGTTTTTTCGACACGTGGTTTCTTACGGTAAAACGGGATTACCGTGGCAGGTCTACGATTTACCACCGCTGGAGAGTGGTACACAATGGTACCGTTCCATTTCAAATCAATGCGCGCATTTCAAAAAGTCGTACGACGATGTTTCGCCATTTCGGACGGATGTTGCACCGTGCACCGTGGATGTTGCACCCTGTAGATATCGATTATTCGAACGACCATAACTTCTGGCTCGTTTAGAGTTAAGGGAAGGCATAACCTGTCAAAACGAAGGCCTCAGTGAGTTCTACGGCTCTGACAGGTTTGAGTCGTCAATGGATTGTTAAATATCCAAAAAAGACTATCCGAATCTCAATCGGGTCTAGGAAGTTTTTTACCCTTCGTTTTTTCGACACGTGGATTTTTACGGTAAAACGGGATTACCGTGGTTGGTCTTCGATTTACCATCGCTGGAGAGTGGTGCACCATGGTACTGTTCCATTTAAAATCCATGTACGCATTTCAAAAAGTCTTACGACATTGTTTCGCCATTTCGGACGGATGTTGCACCTTGCGCCGTGGATGTTGCACCCTGTAGATATCGATTATTCTGACGGCCATAACTTCTGGATCGTTTAGAGTTACGGGAGCCATAACCTGCAAAATTAAGGCCTCAATGAGTTCTACGGCTCTGAATGCTTTCAGCCGTCAATGGATTATTTAATGCCCAAAAATGACTATCTGAATCTCAATCGGGTCTAGGAAGTTTTTTACCATTCGTTTGTTCGACACGTGGATTTTTACGGTAAAACGGGATTACCGTGGCTGGTCTTCGATTTACCATCGCTGGAGAGTGGTGCACCATGGTACTGTTCCGTTTCAAATCCATGCACGCATTTCAAAAAGTCATACGACACTGTTCGCCATTTCAGACGGATGTTGCATCTGGCTCGTTTAGAGTTAAGGGAGCCATAATTAGTCAATACGAAGGCCTTAGTGAGTTCTACGGCTCTGATAGCTTTCAGCCGTCAATGGATTGTATAATGCCCAAAAAAGACTATCCGAATCTCAATCGGGTCTCGGAAGTTTTTGACCCTTCGTTTTTTCGACACGTGGATTTTTACGGTAAAACTGGATTACCGTGGTTGGTCTTCGATTTACCATCGCTGGAGAGTGGTTCCCCATGGTACCGTTCCGTTTCAAATCAATGCACGCATTTCAAAAAGTCGTACGACAATGTTTCTCCATTTCGGACGGATGTTGCACCTTGCACCATAGATGTTGCACCCTGTAGATATCGATTATTCGGACGACCATAACTTCTGGCTCGTTTAGAGTTACGGGAGCCATAACCAGTCAAAACGAAGACCTCTATGAGTTCTACGGCTCTGACCGCTTTCATCCGTCAATGGATTGTATAATGCCCAAAAAAGACTATCTGAATCTCAATCGAGTCTCGAAAGTTTTTTACCCTTCGTTTTTTCGACATGTGGATTTTTATGGTAAAACGGGATTACCTTGGCTGGTCTTCGATTTACAATCACTGGAGAGCAGTGCACGATGGTACCGTTTCGTTTCAAATCCATGCACGCATTTCAAAAAGTCGTACGACGCTGTTTCGCCATTTCGGACGGATGTTGCACCTTGCACCGTGTATGTTGCACCCTGTAGATATCGATTATTCGGACGGCCATAACTTCTGGCTCGTTTAGAGTTACGGGAGCCATAACTAGTCAAAACGAAGGCCTCAGTGAGTTCTACGGCTCTGAAAGCTTTCAGCCATCAATGGATTGCAAAATGCCCAAAAAAGACGATCCGAATCTCAATCGGGTCTCGGAAGTTTTTTGCCCTTCGTTTTTTCGACACGTGGATATTTATGGTAAAAAGGGATTACCGTGGCTAGTCTTCGATTTACCATCGCTGGAGAGTGGTGCACCATGGTACCGTTCCGTTTCAAATCCATGCACGCATTTCAAGAAGTCGTACGACGCTGCACCTTGCACCGTGTATGTTGCACCCTGTAGATATCGATTATTCTGACGACCATAACTTCTGGCTCGTTTAGATTTAAGGGAGCCATAACCAGTCAAAACGAAGCCCAAAGTGAGTTCTACGGCTCTGACAGCTTTCAGCCGTCAATTGATTGTTTAATGCCCAAAAAAGACTATCCGAATCTCAATCGGGTCTCGGAAATTTTTTACCCTTCGTTTTTTCGACACGTGGATTTTACGGTAAAATGGGATTACCGTGGCTGGTCTTCGATTTACCATCGCTGGAGGGTGGTGCACCATGGTATCGTTCCGTTTCAAATCCATGCATGCATTTCAATAAGTCGTACGACACTGTTTTGCCATTTCGGACGGATGTTGCACCTTGCACCGTGGATGTTGCACCCTGTAGATATCGATTATCTGTCAAAACGAAGGCCTCAGCGAGTTCTACGGCTCTGACATCTTTCAGCCCTCAATGGATTGTTTAATGACCAAAAAAGAGTATCCGAATCTCAATCGGGTCTAGGATGTTTTTTACACTTCGTTTTTTCGACACGTGGATTTTTACGGTAAAACGGGATTACCGTGGCTGGTCTTCGATTTACCATCGCTGGAGAGTGGTGCACCACGGTACCATTCCGTTTCAAATCCATGCATGCATTTCAAAAAGTCGTACGACACTGTTTCGCCATTTCGGACGGATGTTGCACCTTGCACCGTGGATGTTCCACCCTGCAGATATCGATTATTCAGACGCCCATAACTTCTGGCTCGTTTAGAGTTACGGGAGCCATAACCTGTCAAAATGAAGGCCTCAGTGAGTTCTACGGGTCTGAATGCTTTCAGCCGTCAATGGATTGTTTAATGCCCAAAAATGACTATCCGAATCTCAATCGGGTCTAGGAAGTTTTTTATCCTTCATTTTTTCGACACGTGGATTTTTACGGTAAAACGGGATTACCGTGGCTGGTCTTCGATTTACCATCGCTGTAGAGTGGTGCGCCATGGTACCGTTTCGTTTCAAATCCATGCGCGCATTCCAAAAGGTCGTACGACGTTGTTTCGCCATTTCGGACGGATGTTGCACCTTGCACCGTGGATGTTGCACCCTGTACATATCGATTATTCGGACGGTCATAACTTCTGGCTCGTTTAGAGTTGCAGGAGCCATAACCTGTCAAAACGAAGGCCTCAGTGAGTTCTACGGCTTTGACATCTTTCAGCCGTCAATGAATTGTTTAATGCCCAAAAAAGACTATCCGAATCTCAATCGGGTGTAGGAAGTTTTTTACCCTTCGTTTTTTCGACACGTGGATTTTTATGGTAAAACGGGATTACCGTGGCTGGTCTTCGATTTACCATCGCTGGAGAGTGGTGCACCATGGTACCGTTCCATTTCAAATCCATGCACGTATTTCAAAAAGTCATACGACACTGTTTCGCCATTTCGAACGGATGTTGCACCTTGCACCGTGGATGTTGCACCCTTTAGATATCGATCATTCGGACGACCACAAATTCTAGCTCGTTTAGAGTTACGGGAGCCATAACCTGTCAAAACGAAGGCCTCAGTGAGTTCTACGGCTCTGAATGCTTTCAGCCGTCAATGGATTGTTTTATGCTTAAAAATGACTATCCGAATCTCGATCGAGTCTAGGAAGTTTTTTACCCTTCGTTTTTTTGACACGTGGATTTTTACGGTAAAACGGGATTACCGTGGTTGGTCTTCGCTTTACCTTCTCTGGAGAGTGAAGCCCCATGGTACCATTCCATTTCAAATACTTGCACGCATTTCAAAAAGTCGTACGACACTGTTTCGCCATTTCGGACGGATGTTGCACCTTGCACCGTGGATGTTGCACCCTATAGATATCGATTATTCGGACGGCCACAACTTCTGGCTCGTTTAGAGTTACGAGAGTCATAACCTGTCAAAACGAAGGACTCAGTGAGTTCTACCGCTCTGACAGCTTTCAGCCGTCAATGGATTGTTTAACGCCCAAAAAAGACTATCTGAATGACAATCGAGTCTAGGAAGTTTGTTACCCTTCGTTTTTTCGACACGTGGATTTTTATGGTAAAACGGGATTACCGTGGCTAGTCTTCGAATTACCATCACTGGAGAGTGGTGCACTATGGTACCGTTCCGTTTCAAATCCATGCACGAATTTCAAAAAGTCGTACGACACTGTTTCGCCATTTCGGACGGATGTTGCACCTTGCACCGTGGATGTCTCACCATGTAGATATCGATTATTCGGACGGCCTTAACTTCTGGCTCGTTTAGAGTTAAGAGAGACATAACCAGTCAAAAGGAAGGCCTCGGTGAGTTCTACGGCTCTGATAGCTTTCAGTCGTCAATGGGTTGTATAATGCCCAAAAAAGACTATCCGAATCTCAATCGGGTCTAGGAAGTTTTTTACCCTTCGTTTTTTCGACACGTGGATTTTTACGGTAAAATGGGATTACCATGGCTGGTCTTCGATTTACCATCGCTGGAGAGTGGTGCACCATGGTATTGTTCCGTTTCAAATCCATGCATGCATTTCAAAAATTCGTATGACGCTATTTCGCCATTTCGGACGGATGTTGCACCTTGCACCGTGGATGTTGCACCCTGTAGATATCGATTATTCGGACGGCCATAACTTCTGGCTCGTTTAGAGTTACGGGAGCCATAACCTGTCAAAACGAAGGCTTCAGTAAGTTCTACAGCTCTGAATGCTTTCAGCCATCAATGGATTGTTTAATGCCAAAAATGACTATCCGAATCTCAATCGGGTCTAGGAAGTTTTTTACCCTTTGTTTTTTCGACACATGGATTTTTACGGTAAAATGGGATTACTGTGTCTGGTCTTCGATTTACCATCGCTGGAGAGTGGTGTACAATGGAACCGTTCAGTTTCAAATCCATGCACGCTTTCAAAAATCTGTACGACACTGTTTCGCCATTTCGGACGGATGTTGCACTTTGCACCGTGGATGTTGCACCATGTAGATATCGATTATTCGGACGGCCATAACATTTGGCTCGTTTAGAGTTAAGGGAACCATAACCTGTCAAAACGAAGGCCTTAGTGAGTTCTACGGCTTTGAGCGCTTTCATCCATCAATGGATTGTATAATGCACAAAAAAGACTATCCGAAACTCAATCGGGTCTCGAAAGTTTTTTACCCTTCGTTTTTTCGACACGTCGTTTTTTACGGTAAAACGGGATTACCGTGGCAGGTCTACGATTTACCGTCGTTGGAGAGTGGTGCACCATGGTACCGTTCCATTTCAAATCAATGCGCGCATTTCAAAAAGTCGTACGACGATGTTTCGCCATTTCGGACGGATGTTGCACCTTGCACCGTGGATGTTGCACCCTGTAGATATCGATTATTCGGACGACCATAACTTCTGGCTCGTTTAGAGTTAAGGGAAGGCATAACCTGTCAAAACGAAGGCCTCAGTGAGTTCTACGGCTCTGACAGCTTTGAGCCGTCAATGGATTGTTAAATACCCAAAAAAGACTATCTGAATCTCAATCGGGTCTAGGAAGTTTTTTACCCTTCGTTTTTTCGACATATGGATTTTTACGGTAAAACGGGATTACCGTGGCTGGTATTCCATTTACCATCACTGGAGAGTAGTGCACCATGGTACTGTTCCATTTAAAATCCATGTACGCATTTTAAAAAGTCTTACGACACTGTTTCGCCATTTCGGGCAGATGTTTCACCTTGCGCCGTGGATGTTGTACCCTGTAGATATCGATTATTCTGACGGCCATAACTTCTGGCTCGTTTAGAGTTACGAGAGCCATAACCTGTCAAAATTAAGGCCTCAGTGACTTCTACGGCTCTGAATGCTTTCAGCCGTCAATGGATTATTTAATGCCCAAAAATGACTATCCGAATCTCAATCGGGTATAGGACGTTTTTTACCCTTCGTTTGTTCGACACGTGGATTTTTACGGTAAACCGGGATTACCGTGGCTGGTCTTCGATTTACCATCGCTGGAGAGTGGTGCACCATGGTACCTTTCCGTTTCAAATCCATGCACGCATTTCAAAAAGTCGTACGACACTTCGCCATTTCGGACGGATGTTGCACCTTGCACCGTGGATGTTGCACCATGTAGATATCGATTATTCGGACGGCCATAACTTCTGGCTCGTTAAGAGTTAAGGGAGCCATAATCAGTCAAAACGAAGGCCTTAGTGAGTTCTACGGCTCTGACAGCTTTCAGCCGTCAATGGATTGTATAATGCCCAAAAAAGACTATCCGAATCTCAATCGGGTCTCGAAAGTTTTTTACCCTTCGTTTTTTCGACACGTGGATTTTTACGGTAAAACTGGATTACCGTGGCTGGTCTTCGATTTACCATCGCTGGAGAGTGGTTCCCCATGGTACCGTTCCGTTTCAAATCCATGCACGCATTTCAAAATGTTGTACGACAATGTTTCTCCATTTCGGACGGATGTTGCACCTTGCACCATGGATGTTGCACCTTGCACCATGGATGTTGCACCCTGTAGATATCGATTATTCGGACGGCCATAACTTCTGGCTCGTTTAGAGTTATGGGAGCCATAACCAGTCAAAACGAAGACCTCAGTGAGTTCTACGGCTCTGACAGCTTTCAGCCGTTAATGGATTTTATAATGCCCGAAAAAGACTATCCGAATCTCAATCGGGTCTCGAAAGTTTTTTACCCTTCGTTTTTTCGACATGTGGATTTTTATGGAAAAACGGGATTACCGTGGCTAGTCTTTGATTTACCATCACTGGAGAGCGGTGCACCATGGTAGCATTCCGTTTCAAATCCATGCACGCATTTCAAAAAGTCGTACGACGCTGTTTCGCCATTTCGGACGGATGTTGCACCTTGCACCATGGAAGTTGCGCCCTATAGATATCGATTATTCGGACGGCCATAACTTCTGGCTCGTTTAGAGTTGAGGGAGCCATAACAAGTCAAAACGAAGGCCTCAGTGAGTTTTACGGCTCTGACAGCTTTTAGCTGTTAATGGATTGTATAATGCCCAAAAAAAACTATCCGAATCTCAATCGGGTCTCGGAAGTTTTTTACCCTTTGTTTTTTCGACACGTGGATTTTTACGGTAGAACGGGATTACCGTGGCTGGTCTTCGATTTACCATCGTTGGAGAGTGGTGCACCATGGTACCGTTCCGTTTCAAATCCATGCGCGCATTTCAAAAAGTCGTACGACGCTATTTCGCCATTTCGGACGGATGTTGCACATTACACCGTGAATGTTGCACCCTGTAGATATCGATTATTCGGACGGTCATAACTTCTGGCTCGTTTAGAGTTACGGGAGCCATAACCTGTCAAAACGAAGGCCTTAGTTATTTCTATGGCTCTGACAGCTTTCAGCCGTCAATGAATTGTTTAATGCCCAAAATAGACTATCCGAATCTCAATCGGGTCTAGGAAGTTTTTTGCCCTTCGTTTTTTCGACACGTGGATTTTTACGGTAAAGCGGGATTACCGTGGCCGGTCTTCGATTTACCATCGCTGGATAGTGGTTCCCCATGGTACCGTTCCGTTTCAAATCCTTGCACGCATTTCAAAAAGTCGTACGACACAGTTTCGCCATTTCGGACGGATGTTGCACCACGCACCGTGGATGTTGCACCCTGTAGATATCGATTATTCGGATGGCTATAACTTCTGGCTCGTTTAGAGTTACGGGAGCCATAACCTATCAAAACGAAGGCTTTAGTGAGTTCTATGGCTCTGACAGCTTCCAGCCGTCAATGGATTGTATAATGGCCCAAAAAGACTATCCGAATCTCAATCGGGTCTCGGAAGTTTTTTACCCTTCGTTTTTTCGACACTTGGATTTTTACGGTAAAACGGGATTACGTAGCTGGTCTTCGATTTACCATCGCTGGAGAGTGGTGTGCCAATGTACCGTTCCATTTAAAATCCATTCACGCATTTCAAAAAGTCGTATGATGCTGTTTCGCCATTTCGAATGGATGTTGCACCTTGCACCGTGGATGTTGCACCCTGTAGATATTGATTATTCGGACGGCTATAACTTCTGGCTCGTTTAGAGTTACGGGAGCCATAACCTGTCAAAACGAAGGCCACAGTAAATTCTACGGCTCTGACAGCTTTGAGCCGCCAATGGATTGCTTAATGCACAAAAAAGGCTATCCGAATCACAATCGGATCTAGGAATTTTTTTACCCTTTGTTTTTTCGACACGTGGATTTTTACGGTAAAACGAGATTACCGTGGCTGGTCTTCGATTTACCGTCGCTGGAGAGTGGTGCACCATGGTACTGTTCCATTTCAAATCCATGCATGCATTTCAAAAAGTCGTACGACACTGTTTCGTCATTTCGGACGGATATTGCACCTTGCGTCGTGGATGTTGCACCCTGTAGATATCGATTATTCGGACGGCCATAACTTCAGGCTCATTTAGAGTTACGGGAGCCATAACCTGTCAAAATGAAGGCCTCAGTGAGTTCTACGGCTCTGAATGCTTTCAGCCATCAATGGATCATTTAATGCCCAAAAAATGACTATCCGAATCTCAATCGGGTCTAGGAAGTTTTTTACCCTTCGTTTTTTCGACACGTGGATTTTTACGGTAAAACGGGATTACCGTGGCTGGTCTTCATTTACCATCGCTGGAGAGTGGTGCACCTTGGTACCATTCCGTTTCAAATCCATGCATGCATTTCAAAAAGCCGTACGACACTGTTTGGCCATTTCGGACGGATTTTGCACCTTGCACCGTGGATGTTGCACCATGTAGATATCGATTATTCGGACGGCCATAACTTCTGGCTCGTTTAGAGTTAAGGGAGCCATAACCAGTCAAAACGAAGGCCTCAGTGATTTCCAAGGCTCTGACCGCTTTCAGCCGTCAATGGATTGTACAATGCCCAAAAAAGACTATCCGAATCTCAATCGGGTCTCGGAAGATTTTTACCCTTCGTTTTTTCGACAAGTGGATTTTTATGGCAAAACTGGATTACCGTGGCTGGTCTTCGATTTACCATCGCTGTAGAGTGGTGCACTATGGTAGCGTTCTGTTTCAAATCCATGCGCGCATTCCAAAAGGTCGTACGACGTTGTTTCGCCATTTCGGACGGATGTTGCACCTTGCACCGTGGATGTTGCACCCTGTACATATCGATTATTCGGACGGTCATAACTTCTGGCTCGTTTAGAGTTGCAGGAGCCATAACCTGTCAAAACGAAGGCCTCAGTGAGTTCTACGGCTCTGACATCTTTCAGCCGTCAATGAATTGTTTAATGCCCAAAAAAGACTATCCGAATCTCAATCGGGTCTAGGAAGTTTTTTACCCTTCGTTTTTTCGACACGTGGATTTTTATGGTAAAACGGGATTACCGTGGCTGGTCTTCGATTTACCATCGCTGGAGAGTGGTACACCATGGTACCGTTCCATTTCAAATCCATGCACGTATTTCAAAAAGTCGTACGACACTGTTTCGCCATTTCGAACGGATGTTGCACCTTGCACCGTGGATGTTGCACCCTTTAGATATCGATCATTCGGACGACCACAAATTCTAGCTCGTTTAGAGTTACGGGAGCCATAACCTGTCAAAACGAAGGCCTCAGTGAGTTCTACGGCTCTGAATGCTTTCAGCCGTCAATGGATTGTTTTATGCTTAAAAATGACTATCCGAATCTCGATCGAGTCTAGGAAGTTTTTTACCCTTCGTTTTTTTGACACGTGGATTTTTACGGTAAAACGGGATTACCGTGGTTGGTCTTCGCTTTACCTTCTCTGGAGAGTGGAGCCCCATGGTACCATTCCATTTCAAATACTTGCACGCATTTCAAAAAGTCGTACGACACTGTTTCGCCATTTCGGACGGATGTTGCACCTTGCACCGTGGATGTTGCACCCTATAGATATCGATTATTCGGACGGCCACAACTTCTGGCTCGTTTAGAGTTACGAGAGTCATAACCTGTCAAAACGAAGGACTCAGTGAGTTCTACCGCTCTGACAGCTTTCAGCCGTCAATGGATTGTTTAACGCCCAAAAAAGACTATCTGAATGACAATCGAGTCTAGGAAGTTTGTTACCCTTCGTTTTTTCGACACGTGGATTTTTATGGTAAAACGGGATTACCGTGGCTAGTCTTCGAATTACCATCACTAGAGAGTGGTGCACTATGGTACCGTTCCGTTTCAAATCCATGCACGAATTTCAAAAAGTCGTGCGACACTGTTTCGCCATTTCGGACGGATGTTGCACCTTGCACCGTGGATGTCTCACCATGTAGATATCGATTATTCGGACGGCCTTAACTTCTGGCTCGTTTAGAGTTAAGAGAGACATGACCAGTCAAAAGGAAGGCCTCGGTGAGTTCTACGGCTCTGATAGCTTTCAGTCGTCAATGGGTTGTATAATGCCCAAAAAAGACTATCCGAATCTCAATCGGGTCTAGGAAGTTTTTTACCCTTCGTTTTTTCGACACGTGGATTTTTACGGTAAAATGGGATTACCATGGCAGGTCTTCGATTTACCATCGCTGGAGAGTGGTGCACCATGGTATTGTTCCGTTTCAAATCCATGCATGCATTTCAAAAATTCGTATGACGCTATTTCGCCATTTCGGACGGATGTTGCACCTTGCACCGTGGATGTTGCACCCTGTAGATATCGATTATTCGGACGGCCATAACTTCTGGCTCGTTTAGAGTTACGGGAGCCATAACCTGTCAAAACGAAGGCTTCAGTAAGTTCTACGGCTCTGAATGCTTTCAGCCATCAATGGATTGTTTAATGCCAAAAATGACTATCCGAATCTCAATCGGGTCTAGGAAGTTTTTTACCCTTTGTTTTTTCGACACATGGATTTTTACGGTAAAATGGGATTACTGTGCCTGGTCTTCGATTTACCATCGCTGGAGAGTGGTGTACAATGGAACCGTTCAGTTTCAAATCCATGCACGCATTTCAAAAATCTGTACGACACTGTTTCTCCATTTCGGACGGATGTTGCACTTTGCACCGTGGATGTTGCACCATGTAGATATCGATTATTCGGACGGCCATAACATTTGGCTCGTTTAGAGTTAAGGGAACCATAACCTGTCAAAACGAAGGCCTTAGTGAGTTCTACGGCTTTGAGCGCTTTCATCCATCAATGGATTGTATAATGCACAAAAAAGACTATCCGAAACTCAATCGGGTCTCGAAAGTTTTTTACCCTTCGTTTTTTCGACACGTCGTTTTTTACGGTAAAACGGGATTACCGTGGCAGGTCTACGATTTACCATCGTTGGAGAGTGGTGCACCATGGTACCGTTCCATTTCAAATCAATGCGCGCATTTCAAAAAGTCGTACGACGATGTTTCGCCATTTCGGACGGATGTTGCACCTTGCACCGTGGATGTTGCACCCTGTAGATATCGATTATTCGGACGACCATAACTTCTGGCTCGTTTAGAGTTAAGGGAAGGCATAACCTGTCAAAACGAAGGCCTCAGTGAGTTCTACGGCTCTGACAGCTTTGAGCCGTCAATGGATTGTTAAATACCCAAAAAAGACTATCTGAATCTCAATCGGGTCTAGGAAGTTTTTTACCCTTCGTTTTTTCGACATATGGATTTTTACGGTAAAACGGGATTACCGTGGCTGGTATTCCATTTACCATCACTGGAGAGTAGTGCACCATGGTACTGTTCCATTTAAAATCCATGTACGCATTTTAAAAAGTCTTACGACACTGTTTCGCCATTTCGGGCAGATGTTTCACCTTGCGCCGTGGATGTTGTACCCTGTAGATATCGATTATTCTGACGGCCATAACTTCGGGCTCGTTTAGAGTTACGAGAGCCATAACCTGTCAAAATTAAGGCCTCAGTGAGTTCTACGGCTCTGAATGCTTTCAGCCGTCAATGGATTATTTAATGCCCAAAAATGACTATCCGAATCTCAATCGGGTATAGGACGTTTTTTACCCTTCGTTTGTTCGACACGTGGATTTTTACGGTAAACCGGGATTACCGTGGCTGGTCTTCGATTTACCATCGCTGGAGAGTGGTGCACCATGGTACCGTTCCGTTTCAAATCCATGCACGCATTTCAAAAAGTCGTACGACACTGTTCGCCATTTCGGACGGATGTTGCACCTTGCACCGTGGATGTTGCACCATGTAGATATCGATTATTCGGACGGCCATAACTTCTGGCTCGTTAAGAGTTAAGGGAGCCATAATCAGTCAAAACGAAGGCCTTAGTGAGTTCTACGGCTCTGACAGCTTTCAGCCGTCAATGGATTGTATAATGCCCAAAAAAGACTATCCGAATCTCAATCGGGTCTCGAAAGTTTTTTACCCTTCGTTTTTTCGACACGTGGATTTTTACGGTAAAACTGGATTACCGTGGCTGGTCTTCGATTTACCATCGCTGGAGAGTGGTTCCCCATGGTACCGTTCCGTTTCAAATCCATGCACGCATTTCAAAATGTTGTACGACAATGTTTCTCCATTTCGGACGGATGTTGCACCTTGCACCATGGATGTTGCACCTTGCACCATGGATGTTGCACCCTGTAGATATCGATTATTCGGACGGCCATAACTTCTGGCTCGTTTAGAGTTATGGGAGCCATAACCAGTCAAAACGAAGACCTCAGTGAGTTCTACGGCTCTGACAGCTTTCAGCCGTTAATGGATTTTATAATGCCCGAAAAAGACTATCCGAATCTCAATCGGGTCTCGAAAGTTTTTTACCCTTCGTTTTTTCGACATGTGGATTTTTATGGAAAAACGGGATTACCGTGGCTAGTCTTTGATTTACCATCACTGGAGAGCGGTGCACCATGGTAGCATTCCGTTTCAAATCCATGCACGCATTTCAAAAAGTCGTACGACGCTGTTTCGCCATTTCGGACGGATGTTGCACCTTGCACCATGGATGTTGCGCCCTATAGATATCGATTATTCGGACGGCCATAACTTCTGGCTCGTTTAGAGTTGAGGGAGCCATAACAAGTCAAAACGAAGGCCTCGGTGAGTTTTACGGCTCTAACAGCTTTTAGCCGTTAATGGATTGTATAATGCCCAAAAAAAACTATCCGAATCTCAATCGGGTCTCGGAAGTTTCTTACCCTTTGTTTTTTCGACACGTGGATTTTTACGGTAGAACGGGATTACCGTGGCTGGTCTTCGATTTACCATCGTTGGAGAGTGGTGCACCATGGTACCGTTCCGTTTCAAATCCATGCGCGCATTTCAAAAAGTCGTACGACGCTATTTCGCCATTTCGGACGGATGTTGCACATTACACCGTGGATGTTGCACCCTGTAGATATCGATTATTCGGACGGTCATAACTTCTGGCTCGTTTAGAGTTACGGGAGCCATAACCTGTCAAAACGAAGGCCTTAGTTATTTCTATGGCTCTGACAGCTTTCAGCCGTCAATGAATTGTTTAATGCCCAAAATAGACTATCCGAATCTCAATCGGGTCTAGGAAGTTTTTTGCCCTTCGTTTTTTCGACACGTGGATTTTTACGGTAAAACGGGATTACCGTGGCTGGCCTTCGATTTACCACCGCTTGAGAGTGGTGCACCATGGTACCGTTCCGTTTCAAATCCATGCACGCATTTCAAAAAGTCGTACGACACTGTTTTGCCATTTCGGACGCATGTTGCACCACGCACCGTGGATGTTGCACCCTGTAGATATCGATCATTCGGACGGCCATAAATTCTGGCTCGTTTAGAATTACGGGAGCCATAACCTGTCAAAACGAAGGCCTCAGTGAGTTCTACGGCTCTGAATGCTTTCAGCCGTCAATGGATTGATTAATGCCCAAAAATGACTATCCGAATCTCAATCGGGTCTAGGAAGTTTTTTACCCTTCGTTTTTTCGACACGTGGATTTTTACGGTAAAGCGGGATTACCGTGGCCGGTCTTCGATTTACCATCGCTGGATAGTGGTTCCCCATGGTACCGTTCCGTTTCAAATCCTTGCACGCATTTCAAAAAGTCGTACGACACAGTTTCGCCATTTCGGACGGATGTTGCACCACGCACCGTGGATGTTGCACCCTGTAGATATCGATTATTCGGATGGCTATAACTTCTGGCTCGTTTAGAGTTACGGGAGCCATAACCTATCAAAACGAAGGCTTTAGTGAGTTCTATGGCTCTGACAGCTTCCAGCCGTCAATGGATTGTATAATGGCCCAAAAAGACTATCCGAATCTCAATCGGGTCTCGGAAGTTTTTTACCCTTCGTTTTTTCGACACTTGGATTTTTACGGTAAAACGGGATTACGTAGCTGGTCTTCGATTTACCATCGCTGGAGAGTGGTGTGCCAATGTACCGTTCCATTTCAAATCCATTCACGCATTTCAAAAAGTCGTACGATGCTGTTTCGCCATTTCGAATGGATGTTGCACCTTGCACCGTGGATGTTGCACCCTGTAGATATTGATTATTCGGACGGCCATA
Source organism: Allium cepa (assembly GCA_030765085.1). Taxonomy (NCBI): domain Eukaryota; kingdom Viridiplantae; phylum Streptophyta; class Magnoliopsida; order Asparagales; family Amaryllidaceae; genus Allium; species Allium cepa. The sequence continues at coordinate 27,394,982 of CM060934.1, read as the reverse complement.
ACTTCTGGCTCGTTTAGAGTTACGGGAGCCATAACCTGTCAAAACGAAGGCCACAGTAAATTCTACGGCTCTGACAGCTTTGAGCCGCCAATGGATTGCTTAATGCACAAAAAAGGCTATCCGAATCACAATCGGATCTAGGAATTTTTTTACCCTTTGTTTTTTCGACACGTGGATTTTTACGGTAAAACGAGATTACCGTGGCTGGTCTTCGATTTACCGTCGCTGGAGAGTGGTGCACCATGGTACTGTTCCATTTCAAATCCATGCATGCATTTCAAAAAGTCGTACGACACTGTTTCGTCATTTCGGACGGATATTGCACCTTGCGTCGTGGATGTTGCACCCTGTAGATATCGATTATTCGGACGGCCATAACTTTAGGCTCATTTAGAGTTACGGGAGCCATAACCTGTCAAAATGAAGGCCTCAGTGAGTTCTACGGCTCTGAATGCTTTCAGCCGTCAATGGTTCATTTAATGCCCAAAAAATGACTATCCGAATCTCAATGGGGTCTAGGAAGTTTTTTACCCTTCGTTTTTTCGACACGTGGATTTTTACGGTAAAACGGGATTACCGTGGCTGGTCTTCATTTACCATCGCTGGAGAGTGGTGCACCTTGGTACCATTCCGTTTCAAATCCATGCACGCATTTCAAAAAGCCGTACGACACTGTTTGGCCATTTCGGACGGATTTTGCACCTTGCACCGTGGATGTTGCACCATGTAGATATCGATTATTCGGACGGCCATAACTTCTAGCTCGTTTAGAGTTAAGGGAGCCATAACCAGTCAAAACGAAGGCCTCAGTGATTTCCACGGCTCTGACCGCTTTCAGCCGTCAATGGATTGTACAATGCCCAAAAAAGACTATCCGAATCTCAATCGGGTCTCGGAAGATTTTTACCCTTCGTTTTTTCGACAAGTGGATTTTTATGGCAAAACTGGATTACCGTGGCTGGTCTTCGATTTACCATCGCTGTAGAGTGGTGCACTACGGTAGCGTTCTGTTTCAAATCCATGCGCGCATTCCAAAAGGTCGTAAGACGTTGTTTCGCCATTTCGGACGGATGTTGCACCTTGCACCGTGGATGTTGCACCCTGTACATATCGATTATTCGGACGGTCATAACTTCTGGCTCGTTTAGAGTTGCAGGAGCCATAACCTGTCAAAACGAAGGCCTCAGTGAGTTCTACGGCTCTGACATCTTTCAGCCGTCAATGAATTGTTTAATGCGCAAAAAAGACTATCCGAATCTCAATCGGGTCTAGGAAGTTTTTTACCCTTCGTTTTTTCGACACGTGGATTTTTACGGTAAAACGGGATTACCGTGGCTGGTCTTCGATTTACCATCGCTGGAGAGTGGTGCACCATGGTACCGTTCCATTTCAAATCCATGCACGCATTTCAAAAAGTCGTACGACACTGTTTCGCCATTTCGAACGGATGTTGCACCTTGCACCGTGGATGTTGCACCCTTTAGATATCGATCATTCGGACGACCACAAATTCTAGCTCGTTTAGAGTTACGGGAGCCATAACCTGTCAAAACGAAGGCCTCAGTGAGTTCTACGGCTCTGAATGCTTTCAGCCGTCAATGGATTGTTTTATGCTTAAAAATGACTATCCGAATCTCGATCGAGTCTAGGAAGTTTTTTACCCTTCGTTTTTTTGACACGTGGATTTTTACGGTAAAACGGGATTACCGTGGTTGGTCTTCGCTTTACCTTCTCTGGAGAGTGGAGCCCCATGGTACCATTCCATTTCAAATACTTGCACGCATTTCAAAAAGTCGTACGACACTGTTTCGCCATTTCGGACGGATGTTGCACCTTGCACCGTGGATGTTGCACCCTATAGATATCGATTATTCGGACGACCACAACTTCTGGCTCGTTTAGAGTTACGAGAGTCATAACCTGTCAAAACGAAGGACTCAGTGAGTTCTACCGCTCTGACAGCTTTCAGCCGTCAATGGATTGTTTAACGCCCAAAAAAGACTATCTGAATGACAATCGAGTCTAGGAAGTTTGTTACCCTTCGTTTTTTTCGACACGTGGATTTTTATGGTAAAACGGGATTACCGTGGCTAGTCTTCGAATTACCGTCACTGGAGAGTGGTGCACTATGGTACCGTTCCGTTTCAAATCCATGCATGAATTTCAAAAAGTCGTACGACACTGTTTCGCCATTTCGGACGGATGTTGCACCTTGCACCGTAGATGTCTCACCATGTCGATATCGATTATTCGGACGGCCTTAACTTCTGGCTCGTTTAGAGTTAAGAGAGACATAACCAGTCAAAAGGAAGGCCTCGGTGAGTTCTACGGCTCTGATAGCTTTCAGTCGTCAATGGGTTATATAATGCCCAAAAAAGACTATCCGAATCTCAATCGGGTCTAGGAAGTTTTTTACCCTTCGTTTTTTCGACACGTGGATTTTTACGGTAAAATGGGATTACCATGGCTGGTCTTCGACCATCGTTGGAGAGTGGTGCACCATGGTATTGTTCCGTTTCAAATCCATGCATGCATTTCAAAAATTCGTACGATGCTATTTCGCCATTTCGGACGGATGTTGCACCTTGCACCGTGGATGTTGCACCCTGTAGATATCGATTATTCGGAAGGCCATAACTTCTGGCTCGTTTAGAGTTACGGGAGCCATAACCTGTCAAAACGAAGGCTTCAGTAAGTTCTACGGCTCTGAATGCTTTCAGCGATCAATGGATTGTTTAATGCCAAAAATGACTATCCGAATCTCAATCGGGTATAGGAAGTTTTTTACCCTTTGTTTTTTCGACACATGGATTTTTACGGTAAAATGGGATTACCGTGCCTGGTCTTCGATTTACCATCGCTGGAGAGTGGTGTACAATGGAACCGTTCAGTTTCAAATCCATGCACGCATTTCAAAAATCCGTACGACACTGTTTCGCCATTTCGGACGGATGTTGCACTTTGCACCGTGGATGTTGCACCATGTAGATATCGATTATTCGGACGGCCATAACATTTGGCTCGTTTAGAGTTAAGGGAGCCATAACCTGTCAAAACGAAGGTCTTAGTGAGTTCTACGGCTTTGAGCGCTTTCAGCCATCAATGGATTGTATAATGCACAAAAAAGACTATCCGAAACTCAATCGGGTCTCGAAAGTTTTTTACCCTTCGTTTTTTCGACACGTCGTTTTTTACGGTAAAACGGGATTACCGTGGCAGGTCTACGATTTACCATCGTTGGAGAGTGGTGCACCATGGTACCGTTCCATTTCAAATCAATGCGCGCATTTCAAAAAGTCGTACGACGATGTTTCGCCATTTCGGACGGATGTTGCACCTTGCACCGTGGATGTTGCACCCTGTAGATATCGATTATTCGGACGACCATAACTTCTGGCTCGTTTAGAGTTAAGGGAAGGCATAACCTGTCAAAACGAAGGCCTCAGTGAGTTCTACGGCACTGACAGCTTTGAGCCGTCAATGGATTGTTAAATACCCAAAAAAGACTATCTGAATCTCAATCGGGTCTAGGAAGTTTTTTACCCTTCGTTTTTTCGACATATGGATTTTTACGGTAAAACGGGATTACCGTGGCTGGTATTCCATTTACCATCACTGGAGAGTAGTGCACCATGGTACTGTTCCATTTAAAATCCATGTACGCATTTTAAAAAGTCTTACGACACTGTTTCGCCATTTCGGGCGGATGTTTCACCTTGCGCCGTGGATGTTGTACCCTGTAGATATCGATTATTCTGACGGCCATAACTTCTGGCTCGTTTAGAGTTACGAGAGCCATAACCTGTCAAAATTAAGGCCTCAGTGAGTTCTACGGCTCTGAATGCTTTCAGCCGTCAATGGATTATTTAATGCCCAAAAATGACTATCCGAATCTCAATCGGGTATAGGACGTTTTTTACCCTTCGTTTGTTCGACACGTGGATTTTTACGGTAAACCGGGATTACCGTGGCTGGTCTTCGATTTACCATCGCTGGAGAGTGGTGCACCATGGTACCGTTCCATTTCAAATCCATGCACGCATTTCAAAAAGTCGTACGACACTGTTCGCCATTTCGGACGGATGTTGCACCTTGCACCGTGGATGTTGCACCATGTAGATATCGATTATTCGGACGGCCATAACTTCTGGCTCGTTAAGAGTTAAGGGAGCCATAATCAGTCAAAACGAAGGCCTTAGTGAGTTCTACGGCTCTGACAGCTTTCAGCCGTCAATGGATTGTATAATGCCCAAAAAAGACTATCCGAATCTCAATCGGGTCTCGGAAGTTTTTTACCCTTCGTTTTTTCGACACGTGGATTTTTACGGTAAAACTGGATTACCGTGGCTGGTCTTCGATTTACCATCGCTAGAGAGTGGTTCCCCATGGTACCGTTCCGTTTCAAATCAATGCACGCATTTCAAAATGTTGTACGACAATGTTTCTCCATTTCGGACGGATGTTGCACCTTGCACCATGGATGTTGCACCTTGCACCATGGATGTTGCACCCTGTAGATATCGATTATTCGGACGGCCATAACTTCTGGCTCGTTTAGAGTTATGGGAGCCATAACCAGTCAAAACGAAGACCTCAGTGAGTTCTACGGCTCTGACAGCTTTCAGCCGTTAATGGATTTTATAATGCCCGAAAAAGACTATCCGAATCTCAATCGGGTCTCGAAAGTTTTTTACCCTTCGTTTTTTCGACATGTGGATTTTTATGGAAAAACGGGATTACCGTGGCTGGTCTTTGATTTACCATCACTGGAGAGCGGTGCACCATGGTACCGTTCCGTTTCAAATCCATGCACGCATTTCAAAAAGTCGTACGACGCTGTTTCGCCATTTCGGAATGAAGTTGCACCTTGCACCGTTTATGCTGCACCCTGTAGATATCGATTATTCGGACGGCCATAACTTCTGGCTCGTTTAGAGTTACGGGAGCCATATCCAGTCAAAACGAAGGCCTCAGTGAGTTCTACGGCTCTGACAGCTTTCAGCCGTCAATGGATTGCATAATGCCCAAAAAAGACGATCCGAATCTCAATCGGGTCTCGGAAGTTTTTTACCCTTCGTTTTTTCGACACGTTGATTTTTATGGTAAAAAGGGATTACCGTGGCTGGTCTTCGATTTACCATCGCTGGAGAGTGGTGCACCATTGTACCGTTCCGTTTCAAATCCATGCACGCATTTCAAGAAGTCGTACGACGCTGTTTCGCCACTTCGGACGGATGTTGCACCTTGCACCGTGTATGTTGCACCCTGTAGATATCGATTATTCGGACGGCCATAACTTCTGGCTCGTTTAGATTTAAGGGAGCCATAACCAGTCAAAATGAAGCCCTCAGTGAGTTTTACGGCTCTGACAGCTTTCAGCCGTCAATGGATTGTTTAATGCCCAAAAAACACTATCCGAATCTCAATCGGGTCTCGGAAGTTTTTTACCCTTCGTTTTTTCGACACGTGGATTTTACGGTAAAACGGGATTACCGTGGCTGGTCTTCGATTTACCATCGCTAGAGAGTGGTACACCATGGTACCGTTCCATTTCAATTCCATGCATGCATTTCAATAAGTCGTACGACACTATTCCGCCACTTCGGACGGATGTTGCACCTTGCACCGTGGATGTTGCACCCTATAGATATCGATTATCTGTCAAAACGAAGGCCTCAGCGAGTTCTACGGCTCTGACAGCTTTCAGCCCTCAATAGATTGTTTAATGCCCAAAAAAGAGTATCCGAATCTCAATCGGGTCTAGGAAGTTTTTTACACTTCGTTTTCTCGACACGTGGATTTTTACGGTAAAACGGGATTACCGTGGATGGTCTTCGATTTACGATCGCTGGAGAGTGGTGCACCACGGTACCATTTCGTTTCAAATCCATGCATGCATTTCAAAAAGTCGTACGACACTGTTTCGCCATTTCGGACGGATGTTGCACCTTGCACCGTGGATGTTCCACCCTGTAGATATCGATTATTCGGACGGCCATAACTTCTGGCTCGTTTAGAGTTACGGGGGCCATAACTTGTCAAAACGAAGGCCTCAGTGAGTTCTACGGCTCTGAATGCTTTCAGCCGTCAATGGATTGTTTAATGCCCAAAAATGACTATCCGAATCTCAATCGGGTCTAGGAAGTTTTTATCCTTCGTTTTTTCGACACGTGGATTTTTACGGTAAAACGGGATTACCGTGGCTGGTCTTCGATTTACCATCGCTGTAGAGTGGTGCGCCATGGTACCGTTCCGCTTCAAATCCATGCACGCATTTCAAAAAGTCGTACGACGCTGTTTCGCCATTTCGGACGGATGTTGCACCTTGCACCGTGAATGTTCCACCCTGCAGATATCGATTATTCGGACGGCCATAACTACTGGCTCGTTTAGAGATACGGGAGCCATAACCAGTCCAAACGAAGGCCTCGGTGAGTTCTACGGCTCTGACAGCTTTCAGCCGTCAATGGATTGTATAATGCCCAAAAAAGACTATCCGAATCTCAATCGGGTCTCAAAAGTTTTTTACCCTTCGTTTTTTCGACACATGGATTTTTACGGTAAAACGGGATTACCGTGGCTGGTCTTCGATTTACCATCGCTGGAGAGTGGTGCACTATTGTACCGTTTGATTTCAAATCCATGCACGCATTTCAAATAGCCGTACGACGCTGTTTCGCCATTTCGAACGGATGTTGCACCTTGCACCGTGTATGTTGCACCATGTAGATATCGATTATTCGGACGACCGTAACTTCTGGCTCGTTTAGAGTTACGAGAGCCATAACTAGTCAAAACGAAGGCCTTAGTGAGTTCTATGGACCGCTTTCAGCCGTTAATGGATTGTATGATGCCTAAAAAAGACTATCTGAATCTCAATAGGGTCTCGGAAGTTTCTTACCCTTCGTTTTTTCGACATGTGGATTTTTACGGTGAAACGGGATCACCGTGGCTAGTCTTCGATTTACCATCGCTGGAGAGTGGTGTACCATGGTACCGTTCCATTTCAAATCCATGCACGCATCTCAAAAAGTCGTACGACGCTGTTTCACCATTTCGGACGGATGTTGCACCTTGCACCGTGGATGTTGCACCCTGTAGATATCGATCATTCGGACGGCCATAACTTCTAGCTCGTTTAGAGTTAAGGGAGCCATAACAAGTCAAAACGAAGGCCTCAGTGAGTTCTACGGCTCTGACAGCTTTCAGCCGTTAATGGATTGTATAATGCCCAAAAAAGACTATCGGAATCTCAATCGGGTCTCAGAAGTTTTTTACCCTTCATTTTTTCGACACGTGGATTTTTATGGTAAAACGTGATTACCGTGGCTGCTCTTCGATTTACCATCGCCAGAGAGTGGTGCACCATGGTACCGTTCCATTTCAAATCCATGCACGCATTTCAAAAAGTCATACGACACTATTTCGCCATTTCGGACGGATGTTGCACCTTGCACCGTAGATGTTGCACCCTGTAGATATCGATTATTCGGACGGCCATAACTTCTGGCTCGTTTAGTGTTACGGGAGCCATAACCTGTTAAAATGAAGGCCTCAGTGAGTTCTACGGCTCTAACAGCTTTCATCCGTCAATGGATTGTCTAATGCCCAAAAAAGACTATCTGAATCTCAATCGGGTCTAGGAAGTTTTTTACCCTTCGTTTTTACGACACGTGGATTTTTACGGTAAAACGGGATTACCGTGGCTGGTCTTCGATTTACCATCGCTGGAGAGTGGTGCACCATGGTACCGTTCCGTTTCAAATCCATGCACGCATTTCAAAAAGTCGTACGACACTGTTCGCCATTTCGGACGGATGTTGCACCTTGCACCATGGATGTTGCACCATGTAGATATCGATTATTCGGACGACCATAACTTCTGGCTCCTTTAGAGTTAAGGGAGCCATAATCTGTCAAAATGAAGGCCTTAGTGAGTTCTGCGGCTCTGACAGCTTTCAGTCGTCAGTGGATTGTATAATGCCCAAAAAAGACTATCTGAATCTCAATCGGGTCTCGGAACTTTTTTACCCTTCGTTTTTTCGACACGTGGATTTTTACGGTAAAATGGGATTACTGTGGATGGTCTTCGATTTACCATCGCTGGAGAGTGGTGCACCGAGGTACCGTTTCTTTTCAAATCCATGCACGCAATTCAAAAAGTCGTACGACGCTGTTTCGCCATTTCGGACGGATGTTGCAACTTGCACCGTGTATGTTGCACCCTGTAGATACTGATTATTCGGACGGCCATAACTTCTGGCTCGTTTAGAGTTACGGGAGCCATAACCAGTCAAAACGAAGGCCTCAGTGAGTTCTACGGCTCTGATAGCTTTCAACCGTCAATGGATTGCATAATGCCCAAAAAAGACGATCTGAATCTCAATCGGGTCTTGGAAGTTTTTTACCCTTCGTTTTTTCGACACGTGGATTTTTACGGTAAAACGGGATTACCGTGGCTGGCCTTCGATTTACCATCGTTGGAGAGTTGTGCACCATGGTACCGTTCCGTTTCAAATCCATGCACGCTTTTCAAGAAGTCGTACGACGCTGTTTCGCCACTTCGGACGGATGTTGCACCTTGCACCGTGGATGTTGCACCCAGTAGATATCGATTATTCGGACGGCCATAACTTCTGGCTCGTTTAGAGTTAAGGAGCCACTACTAGTCAAAACGAAGGCTTCAGTGAGTTCTATGGCTCCGACGGCTTTCAGTCGTCAATGGATTGTATAATGCCCAAAAAAGACTATCCGAATCTCAATCGGGTCTCGGAAGTTTTTTAAACTTCGTTTTTTCGACACGTGGATTTTTACGGTAAAATGGGATTACCGTGGCTGGTCTTTGCTTTACCATCGCTAGAGAGTGGTGCACCATGGTACCGTTCCGTTTCAAATCCATGCACGCATTTCAAAAAGTCGTACGACGGTGTTTCGCCATTTCGGACGGATGTTGCACCTTGCACCGTGGATGTTGCACCCTGTAGATATCGATTATTCGGACGGCCATAACTTCTGGCTCGTTTAGAGTTATGGGAGCCATAACCTGTCAAAACGAAGGCCTCAGCGAGTTCTACGGCTCTGACAGCTTTCAGCCGTCAATGGATTGTTTAATGCCCGAAAAAGACTATTCGAATCTCAATCGGGTCTAGGAAGTTTTTTACCCTTCGTTTTTTCAACACGTGGATTTTTACGGTAAAACGGGATTACCGTGGCTGGTCTTCGATTTACCATCGCTGGAGAGTGGTGCACCATGGTACCGTTCCGTTTCAAATCCATGCACGCATTTCAAAATGTCGTACGACACCGTTTCGCCATTTCGGACGGACATTGCACCTTACACCGTGGATGTTGCACCATGTAGATATCGATTATTCGGACGGCCATAACTTCTGGCTCGTTTAGAGTTAAAGGAGCCATAACCAGTAAAAACGAAGGCCTTAGTGAGTTCTACGGCTCTGACAGCTTTTAGCCGTCAATGGGTCGTATAATGCCCGAAAAAGACTATCCGAATCTCAATCGGGTCTCGAAAGTTTTTTACCCTACGTTTTTTCGACACGTGGATTTTTATGGCAAAACGGGATTACCGTGGCTGGTCTTCGATTTACCATCTCTAGAGAGTGGTGCACCATGGTATTGTTCCGTTTCAAATCCATGCACGCATTTCAAAAAGTCGTACGACACTGTTTCGCCATTTCGGACGGATGTCGCACCTTGCGCCGTGGATGTTGCACCCTGTAGATATCGATTATTCGGAAGGCCATAACTTCTGGCTCGTTTAGAGTTACGGGAGCCATAACCAATCAAAACGAAGGCCTCGGTGAGTTCTACGGCTCTGAATGCTTTCAGCCGTCAATGGATTGTTTAATGCCCAAAAATGACTATCTGAATCTCAATCGTGTCTAGGAAGTTTTTTACCCTTCGTTTTTTCGACACGTGGATTTTTAGGGTAAAACGGGATTACCATGGCCGGTCTTCGATTTACCATCGCTGGAGAGTGGTGCACCATGGTACCGTTCCGCTTCAAATCCATTCACGCATTTCAAAAAGTCGTACGATACTGTTTCGCCATTTCGGACGGATGTTGCACCTTGCACCGTGGATGTTGCACCATGTAGATATCGATTATTCGGACGGCCATAACTTCTGGCTCGTTTAGAGTTACGTGAGCCATAACCAGTCAAAACGAAGGCCTCAGTGAGTTCTACGGCTCTGACAGCTTTCATCCGTCAATGGATTGTATAATGCCCAAAAAAGACTATCCGCATCTCAATCGGGTCTCGGAAGTTTTTTACCCTTCGTTTTTTCGACACGTGGATTTATACGGTAAAACGGGATTACCGTGGCTGGTCTTCAATTTACCATCGCTGGGGAGTGGTGCACCATGGTACCGTTCCGTTTCAAATCCATACACGCATTTCAAAAAGTCGTACGACGCTGTTTCGCCATTTCGGACGGATGTTGCATCATGCACCGTGATGTTGCACCCTGTAGATATCGATTATTCGGACGGCCATAACTTCTGGCTCGTTTAGAGTTAAAAGAGCCATAACTAGTCAAAACGAAGGCCTTAGTGATTTCAACGGCTCTGACCGCTTTCAGCCGTCAATGGATTGTACAATTCCCAAAAAAGACTATCCGAATCTCAATCGGGTCTCGGAAGTTTTTTACCCTTTGTTTTTTCGACACGTGGATTTTTATGGTAAAACTGGATTACCGCGGCTGGTCTTTGATTTATCATCGCTGGAGAGTGGTGCACCATGGTACCGTTCCGATTCAAATCCATGCGTGCATTTCAAAAAGTTGTATGACGCTGTTTCTCCATTTCGGACGGATGTTGCACCTTGCACCGTGGATGTTGCACCCTGTAGATATCGATTATTCGGATGGTCATAACTTCTGGCTCGTTTAGGGTTACGGGAGCCATAACCTGTCAAAACGAAGGCCTCAGTGAGTTCTACGGCTCTGACAGCTTTTAGCCGTCAATTAATTGTTTAATGCCCAATAAAGAATATCCGAATCTCAATCGGGTCTAGGAAGTTTTGTACCCTTCGTTTTTTCGACACGTGGATTTTTACGGTAAAACGGGATTACTGTGGCTGGTCTTCGATTTACCATCGCTGAAGAGTGGTGCACCATGGTACTGTTCCATTTCAAATCCATGCACGCATTTCAAAAAGTCGTACGACGCTGTTTCGCCATTTCGGACGGATGTTGCACCTTGCACCGTGGATGTTGCACCCTGTAGATATCGATTATTCGGACGGCCATAACTTCTGACTCGTTTAGGGTTACGAGAGCCATAACCTGTCAAAACGAAGGCCTCAGTGAGTTCAACGGCTCTGACCACTTTCAGCCGTCTATGGATTGTACAATTCCCAAAAAAGACTATCCGAATCTCAATCGGGTCTCGGAAGTTTTTTACCCTTCGTTTTTTCGACACGTGGATTTTTAGGGTAAAACTGGATTACCGCGGCTGGTCTTTGATTTATCATCGCTGGAAAGTGGTGCACCATGGTACCGTTCCGATTCAAATCCATGCGTGCATTTCAAAAAGTCATACGACGCTGTTTCTCCATTTCGGACGGATGTTGCACCTTGCACCATGGATGTTGCACCCTGTAGATATCGATTATTCGAACGGTCATAACTTCTGGCTCGTTTAGAGTTACGGGAGCCATAACCTGTCAAAACAAAGGCCTTAGTGATTTCTACGGCTCTGATAGCTTTAAGCTGTCAATTAATTGTTTATTGCCCAATAAAGACTATCCGAATCTCAATCGGGTCTAGGAAGTTTTTTACCCTTCGTTTTTTCGACACGTGGATTTTTACGGTAAAACGGGATTACCGTGGCTGGTCTTCGATTTACCATCGCTGGAGAGTGGTGCACCATGGTACTGTTCCGTTTCAAATCCATCCACGCATTTCAAAAAGTCGTACGACGCTGTTTCGCCATTTCGGACGGATGTTGCACCTCGCACCGTGGATGTTGCACCCTGTAGATATCGATTATTCGGACGGCCATAACTTCTGGCTCGTTTAGAGTTACGAGAGCCATTACCTGTCAAAACGAAGGCCTCAGTGAGTTCTATGGCTCTGACAGCTTTCAGCCGTCAATGGATTGTATAATGCCTAAAAAAGACTATCCGAATCTCAATCGGGTCTTGGAAGTTTTTTACCCTTTGTTTTTTCGACACGTGGTTTTTTACGGTAAAACGGGATTACCGTGGCTGGTCTTCGATTTACCATCGCTGGAGAGTGGTGCACCATGGTACCATTGCATTTCAAATCCATGCGCGCATTTCAAAAAGTCGTACGACGCTGTTTCGCCATTCCGGACGGATGTTGCACCTTGCACCGTGGATGTTGCACCCTGTAGATATCGATTATTCGGACGGCCATAACTTCTGGCTCGTTTAGAGTTACCGGAGCCATAACCTGTCAAACCAAAGGTCTAAGTGAGTTCTACGGCTCTGATAGCTTTGAGCCGTCAATGGATTGTTTAATGCCCAAAAAAGACTATCCGAATCTCAATCGGGTCTAGGAAGTTTTTTACCCTTCGTTTTTTCGACTCGTGGATTTTTACGGTAAAACGAGATTACCGTGGCTGGTCTTCGATTTACCATCGCTGGAGAGTGGTGCACCATGGTACCGTTCCGTTTCAAATCCATGCACGCATTACAAAAAGTCGGACGACGCTGTTTCTCCATTTCGGACGGATGTTGCATCTTGCACCGTGGATGTTGCACCCTGTAGATATCGATTATTCGGACGGCCATAACTTCTTGCTCGTTCAGAGTTACAGGAGCCATAACCTGTCAAAACGAAGGCCTCAGTGAGTTCTACGGCTCTAACGGCTTTCAGCCGTCAATGGATTGTTTAATGCCCAAAAAAGACTATCCGAATCTCAATCGGGTCTAGGAAGTTTTTTACCCTTCGTTTTTTCGACACGTGGATTTTTACGGTAAAACGGGATTACCGTGGCTGGTCTTCGATTTACCATCACTGGAGAGTGGTGCACCACGGTACCGTTCCGTTTCAAATCCATGCACGCATTTCAAAAAAGTCGTACGACGATGTTTCTCCATTTCGGACGGATGTTGCAGCTTGCACCGTGGATGTTGCACCATGTAGATATCGTTTATTCGGAAGGCCATAACTTCTGGCACGTTTAGAGTTAAGCGGGCCATAACCTGTCAAAACGAAGCCCTCAGTGAGTTCTACGGCTCTGACAGCTTTCATTCGTCAACGGATTGTATAATGCCCAAAAAAGACTATCCGAATCTCAATCGGGTCTCGGAAGTTTTTACCCTTCGTTTTTTCGACACGTGGATTTTTACTGTAAAACTGGATTACTATGGCTGGACTTCGATTTACCATCGCTGGAGAGTGTTGCACCATGGTACCGTTCCGGTTCAAATCCATGCACGCATTTCAAAAAGTCGTACGACGCTGTTTCACCATTTCGGACGGATGTTGCACCTTGCACCGTGGATGTTGCACCATGTAGATATCGATTATTCGGACTGACATAACTTCCGGCTCGTTTAGAGTTACGGGAGCCATAACCTGTCAAAACAAAGGCTTCGATGAGTTCTACGGCTCTGACAGCTTTCAGCCGTCAATGAATTGTATAATGCCCAAAAAAGACTATCCGAATCTCAATCGGGTCTCGGAAGTTTTTTACCCTTCGTTTTTTCGACACGTGGATTTTTACGGTAAAACGGGATTACCGTGGCTGGTCTTCGATTTACCATCGCTGGAGAGTGGGGCACCATTGTACCGTTCCGTTTCAAATCCATGCACGCATTTCAAAACGTCGTACGACGCTGTTTCGCCATTTCAGACGGATGTTGCACCTTGCACCGTGGATGTTGCACCCTGTAGATATCGATTATTCGGACGGCCATAACTTCTGGCTCGTTTAGAGTTAAGGGAGCCATAACCAGTCAAAACGAAGGCCTCAGTGAGTTCTACGGTTCCGACAGCTTTCAGCCATCAATGGATTGTATAATGCCCAAAAAAGACTATCCGAATCTCAATCGGGTCTCGGAACTTTTTTACCCTTCGTTTTTTCGACACGTGGATTTTTACGGTAAAACGGGATTACCATGGCTGGTCTTCGATTTACCATCGCTGGAGAGTGGTGCACTATGGTACCGTTCCGTTTCAAATCCAAGCACGCATTTCAAAAAGTCGTACGACGCTGTTTCTCCATTTCGGACGGATGTTGCACCTTGCACCGTGTATGTTGCACCCTGTAGATATCGATTATTCAGACGGCCATAACATCTGGCTCGTTTAGAGTTACGGGAGCCATAACCAATCAAAACGAAGGCCTATGTGAGTTCTACAGCTCTGACAGCATTCAGCTGTCAATGGATTGTATAATGCCTAAAAAAGACTATCCGAATCTCAATCGGGTCTCGGAAGTTTTTTACCCTTCGTTTTTTCGACAGATGGTTTTTTACGGTAAAACGGGATTACCGTGGCTGGTCTTCGATTTACCATCGCCGGAGAGTGGTGCACCATGGTACCCTTCCATTTCAAATCCATGCACGCATTTCAAAAAGTCGTACGACGCTGTTTCGCCATTTCGGACGGATGTTGCACCTTGCGCCGTGGATGTTGCACCCTGTAGATATCGATTATTCGGACGGCCATAACTTCTGGCTCGTTCGGGTTTACGGGAGCCATAACCTGTCAAAATGAACGCCTCAGTGAGTTCTACGGCTCTGAATGCTTTCAGCCGTCAATGGATTATTTAATGCCCAAAAATGACTATCCGAATCTCAATCGGGTCTAGGAAGTTTTTTACCCTCCGTTTTTTCGACGCGTGGATTTTTGCGGTAAAACGGGATTACCGTGGCTGGTCTTCGATTTACCATCGCTGAAGAGTGGTGCATCATGGTACCATTCCGTTCCAAATCCATGCACGCATTTCAAAAAGTCGTACGACCCTATTTCGCCATTTCGGACGGATGTTGCACCTTGCACCTTGGATGTGGCACCCTGTAGATATCGATTATTCGGATGGCCATAACTTCTGGCTCGTTTAGAGTTAAGGGAGCCCTAACCAGTCAAAACGAAGGCCTCAGTGAGTTCTACAGCTCTGACAGCTTTCAGCCGTCACTGGATTGTATAATGCCCAAAAAAAGACAATCCGAATTTCAATCGGGCCTAGGAAGTTTTTTACCCTTCGTTTTTTCGACACGTGGATTTTTACGGTAAAACGGGATTACCGTGGCTGGTCTTTTATTTACCATCGCTGGAGAGTGGTGCACCATGGAACCGTTCCGTTTCAAATCCATGGACGCATTTCAAAAAGTCGTACGACACTGTTTCACCATTTCGGATGGATGTTGCACCTTGCACCGTGGATGTTGCACCCTACAGATATCGATTATTCGGACGGCCATAACTTCTGGCTCGTTTAGAGTTACGGGAGCCATAACCTGTCAAAACGAAGGCCTCAGTGAGTTCTATGGCTCTGACAGCTTTCAGCCGTCAATGGATTGTTTAATGCCCAAAAATGACTATACGAATCTCAATCAGGTCTAGGAAGTTTTTTACCCTTTGTTTTTTCGACATGTGGATTTTTACGGTAAAACGGGATTACCGTGGCTGGTCTTCAATTTACCATCGCTAGAGAGTGGTGCACCATGGTACCGTTCCGTTTCAAATCCATGCACACATTTCAAAAAGTCATACGACACTGTTTGGCCATTTCGGACGGTTGGTGCACCTTGCACCGTGGATGTTGCACCATGTAGATATCGATTATTCGGACGGTCATAACTTCTGGCTCGTTTAAATTTATGGGAGCCATAACCAGTCAAAACAAAGGCCTCAGTGAGTTCTACGGCTCTGACAGCTTTCTGCCGTCAATGGATTGTATAATGTCCAAAAAAGACTATCCGAATCTCAATCGGGTCTTGGAATTTTTTACCCTTCGTTTTTTCGACACGTGGATTTTTACGGTAAAACTGGATTACCGTGGCTTGTCTTCGATTTACCATCGCTGGAGAGTGGTGCACCATGGTACCGTTCCGTTTCAAATCCATGCACGCATTTCAAAAAGTCGTACGACGCTGTTTCGCCATTTCGGACTGAAGTTGCACCTTGCACCGTGTATGCTGCACCCTGTAGATATCGATTATTCGGACGGCCATAACTTCTGGCTCGTTTAGAGTTACGGGAGCCATAACCAGTCAAAATGAAGGCCTCAGTGAGTTCTACAGCTCTGACAGCTTTCAGCCGTCAATGGATTGTATAATGCCCAAAAAAGACTATCCGAATCTCAATCGGGTCTCGGAAGTTTTTTACCCTTCGTTTTTTCGACACGTGGATTTTTACGGTAAAACGGGATTACCGTGGCTAGTCTTCGATTTACCATCGCTGGAGAGTGGTGCACCATGGTACTGTTCCGTTTCAAATCCATGCACGCATTTCAAAAAGTCGTACGACACTGTTTCGCCATTTCGGACGGATGTTGCACCTTGCACCGTGGATGTTGCACCCTGCAGATATCGATTATTCGGACGGCCATAACTTCTGCCTCGTTTAGAGTTAAGGGAGCCATAACCAGTCAAAACGAAGGCCTCAGTGAGTTCTACGGCTCTGACAGCTTTTAGCCGTCAATGGATTGTATAATGCCCAAAAAAGACTATCCGAATCTCAATCGGGATTTTTCGACACGTGGATTTTTACGGTAAAACTGGATTATCGTGGCTGGTCTTCGATTTACCATCGCTGGAGAGTGGTGCACCACGGTACCGCTCCGTTTCAAATCCATGCACGCATTTCAAAAAGTCGTACGACGCTGTTTCGCCATTTCGGACGGATGTTGCACCTTGCACCGTGGAAGTTGCACCCTGTTGATATCAATTATTCGGACGGCCATAACTTCTGGCTCGTTTAGAGTTAAGGGAGCAATAACCAGTCAAAACGAAGGCCTCAGTGAGTTCTACGGCTCTGATAGCTTTCAGCCGTCAATGGATTGTTTAATGCCCAAAAAAGACTATCCGAATCTCAATCGGGTCTCGGAAGTTTTTTACCCTTCGATTTTTTGACACGTGGATTTTTACGGTAAAACTGGATTACCGTGGCTGGTCTTCGACTTACCATCGCTGGAGAGTGGTGCACCATGGTACCGTTCCGTTTCAAATCCATGCGCACATTTCAAAAAGTCGTACGACGCTGTTTCGCCATTTCCGACGGATGTTGCACCTTGCACCGTGGACGTTGCACCCTATAGATATCGATTATTCAGACGGCCATAACTTCTGGCTCGTTTAGAGTTACAGGAGCCATAATCTGTCAAAACGAAGACCTCAGTGAGTTCTACGGCTCTGACAGCTTTCAGCCGTCAATGGTTGTTTAATGCCCAAAAAAGACTATCAGAATCTCAATCGGGTCTAGGATGTTTTTTACCCTTCCTTTTTTCGACACGTGGATTTTACGGTAAAATGGGATTACCGTAGTTGGTCTTCGATTTACCATCGCTGGAGAGTGGTGCACCATGGTACCGTTCCATTTCAAATCCATGCGCGCATTTCAAAATGTCGTACGACGCTGTTTCGCCATTTCGGACGGATGTTGCATCATGCACCGTGATGTTGCACCCTTTAGATATCGATTATTCGGACGGCCCTAACTACTGGCTTGTTTAGAGTTCCAGGAGCCATAACCTGTCAAAACGAAGCCCTCAGTGAGTTCTACGGCTCTGACAGCTTTCAGCCGTCAGTGGATTGTTTAATGCCCAAAAAAGACTATCCGAATCTCAATCGGGTCTAGGAAGTTTTTGGCCCTTCGTTTTTCCAACACGTGGATTTTTATGGGAAAACGGGATTACCGTGGCTGATCTTTGATTTACCATCTCTGGAGAGTGGTGCACCATTGTACCGTTCCGTTTCAAATCCGTGAACGCATTTCAAAAAGTCGTACGACACTGTTTCGCCATTTCGGACGGATGTTGCACCTTGCATCGTCGATGTTGCACCATGTATATATCGATTATTCGGACGGCCATAACTTCTGGCACGTTTAGAGTTACGGGAGCCATAACCAGTCAAAACGAAGGCCTCAGTGAGTTCTATGGCTCTGACAGCTTTCAGCCATCAATGGATTGTATAATGCCCAAAAAAGACTATCTGAGTCTCAATCGGGTCTCCGAAGTTTTTTACCCTTCGTTTTTTCGACACGTGGATTTTTACGATAAAACGGGATTTCCGTGGCTGGTCTATGATTTACCATCGCTGGAGAGTGATGCACCATGGTACCGTTCCATTCAAATCAATGCATGCATTTCAAAAAGTCGTACGACGCTTTTTCTCCATTTCGGACGGATGTTGCACCTTGCACCGTGGATATTGCACCCTATTGATATCGATTATTCGGACGGCCATAACTTCTGGCTCGTTTAGAGTTAAGGGAGCCATAACCAGTCAAAACGAAGGGCTCAGCGAGTTCTATGGCTCTGACAGCTTTTAGCTGTCAATGGATTGTATAATGTCCAAAAAAGACTATCCGAATCTCAATCGGGTCTCGGAAGTTTTTTACCCTTCGTTTTTTCGACACGTGGATTTTTACGTTAAAACGGGATTACCGTGGCTGGTCTTCGATTTACCATTGCTGGAGAGTGGTGCACCATGGTACCATTCCGTTTCAAATCCATGCACGCATTTCAAAAAGTCGTACGACGCTGTTTCGCCATTTCGGACTGAAGTTGCACCTTGCACCGTGTATGCTGCACCCTGTAGATATCGATTATTTGGACGGCCATAACATCTGGCTCGTTTAGAGTTACGGGAGCCATAACCAGTCAAAACGAAGGTCTCAGTGAGTTCTACGGCTCTGACAGCTTTCAGCCGTCAATGTATTGTATAATGCCCAAAAAAGACTATCCGAATTTCAATCGGGTCTCGGAAGTTTTTTACCCTTCGTTTTTTCGACACGTGGATTTTTACGGTAAAACGGGATTACCGTGGCTGGTCTTCGATTTACCATCGCTGGAGAGTGGTGCACCATGGTACTGTTCCGTTTCAAATCCATGCACGCATTTCAAAAAGTTGTACGACGCTGTTTCGCCATTTCGGACTGAAGTTGCACCTTGCACCGTGTATGCTGCACCCTATAGATATAGATTATTCGGACGGCCATAACTTCTGGCTCGTTTAGAGTTACGGGAGCCATAACCAGTCAAAACGAAGCCCTCAGTGAGTTCTACGGCTCTGACAGCTTTCAGCCGTCAATGGATTGTATAATGCCCAAAAAAGACTATCCGAATCTCAATCAGGTCTCGGAAGTTTTTTACCCTTCGTTTTTTCGACACGTGGATTTTTACGGTAAAACGGGATTACCGTGGCTGGTCTTCGATTTACCATCGCTGGAGAGTGGTGCACCATGGTACCGTTCCGTTTCTAATCCACGCACGCATTTCAATAAGTCGTACGACGCTGTTTCGCCATTTCGGACGGATGTTACACCGTGCACCGTGGATGTTGCACCCTGTAGATATCGATTATTCGGACGGCCATAACTTCTGCCTCGTTTAGAGTTAAGGGAGTCATAACCAGTCAAAACGAAGGCCTCAGTGAGTTCTACGGCTCTGACAGCTTTTAGCCGTCAATGGATTGTATAATGCCCAAAAAAGACTATCCGAATCTCAATCGGGTCTCGGAAGTTTTTTACCCTTCGATTTTTCGACACGTGGATTTTTACGGTAAAACTGGATTACCGTGGCTGGTCTTCGATTTACCATCGCTGGAGAGTGGTGCGCCATGGTACCGTTCTGTTTCAAATCCATGCACGCATTTCAAAAAGTCGTACGACGCTGTTTCGCCATTTCGGACGGATGTTGGACCTTGCACCGTGGAAGTTGCACCCTGTTGATATCAATTATTCGGACGGCCATAACTTCTGGCTCGTTTAGAGTTAAGGAAGCCATAACCAGTCAAAACGAAGGCCTCAGTAAGTTCTACGACTCTGATAGTTTTCATCCGTCAATGGATTGTTTAATGCCCAAAAAAGACTATCCGAATCTCAATCGGGTCTCGGAAGTTTTTTACCCTTCGATTTTTCGACACATGGATTTTTACGGTAAAACTGGATTACCGTGGCTGGTCTTCGACTTACCATCGCTGGAGAGTGGTGCACCATGGTACCGTTCTGTTTCAAATCCATGCGCACATTTCAAAAAGTCGTACGACGCTGTTTCGCCATTTTCGACGGATGTTGCACCTTGCACCGTGGATGTTGCACCCTGTAGATATCGATTATTCGGACGGCCATAACTTCTGGCTCGTTTAGAGTTACAGGAGCCATAACCTGTCAAAACGAAGGCCTCAGTGAGTTTTACGGCTCTGACAGCTTTCAGCCGTCAATGGTTGTTTAATGCCCAAAAAAGACTATCCGAATCTCAATCGGGTCTAGGATGTTTTTTACCCTTCGTTTTTTCGACACGTGGATTTTTACGGTAAAACGGGATTACCGTAGTTGGTCTTCGATTTACCATCGCTGGAGAGTGGTGCACCATGGTACCGTTCCATTTCAAATCCATGCGCGCATTTCAAAAAGTCCTACGACACTGTTTCTCCATTTCGGACGGATGTTGCATCATGCACCGTGATGTTGCACCCTGTAGATATCGATTATTCGGACGACCCTAACTGCTGGCTGGTTTAGAGTTACGAGAGCCATAACCTGTCAAAACGAAGGCCTCAGTGAGTTCTACGGCTCTGACAGCTTTCCGCGGTCAGTGGATTGTTTAATGCCCAAAAAAGACTATCCAAATCTCAATCGGGTCTAGGAAGTTTTTGGCCCTTCGTTTTTCCAACACGTGGATTTTTACGGTAAAACAGGATTACCGTGGCTGGTCTTCGATTTACCATCGCTGGAGAGTGGTGCACTATTGTACCATTCCGTTTCAAATCCATGCACGCATTTCGAAAAGTCTTACGACACTGTTTCGCCATTTCGGACAGATGTTGCACCTTGCATGGTGGATGTTGCACCATGTAGATATCGATTATTCGGACGGCCATAACTTCTGGCTCGTTTAGAGTTACGGTAGCCATAACCAGTCAAAACGACGGCCTCGGTGAGTTCTATGGCTTTGACAACTTTCAGCCATCAATGGATTGTATAATGCCCAAAAAAGACTATCTGAATCTCAATCGGGTCTGGGAAGTTTTTTACCCTTCGTTTTTTCGACACGTGGATTTTTACGATAAAACGGGATTACCGTGGCTGGTCTACGATTTACCATCGCTGGAGAGTGGTGCACCATGGTACCGTTCCATTTCAAATCAATGCATGCATTTCAAAAAGTCGTACGACGCTGTTTCGCCATTTCGGACGGATGTTGCACCTTGCACCGTGGATGTTGCACCTTGTTGATATCGATTATTCGGACGGCCATAACTTCTGGTTCGTTTAGAGTTAACGGAGCCATAACCGGTAAAAACAAATGGCTCAGTGAGTTCTACGGCTATGACAGCTTTCAGCCGTCAATGGATTGTATAATACCCAAAAAAGACAATCCGAATCTCAATCGGGTCTAGGAAGTTTTTTACCCTTCGGTTTTTCGACACGTGGATTTTTACGGTAAAACGGGATTACCGTGGCTGGTCTTAAATTTACCATCGCTGGAGAGTGGTGCACCATGGTACCGTTCCGTTTCAAATCCATGCACACATTCAAAAAGTCGTACGACACTGTTTTGCCATTTCGGACGGATGTTGCACCTTGCACCGTGGATGTTGCACCCTGTAGATATCGATTAATCGGACGACCATAACTTCTGGCTCGTTTAGAGTTACGAGAGCCATAACCTGTCAAAACGAAGGCCTCTGTGAGTTCTACTGCTCTGACAGCTTTCAGCCGTCAATGGATTGTTTAATGCCCAAAAATGACTATTTGAATCTCAATCGGGTCTAAGAAGTTTTTTACCCTTCGTTTTTTCGACACGTGGATTTTTATGGTAAAACGGGATTACCGTGGATGGTCTTCGATTTACCATCGCAGAAGAGTGGTGCACCATGGTACCGTTCCCTTTCAAATCCATGCATGCATTTCAAAAAGTCGTACGACATTGTTTTGCCATTTCGGACAGATGTTGCACCTTGCACCGTGGATGTTGCACCATGTAGATATCGATTATTCGGACCGCCATAACTTCTGGCTCGTTTAGAGTTATGGGAGCCATAACCAGTCAAAATAAAGGCCTCAGTGAGTTCTACGGCTCTGACAGCTTTCAGCCGTCAATGGATTGTATAATGCCTAAAAAAGACTATCTGAATCTCAATCGGGTCTCGGAAGTTTTTTACCCTTCGTTTTTTCGACACGTGGATTTTTACGGTAAAACTGGATTACCGTGGCTGGTCTTCGATTTACCATCGCTGGAGAGTGGTACCCCATGGTGCCATTCCGTTTCAAATCCATGCACGCATTTCAAAATGTCGTACGATGCTGTTTCGCCATTTCGGACGGATGTTGCACCTTGCACCGTGTATGTTGCAACCAGTAGATATCGATTATTCGGACGACCATAACTTCTGGCTCATTTAGAGTTACGGGAGCCATAACTAGTCAAAACGAAGGCCTCAGTGAGTTCTACGGCTCTGACAGCTTTCAGCCGTTAATGGATTGTATAATGCCCAAAAAAGACTATCCGAATCTCAATCGGGTCTCGGAAGTTTTTTACCCTTCTTTTTTTCGACACGTGGATTTTTACGGTAAAACGGGATTATCGTGGCTGGTCTTCGATTTACCATCGCTGGAGAGTGGTGCACCATGGTACTGTTCCATTTCAAACCCATGCACGCATTTCAAAAAGTCGTACGACGCTGTTTCGCCATTTCGGACGGATGTTGCACCTTGCACCGTGGAAGTTGCACCCTGTTGATATCAATTATTCGGACGGCCATAACTGGCTCGTTTAGAGTTAAGGGAGCCATAACCTGTCAAAACCAAGGCTTCAGCGATTTCTACGGCTCTGACAGCTTTCAGCCGTCAATGGATTGTTTAATGCCCAAAAAAGACTATCCGAATCTCAATCGGGTCTCGGAAGTTTTTTACCCTTCGATTTTTCGACACGTGTATTTTTACGGTAAAACTGGATTGCCGTGGCTGGTCTTCGATTTACCATCGCTGGAGACTGGTGCACCATGGTACCTGTTTGCGCCAAAATTGGTCACAAACCCCAAATAATGTGAAAGCACCAGTGTATGAATATAAATCAATAATATTCAGACACAAATCACAGATCTCAGCAATTAACAAGCAGCAATCCAAAAGTAATGAACAAAGACACAAGTTTTTATAGTGGTTCGGCTATCTCCGGCCTACGTCCACTCCAAAGTTTTATCCTTTTCATTGATTATCCTTCCTGGTTACAAGTGATTACAGCAATTACAAGTCCAAATTCAAAATAAGTAGTAGAGATGATGGTATAGAGTGATCCTGGCAGCATCCGGGCGTGCTTCCTTTCTCCAGATTCTCCGACCCCTTTTCTGAATGACCAGGGGGTCTATTTATAGGTGTAGGAGGCTGATATTTCTCCTAAAATCTGGGAAGACCGCTTCAGGCACGTGAGGGGGCCCACTTGCCCGAAATCTGGAGTTCCGGGCCCACATGGGATCGATTCGACCCTTGGTTCGAATCGATCAAGAAATTGTCCAATTGAGCTGAAAATTGGTGAGAGCATTCTTCAACATGTATGTAAGCTCCTGTAAAAATTTCATAGCATTTGGATCAACGGTTTGGAAGATATGATCGATTCAAGTTCAAAGTTCTGTGTGTTCTACCTGGTTCGAACCTGTACATCGAACCCACTCCCTTCGAATCCATCCCCCTTTAATCCATCTCCCTCGAATCCATCTCCCTCGAATCCACTCTCTTCGAATCCATCTCCCTCGAGTCCGTCCTCTTCGAATTCATTTCCCTTCGAATCCACGAAGCCGACTCCCCTCCTTCGAATCCACGAAGCCGACTCCCCTCCTTCGAATCCACGAAGCCGACTCCCCTCCTTCGAATCCACGAAGCTGACTCCCCTCCTTCGAATCCACGAAGCAGACTCCCCTCCTTAGAATCCACGAAGCCGACTCCCCTCATCTCCTGATCGATACGAACTTCATCGATTCGAACCACCATCGATACGAACTTCATCAAGCCGCGCCTATGTTGATCGATACGAACCGTATCGATTCGATCCATCCCTACATCATGCCTTCGATCGATGCGATCCTGATGGGTTCGAATCCGATGGATTCGAACCGAGCACCACCTTGATGGATTCGAACGACATACCTTTCCTACCTTGAATCCATCATATTTTCTTCATACGAACTCCGATTAACCTGAAATTTGAAACATAGCCTTTCCTAGTCCTTATCATCATCTTCAATCAATTTCGTCCCGATCGGAGTTCAACCAAATTTTGACGATATCGATCGTAGCCTTGATTCCAACTGATCTCCAATCCTGATATCCATAATTCCTTGCCAATTTATTGATATTCCAGTTTTGACTAAAAATGGGATAACACTTTGCCCCCCAAAACATACCTTGTGATAATAAGGCGTGTTTTGAATAGTTTCGAACCCAATATCCGAAGTCCATAACCATATTGCCAGAGTATATCATCCTTGACTGCTCCGAGTCGATATCCAATTCCAAATCCAATAACCAAAGCTCGAGCCAATTCCATGTCTATCCGAACTCGACAACCGAGTTCCAAACCATCCTTGTCCAATGGCCAATAACCGAATCCAGGACCTCTCCGGGTCGATATCCAAATGAATAACCTCTCCGGGCTCTTGCAAAGTGCAATCTACACCTGACAGCCGTGATCCTGTGTCCCTGGATGTTAATCTAGCCTCATCGTGTTCTTGTCGAGCGTAATCCACACATGACGGCCTTGGTCCAGTGTGCCTGGACGTTGAGCTAACCTCTCCCGGTTCTTGCCAAGCGTAATCCACGCATGACGGCGTTGGTCCAGTGTCCCTGGACGTTGAGCTAACCTCTCCGGGTTCTTGCCAAGCGTAATCCACACTTGACGGCCTTGGTCCAGTGTCCCTGGACGTTGAGCTAACCTCTCCGGGTTCTTGCCAAGCGTAATCCACACTTGACGACCTCGGTCCAGTGTCCCTAGACGATGTACAATGCCATGGCTTAAGTCCTAAGCCGAATCCTGGTCTCTCCGGACCCTTGTTGAGCATAGTCCATACTCAACGACCTGAAAATAATAATTGATAATACAAAGCCTAAGTCCTGGCCCGAATCCTGGTCACTCCGGACCCTTGTCGAGCATAGTCCATACTCGACGACCTGAATGAGTCAACCTACCACGTTCGGGCAAAGTGACTCACCCCTTGTCAGGCATAATTCATACCCGACGACCATATATCAAAAACCAGATGAAAATCCAATCAAAATCCAATCCAACATCCAACCAAAAATCCAAATCCAAAACCAGAAAACCATAAAACCAAACCAGCATCCAAAACCGAAAACAATCATCCAAAGAAAAATCTAAATCAAAAGAAAGAAAAACCAGGAGCTCGATCCAAACTCCAAAACCAAAATCCAAAAAGAAAAGCAGTGTCCAATCCAAAAGCAAAAGATAGATTTCACAAAACATAGCGTTGCAGTTTTATCATCATTCAGAGCATGCCTAGGGGCTATCTCTGTCCCCGTACATGTGTAAATGACTTGGTTGCTTGCCAATAGTTCGTTACTTATTCCATATTATCCCGATTAGTGGATGATCAATCGACCACCATCCCTGGGTCTCCCATCATCACGGCGAGAGGTTGTCGGTGGTTGCTCCTGCTCCACCGTTGCATTCCGAGCTCCGACATACTGCTGTAACTGTCCATTCCTTACATGCTCCTCGATTATATCCTTCAAGTGCCTACAGCTGTTGGTGTCATGTCCGTCTAAGTCATGGAAGAGACAATGCCTCCCTGATTACCTCTTTCGTTCAGAAGGCTCTCTCCTGGCTGGCCTCCGGTAGGGAAGGCGATTCCGAGTATCTATGTATATCCGCTCCAGCGTCTCGTTCAATCCTGTGTATGTGGAAAACTTTGGATACTTCCATCGCTTCCTAGCGTTTCCAGAATCATTATCCAATTTCCTTTTTTCCTTTGTCTTTATCCGAACCACCGCTGGATATTGCTCCAACCTCGATCGCACTAACTTTTTTCACTTTTAAATCCGTACTCGCATCCTCTTGCCGAAGGAACCTTTCTGCCTCGTGAAAGAATTCGTCGAGATCCTGTGGGGGATCTCGTATCAGAGATACCTTGAAATCAGAGTCCTCCCTGACTCCTGACACTGCTGCCATTAAAACCATCGATGGATCAGGCCGATCCACCGAAGCGACTGCCGCACTGAATCGAGTTAGAAAAGCTCTAAGTGATTCGTCCAT
This sequence comes from Allium cepa, assembly GCA_030765085.1. Classification (NCBI taxonomy): domain Eukaryota; kingdom Viridiplantae; phylum Streptophyta; class Magnoliopsida; order Asparagales; family Amaryllidaceae; genus Allium; species Allium cepa. The sequence goes on along the minus strand of CM060934.1, from coordinate 27,368,554 downwards.
TCTTTGCTTCACCGATGTTAATGTCATCACGTTCTTCGGTCTCTTGACATGAACCCGAAACTGCCCCAAAAACCTTTCCATTAATTCCCTCCAAGTCCTGATAGATCCTTCTTCCAGCTGCCTAAACCACATTGCAGCTAAGTCCGTCAAATACAAAGGGAAGCATCGAGCCATCACTTCCTCCGATGCCCCCAGCACCTCCATATGTCTGGTGTACCTCATCAAGTGATCTGTTGGATCTGTCTTGCCATCATATACCTCCACGCTAGGCAACTTAAACTTAGGTGGATTCTGAGCCATCCTTATTTCCTGAGCGAACAGACTCCTATTTACTCCTTCCAAGTCTTTGTTGGCCAAACCACCTCGTATAGTTCTTCTAATGATTTCTGCTAATCCAGCATTGTCTGTTGGGGGTTGCCCCCGAGGGAATTCCGGTACATACTCTTCATGTGGTTGACTAGCAGCAACGTTAGCTCTAGCCTGTCGAACCCCTTCCAAAGGTCCTCCTGTGTTGGATCCTGTGGGCCTGCCCCCAAGCCCTTGTTGATTGCTTTGTGGCTCTGTATCCTGTCCTCCATTGGATTCCACAACCCTAGTCCCTTGTCCTGCATCCACAGCTGATGTCGCTGTCCCTAGGTTCTGCATCCCTGCAGCTCTCATTTGCTCAAAGAAAGTCTGCATCATTTCCAGTTGGTTCTTTAACAGTCTCTCCTGCAAAGAGTTTGCCATAGCCTCCATTTCATCCCGGGTTATGTAGATTGAGGCCTGTCCTTCCCCAGCTCCGGAGGATTCTTGTTGACTTCCTTCCTGTTGGCTTCGCTCAGCCCTTTGCCTTCTACTATTTTGCCTAGTCATTGTCCTTGAATCCAAACTCTTTAAAATCTTAAAATCCAACTTTCAAATCCGATGTAGCGGGTGCTAGTCGTTCTCAGTGAAAGAACCAAAGTGTTTGCGCAAAAATTGGTCACAAACCCCAAATAATGTGAAAGCACCAGTGTATGAATATAAATCAATAATATTCAGACACAAATCACAGATCTCAGCAACTAACAAGCAGCAATCCAAAAGTAATGAACAAAGACACAAGTTTTTATAGTGGTTCGGCTATCTCCGGCCTACGTCCACTCCAAAGTTTTATCCTTTTTATTGATTATTCTTCCTGGTTACAAGTGATTGCAACAATTACAAGTCCAAATTCGAAATAAGTAGTAGAGATGATGGTATAGAGTGATCCTGGCAGCATCCGGGCGCGCTTCCTTTCTCCAAATTCTCCGACCCCTTTTCTGAATGACCAGGGGGTCTATTTATAGGTGTAGGCGGCTGATATTTCTCCTAAAATATGGGAAGACCGCTTCAGGCACGTGAGGGGGCCCACTTGCCCGAAATCTGGTGTTCCGGGCCCACATGGGATCGATTCGACCCTTGGTTCGAATCGATCAAGAAATTGTCCAATTGAGCTGAAAATTGGTGAGAACATTCTTCAACATGTATGTAAGCTCCTGTAAAAATTTCATAGCATTTGGATCAACGGTTTGGAAGATATGATCGATTCAAGTTCAAAGTTCCGTGTGTTCCGCCTGCTTCGAACCTGTACATCGAACCCACTCCCTTCGAATCCATCCCCCTCGAATCCATCTTCTTCGAATCCATCTCCCTCGAATCCACTCTCTTCGAATCCATCTCCCTCGAGTCTGTCCTCTTCGAATCCATTTCCCTTCGAATCCACGAAGCCGACTCCCCTCCTTCGAATCCACGAAGCCGACTCCCCTCCTTCGAATCCACGAAGCTGACTCCCCTCCTTCGAATCCACGAAGCAGACTCCCCTCCTTCGAATCCACGAAGCCGACTCCCCTCATCTCCTGATCGATACGAACTTCATCGATTCGAACCACCATCGATACGAACTTCATCAAGCCGCACCTATGTTGATCGATACGAACCGTATCGATTCGAACTGTCCCTACATCATGCCTTCGATCGATGCGATCCTGATGGGTTCGAATCCGATGGATTCGAACCGAGCAACACCTTGACGGATTCGAACCACATACCTTTCCTACCTTGAATCCATCATATTTTCTTGATACGAACCCCGATTAACCTGAAATTTGAAATATAGCCTTTCCTAGTCTTATCATCGTCTTTAATCAATTTCGTCCCGATCGGAGTTCAACCAAATTTTGACGATATCGATCGTAGCCTTGATTCCAACTGATCTCCAATCCTGATATCCATAATTCCTTGCCAATTTATTGATATTCCAGTTTTGACTAAAAATGGGATAATAGTACCGTTCCATTTCAAATCCATGCGCGCATTTCAAAAAGTTGTACGACGCTGTTTCGCCATTTCCGACGGATGTTGCACCTTGCACCGTGGATGTTGCACCCTGTAGATATCGATTATTCGGACGGCCATAACTTCTGGCTCGTTTAGAGTTACGGGAGCCATAACCTGTCAAAATGAAGCCCTCGGTGAGTTTTACGGCTCTGACAGCTTTCAGCAGTCAATGCATTGTTTAATGCCCAAAAAAGACTATCCGAATCTCAATCGGGTCTAGGAAGTTTTTTACCCTTCGTTTTTTCGAAACGTGAATTTTTACGGTAAAACGGGATTACCGTGGTTGGTCTTCGATTTACCATCGCTGAAGAGTATTGCACCATGGTACCGTTCCGTTTCAAATCCATGCGCGCATTTCAAAAAGTCGTACGACGCTGTTTCGCCATTTCGGACGGATGTTGCATCATGCACCGTGATGTTGCACCTTGTAGATATCGATTATTCGGACGGCCATAACTGCTGGCTCGTTTAGAGTTACGGGAGCCATAACCTGTCAAAATGAAGGCCTCATTGAGCTCTATGGCTCTGACAGCTTTCAACCGTCAATGGATTGTTTAATGCCCAAAAAAGACTATCCGAATCTCAATCGGGTCTAGGAAGTTTTTTACCCTTCGTTTTTCCAACACGTGGATTTTTACGGTAAAACGGGATTATCGTGGCTGGTCTTCGATTTACCATCGCTGGAGAGTGGTGCACTATGGTACCGTTCCATTTCAAATCCATGCATGCATTTCAAAAGGTCGTACGACGCTGTTTCGCCATTTCGGACGGATGTTGCACCTTGCACCATGGATGTTGCACCATGTAGATATCGATTATTCGGACGTCCATAACTTCTGGCTCGTTTAGAGTTACGGGAGGCATAACCTGTCAAAACGAAGGCCTCAATGAGTTCTACGGCTATGACAGCTTTCAGCCGTCAATGGATTGTTTAATGCCCAAAAAAGACTATCCGAATCTCAACCGGGTCTAGGAAGTTTTTTACCCTTCGTTTTTCCAACACGCGGATTTTTACGGTAAAATGGGATTACCGTGGCAGGTCTTCGATTTTCCATCGCTGGAGAGTGGTGCACCTTTGTACCGTTCCGTTTCAAATCCATGCACGCATTTCAAAAAGTCGTACGACACTATTTCGCCATTTCGGACGGATGTTGCACCTTGCACCGTGGATGTTGCAACATGTGGATATCGATTATTCGGACGGCCATAACTACTGGCTCGTTTAGAGTTACGGGAGCCATAACCAGTCAAAACGAAGACCTTAGTGAGTTCTACGGCTCTAACAGCTTTCGGCCATCAATGGATTGTATAATGCCCAAAAAAGACTATCTGAATCTCAATCGGGTCTCGGAAGTTTTTTACCCTTCGTTTTTTCGACACGTGGATTTTTACGGTAAAACGGGATTACCGTGGCTGGTCTACGATTTACCATCGCTGGAGAGTGGTGCTCCATGGTACCGTTCCGTTTCAAATCCATGCACGCATTTCAAAAAGCCGTACGACGCTGTTTCGCCATTTCGGACGTATGTTGCACCTTGCACCGTGGATGTTGCACCCTGTTGATATCGATTATTCGGACGGCCATAACTTCTGGCTCATTTAGAGTTAAGAGAGCCATAACCAGTCAAAACGAAGGCCTCAGTGAGTTCTGCGGCTCTGACAGCTTTCAGTCGTCAATGGATTGTATAATGCCCAAAAAAGACAATCCGAATCTCAATCGGGTCTAGGAAATTTTTTACCCTTCGTTTTTTCGACACGTGGATTTTTACGGTAAAACGGGATTATCGTGGCTGGTCTTATATTTACCATCGCTGGAAAGTGGTGCACCATGGTACCATTCTGTTTCAAATCCATGCACGCATTTCAAAAAGTCGTACGACACTGTTTCGCCATCTCAGACGGATGCTGCACCTTGCACCGTGGTTTTGCACCCTGTAGATATCGACAATTCGGACGGCCATAATTTCTGGCACGTTTAGAGTTACGGGAGCCATAACCTGTCAAAACGAAGGCCTCTGTGAGTTCTACGGCTTTGACAGCTTTCATCCGTCAATGGATTGTATAATGCCCAAAAAAGACTATCCGAATCTCAATCGGGTCTCGGAAGTCTTTTACCCTTCGTTTTTTCGACACGTGGATTTTTACGGTAAAACGGGATTACCGTAGCTGGTCTTCGCTTTACCATCGCTGGAGAGTGGTGCACCATGGTACCGTTCCGTTTCAATTCCATGCATGCATTTCAAAAATTCGTACGCCACTGTTTCGCCATTTCGGACGGATGTTGTACCTTGCACCATGGATGTTGCACCATGTAGATATCGATTATTCGGACGGCCATAACTTCTGGCTCGTTTAGAGTTAAAGGAGCCGTAACCAGTAAAAACGAAGGCCTCAGTGAGTTCTACGGCTCTGACTGCTTTCAGCCGTCAATGGATTGTATAATGCCCAAAAAAGGCTATCCGAATCTCAATCGGGTCTCGAAAGTTTTTTACACTTCGTTTTTTCGACACGTGGATTTTTACGGTAAAAATGGATTACCGTGGCTGGTCTTCGATTTACCATCGCTGGAGAGTGGTGCCCCATGGTACCGTTCCGTTTCAAATCCATGCACGCATTTCAAAAAGTCGTACGATGCTGTTTCGCCATTTCGGACGGATGTTGCACCTTGCACCGTGTATGTTGCACCCAGTAGATATCGATTATTCAGACGGCCATAACTTATGGCTCATTTAGAGTTAAGGGAGCCATAACCAGTCAAAATGAAGGCCTTAGTGAGTTCTACGGCTCTGACAGCTTTCCGCCGTCAATGGACTGTATAATGCCCAAAAAAGACAATCCGAATCTCAATCGGGTCTAGGAAGTTTTTTACCCTTCGTTTTTTCGACACATGGATTTTTTCCGTTCCATTTCGAATCCATACGCGCATTTCAAAAAGTCGTACGACGTTGTTTCGCCATTTCGGACGGATGTTGCACCTTGCACCGTGGATGTTGCACCCTGTAGATATCGATTATTCGGACGGCCATAACTTCTGGCTCGTTTAGAGTTACGAGAGCCATAACCGGTCAAAACGAAGGCCTCTGTGTGTTCTACGGCTTTGACAGCTTTCAGCCGTCAATGGATTGTTGAATGTCCAAAAATGGCTATCCGAATCTCAATCAGGTCTAGGAAGTTTTTTACCCTTCGTTTTTCCGACACGTGGATTTTTACGGTAAAACAGGATTACCGTGGCTGGTCTACGATTTACCATCGCTGGAGAGTGGTGCACCATGGTACCGTTCCGTTTCAAATCCATGCACGCATTTCAAAAAGCCGTATGACGCTGTTTCTCCATTTCGGACGTATGTTGCACCTTGCACCGTGGATGTTGCACCCTGTTGATATCGATTATTCGGACGGCCATAACTTCTGGCTCGTTTAGAGTTAAGAGAGTCATAACCAGTCAAAACGAAGGCCTCAGTGAGTTCTACGGCTCTGACAGCTTTCAGTCGTCAATGGATTGTATAATGCCCAAAAAAGACATTCCGAATCTCAATCGGGTCTAGGAAGTTTTCTACCCTTCGCCTTTTCGACAAGTGGATTTTTACGGTAAAACGGGATTATCGTGGCTGGTCTTAAATTTACCATCACTGGAGAGTGGTGCACCATGGTACCGCTCCGTTTTAAATCCATGCACGCATTTCAAAAAGTCGTACGACACTGTTTCGCCATTTCGGACGGATGTTGCACCTTTCACCGTGGATGTTGCACCCTGTAGATATCGATTATTCGGACGGACATAACTTTTGGCTCGTTTAGAGTTACGGGAGCCATAACCTGACAAAACAAAGGCCTCTGTGAGTTCTACGGCTTTGACAGCTTTCAGCCTTTAATGGACTGTTTAATGCCTAAAAATGGCTATCCGAATCTCAATCGGGTCTAGGAAGTTTTTTACCCTTCGTTTTTTCGACATGTGGATTTTTATGGTAAAACGGGATTACCGTGGCTGGTCTTCGATTTACCATCGCTGGAGAGTGGTGCACCATGGTACCGTTCCGTTTCAAATCCATGCACGCATTTCAAAAAGTCGTACGACGCTGTTTCGCCATTTCGGACGGATGTTGCACCTTGCACCGTGGATGTTGCACCCTATAGGTATCGATTATTCGGACGGCCATAACTTCTGGCTCGTTTAGAGTTAAGGGAGCCATAACAAGTCAAAACGAAGGCCTCAGTGAGTTCTACGGCACTGACAGCTTTCAGCCGTCAGTGCATTGTATAATGCCCAAAAATGACTATCTGAATCTCAATCGGGTCTCGGTAGTTTTTTACCCTTCGTTTTTTCGACACGTGGATTTTTACGGTAATACGGGATTACCGTGGCTGGTCTATGATCTACCATCGCTGGAGAGTGGTGCACCATGGTACCGTTCCGTTTCAAATCCATGCACATATTTCAAAAAGCTATACGACGCTGTTTCGCCATTTCGGATGGATGTTGCACCTTGCACCGTGGATGTCGCACCCTGTTGATATCGATTATTCGGACGGCCATAACTTCTGGCTCGTTTAGAGTTAAGAGAGCCATAACCAGTCAAAACGAAGGCCTTAGTGAGTTCTACGGCTCTGACAGCTTTCTGCCGTCAATGGACTGTATAATGGCCAAAAAAGACAATCTGAATCTCAATCGGGTCTAGGAAGTTCTTTACCCTTCGTTTTTTCGACACATGGATTTTTACGGTAAAACGGGACTACCGTGGCTGGTCTTAAATTTACCATCGCTGGAGAGTGGTGCCCATGGTGCTGTTCTGTTTCAAATCCATGCACCCATTTCAAAAAGTCGTACGACGCTGTTTCGCCATTTCGGACGGATGTTAAACCTTGCACCGTGGATGTTGCACCCAGTAGATATCGATTATTCGGACGGCCATAACTTCTGGCTCATTCAGAGTTACGGGAGCCATAACCAGTCAAAACGAAGGCCTCAGTGAGTTCTACAGCTCTGAAAGCTTTCAGCCGTCAATGGATTGTATAATGCCCAAAAAAGACTATCCGAATCTCAATCGGGTCTCGGAAGTTTTTTACCCTTCGTTTTTTCAACACGTGGATTTTTACGTTAAAACGGGATTACCGTGGCTGGTCTTCGATTTACCATCGCTGGAGAGTGGTGCACCATGGTACCATTCCATTTCCAATAAATGCACGCAATTCAAAAAGTCGTACGACACTGTTTCGCCATTTCGGACGGATGTTGCATCATGCACCGTGATGTTGCACCCTATAGATATCGATTATTCGGACGACCATAACTTCTGGCTCGTTTAGAGTTACAGTAGCCATAAACAGTCAAAACGAAGGCCTCAGTGAGTTCTACGGCTCTGACAGCTTTCAGCCATCAATGGATTGTATAATGCCCAAAAAAGACTATCTGAATCTCAATCGGGTCGTGGAAGTTTTTTACCCTTCGTTTTTTCGACACGTGGATTTTAACGGTAAAACGGAATTACCGTGGCTGGTCTATGATTTACCATCGCTGGAGAGTGGTGCACCATGGTACCGTTCTGTTTCAAATCCATGCACGCATTTCAAAAAGTCGTACGACACTGATTCGCCATTTCGGACGGATGTTGCACCTTGCACTGTGGATGTTTCACCATGTAGATATCGATTATTCGGACGGCCATAACTTCTGCCTCGTTTAGAGTTAAGGGAGCCATAACTAGTCAAAACGAAGGCCTCAGTGAGTTCTACGACTAAGACAGCTTTCAGCCATCAATGAATTGTATAATGCCCAAAAAAGACTATCTGTATCTCAATCAGGTCTCGGAAGTTTTTTACCCTTCGTTTTTTCGACACGTGGATTTTTACGGTAAAACTGGATTACCGGGGCTGGTCTTCGATTTACCATCGCTGGAGAGTGGTGCCCCATGGTACCGTTCCGTTCAAATCCATGCACGCATTCCAAAAAGTCGTACGACGCTGTTTCGCCATTTCGGACGGATGTTGCACCTTCCACCGTGTATGTTGCACCCAGTAGATATCGATTATTCGGACGGCCATAACTTCGGGCTCATTTAGAGTTACGGGAGCCATAACCAGTCAAAATGAAGGCCTCAGTGAGTTCTACGGCTCTTACAGCTTTTAGCCGTTAATGGATTGTATAATGTCCAAAATAGACTATCCGAATCTCAATCGGGTCTAGAAAGTTTTTACCCTTCGTTTTTTCGAAACATGGATTTTTACGGTAAAACGGGATTACCGTGGCTGGTCTTCGATTTACCATCACTGGAGAGTGGTGCACCATGGTATCGTTCTATTTCAAAACCATAAGCGCATGTCAAAAAGTCCTAAGACGCTGTTTCTCCATTTCGGACGGATGTTGCATCATGCACCGTGATGTTGCACCCTGTTGATATCGATTATTCGAACGGCCATAACTTCTGGCTCGTTTAGAGTTACGGGAGCCACAAACTGTCAAAACGAAGGCCTCAGTGAGTTCTACGGCTTTGACAGCTTTCAGCCATCAATGGATTGTTTAATGCCCAAAAATGACTATCCGAATCTCAATCGTGTCCCGAAAGTTTTTTACCCTTCGTTTTTTCGACACGTGGATTTTTACGGTAAAACTGGATTACCGTGGCTGGTCTTCGATTTACCATCGCTGGAGAGTGCGGCCCATGGTGCCGTTTCGTTTCAAATCCATGCACGCATTTTGAAAAGTCCTACGACGCTGTTTCGCCATTTCGGACGGATGTTGCACCTTGCACCATGCATGTTGCACCCAGTAGATATCGATTATTCGGACGGCCATAACTTCTGGTTCATTTAGAGTTACGGGAGATACAACCAGTCAAAACGAAGGCCTCAGTGAGTTCTACGGCTCCGACAGCTTTCAGCCTTCAATGGATTGTATATTGCCCAAAAAAGACTATCCGAATCTCAATCGGGTCTTGGAAGTTTTTTACCCTTCGTTTTTTCGACACGTGGATTTTTACGGTAAAACAGGATTACCGTGGCTGGTCTTCGATTTACCATCGCTGGAGAGTGGTGTACCATGGTACGGTTCCGTTTCAAATCCATGCATGCATTTCAAAAAGTTGTACGACGCTGTTTCTCCATTTCGGACGGATGTTGCACCGTGCACCGTGGATGTTGCACCCTGTAGATATCGATTATTCGGACGGCCATATCTTTTGGTTCGTTTAAAGTTAAGGGAGCCATAACCAGTCAAAACGAAGGCCTCAGTGAGTTCTACGGCTCTGATAGCCTTCAGCCGTCAATGGATTGTATAATGCCCAAAAAAGACTATCCGAATCCCAATCCGGTGTCGGATGTTTTTTACCCTTTGTTTTTTCGACACGTGGATTTTTACGGTAAAACGGGATTACCGTGGCTGGTCTTCGATTTACCATCGCTGGAGAGTGGTGCACCATGGTACCGTTCAATTTCAAATCCATACGCGCATTTCAAAAATATCGTACGACGCTGTTTCGCCATTTCGGATGGATGTTGCATCATCCACCGTGATGTTGCACCCTGTAGATATCGATTATTCGGACGGCCATAACTTCTGGCTCGTTTAGAGTTACGGTAGCCATAACCAGTCAAAACGAAGGCCTCGGTGAGTTTTACGGCTTTGACAGCTTTCAGCCATCAATGGATTGTATAATGCCCAAAAAAGACTATCCGAATCTCAATCGGGTCTCGGAAGTTTTTTACCCTTCGTTTTTTCGACACGTGGATTTTTACGGTAAAACGGAATTACTATGGCTGGTCTACTATTTACCATCGTTAGAGAGTGGTGCACCATGGTACAGTTCCGTTTCAAATCCATGCACGCATTTCAAAAAGCCGTACGACGCTGTTTCGCCATTACGGACGGATGTTGCACCTTACACCGTGGATGTTGCACCCTGTTGATATCGATTATTCGAACGGCCATAATTTCTGGCTCGTTTAGAGTTAAGAGTTCCATAACCAGTCAAAACGAAGGCCTAAGTGAGTTCTACGGCTTTGACAGCTTTCAGCCGTCAATGGATTGTATAATGCCCAAAAAAGACAATCCGAATCTCAATCGGGTTTAGGAAGTTTTTTACCCTTCGTTTTTTCGACACGTGGATTTTTACGGTAAAACGGGATTACCGTGGCTGGTCTTAAATTTACCATCACTGGAGAGTGGTGCACCATGGTACCGTTCCGTTTCAAATCCATGCACGCATTTCAAAAAGTCGTACGACACTGTTTCGCCATTTCGGACGGATGTTGCACTTTGCACCGTGGATGTTGCAACCTGTAGATATCGATTATTCGGACGGCCATAACTTCTGGCTCGTTTAGAGGTACGGGAGCCATAACCGGTCAAAACGAAGGCCTCTGTGAGTTCTACGGCTCTGACAGCTTTCAACCGTCAATTGATTGTTTAATGCCCAAAAATGGCTATCCGAATCTCAATCGGGTCTAGGAAGTTTTTTACCCTTCGTTTTTTCGACACGTGGATTTTTATGGTAAAACGGGATTACCGTGGCTGGTCTTCGATTTACCATCGCTGGAGAGTGGTGCATCATGGTACCGTTCTGTTTCAAATCCATGCACGCATTTCAAAAAGTCGTACGACACTGTTTCGCCATTTCGGACGGATGTTGCACCTTGCACTGTGGATGTTGCACCATGTGGATATCGATTATTTGGACGGCCATAACTTCTGGCTCGTTTAGAGTTAAGGGAGCCATAACCAGTCAAAACGAAGGCCTCAGTGAGTTCTACGGCTCTGATAGCTTTCAGCCGTCAATGGATTGTATAATGCCCAAAAAAGACTATCTGAATCTCAATCGGGTCTCGGAAGTTTTTTACCCTTCGTTTTTTCGACACGTGGATTTTTACGGTAAAACTGGATTACCGTGGCTGGTCTTCGATTTACCATCGCTGGAGAGTGGTGCCCCATGGTACCTTTCCGTTTCAAATCCATCCACGCATTTCAAAAAGTCGTACGACGCTGTTTCGCCATTTCGGACGGATGTTGCACCTTGCACCGTGTATGTTGCACTCAGTAGATATCGATTATTCGGACGGCCATAACTTCTGGCTCGTTTAGAGTTACGGGAGCCATAACCTGTCAAAACGAAGGTCTTGGTGAGTTCTACGGCTATGACAACTTTAAGCCGTCAATGGATTATTTAATACCCAAAAAAGACTATCCGAATCTCAATCGGGTCTCGGAAGTTTTTTACCCTTCGTTTTTTCGACACGTGGATTTTTACGTTAAAACTGGATTACCGTGGCTGGTCTTCGATTTACCATCGTTGGAGAGTGGTGCCCCATGGTGACGTTCCGTTTCAAATCCATGCACGCATTTCAAAAAGTCATATGACGCTGTTTCTCCATTTCGGACGGATGTTGCACCCATTAGATATCGATTATTCGAATGGCCATAACTTCTGGCTCATTTAGAGTTACGAGAGCCATAACCAGTCAAAACGAAGGCCTCAGTGAGTTCTACGGCTCTGACAGTTTTCAGCCATCAATGGATTGTATAATGCCCAAAAAAGACTATCCGAATCTCAATCGGGTCTTGTAAGTTTTTTACCCTTCGTTTTTTCGACACGTGGATTTTTACGGTAAAACGGGATTACCGTGGCTGGTCTTCGATTTACCATCGCTGGAGAGTGGTGCACCATGGTACCGTTCCGTTTCAAATCCATGCACGCATCTCAAAAAGTCGTACGACGCTGTTTCGCCATTTCGGACGGATGTTGCACCTTGCACCGTGGATGTTGCACCCTATAGATATCGATTTTTCGGATGGCCATATCTTCTGGCTTGTTTAGAGTTAAGGGAGCCATAACCTGTCAAAACGAAGGCCTCCGTGAGTTCTACGGCTATGATAGCTTTCAGCCGTCATTGGATTGTATAATACCCAAAAAAGACTATCCGAATCTCAATCGGGTCTCGGAAGTTTTTTACCCTACGTTTTTTCGACACGTGGATTTTTACGGTAAAACAGGATTACCGTGGCTGGTCTTCGATTTACCATCGCTGAAGAGTGGTGCACCATGGTATCATTCCGTTTCAAATCCATGCATGCATTTCAAAAAGTATAACGACGCTGTTTCGCCATTTCGGATGGATCTTGCACCTTGCACCGTGGATGTTGCACCCTGTAGATATCGATTATTCGGACGGCCATAACTTCTGGCTCGTTCAGAGTTACGGGAGCCATAGCATGTCAAAACGAAGGCCTCAGTGAGTTCTACGGCTCTGACAGCTTTCAGCCGTCAATGGATTGATTAATGCCTAAAAAAGACTATCCGAATCTCAATCGGGTCTCGGAAGTTTTTTACCCTTCGTTTTTTCGACACGTGGATTTTTACGGTAAAACTCGATTACTGTGGCTGGTCTTTGATTTACCATCGCTGGAGAGTGGTGCACCATGGTACCGTTCCATTTCAAATCCAAGCGCGCATTTCAAAAAGTCGTACGACGCTGTTTCGCCATTTCGAACGGATGTTGCACCTTGCACCGTGGATGTTGCACCCTGTAGATATCGATTATTTGGACGGCCATAACTTCTGGCTCGTTTAGAGTTACGGGAGCCAAAACCTGTCAAAACAAAGGCCTCAGTGAATTCTACGGCTCTGACAGCTTTCAGCCGTCAATGGATTGTTTAATGCCCAAAAAAGACTACCCGAATCTCAATCGGGTCTAGGTAGTTTTTTACCCTTCGTTTTTTCGACACGTGGATTTTTACGGTAAAACGGGATTACCGTGGATGGTCTTCAATTTACCATCGCTGGAGAGTGGTGCACCATGGTACCGTTCCGTTTCAAATCCATGCGCGCATTTCAAAAAGTCGTACGACGCTGTTTCGCCATTTCGAACGGATGTTTCACCTTGCACCGTGGATGTTGCAACCTGTAGATATCGATTATTCGGACGGCCATAACTTCTGGCTCGTTTAGAGTTACGGGAGCCATAACCTGTCAAAACAAAGGCCTCAATGAGTTCTACGGCTATGACAGCTTTCAGCCGTCAATGGATTGTTTAATGCCCAAAAAAGACTATCCGAATCTCAATTGGGTCTAGGTAGTTTTTTACCCTTCGTTTTTTCGACACGTGGATTTTTACGGTAAAACGGGATTACCGTCGCTGGTCTTCGATTTACCATCGCTGGAGAGTGGTGCACCATGGTACCGTTCCATTTAAAATCCATACGCGCATTTCAAAAAGTCGTACGACGCTGTTTCGCCATTTCGGACGGATGTTGCATCATGCACCGTGATGTTGCACCCTGTAGATATCGATTATTCGGACGGCCATAACTTCTGGCTCGTTTAGAGTTACGGGAGCCATAACCTGTCAAACGAAGGCCTCAGTGAGTTCTACGGCTCTGACAGCTTTCAGCCGTCAATGGATTGTTTAATGCCCAAAAAAGACTATCCGAATCTCAATCGGGTCTAGGAAGTTTTTTACCCTTCGTTTTTTCGACACGTGGATTTTTACGGTAAAACGGGATTACCGTGGCTGGTCTTCGATTTACCATCGCTGGAGAGTGGTGCACCATGGTACCATTCCGTTTCAAATCCATGCACGTATTTCAAAAAGTCGTACGATGCTGTTTCTCCATTTCGGACGGATGTTGCACCTTGAACCGTGGAAGTTGCACCCTGTTGATATCGATTATTCGGACGGCCATAACTTCTGGCTCGTTTAGAGTTACGGGAGATATAACTAGTCAAAACGAAGGCCTCAGTGAGTTCTACGGCTCCGACAGCTTTCAGCCTTCAATGGATTGTATAATGCCCAAAAAAGACTATCGAATCTCAATCGGGTCTTGGAAGTTTTTTACCCCTCGTTTTTTCGACACGTGGATTTTTACGGTAAAACAGGATTACCGTGGCTGGTCTTCGATTTACCATCGCTGGAGAGTGGTGTACCATGGTATCGTTCCGTTTCAAATCCATGCATGCATTTCAAAAGGTTGTACGACGCTGTTTCTCCATTTCGGACGGATGTTGCACCGTGCACCGTGGATGTTGCACCCTGTAGATATCGATTATTCGGACGGCCATATCTTCTGGTTCGTTTAGAGTTAAGGGAGCCATAACCAGTCAAAACGAAGGCCTCAGTGAGTTCTACGGCTCTGATAGCCTTCAGCGGTCAATGGATTGTATAATGCCCAAAAAAGACTATCCGAATCCCAATCGGGTGTCGGATGTTTTTTACCCTTGGTTTTTTTCGACACGTGGATTTTTACGGTAAAACGGGATTACCGTAGCTCGTCTTCGATTTACCATCGCTGGAGAGTGGTGCACCATGGTACCGTTCCATTTCAAATCGATACGCGCATTTCAAAAAGTCGTATGACGTTGTTTCGCCATTTCGGATGGATGTGGCATCATCCACCGTGATGTTGCACCCTGTAGATATCGATTATTCGGACGGCCATAACTTCTGGCTCGTTTAGAGTTACGGTAGCCATAACCAGTCAAAACGAAGGCCTTAGTGAGTTCTACGGCTCTGACAGCTTTCAGCCATCAATGGATTGTATAATGCCCAAAAAAGACTATCTGAATCTCAATCGGGTCTCGGAAGTTTTTTACCCTTCGTTTTTTCGACACGTGGATTTTTACGGTAAAACGGAATTACCGTGGCTGGTCTACTATTTACCATCGTTGGAGAGTGGTGCACCATGGTACCGTTCCGTTTCAAATCCATGCACGCATTTCAAAAAGTCGTACGACGCTGTTTCGCCATTTCGGACGGATGTTGCACCTTACACCGTGGATGTTGCACCCTGTTGATATCGATTATTCGAACGGCCATAACTTCTGGCTCGTTTAGAGTTAAGAGTTCCATAACCAGTCAAAACGAAGGCCTCGGTGAGTTTTACGGCTCTGACAGCTTTCAGCCGTCAATGGATTGTATAATGCCCAAAAAAGACAATCCGAATCTCAATCGGGTTTAGGAAGTTTTTTACCCTTCGTTTTTTCGACACATGGATTTTTACGGTAAAACGGGATTACCGTGGCTGGTCTTAAATTTACCATCACTTGAGAGTGGTGCACCATGGTACCGTTCCGTTTCAAATCCATGCACGCATTTCAAAAAGTCGTACGACACTGTTTCGCCATTTCGGACGGATGTTGCACTTTGCACCGTGGATGTTGCACCCTGTAGATATCGATTATTCGGACGGCCATAACTTCTGGCTCGTTTAGAGGTACGGGAGCCATAACCGGTCAAAACGAAGGCCTCTGTGAGTTCTACGGCTCTGACAGCTTTCAGCCGTCAATTGATTGTTTAATGCCCAAAAATGGCTATCCGAATCTCAATCGGGTCTAGGAAGTTTTTTACCCTTCGTTTTTTCGACACGTGGATTTTTACCGTAAAACGGGATTACCGTGGCTGGTCTTCGATTTACCATCGCTGGAGAGTGGTGCATCATGGTACCGTTCTGTTTCAAATCCATGCACGCATTTCAGAAAGTCGTACGACACTGTTACGCCATTTCGGACGGATGTTGCACCTTGCACTGTGGATGTTGCACCATGTGGATATCGATTATTTGGACGGCCATAACTTCTGGCTTGTTTAGAGTTAAGGGAGCCATAACTAGTCAAAAGGAAGGCCTCAGTGAGTTCTACGGCTCTGACAGCTTTCAGCCGTCAATGGATTGTATAATGCCCAAAAAAGACTATCCGAATCTCAATCGGGTCTCGGAAGTTTTTTACCCTTCGTTTTTTCGACACGTGGATTTTTACGGTAAAACTGGATTACCGTGGCTGGTCTTCGATTTACCATCGCTGAAGAGTGGTGCACCATGGTATCATTCCGTTTCAAATCCATGCATGCATTTCAAAAAGTCGTACGACGCTGTTTCGCCATTTCGGATGGATGTTGCACCTTGCACCGTGGATGTTGCACCCTGTAGATATCGATTATTCGGACGGCCATAACTTCTGGCTCGTTCAGAGTTACGGGAGCCATAGCATGTCAAAACGAAGGCCTCAGTGAGTTCTACGGCTCTGACAGCTTTCAGCCGTCAATGGATTGTTTAATGCCTAAAAAAGACTATCCGAATCTCAATCGGGTCTCGGAAGTTTTTTACCCTTCGTTTTTTCGACACGTGGATTTTTACGGTAAAACTCGATTACTGTGGCTGGTCTTCGATTTACAAACGCTGGAGAGTGGTGCACCATGGTACCGTTCCGTTTCAAATCCATGCGTGCATTTCAAAAAGTCGTACGACGCTGTTTCGCCATTTCGAACGGATGTTGCACCTTGCACCGTGGATGTAGCACCCTGTAGATATCGATTATTTGGACGGCCATAACTTCTGGCTCGTTTAGAGTTACGGGAGCCAAAACCTGTCAAAACAAAGGCCTCAGTGAATTCTACGGCTCTGACAGCTTTCAGCCGTCAATGGATTGTTTAATGCCCAAAAAAGACTACCCGAATCTCAATCGGGTCTAGGTAGTTTTTTACCCTTCGTTTTTTCGACACGTGGATTTTTACGGTAAAACGGGATTACCGTGGATGGTCTTCGATTTACCATCGCTCGAGAGTGGTGCACCATGGTACCGTTTCGTTTCAAATCCATGCGCGCATTTCAAAAAGTTGTACGACGCTGTTTCGCCATTTCGAACGGATGTTGCACCTTGCACCGTGGATGTTGCAACCTATAGATATCGATTATTCGGACGGCCATAACTTCTGGCTCGTTTAGAGTTACGGGAGCCATAACCTGTCAAAACAAAGGCCTCAATGAGTTCTACGGCTATGACAACTTTCAGCCGTCAATGGATTGTTTAATGCCCAAAAAAGACTAACCGAATCTCAATCAGGTCTAGGTAGTTTTTTACCCTTCGTTTTTTCGACCCGTGGATTTTTACGGTAAAACGGGATTACCGTGGCTGGTCTTCGATTTACCATCGCTGCAGAGTGGTGCACCATGGTACCGTTCCATTTAAAATCCATACGCGCATTTCAAAAAGTCGTACGACGCTGTTTCGCCATTTCGGACGGATGTTGCATCATGCACCGTGATGTTGCACCCTGTAGATATCGATTATTCGGACGGCCATAACTTCTGGCTCGTTTAGATTTACGGGAGCCATAACCTGTCAAAACGAAGGCCTCAGTGAGTTCTACGGCTCTGACAGCTTTCAGCCGTCAATGGATTGTTTAATACCCAAAAAAGACTATCCGAATCTCAATCGGGTCTAGGAAGTTTTTTACCCTTCGTTTTTTCGACACGTGGATTTTTACGGTAAAACGGGATTACCGAGGCTGGTCTTCGATTTACCATCGCTGGAGAGTGGTGCACCATGGTGCCATTCCGTTTCAAATCCATGCACGTATTTCAAAAAGTCGTACGATGCTGTTTCTCCATTTCAGACGGATGTTGCACCTTGCACCGTGGAAGTTGCACCCTGTTGATATCGATTATTCGGACGGCCATAACTTCTGGTTCGTTTAGAATTACGGGAGCCATAACCAGTCAAAACGAAGGCCTCAGTGAGTTCTACGGCTCCGACAGCTTTCAGCCTTCAAAGGATTGTATAATGCCTAAAAAAGACTATCCGAATCTCAATCGGGTCTTGGAAGTTTTTTACCCTTCGTTTTTTCGAAACGTGGATTTTTACGGTAAAACAGGATTACCATGGCTGGTCTTCGATTTACCATCGCTGGAGAGTGGTACACCATGGTACCGTTCCGTTTCAAATCCATGCACGCATTTCAAAAAGTCGTACGACACTGTTTCTCCATTTCGGACGGATGTTGTACCTTGCACTGTGGACGTTGCACCATGTGGATATCGATTATTTGGACGGCCATAACTTCTGGCTCGTTTAGAGTTAAGGGAGCCATAACCAGTCAAAACGAAGGCCTCAGTGAGTTCTACGTCTCTGACAGCTTTCAGCCGTCAATGGATTGTATAATGCCCAAAAAAGACTATCCGAATCTCAATCGGGTCTCGGAAGATTTTTACCTTTCGTTTTTTCGACACGTGGATTTTTACGGTAAAACTGGATTACCGTGGCTGGTCTTCGATTTACCATCGCTGGAGAGTGGTGCCCATGGAACCGTTCCGTTTCAAATCCATGCACGCATTTCAAAAAGTCGTACGACGCTGTTTCGCCATTTCGGACGGATGTTGCACCTTGCACCGTGTATGTTGCACTCAGTAGATATCGATTATTCGGACGGCCATAACTTCTGGCTCATTTAGAGTTACGGGAGCCATAACCAGTCAAAACGAAGGCCTCAGTGAGTTCTACGGCTCTGATGTATAATGCCCAAAAAAGACAATCCGACTCTCTATCGGGTCTAGGAAGTTTTTTACCCTTCGTTTTTTCGACACATGGATTTGTACGGTAAAACGGGATTACCGTGGTTGGTCTTCGATTTACCATCGCTGGAGAGTGGTGCACCATGGTATCGTTCCATTTCAAAACCATACGCGCATTTCAAAAAGTCCTACGACACTGTTTCTCCATTTCGGACGGATGTTGCATCATGCACCGTGATGTTGCACCCTGTAGATATCGATTATTCGGACGCCATAACTTCTGGCTCGTTTATAGTTACGGGAGCCATAAACTGTCAAAACGAAGGCCTCAGTGAGTTCTACGGCTCTGACAGCTTTTAGCCATCAATGGATTGTTTAATGCCCAAAAAAGACTATCCGAATCTCAGTCAGGTCTAGGAAGTTTTTTACCCTTCGTTTTTTCGACACGTGGATTTTTACGGTAAAACGGGATTACCGTGGCTGGTCTTCGATTGACCATTGCTGGACAGTGCTGCGCCATGGTACCGTTCCATTTCAAATCCATACGTGCATTTCAAAAAGTCGTACGATGTTGTTTCGCAATTTCAGACGGATGTTGCATTATGCACCGTGATGTTGCACCCTGTAGATATCGATTATTCGGACGGCCATAACTTCTGGCTCGTTTAGAGTTACGGGAGCCATAACCTGTCAAAACGAAGGCCTCAGTGAGTTCTACGGCTATGACAACTTTAAGCCGTCAATGGATTGTTTAATACCCAAAAAAGACTATCCGAATCTCAATCGGGTCTCGGAAGTTTTTTACCCTTCGTTTTTTCGACACGTGGATTTTTACGTTAAAACTGGATTACCGTGGCTGGTCTTCGATTTACCTTCGCTGGAGAGTGGTGCCCCATGGTCACGTTCCGTTTAAAATCCATGCACGCATTTCAAAAAGTCGCACGACGCTGTTTCGCCATTTCGGACGGATGTTGCACCCAGTAGATATCGATTATTCGGACGGCCATAACTTCTGGCTCATTTAGAGTTAAGGGAGCCATAACCAGTCAAAACGAAGGCCTCAGTGAGTTCTACGGCTCTGACCGCTTTCAGCCGTCAATGGATTGTACAATGCCCAAAAAAGATTATCCGAATCTCAGTCGGGTCTCGGAAGTTTTTTACCCTTCGTTTTTTCGACACGTGGATTTTTACGGTAAAACGGGATTACCGTGGCTGGTCTTCGATTTACCATCGCTGGAGAGTGGTGCATCGTGGTACTGTTCCATTTCAAATCCATGCACGCATCTCAAAAAGTCGTACGACGCTGTTTCGCCATTTCGGACGGATGTTGCACCTTGCACCGTGGATGTTGCACCCTATAGATATCGATTTTTCGGATGGCCATATCTTCTGGCTCGTTTAGAGTTAAGGGAGCCATAACCAGTCAAAACGAAGGCCTCAGTGAGTTCTACGGCTATGATAGATTTCAGCCGTCATTGGATTGTATAATGCCCAAAAAAGACTTTCCGAATCTCAATCGGGTCTCGGAAGTTTTTTACCCTTCGTTTTTTCGACACGTGGATTTTAACGGTAAAACAGGATTACCGTGGCTGGTCTTCGATTTACCATCGCTGAAGAGTGGTGCACCATGGTATCATTCCGTTTCAAATCCATGCATGCATTTCAAAAAGTCGTACGACGCTGTTTCGCCATTTCGGATGGATGTTGCACCTTGCACCGTGGATGTTGCACCCTGTAGATATCGATTATTCGGACGGCCATAACTTCTGGCTCGTTTAGAGTTACGGGAGCCATAGCATGTCAAAACGAAGGCCTCAGTGAGTTCTATGGCTCTGACAGCTTTCAGCCGTCAATGGATTGTTTAATGCCTAAAAAAGACTATCCGAATCTCAATCGGGTCTCGGAAGTTTTTTACCCTTCGTTTTTTCGACACGTGGATTTTTACGGTAAAACTCGATTACCGTGGCCGGTCTTCGATTTACCATCGCTGGAGAGTGATGCACTATGGTACCGTTCCGTTTCAAATCCATGCGCGCATTTCAAAAAGTCGTACGATGCTGTTTCGCCATTTCGAACGGATGTTGCACCTTGCACCGTGGATGTTGCACCCTATAGATATCGATTATTCGGACGGCCATAACTTCTGGCTCGTTTAGAGTTACGGGAGCTAAAACCTGTCAAAACAAAGGCCTCAGTGAGTTCTACGGCTCTGACAGCTTTTAGCCGTCAATGGATTGTTTAATGCCCAAAAAAGACTATCCGAATCTCAATCGGGTCTAGGTAGTTTTTTACCCTTCGTTTTTTCGACACGTGGATTTTTACGGTAAAACGGGATTACCGTGATGGTCTTCGATTTACCATCGCTGGAGAGTGGTGCACCATGGTACCGTTCCGTTTAAAATCCATGCGCGCATTTCAAAAAGTCGTACGACGCTGTTTCGCCATTTCGAACGGATGTTGCACCTTGCACCGTGGATGTTGCAACCTGTAGATATCGATTATTCGGACGGCCATAACTTCTGGCTCGTTTAGAGTTACGGGAGCCATAACCTGTCAAAACAAAGGCCTCATTGAGACGGCTATGACAGCTTTCAGCCGTCAATGGATTGTTTAATGCCCAAAAAAGACTATCCGAATCTCAATCGGGTCTAGGTAGTTTTTTACCCTTCGTTTTTTCGACACGTGGATTTTTACGGTAAAACAGGATTACCGTGGCTGGTCTTCGATTTACCATCGCTGGAGAGTGGTGCACCATGGTACCGTCCCATTTAAAATCCATACGCGCATTTCAAAAAGTCGCACGACGCTGTTTCGCCATTTCGGACGGATGTTGCATCATGCACCGTGATGTTGCACCCTGTAGGTATCGATTATTCGGACGGCCATAACTTCTGGCTCTTTTAGCTTTACGGGAGCCATAACCTGTCAAAACGAAGGCCTCAGTGAGTTCTACGGCTCTGACAGCTTTGACCCATCAATGGATTGTTTAATGCCCAAAAAAGACTATCCGAATCTCAATCGGGTCTAGGAAGTTTTTTACCCTTCGTTTTTTCGACACGTGGATTTTTACGGTAAAACGGGATTACCGTGGCTGGTCTTCGATTTACCATCGCTGGAGAGTGGTGCACCATGGTACCATTCCGTTTCAAATCCATGCACGTATTTCAAAAAGTCGTACGATGCTGTTTCTCCATTTCGGACGGATGTTGCACCTTGCACCGTGGAAGTTGCACCCTGTTGATATCGATTATTCGGACGGCCATAACTTCTGGCTCGTTTAGAGTTAAGGGAGCCATAACCAGTCAAAACGAAGGCCTTAGTGAGTTCTACGGTTCTGACAGCTTTCAGCCGTCAATGTATTGTTTAATGCCAAAAAAACCTATCCGAATTTCAATCGGGTCTCGGAAGTTTTTTTACCCTTCGATTTTTCGACACGTGGATTTTTACGGCAAAACTGGATTACCGTGGTTGGTCTTCGATTTACCATCGCTGGAGAGTGGTGCACCATGGTACCGTTTCGTATCAAATCCATGCGTGCATTTCAAAAAGTCGTACGATGCTGTTTCGCCATTTCGGACGGATGTTGCACCTTGCGCCGTGGATGTTGCACCCTGTAGATATCGATTATTCAGACGGCCATAACTTCTGGCTCGTTTAGAGATAAGGGAGCCATAACCTGTCAAGACAAAGGCCTTAGTGAGTTCTACGGTTCTGACAGCTTTCAACCGTCAATGGATTGTTTAATGCCCAAAAAAGACTATCCGAATCTCAATCGGGTCTAGGAAGTTTTTTACCCTTCCTTTTTTCGACACGTGGATTTTTACGTTAAAACGGGATTACCGTGGATGGTCTTCGATTTACCATCGCTGGAGAGTGGTGCGCCATGGTACCGTTCCATTTCAAATCCATGCGCGCATTCCAAAAAGTCGTACGACGCTGTTTCGCCATTTCGGACGGATGTTGCATCGTGCACCGTGATGTTGCACCCTATATATATCGATTTTCCGGACGACCATAACTTCTGGCTCGTTTGGAGTTACGGGAGCCATAACCTGTCAAAACGAAGGCCTCAGTGAGTTCTACGGCTTTGACCACTTTCATCCGTCAATGGATTGTTTAATGCCCAAAAAAGACTATCCGAATCTCAATCGGGTCTAGGAAGTTTTTTACCCTTCGTTTTTCCATCACGTGGATGTTTACGGTAAAACGGGATTACCGTGGCTGGTCTTCAATTTACCATCGCTGGAGAGTGGTGCACCATTGTACCATTCCGTTTCAAATCCATGCATGCATTTCAAAAAGTCGTACGACACTGTTTCGCAATTTCGGACGGATGTTGCACCTTGCACCGTGGATGTTGCACCATGTAGATATCGGTTATTCGGACGGCCATAACTTCTGGCTCGTTTAGAGTTACAAGAGCCATAACCAGTCAAAATGAAGGCCTCAGTGAGTACGGCTCCGACAGCTTTCAATAGTCAATGGATTGTATAATGCCCAAAAAAGACTATCCGAATCTCAATCGGGTCTCGTAAGTTTTTTACCCTTCGTTTTTTCGACACGTGGATTTTTACGGTAAAACTCGATTACTGTGGCTGGTCTTCGATTTACCAACGCTGGAGAGTGGTGCACCATGGTACCGTTTCGTTTCAAATCCATGCGCGCATTTCAAAAAGTCGTACGACGTTGTTTCACCATTTCGGACGGATGTTGCACCTTGCACCGTGGAAGTTGCACCCAGTTGATATCGATTATTCGGACGGCCATAACTTCTGGCTCGTTTAGAGTTAAGGGAGCCATAACCAATCAAAACGAAGGCATCAGTGAGTTCTACGGCTCTGACAGCTTTCAGCCGTCTATGGATTGTATAATGCCCAAAAAAGACTATCCGAATCCCAATCGGGTCTAGGAAGTTTTTTACCCTTTGTTTTTTCGACACGTGGATTTTTGCGGTAAAATGGGATTACCGTGGCTGGTCTTAAATTTACCATCACTGGAGAGTGGTGCACCATTGTACCGTTCCGTTTAAAATCCATGCACGCATTTCAAAAAGTCGTACGACAAAGTTTTGCCATTTCATACGGATGTTGCACCTTGCACCGTGGATGTTGCACCTTGTAGATATCGATTATTCGGACGGCCATAACTTCTGGCTCGTTTTGAGTTAAGGGAGCCATAACCTGTCAAAACGAAGACCTCAGTGAGTTCTACGGTTCTGACACCTTTCAGCCGTCAGTGGATTGTTTAATGCCCAAAAAAGACTATGCGAATCTCAATCGGGTCTAGGATGTTTTTTACCCTTCGTTTTTCGACACGTGGATTTTTACGGTAAAACGGGATTACCGTGGCCGGTCTTCGATTTACCATATCTGGCGAGTGGTGCACCATGGTACCATTCCGTTTCAAATCCATGCGCACATTTCAAAAAGTCGTACGACACTGTTTCGCCATTTCGGACGGATGTTGCATCTTGCACCGTGGATGTTGCACCCTGTAGATATCGATTATTCGGACGGCCATAACTTCTGGCTCGTTTGGAGTTACGGGAGCCATAACCTGTCAAAACATAGGCCTCAGTGAGTTCTACGGCTCTGACAGCTTTAAGCCGTCAATGGATTGTTTAATGCCCGAAAAAGACTATCTGAATCTCAATCGGGTCTAGGAAGTTTTTTACACTACGCTTTTCCGACACGTGGATTTTTACGGTAAAACGGGATTATCGTGGCTGGTCTTCGATTTACCATCGCTGGAGAGTGTTGCACCATCGTACCGTTCCATTTTAAATCCATGCACACGTTTCAAAAAGTCATACGACACTGTTTCGCCATTTCGGACAGATGTTGCACCTTGCACCATGGATGTTGCACCATGTATATATCGATTATTCGGACGGCCATAACTTCTGGCTCGTTTAGAGTTACGGGAGTCATAACCAGTCAAAACGAAGGCCTCAGTAAGTTCTACGGCTCTGAAAGCTTTCCGCCGTCAATGGATCGTATAATGCCCAAAAAAGACTATCCGAATCTCAATCGGATCTCGGAAGTTTTTTACCCTTCGTTTTTTCGACACGTGGATTTTTACGGTAAAACGGGATTACCGTGGCTGGTCTTCGATTTACCATCGCTGGAGAGTGGTACACCATGGTACCGTTCCGTTTCAAATCCATGCACGCATTTCAATAAGTCGTACGACGCTGTTTCGCCATTTTGGACGGATGTTGCACCTTGCACCGTGGATGTTGCACCCTGTTGATATCGATTATTCGGACGGCCATATCTTCTGGCTCGTTTAGAGTTAAGGGAGCCATAACCAGTCAAAACGAAGGGCTCAGTGAGTTCTACGGCTCTGACAGCTTTCAGCCGTCAATGGATTGTATAATGCCCAAAAAAGACAATCCGAATCTCAATCGGGTCTAGGAAGTTTTTTACCCTTCGTTTTTTCGACACGTGGATTTTTACGGTAAAACGGGATTACCGTTGCTGGTCTTAAATTTGCCATCGCTGGAGAGTGGTGCACCATGGTACCGTTCCGTTTCAAATCCATGCGCGCATTTCAAAAAGTCGTACGACACTGTTTCGCCATTTCGGACGGATGTTGCACCTTGCACCGTGGATGTTGCACCCTGTAGATATCGATTATTCGGACGGCCATAACTTCTGGCTCGTTTAGAGTTAAGGGATCCATAACCAGTCAAAACGAAGGCCTCAATGAGTTCCACGGCTCTGACAGCTTGTAGCCGTCAATGGATTGTATAATGCCCAAAAATGAGTATCCGAATCTCAATCGGGTCTCGGAAGTTTTTTAGCCTTCGTTTTTTCGACACGTGGATTTTTACGATAAAACGGGATTACCGTGGCTGGTCTTCGATTTACCATCGCTGGAGAGTGGTGCACCATGGTACCATTCCGTTTCAAATCAATGCACGCATTTCAAAAAGTCGTACGACGCTGTTTCGCTATTTCGGACGGATGTTGCACCTTGCACCGTGGATGTTGCACCCTGTAGATATCGATTATTCGGACGGCCATAACTTCTGGCTCGTTTACAGTTAAGGGATCCATAACCAGTCAAAATGAAGGCCTCAGTGAGTTCTACGGCTCTGACAGGGTGCAGCCGTCAATGGATTGTATAATGCACAAAAAAGAGTATCCGAATCTCAATCGGGTCTTGGAAGTTTTTTACCCTTCGTTTTTTCGACACGTGGATTTTTACGGTAAAACGGGATTACCGTGGCTGGTCTTCGATTTACCATTGCTGGAGAGTGGTGCACCATCGTACCTTTCCGTTTCAAATCCATGCACGCATGTCAAAAAGTCGTACGACGCTGATTCGCCATTTCGGACGGATGTTGCGCCTTGCACCGTGGATGTTGCACCATGTACATATCGATTATTCAGACGGCCATAACTTCTGGCTCGTTTAGAGTTAAGGGAGCCATAACCTGTCAAAACGAAGGCCTCAGTGAGTTCTACGGCTCTGATAGCTTTCAGCCGTCAATGGATTATATAATGCCCAAAAAAGACTATCCGAATCTCAATTAGGTCTAGGAAGTTTTTTACGCTTCGTTTTTTCGACACGTGGATTTTTACGGTAAAACGGGATTACCGTGGCTGGTCTTCGATTTTCCATCGGACGGATGTTGCACTTTGCACCGTGGATGTTGCACCATATAGATATCGATTATTCGGATGGCCATAACTTCTGGCTTGTTTAGAGTTACGGGAGCCATAATCAGTCAAAACGAAGGCCTCAGTGAGTTCGACGGCTCTGACAACTTTCAGCCGTCAATGGATTGTATAATGCCCAAAAAAGGCTATCCGAATCTCAATTGGGTCTCGGAAGTTTTTTACCCTTCGTTTTTTCGACACGTGGATTTTTACGTCAAAACGAGATTACCGTGGCTGGTCTTCGATTTACCATCGCTGGAGAGTGGTGCACTATGGTACCCTTCCGTTTCAAATCCATGCACGCATTTCAAAAAGTCCTACGACGCTGTTTCGCCATTTCAGACGGATGTTGCACCTTGCACCGTGGATGTTGCACCCTATAGATATCGATTATTCGGACGGCCATAACTTCTGGCTCGTTTAGAGTTAAGGGAGCCATAACCAGTCAAAACGAAGGCCTCAGTGAGTTCTACGGCTCTGACAGCTTGCAGCCGTCAATGGATTGTGTAATGCCCAAAAAAGACTATTCGAATCTCAATCGGATCTCGGAAGTTTTTTACCCTTCGTTTTTTCGACACGTGGATTTTTACGGTAAAACGGGATTACCGTGGTTGGTCTTCGATTTACCATCGTTGGAGAGTGGTGCACTATGGTACCGTTCCGTTTCAAATCTATGCACGCATTTCAAAAGGTTGTACGACGCTGTTTCGACATTTCGGAGGAATTTTGCACCTTGCACCTTGGATGTTGCACCATGTAGATATCGATTATTCGGACGGCCATAACTTCTGGCTCGTTTAGAGCTAAGGGAGCCATAACCGGTCAAAACGAAGGCCTCAGTGAGTTCTACGGCTCTGACAGCTTTCAGCCTTCATTGGGTTGTATAATGCCCAAAAAAGACTATCCGAATCTCAATCAGGTCTCGAAAGTTTTTTATCCTTCGTTTTTTCGACACGTGGATTTTTACGATGGTACTCTTCCGTTTCAAATCCATGCACACATTTCAAAAAGTCGTACGACGCTGTTTCGTAATTTCGGACGTATGTTGCACCTTGCGCCATGGATGTTGCACCCTGTAGATATCGATTATTCGGACGGCCATAACTTCTGGCTCGTTTAGAGTTTCGGGAGCCATAACCTGTCAAAATGAAGGCCTTAGTGAGTTCTACGGCTCTGAATGCTTTCAGCCGTCAAAGGATTGTTTAATGCCCAAAAATGACAATCCGAATCTCAATCGGGTCTGGGAAGTTTTTTACCCTTCGTTTTTTCGACACATGGATTTTTACGGTAAAACGGGATTACCGTGGCTGGTCTTCGATTTACCATCGCTGGAAAGTGGTGCACCATGGTACCGTTCCGTTTCAAATCCATTCACGCATTTCAAAAAGTCGTACGACACTTTCTCCATTACGGACGGATGTTGCACCTCGCACCGTGGATGTTGCACCCTGTAGATATCGATTATTCGGACAGCCATAACTTCTGGCTCATTCAGAGTTACGGGAGCCATAACCAGTCAAAACGAAGGCCTCAGTGAGTTCGACGGCTCTGACTGCTTTCAGCCGTCAATGGATTGTATAATGCCCAAAAAAGACTATCCGAATCTCAATCGGGTCTACGAAGTTTTTTAACCTTCGTTTATTCGACACATGAATTTTTACGGTAAAACGGGATTACCGTGGCTGGTCTTCAATTTACCATCGTTGGAGAGTAGTGCACCATGGTACCGTTCCGTTTCAAATCCATGCGCGCATTTCAAAAAGTCATACGACGCTGTTTCTCCATTTCTGAAGAATGTTGCACCTTGCACCGTGGATGTTGCACCCTGTAGATATCGATTATTCGGACGGCCATAACTTATGGCTTGTTTAGAGTTACGGGAGCCATAACTTTTCAAAATGAAGGCCCCAGTGAGTTTTATGGCTCTGATAGCTATCAGCCGTCAATTGATTGTATAATGCCCAAAAAAAAACTATCCGAATCTCAATCGGGTGTTGGAAGTTTTTTACCCTTCGTTTTTTCGACACGTTGATTTTTACGGTAAAACGGGATTACCGTGGCTATTCTTCGATTTACCATAGCTGGAGAGTGGTTCACCATGGTACCGTTCCGTTTCGAATCCATGCACGCATTTCAAAAGGTCGTATGACGCTGTTTCGCCATTTCGGATGGATGTTGCACCATGCACCGTGGATGTTGCACCCTGTAGATATCGATTATTCGGACGACCATAACTTCTAGCTCGTTTAGAGTTAATGGAGCCATAACCAGTCAAAACGAAGGCCTCAGTGAGTTCTACGGCTGTGATAGCTTGCAGCCGTCAATGGATTGTATAATGCCCAAAAAAGACTATCCAAATCTCAATCCGGTCTTGGAAGTTTTTTACCCTTCGTTTTTTCGACACGTGGATTTTCACGGTAAAACGGGATTACCGTAGCTGGTCTTCGATTTAACATCGATGGAGAGTGGTGCACCATGGTACCGTTCCATTTCAAATCCATGCACTCGTTTCAAAAAGTCGTACGACGCTGTTACGCCATTTCGGACGGATGTTGCACCTTGCACCGTGGATGTTGCACCCTGTAGATATCGATTATTCGGACGGCCATAACTTCTGGCTCGTTTAGAGTTAAGCGAGCCATAACCAGTCAAAACGAAGGCCTCAGCGAGTTCTACGGCTTTGACAGTTTGAAGCCGTCAATGGATTGTATAATGCCCAAAAAAGACTATCTGAATCTCAATCGGGTCTCGGAAGTTTTTTACCCTTCGTTTTTTCGATACGTGGATTTTTACGGTAAAACGGGATTACCGTGGCTGGTCTTCGATTTAATCGCTGGAGAGTGGTGCACCATGGTGCCGTTCCATTTCAAATCCATGCACGCATTTCAAAAAGTCGTACGACGCTGTTTCGCCATTTCGGACGGATGTTGCACCTTGCACCGTGGATGTTGCACCATGTAGATATCGATTATTCGGACGGCCATAACATCTAGCTCGTTTAGAGTTAAGAGAGCCATAACCAGTCAAAACGAAGGCCTTAGTTTGTTCTACGGTTCTGACAGCTTTCAGCCGTCATTGGGTTGTATAATGCCCAAAAAAGACTATCCGAATCTCAATCGGGTCTCGGAAGTTTTTTACCCTTTGTTTTTTTGACACGTGGATTTTTACTGTAAAACGGGATTACCGTAGCTGGTCTTCGATTTACCATCGCTGGAGAGTGGTGCACTATGATACTGTTCCGTTTCAAATCCATGCACGCATTTCAAAAAGTCGTACGACGCTGTTTCGCCATTTCGGACGGATGTTGCACCTTGCGCCGTGGATATTGCACCCTATAGATATCGATTATTCGGACGGCCATAACTTCTGGCTCGTTTAGAGTTACGGGAGCCATAACTTGTCAAAATGAAGGCCACAGTGAGTTCTTCGGCTCTGAGTGCTTTCAGCCATCAAAGGATTGTTTAATTCCCAAAAATGACTATCCGAATCTCAATCGGGTCTAGGAAGTTTTTTACCCTTCGTTCTTTCGACACGTGGATTTTTTAGGTAAAACGGGATTACCATGGCTGGTCTTCGATTTACCATCGCTGGAGAGTGGTGCACCATGGTACCGTACCGTTTCAAATCCATTCACGCATTTCAAAAAGTCGTACGACACTGTTTCTCCATTTCGGACGGATGTTGCACCTTGCACCGTGGATGATGCACCCTGTAGATATCGATTATTCGGACGGCCATAACTTCTGGCTTATTTAGAGTTACGGGAGCCATAACCAGTCAAAAAGAAGGCCTAAGTGAGTTCTACGGCTCTGACAGCTTTCAGCCGTCATTGGATTGTATAATGGCCAAAAAAGACTATCCGAATCTCAATCGGGTCTAGGAAGTTTTTTACCCTTCGTTTTTTCGACACATGGATTTTTACGGTAAAACGGGATTACCGTGGCTGGTATTCGATTTACCATCGCTGAAAAGTGGTGCACCATGGTACCGTTCCGTTTCAAATCCATGCGCGCATTTCAAAAAGTCGTACGATGCTGTTTCGCCATTTCTGACGGATGTTGCATCTTGCACCGTGGATGTTGAACCCTGTAGATATCGATTATTCGGGCGGCCATAACTTCTGGCTCGTTTCGAGTTACGGGAGCTATAACCGGTCAAAACTAAGGCCTCGGTGAGTTCTACGGCTCTGATAGCTTTCAGCCGTCAATGGATTGTTTAATGCCCAAAAAATACTATCCTAATCTTAATCGGGACTAGGAAGTTTTTTACCCTTCGTTTTTTCGAAACGTGAATTTTTACGGTAAAATGGGATTACCGTGGTTGGTCTTCGATTTACCATCGCTGAAGAATGGTGCACCATGGTACCATTCCGTTTCAAATCCATGCACGCATTTCAAAAAGTCGTACGATACTGTTTCGCCATTTCGGACGGATGTTGCACCTTGCACCGCGGATGTTGCACCATGTAGATATCGATTATTCGGACGGCCATAACCTCTGGCTCGTTTAGAGTTAAGGGAGCCATAACCAGTCAAAACGAAGCCCTTAGTGAGTTCTACGACTCTGACAGCTTTCGACCGTCAATGGATTGTATAACGCCCAAAAAAGACTATCCGAATCTCAATCGAGTCTCGGAAGGTTTTTACCCTTCGTTTTTTTGACACGTGGATTTTTACCGTAAAACTGGATCACCGTGGCTGGTCTTCGATTTACCATCGCTGGAGTGTGGTGCACCATGGTACCGTTCCACTTCAAATCTATGCACACATTTCAAAAATTCCTACGACACTGTTTCGCCATTTCGGACGGATGGTGTACCTTGCACCATGGATGTTGCACCATGTAAATATCGATTATTCGGACGGCCATAACTTCTGGCTCGTTTAGAGTTAAGGGAGCCATAACCAGTCAAAACGAAGGCCTCATGAGTTCTACGGCTTGTACAGCATTTAGCCGTGAATGGATTGTATAATGCCCAAAAAAGACTATCCGAATCTCAATCGGGTCTCGGAAGTTTTTTAACCTTCGTTTTTTCGACACGTGGATTTTTACGGTAAAACTGGATTACCGCGGCTGGTCTTCGATTTACCATCGCTGGAGAGTAGTGCCCCATGGTACCGTTCCGTTTCAAATCCATGCACGCAATTCAAAAAGTCGTACGACGCTGTTTCGCCATTTCAGACGGATGTTGGACCTTGCACCGTGTATGTTGCACCCTGTAGATATCGATTATTCGGGCGGCCATAACTTCTAGCTCGATTAGAGTTACGAGAGCTATAACCAGTCAAAACGAAGGCTTCAGTGAGTTCTACAGCTCTGACAGCTATCAGCCGTCAATGGATTGTATAATGCCCAAAAAAGACTATCCGTATCTCAATCGGGCCTCGGAAGTTTTTTAACCTTCGTTTTTTCGACACGTGGATTTTTCCGGTAAAACGGGATTACCGTGGCTGGTCTTTGATTTACCATCGCTGGAGAGTTGTGCACCGTGGTACTGTTCCATTTCAAATCCATGTACGCATTTCAAAAAGTCCTACGACGCTGTTTCGCCATTTCGGACGGATGTTGCACCTTGCACCGTGGATGTTGCACCCTGTAGATATCGATTATTCGGACGGCCATTACTTCTGGCTCGTTTAGAGTTAACGGAGCCATAACCAGTCAAAACGAAGGCCTCAGTGAGTTCTACGGCTTTGACAGCTTTTAGCCGTCAATGGATTGTATAAAGCCCAAAAAAGACTATCCGAATCTCAATCGGGTCTAGGAAGTTTTTTACCCTTCGTTTTTTCGACACATGGATTTTTACGGTAAAACGGGATTACTGTGGCTGGTCTTCGATTTACCATCGCTGGAGAGTGGTGCACCATGGTACCGTTCCGTTTCAAATCCATGCGCCCATTTCGAAAAGTCGTACGACGCTGTCTCGCTATTTCTGACGGATGTTGCATCTTGCACCGTGGATGTTGCACCCTGTAGATATCGATTATTCGGACGGCCATAATTTCTAGCTCGTTTAGAGTTACGGGAGCCATAACCTGTCAAAACGAAGGCCTCAGTGAGTTCTACGGCTTTGATAGCTTTCAGTCGTCAATGGATTGTTTAATGCCCAAAAAAGAGTATCCGAATCTTAATCGGGTCTAGGAAGTTTTTTACCCTTCGTTTTTTCGAAACGTGGATTTTTACAGTAAAATGGGATTACCGTGGCTGGTCTTCGATTTACCATCGCTGGAGAGTGGTGCACCATGGTACCATTCCGTTTCAAATCCATGCATGTATTTCAAAAAGTCGTACGACCTTGTTTCGCCATTTCGGACGGATGTTGCACCTTGCACCGTGGATGTTGCACCCTGTAGATATCGATTATTCGGACGGCCATAACTTCTGGCTCGTTTAGAGTTACGGAAGCCATAACCTGTCAAAACGAAGGACTCGGTGAGTTCTACGGCTCTGACAGCTTTCAGCCGTCAGTGAATTGTTTAATGCCCACAAAAGACTTTCCGATTCTCAATCGGGTCTAGTAAGTTTTTTACCCTTCGTTTTTTCGACACGTGGATTTTTACGGTAAAACGGGATTACCGTGGCTGGTCTTCGATTTACCATCACTGGAGAGTGGTGCACCATGGTACCGTTCCCTTTCAAACCCATGCACGCATTTCAAAAAGTCGTACGACACTGTTTCGCCATTTCGGACGGATGTTGCACCTTGCACCATGGATGTTGCACCATGTAGATATCGATTATTCGGACGGCCATAACTTCTGGCTCGTTTAGAGTTAAGGGAGCCATAACGAGTTAAAACGAAGGCCTCAGTGAGTTATACGGCTCTGACCGCTTTCAGCCGTCAATGGATTGTATAATGCCCAAAAAAGACTATCCGAATCTCAATCGGGCCTCGGAAGTTTTTTACCCTTCGTTTTTTCGACACGTGGATTTTTACGGTAAAACTGGATTACCGTGGTTGGTCTTCGATTTACCATCGCTGGAGAGTAGTGCCCCACGGTACCGTTCCGTTTCAAATCCATGCACGCAATTCAAAAAGTCGTACGACGCTGTTTCGCCATTTCGGACGGATGTTGCACCTTGCACCGTGTATGTTGCACCCTGTAGATATCGATTATTCGGGCGGCCATAACTTCTGGCTCGTTTAGAGTTCACTTCTGGCTCGTTTAGAGTTACGAGAGCCATAACCAGTCAAAATGAAGGCCTCAGTGAGTTCTACGGCTCTGACAGCTATCAGCAGTCAATGGATTGTATAATGCCCAAAAAAGACTATCCGAATCTCAATCCGGTCTCGGAAGTTTTTTACTCTTCGTTTTTTCGACGCGTGGATTTTTACGTTAAAACGGGATTACCGTGGCTGGTCTTCGATTTACCATCGTTGGAGAGTGGTGCACCATGGTACCGTTCCGTTTCAAATCCATGCACGCATTTCAAAAAGTCGTACGACGCTGTTTCGCCATTTCGGACGGATGTTGCACCTTGCACCGTGGATGTTGCACCCTGTAGATATCGATTATTCGGACGGCCATAACTTCTGGCTCGTTTAGAGTTAAGGGAGCCATAACCAGTCAAAACGAAGGCCTCATTGAGTTCTATGTCTCTGATAGCTTGCAGCCGTCAATGGATTGTATAATGCCCAAAAAAGACTATCCGAATCTCAGTCGGGTCTAGGAAGTTTTTTACCCTTCGTTTTTTCGACACGTGGATTTTTGCGGTAAAACGGGATTACCGTGGCTGGTCTACGATTTACCATCGCTGGAGAGTGGTGCACCATGGTACCGTTCCGTTTCAAATCCATGCATGCATTTCAAAAAGTCGTACGACGCTGTTACGCCATTTCGGACGGATGTTGCACCTTGCACCGTGGATGTTGCACCCTGTAGATATCGATTATTCGGACGGCCATAACTTCTGGCTCGTTTAGAGTTAAGGGAGCCATAACCAGTAAAAACTAAGGCCTCAGTGAGTTCTACAGCTCTGACAGCTTGCAGCCGTCAATGGATTGTATAATGCCCAAAAAAGACTATCCGAATCTCAATCGGGTCTCGGAAGTTTTTTACCCTTCGTTTTTTCGACACGTGGATTTTTATGGTAAAACGGGATTACCGTGGCTGATCTTCGATTTACCATCGCTGGAGAGTGGTGCACCATGGTACCGTTCGGTTTCAACTCCATGCACGCATTTCAAAAAGTCGTACGACGCTGTTTCGCCATTTTGGACGGATGTTGCAGCTTGCACCGTGGATGTTGCACCATGTAGATATCGATTATTCGGACGGCCATAACTTCTGGCTCGTTTAAATTTAAGGGAGCCATAACCAGTCAAAACGAAGGCCTCAGTGAGTTCTACGGCTCTGACAGCTTTCAACCGTCATTGGGTTGTATAATGCCCAAAAAAGACTATCCGAATCTCAATCAGGTCTCGGAAGTTTTTTACCCTTCGTTTTTTCGACACGTGGATTTTTACGGTAAAACGGGATTACCGTGGCTGGTCTTCGATTTACCATCGATGGAGAGTGGTGCACCATTGTACCGTTCCGTTTCAAATCCATGCACGCATTTCAAAAAGTCGTACGATGCTGTTTCGCCATTTCGGACGGATGTTGCATTTTGCACCGTGGATGTTGCACCCTGTAGATATCGATTATTCGGACATCCATAACTTCTGGCACGTTTTGGGTTACTGGAGCCATAACCCGCCAAAACGAAGGCCTCAGTGAGTTCTACGGCTCTAATAGCTTTCAGCCGTCAATGGATTGTTTAATGCCCAAAAAAGACTATCCGAATCTCAATCGGGTCTTGGAAGTTTTTTACCCTTCGTTTTTTCGAAACGTGGTTTTTTACGGTAAAATGGGATTACCGTGGCTGGTCTTCGATTTACCATCGTTGGAGAGTGGTGCACCATGGTACCGTTCCATTTCAAATCCATACACGCATTTCAAAAGTCGTACGACACTGTTTCGCCATTTCGGACGGATGTTGCACCTTGCACCGTGGATGTTGCACCATATAGATATCGATTATTCGGACGGCCATAACTTCTGGCTCATTTAGAGTTAAGGGAGCCATAACTAGTCAAATTGAAGCCCTCAGTGAGTTCTACGGCTTTGACATCTTTCAGCCGTCAATGGATTGTATAATGCCCAAAAAAGACTATCCGAATCTCAATCGGGCCTCGGAAGTTTTTTACCCTTCGTTTTTTCAACACGTGGATTTTTACGGTAAAACGGGATTACCGTGGCTGGTCTTCGATTTACCATCGCTGGAGAGTGGTGCACCATGGTACCGTTCCGTTTCAAATCCATGCACGCATTTCAAAAAGTCGTACGACGCTGTTTTGCCATTTCGGACGGATGTTGCACCTTGCACCGTGGATGTTGAACCCTGTAGATATCGATTATTCGGACGGCC
This sequence comes from Allium cepa, assembly GCA_030765085.1. Lineage (NCBI taxonomy): Eukaryota > Viridiplantae > Streptophyta > Magnoliopsida > Asparagales > Amaryllidaceae > Allium > Allium cepa. Next base: position 27,332,869 of record CM060934.1, on the reverse strand, counting down.
ATTACTTCTGGCTCGTTTAGAGTTAACGGAGCCATAACCAGTCAAAACGAAGGCCTCAGTGAGTTCTACGGCTTTGACAGCTTTTAGCCGTCAATGGATTGTATAAAGCCCAAAAAAGACCATCCGAATCTCAATCGGTTCTAAGATGTTTTTTACCCTTTGTTTTTTCGACACATGGATTTTTACGGTAAAGCGGGATTACCGTGGCTGGTCTTCGATTTACCATCACTGGAGAGTGGTGCACCATGGTACCGTTCCGTTTAAAATCCATGTGCGCATTTCAAAAAGTCGTACGACGCTGTTTCGCCATTTCTGACGGATGTTGCATCTTGCATCGTGGATGTTGCACCCTGTAGATATCGATTATTCGGACGGCCATAATTTCTGGCTCGTTCAGAGTTACGGGAGCCATAACCTGTCAAAACGAAGGCCTCAGTGATTTCTACGGCTCAGATAGCTTTCAGCCGTCAATGGACTGTTTAATACCCAAAAAAGAGTATCCGAATCTTAATCGGGTCTAGGAAGTTTTTTACCCTTCGTTTTTTCGAAACGTGGATTTTTACCGTAAAATGGGATCACCGTGGCTGGTCTTCGATTTACCATCGCTGAAGAGTGGTGCACCATGGTACCGTTCCATTTCAAATCCATGCATGCATTTCAAAAATTTGTACGACCCAGTTTCGCCATTTCGGACGGATGTTGCACCTTGCACCGTGGATGTTGCACCATGTAGATATCGATTATTCGGACGGCCATAACTTCTGGCTCCTTCAGAGTTAAGGGGGCCATAACCAGTCAAAACGAAGCCCTCAATGAGTTCTACGGCTCTGACAGCTTTCTACCGTCAATGGATTGTATAATACCCAAAAAATACTATCCGAATCTCAATCGGGTCTCGGAAGTTTTTTACCCTTTGTTTTTTTGACATGTGGTTTTTACGGTAAAACTGGTTTAGCGTGGCTGGTCTTCGATTTACCATCACTGGAGAGTGGTGCACCATGGTACCGTTCCGTTTCAAATCTATGCACACATTTCAAAACGTCGTACGACACTGTTTCGCCATTTCGGACGGATGTTGCAACTTGCACCGTGGATGTTGCACCATGTAAATATCGATTATTCGGACGGCCATGACTTCTGGCTCGTTTAGAGTTAAGAGAGCCATAACCAGTCAAAACGAAGGCCTTAGTGAGTTCTACGGCTCTGACCACTTTCAGCCGTCAATGCATTGTATAATGCCCAAAAAAGACTATCCGAATCTCAATCGGGTCTCGGAAGTTTTTTACCCTTCGTTTTTTCGACACGTGGATTTTTACGGTAAAACTGGATTACCGTGGCTGGTCTTCGATTTACCGTCGCTAGAGAGTAGTGCCCCACGGTACTGTTCCGTTTCAAATCCATGCACGCAATTTAAAAAGTCGTACGACGCAGTTTCGCCATTTCGGACGGATGTAGCACCTTGCACCGTGTATGTTGCACCCTGTAGATATTGATTATTCGGGCGGCCATAACTTCTGGCTCGTTTAGAGTTAACTTCTGGCTCGTTTAGAGTTACGAAAGCCATAACCAGTCAAAACAAGGGCCTCGGTGAGATCTACGGCTCTGACTGCTATCAGCCGTCAGTGGATTGTATAACGCCCAAAAAAGACTATCCGAATCTCAATCGGGTCTCGGAAGTTTTTTACTCTTCGTTTTTTCGACGCGTGGATTTTTACGGTAAAACGGGATTACCGTGGCTGGTCTTCGATTTACCATCGCTGGAGAGTGGTGCACCATGGTACCGTTCCGTTTCAAATCCATGCACGCATTTCAAAAAGTCGTACGACGCTGTTTCGCCATTTCGGACGGATGTTGCACCTTGCACCGTGGATGTTGCACCCTGTAGATATCGATTATTCGGACGGCCATAACTTCCGGCTCGTTTAGAGTTAAGGGAGCCATAACCAGTCAAAACAAGGCCTCAGTGAGTTCTATGTCTCTGATAGCTTGCAGCCGTCAATGGATTGTATAATGCCAAAAAAAGACCATCCGAATCTCAATCGGGTCTTGGAAGTTTTTTACCCTTCGTTTTTTCGACACGTGGATTTTTACGGTAAAACGGGATTACCGTGGCTGGTCTACGATTTACCATCGCTGGAGAGTGGTGCACCATGGTACCGTTCCGTTTCAAATCCATGCACGCATTTCAAAAAGTCGTACGACGCTGTTACGGCATTTCGGACGGATGTTGCACCTTGCACCGTGGATGTTCCACCCTGTAGAAATCGAATTTTCGGACGGCCATAACTTCTGGCTCGTTTAGAGTTAAGGGAGCCATACCCAGTCAAAACTAAGGCCTCAGTGAGTTCTATGGCTCTGACAGCTTGCAGCCGTCAATGGATTGTATAATGCCCAAAAAAGACTATCCGAATCTCAATCAGGTCTCGGAAGTTTTTTACCCTTCGTTTTTTCGACACGTGGATTTTTACGGTAAAACGGGATTACCGTGGCTGGTCTTCGATTTACCATCGCTGGAGAGTGGTGCACCATGGTACCATTCCGTTTCAACTCCATGCACGTATTTCAAAAAGTCGTACGACGCTGTTTCGCCATTTCGGACGGATGTTGCAGCTTGCACCGTGGATGTTGCACCATGTAGATATCGATTATTCGGACGACCATAACTTCTGGCTCGTTTAGAGTTAAGGGAGCCATAACCAGTCAAAACGAAGGCCTCAGTGAGTTCTACGGCTCTGACAGCTTTCAGCCGTCATTGGGTTGTATAATGCCTAAATAAGACTATCCGAATCTCAATCAGGTCCCGGAAGTTTTTTACACTTCGTTTTTTCGACACGTGGATTTTTACGGTAAAACGGGATTACCGTGGCTGGTCTTCGATTTACCATCGCTGGAGAGTGGTGCACCATAGTACCGTTCCGTTTCAAATCCATGCACGCATTTCAAAAATTCGTACGATGCTGTTTCGCCATTTCGGATGGATGTTGCATTTTGCACCGTGGATGTTGCACCCTGTAGATATCGATTATTCGGACAGCCATAACTTCTGGCTCGTTTAGAGTTACTGGAGCCATAACCTGCCAAAACGAAGGCCTCAGTGAGTTCTACGGCTCGAATAGCTTTCAGCCGTCAATGGACTGTTTAATGCCCAAAAAGACTATCCGAATCTCAATCGGGTCTTGGAAGTTTTTTACCCTTCGTTTTTTCGAAACGTGGATTTTTACGGTAAAATGGGATTACCGTGGCTGGACTTCGATTTTCCATCGTTGGAGAGTGGTGAACCATGGTACCGTTCCATTTCAAATCCATACACGCATTTCAAAAGTCGTACGACACTTTTTCGCCATTTCGGACGGATGTTGCACCATGCACCGTGGATGTTGCACCATGTAGATATCGATTATTCGGAAGGCCATAACTTCTGGCTCATTTAGAGTTAAGGGAGCCATAACTAGTCCAATTGAAGCCCTCAGTGAGTTCTACGGCTCTGACATTTTTCAGCCATCAATGGATTGTATAATGCCCAAAAAAGACTATCCGAATCTCAATCGGGTCTCGGAAGTTTTTTACCCTTCGTTTTTTCGACACGTGGATTTTTACGGTAAAACTGGATTACCGTTGCTGGTCTTCGATTTACCATCGCTGGAGAGTGGTGCACCATGGTACCGTTCTGTTTCAAATCTATGCACGCATTTCAAAAAGTCGTACGACACTGTTTCGCCATTTCGGACGGATGTTGCACCTTGCACCGTGGATGTTGCACCCTGTAGATATCGATTATTCGGACGACCATAACTTTTGGCTCGTTTAGAGTTATGGGATCCATAACCTATCAAAACGAAGGCCTTAGTGAGTTCTATGGCTCTGACCGCTTTCAGCCGTAAGTGTATTGTTTAATGCCCAAAAAAGACTATCCGAATCTCAATCGGGTCTAGGAAGTTTTTGAACCTACGTTTTTTTCGACCCATGGATTTTTACGGTAAAACGGGATTACCGTGGCTGGTCTTCGATTTGCCATCGCTGGAGAGTGGTGCACCATGGTACTGTTCCTGTTAAAATCCATGCACGCATTTCAAAAAGTTGTACGACACTGTTTCGCCATTTCGGACGGATGTTGCACCTTGCACCGTGGATGTTGCACCCTGTAGATATCGATTATTCGGACGGCCATAACTTCTGGCTCGTTTAGAGTTACGGGAGCTATAACTAGTCAAAACGAAGGCCTTAGAGAATTCTAAGGCTCTGAATGCTTTCAGCCGTCAATGGATTGTAAAATGCCCAAAAAAGACTCCGAATCTCAATTGGGTCTCGGAAGTTTTTTACCCTTCATTTTTTCGACATGTGGAATTTTACGGTAAAACGGGATTACCATGGCTGGTCTTCGATTTGCCATCGCTGGAGAGTGGTGCACCATGGTACCGTTCCGTTTCAAATCCATGCACGCATTTCAAAAAGTCGTACGACACTGTTTCGCCATTTCGGACGGATGTTGCACCTTGCACCGTGGATGTTGCACCATGTAGATATCGATTATTCGGACGGCCATAACTTCTGGCTCGTTTAGAGTTAAGGGAGCCATAATCAGTCAAAACGAAGGCCTCAGTGAGTTCTACTGCTCTGACAGCTTTCAGCCGTCAATGGATTGTATAATTCCCAAAAAAGACGATCCGAATCTCGATCGTGTCTTGGAAGTTTTTTACCCATCGTTTTTTCGACACGTGGATTTTACGGTAAGACTTGATTACCGTGGCTCGTCTTCGATTTACCATCGCTGGAGAGTGGCGCACCATGGTACCATTCCGTTTCAAATCTATGCACGCATTTCAAAAAGTCGTACGACACTGTTTCGCCATTTCGGACGGATGTTGCACCTTGCACCGTGGATGTTGCACCCTGTAGATATCGATTATTCGGACGGCCATAACTGCTGGCTCGTTTAGAGTTATGGGAGCCATAACCTGTCAAAACGAAGGCCTCAGTGAGTTCTATTGCTCTGACCGCTTTAAGCCGTCAATGGATTGTTTAATGCCCAAAAAATACTATCCGAATCTCAATCGGGTCTACGAAGTTTTTGACCCTTCGTTTTTTCGACACATGGATTTTTATGGTAAAACAGGATTACCGTGGCTGGTCTTCGATTTACCATCTCGGGAGAATGGTGCACCATGGTACCGTTCCGTTTCAAATCCATGCACGCATTTCAAAAAGTCGTACGACACTGTTTCGCCATTTCGGACGGATGTTGCACCTTGCACCGTGGATGTTGCACCCTGTTGATTCGATTATTCGGACGGCCATAACTTCTGGCTCGTTTAGGGTTACGGGAGCCATAACCAGTCAAAACGAAGGCCTTGGTGAGTTCTACGGCTCTGAATGCTTTGAGCCGTCAATGGATTGTAAAATCCCCAAAAAAGACAATCCGAATCTCAATCGGGTCTCGGAAGTTTTTGACCCTTCATTTTTTCGACACGTGGATTTTTGTGGTAAAATGAGATTACCTTGGCTGGTCTTCGATTTACCATCGCTGGAGAGTGGTGCACCATGGTACCGTTCCATTTCAAATCCATGCACGCATTTCAAAAAGTCGTACGACACTGTTTAGCCATTTCGGAGGGATGTTGCACCTTGCACCGTGGTTGTTGCACCATGTAGATATCGATTATTCGGACGGCCATAACTTCTGGCTCGTTTAGAGTTAAGGAAGCCATAAACAGTCAAAACGAAGGCCTCAGTGAGTTCTGCCGCTCTGACCTCTTTCATCCATCAATGGATTGTATAATGCCCAAAAAAGACTATCTGAATCTCAATCGGGTCTCGGAAGTTTTTTACCCTTCGTTTTTTCGACACGTGGATTTTTACGGTAAAACGGGATTACCGTGGCTGGTCTTCGATTTACCATTGCTGGAGAGTGGTGCACCATGGTACCATTTCATTTCGAATCCATGCGCGCATTTCAAAAAGTCGTACGACGCTGTTTCGCCATTTCGGGCGGATGTTGCACCTTGCACCATGGATGTTGCACCCTGAAGATATCGATTATTCGAACGGCTATAACTTCTAGCTCGTTTAGAGTTACGGGAGCTATAAGCAGTCATAACGAAGGCCTCAGTGAGTTCTACGGCTCTGACCGCTTTCAGCCTTCAATGGATTGTATAATGCCCAAAAAAGTCTATCCGAATCTCAATCGTGTCTCGGAAGTTTTTTACCTTTCGTTTTTTCGACACGTGGATTTTTACGGTAAAACGGGATTACTGTGGCTGGTCTTCGATTTACCATCGCTGGAGAGTGGTGCACCATGGCACCATTTCATTTCAAATCCATGCACGCATTTCAAAAAGTTGTACGACGTTGTTTCGCCATTTGGGACGGATGTTGCACCTTGCACCGTGTATGTTGCACCCTGTAGATATCGATTATTTGGACGGCCATAACTTCTGGCTCGTTTAGAGTTACGGGAGCCATAATCAGTCAAAACGAAGGCCTCAGTGAGTTCTACGACTCTGACAGCTTTCAGCCGTCAATGGATTGTATAATGCCCAAAAAAGACTATCCGAATCTCAATCGGGTCATGGAAGTTTTTTACCCTTCGTTTTTTCGACACGTGGATTTTTACGGTAAAACGGGATTACCGTGGCTAGTCTTCGATTTACCATCGCTGGAGAGTGGTGCACCATGGTACCGGTCCGTTTCAAATCCATGCACGCGTTTCAAAAAGTCGTACGACGCTGTTTCGCCATTTCGGACGGATGTTGCACCTTGCACCGTGGATGTTGCACCCTGTAGATATCGATCATTCGAACGGCCATAACTTCTGGCTCGTTTAGAGTTAAGAGAGCCATAACCAGTCAAAACGAAGGCCTTAGTGAGTTCTACGGCTCTGACAGCCTTCAGCCATCAATGGATTGTATAGTGCCCAAAAAAGAATATCCGAATCTCAATCGGATCTCGGAAGTGTTTTACCCTTCGTTTTTTCGACACGTGGATTTTTACGGTAAAACGGGATTACCGTGGCTGGTCTTCGATTTACCATCGCTGGAGAGTGGTGCACCATGGTACCGTTCCGTATCAAATCCATGCACGCATTTCAAAAAGTCGGACGACACTGTTTCGCCATTTCGGACAGATGTTGCACCTTGCACCGTGGATGTTGCACCCTGGAGATATCGATTATTCGGACGGCCATAACTTCTGGCTCGTTTAGAGTTATGGGAGCCATGACCTGTCAAAACGAAGGCCTCAGTGAGTTCTACGGCTCTGACAGCTTTCAGCCGTCAATGGATTGTTTAACGTCCAAAGAAGACAATCCGAATCTCGATCGGGTCTAGGAAGTTTTTTACCCTTCGTTTTTTTGACACGTGGATTTTTACGGTAAAACGGGATTACCGTGGCTGGTCTTCATTTACCATCGCTGGAGAGTGGTGCACCATGGTACCGTTCCGTTTCAAATCCATGCACACATTTCAAAAAGTCGTACAACACTGTTTCGCCATTTCGGACGGATGTTGCACCTTGCACCGTGGATTTTGCACCATGTAGATATCGATTATTCGAACGGCCATAACTTTTGGCTCGTTTAGAGTTAAGGGAGTCATAACCTCAAAACGAAGGCCTCAGTGAGTTCTACGGCTCTGACAGCTTTCAGCCATCAATGGGTTGTATATTGCCCAAAAAGGACTATCCGAATCTCAATCGGGTCTCGGAAGTTTTTTACCCTTCGTTTTTTCAACATGTGCATTTTTACGGTAAAACGGGATTACCGTGGCGGGTCTTCGATTTACCATCGCTGGAGAGTGGTGCACCATAGTACTGTTCCGCTTCAAAACCATGCACGCATTTCAAAAGGTCGTACGACACTGTTTTGCCATTTCGGACGGATGTTGCATCTTGCGCCGTGCATGTTGCACCCTGTAGATATCGATTATTTGGACGGCCAAAACTTCTGGCTCGTTTAGAGTTACGGGAGCCTTAACCTGTCAAAATGAAGGCCTCAGTGAGTTTTACGACTCTGAATGCTTTCAGCCATCAATGGATTGTTTAATGCCCAAAAATGACTATCCGAATCTCAATCGGGTCTCGGAAGTTTTTTAACCTTCGTTTTTTCGACACGTGGATTTTTATGGTAAAACGGGATTACCATGGCTGGTCTTCGATTTACCATCGCTGGAGAGTGGTGCGCCATGGTACCGTTTCGTTTAAAATCCATTCACGCATTTCAAAAAGTCGTACGACACTGTTTTGCCATTTAGGACGGATGTTGCACCTTGCACCGTGGATGTTGCACCCTGTAGATATCGATTATTCCGACGGCCATAACTTCTGCCTCATTTAGAGTTACGGGATACATAACCGGTCAAAAAGAAGGCCTTAGTGAGTTCTACGGCTCTGACAGCTTTCAGCCGTCAATGGATTGTATAATGCCCAAAAAAGACTATCTGAATCTCAGTCGGGTCTAGGAAGTTTTTTACCCTTCGTTTTTTCGACACATGGATTTTTACGGTAAAACGGGAATACCGTGGCTAGTCTTCAATTTACCATCGCTGGAAAGTGGTGCACCATGGTACCGTTCCGTTTCAAATCCATGCGTGCATTTCAAAAAGTCGTACGATGCTGTTTTGCAATTTCGGATGGATATTGCATCTTGCACCGTGGATGTTGCACCCTGTAGATATCGATTATTCGGACGGCCATAACTTCTGGCTCGTTTAGAGATACGGGAGCCATAACCTGTCAAAACGAAGGCCTCAGTGAGTTCTACGGCTTTGACAGCTATCAGCTGTCAATGGATTGTTTAATTCCCAAAAAAAACTATCCGAATCACAATCGGGTCTAGGAAGTTTTTAACCTTCGTTTTTTCGACACGTGGATTTTTACGGTAAAATGGGATTACCGTGGCTGGTCTTCAATTTACCATCGCTGGAGAGTGGATCACCATGGTACCGTTTCGTTTCAAATCCATGCACGCATTACAAAATGTCGTACGACACTGTTTCGTCATTTCGGACGGATGTTGCACCTTGCACCGTGGATGTTGCACCATGTAGATATCGATTATTCGAACGACCATAACTTCTGGCTCGTTTAGAGTTAAGGGAGCCATTACCAGTCAAAACAAAGCCTCAGTGAGTTCTATGGCTTTGACAGCTTCAGCCGTCAATGGATTGTATAATGCCCAAAAAAGACTATACGAATCTCAATCGGGTCTCGGAAGTTTTTTACCCTTCGTTTTTCCGACACGTGGATTTTTACGGTAAAAATGGATTACCGTAGCTGGTCTTCGATTTACCATCGCTGGAGAGTGGTGCACCATGGTACCGTTCCATTTTAAATCTTTGCACGCATTTCAAAAAGTCGTACGACATTGTTTCGCCATTTCGGACGGATGTTGCGCCTTGCACCATGGATGTTGCACCCTGTAGATATCGATTATTCGGACGGCCATAACTTCTGGCTCGTTTAGAGTTACGGGAGCCATAACCAGTCAAAATGAAGGCCACAGTGAGTTCTACGGCTCTGACCGCTTTCAGCCGTCAATGGATTGTATAATGCCCAAAAAAGACTATCCGAATCTCAATCGGGTCTCGGAAGTTTTTTACCCTTCGTCTTTTTGACACGCGGATTTTTACGGTAAAACGGGATTACCGTGGCTGGTCTTCGATTTACCATCGCTGGAGAGTTGTGCACCATGGTACCGTTCCGTTTCAAATCCATGCACGCATTTCAAAAAGTCGTACGACGCCATTTCGCCATTTCGGACGGATGTTGCACCATGCACCGTGGATGTTGCACCCTGTAGATATCGATCATTCGAACGGCCATAACTTCTGGCTCGTTTAGAGTTAAGAGAGCCATAACCAGTCAAAACGAAGGCCTCAGTGAGTTCTACGGCTCTGACAGCTTTCAGCCGTCAATGGATTGTATAATGCCCAAAAAAGAATATCCGAATCTCAATCGGATCTCGGAAGTTTTTTACCCTTCGTTTCTTCGACACGTGGATTTTTACGGTAAAACGGGACTACCGTGGCTGGTCTTCGATTTACCATCGCTGGAGAGTGGTGCACCATGGTACCGTTCCGTATCAAATCCATGCACGCATTTCAAAAAGTCGGACAACACTGTTTCGCCATTTCGGACAGAACCGTGGATGTTGCACCCTGTAGATATCAATTATTCGGACGGCCATAACTTCTGGCTCGTTTAGAGTTACGGGAGCCATAACCTGTCAAAATGAAGGCATCAGTGAGTTCTACGGCTCTGACAGCTTTCAGCCGTCAATGGATTGTTTAATGTCCAAAGAAGACAATCCGAATCTCAATCGGGTCTAGGAAGTTTTTTACCCTTCGTTTTTTTGACACGTGGATTTTTACGGTAAAACGTGATTACCGTGGCTGTTCTTCATTTACCATCGCTGGAGAGTGGTGCACCTTGGTACCGTTCCATTTCAAATCCATGCACGCATTTCATAAAGTCATACAACATTGTTTCGCCATTTCGGACGGATGTTGCACCTTGCACCGTGGATGTTGCACCCTGGAGATATCGATTATTCGGACGGCCATAACTTCTGGCTCGTTTAGAGTTATGGGAGCCATGACCTGTCAAAACGAAGGCCTCAGTGAGTTCTACGGCTCCGACAGCTTTCAGCCGTCAATGGGTTGTATAATGCCCAAAAAAGACTATCCGAATCTCAATCGGGTCTCGGAAGTTTTTTACCCTTCGTTTTTTCAACACGTGCATTTTTACGGTAAAACGGGATTACCGTGGCGGGTCTTCGATTTACCATTGCTTGAGAGTGGTGCATCATAGTACTGTTCCGTTTCAAAACCATGCACGCATTTCAAAAGGTCGTACGACACTGTTTCGCCATTTCGGACGGATGTTGCATCTTGCGCCGTGGATGTTGCGCCCTGTAGATATCGATTATTTGGACGGCCAAAACTTCTGGCTCGTTTAGAGTTACGGGAGCCTTAACCTGTCAAAATGAAGGCCTCAGTGAGTTTTACGGCTCTGAATGCTTTCAGCCGTCAATGGATTGTTTAATGCCCAAAAATGACTATCTGAATCTCAATCGGGTCTAGGAAGTTTTTTACCCTTCGTTTTTTCGACACGTGGATTTTTACGGTAAAACGGGATTACCATGGCTGGTCTACGATTTACCATCGCTGGAGAGTGGTGCACCATGGTACCGTTTCGTTTCAAATCCATTCACGCATTTCAAAAAGTCGTACGACACTATTTTGCCTTTTCGGACGGATGTTCCACCTTGCACCGTGGATGTTGCACCCTGTAGATATCGATTATTCGGACGGCCATAATTTCTGCCTCATTTAGAGTTACGGGATCCATAACCAGTCAAAAAGAAGGCCTCAGTGAGTTCTACGGCTCTGACATCTTTCAGCCGTTAATGGATTGTATAATGCCCAAAAAAGACTATCCGAATCTCAGTCGGGTCTAGGAAGTTTTTACCCTTCGTTTTTTTCGGCACATGGATTTTTATGGTAAAACGGGAATACCGTGGCTAGTCTTCGATTTACCATCGCTGGAGAGTGGTGCACCATGGTACCGTTCCGTTTCAAATCCATGCGCGCATTTCAAAAAGTCGTACGACGCTGTTTCGCTGTTTCGGACGGATATTGCATCTTGCACCGTGGATGTTGCACCCTGTAGATATCGATTATTCGGACGGCCATAACTTCTGGCTCGTTTAGAGTTGCGGGAGCCATAACTTGTCAAAACGAAGGCCTCAGTGAGTTCTACGGCTCTGACAGCTATCAGCTGTCAATGGATTGTTTAATTTCCAAAAAAAACTATCCGAATCACAATCGGGTCTAGGAAGTTTTTACCCTTCGATTTTTCGACACGTGGATTTTTACGGTAAAATGGGATTGCCGTGGCTGGTCTTCGATTTACCATCGCTGGAGAGTGGAGCACCACGGTACCGTTTCGTTTCAAATCCATGCACGCATTTCAAATAGTCGTACGACGCTGTTTCGTCATTTCGGACGGATGTTGCACCTTGCACCGTGGATGTTGCACCATGTAGATATCGATTATTCGAACGACCGTAACTTCTGGCTCGTCTAGAGTTAACGGAGCCATAACCAGTCAAAACAAAGCCCTTAGTGAGTTCTACGGCTTTGACAGCTTTCAGCCGTCAATGGATTGTATAATGCCCAAAAAAGACTATCCGAATCTCAATCGGATCTCGGAAGTTTTTTACCCTTCGTTTTTTCGACACGTGGATTTTTACGGTAAAACTAGATTACCGTGGCTGGTCCTCGATTTACCATCGCTGGATAGTGGTGCACCATGGTACAGTTCCGTTTCAAATCCATGCACGCATTTCAAAAAGTCGTACGACACTGTTTCGCCATTGCGGACGGAGTTGCACCTTGCACCGTGGATGTTGCACCCTGTAGATATCGATTATTCGGACGCCATAACTTCTGGCTCGTTTAGAGTTACGGGAGCCATAACTAGTCAAAGCGAAGGCCTTAGTGAGTTCTATGACTCTGAATGCTTACGGCCGTCAATGGATTGTAAAATGCACAAAAAAGACTATCCGAATCTCAATCGGGTATCGGATGTTTTTTACCCTTCGTTTTTTCGACACCTGGATTTTTACGGTAAAACGGAATTACCGTGGCTGGTCTTCGATTTACCATCGCTGGAGAGTGGTGCACCATGGTACCGTTCCGTTTCAAATCCATGCGCGCATTTCAAAAAGTCGTACGATGCTGTTTCCCCATTTCGGATGGATGTTGCACCTTGCACCGTGGATGTTGCACCATTTAGATATCGATTATTCGGGCGACCATAACTTCTGGCTGGTTTAGAGTTACGGGAGTCATAACCTGTCAAAACGAAGGCCTCGGTGAGTTCTACGGCTCTGACAGCTTTCAACCATCAATGGATTGTTTAATGCCGAAAGAAGACTATCCGAATCTACATCGGGTCTAGGGAATTTTTTACCCTTCGTTTTTTGGACACATGGATTTTTACAGTAAAACGGGATTACCGTGGCTGGTCTTCGATTTACCATCACTAGAGAGTGGTGCACCATGGTACCGTTTCAAATCCATGCACGCATTTCAAAAAGTCGTACGACGCTGTTTCGCCATTTCGGACGGATGTTGCACCTTGCACCGTGGATGTTGCACCCTGTAGATATCGATTATTCGGACGGCCATAACTTTTGGCTCGTTTAGAGTTAAGGGAGCCATAACCAGTCAAAACGAAGGCCTCAATGAGTTCTACGGCTCTAACAGCTTTCAGCCGTCAATGGGTTGTATAATGCCCAAAAAAGACTATCCGAATCTCAATCGAGTCTCGAAAGTTTTTTACCCTTCGTTTTTTCGACACGTGGATTTTTACGGTAAAACGGGATTACCGTGGCTGGTCTTCGATTTACCATCGCTGGGGAGTGGTGCACCATGGTACTGTTCCGTTTCAAATCCATGCACACATTTCAAAAGGTCGTACGACACTGTTTCGCCATTTCGGACGGATGTTGCACCTTGCGCCGTGGATGTTGCACCCTGTAGATATCGATTATTCGGACGGCCATAACTTCTGGCTCGTTTCAAGTTACGGGAGCCTTAACCTGTCAAAATGAAGGCCTCAGTGAGTTCTACGGCTCTGAATGCATTCAACCGTCAATGGATTGTTTAATGCCCAAAAATGACTATCCGAATCTCAATGGGGTCTAGGAAGTTTTTTACCCTTCGTTTTCTCGACACGTGGATTTTTACGGTGAAATGGGATTACCATGGCTGGTCTTCGATTTACCATCGCTGGAGAGTGGTGCCCCATGGTACCGTTCCGTTCCAAATCCATGCGTGCAATTCAAAAAGTCGTACGATGCTGTTTGGCCATTTCGGACGGATGTTGCATCTTGCACCGTGTATGTTGCACCCTATAGATATCGATTATTCGGACGGCCATAACTTCTGGCTCGTTTAGAGTTACGGGAGGCAGTTCCAGTCAAAAGGAAGGCCTCAGTGATTTCTACGGCTCTGACAGCTTTCAGCCGTCAATGGGTTGTATAATGCCCAAAAAAGACTATCCTAATCTAAATCTGGTTTCGGAAGTTTTTTACCCTTCGTCTTTTCGACACGCGGATTTTTACGGTAAAACGGGATTACCGTGGCTGGTCTTCGATTTACCATCGCTGGAGAGTTGTGCACCATGGTACCATTCCGTTTCAAATTCATGCACGCATTTCAAAAAGTCGTACGACGCCGTTTCGCCATTTCGGACGGATGTTGCACCTTGCACCGTGGATGTTGCACCCTGTAGATATCGATCATTCGAACGGCCATAACTTCTGGCTCGTTTAAAGTTAAAGGAGCCATAACCAGTCAAAACGAAGGCCTCAGTGAGTTCTACGGTTCTGACAGCTTTCAGCCGTCAATGGATTGTATAATGCCCAAAAAAGATTATCCCAATCTCAATCGGATCTCGGAAGTTTTTTACCCTTCGTTTTTTCGACACGTGGATTTGTACGGTAAAACGGGATTACCGTGGCTGGTCTTCGATTTACCATCGCTGGAGAGTGGTGCACCATGGCACCGTTCCGTATCAAATCCATGCATGCATTTCAAAAAGTCGGACGACACTATTTCGCCATTTCGGAAAGATGTTGCACCTTGCACCGTGGATGTTGCACCCTGTAGATATCGATTATTCGGACGGCCATAACTTCTGGCTCGTTTAGAGATACGGGAGCCATAACCTGTCAAAACGAAGGCCTCAGTGAGTTCTACGGCACTGACAGCTTTCAGCCGTCAATGGATTGTTTAATGCCCAATGAAGACAATCCGAATCTCAATCGGATCTAGGAAGTTTTTTACCCTTCGTTTTTTTGACACGTGGATTTTTACGGTAAAACGGGATTACCGTGGCTGGACTTCATTTACCATCGCTGGAGAGTGGTGCACCATGATACTGTTCCGTTTCAAATCCATGCACGCATTTCAAAAGGTCGTACGACACTGTTTCGCCATTTCGGACAGATGTTGCACCTTGCGCCGTGGATGTTGCACCCTGTAGATATCGATTATTCGGACGATCATAACTTCTGGCTCGTTTAGAGTTATAGGATGCATAACCTGTCAAAAAGAAGGCCTTAGTGAGTTCTACGGCTCTGACAGCTTTTAGCCGTCAATGGATTGTATAATGCCCAAAAAAGACTGTCTGAATCTCAGTCGGGTCTAGAAAGTTTTTTACCATTCGTTTTTTCCACACATGGATTTTTACGGTAAAACGGGAATACCGTGGCTAGTCTTCGATTTACCATCGCTGGGGAGTGGTGTACCATGGTACCGTTCCGTTTCAAATCCATGCGCGCATTTCAAAAAGTCGTTTGACCCTGTTTCGCAATTTCGGACGGATATTGCATCTTGCACCGTGGATGTTGCACCCTGTAGATATCGATTATTCGGACAGCCATAACTTCTGGCTCGTTTAGAGTTACGGGAGCCATAACCTGTCAAAATGAAGGCCTCAGTGAGTTCTTCGGCTCTGATGGCTATCAGCTGTCAATGGATTGTTTAATTCCCAAAAAAAACTATCCGAACCTCAATCGGGTCTAGGAAGTTTTTACCCTTCGTTTTTTCGACACGTAGATTTTTACGGTAAAATAGGATTACCGTGGCTGGTCTTCGATTTACCATCGCTGGAGAGTGGAGCACCATGGTACCGTTTCGTTTCAAATCCATGCACGCATTTCAAAAAGCCGTACGACACTGTTTCGTCATTTCGGACGGATGTTGCACCTTGCACCGTGGATGTTGCACCATGTAGATATCGATTATTCGGACGACCATAACTTCTGGCTCGTTTAGAATTAAGGGAGCCATAACCAGTCAAAACGAAGCCCTCAGTGAGTTCTACGGCTTTGACAGCTTTCAGCCATCAATGGATTGTATAATGCCCAAAAAAGACTATCCGAATCTCAATCGGGTCTCGGAAGTTTTTTACCCTTCGTTTTTTCGACACGTGGATTTTTACGGTAAAACTGGATTACCGTGGCTGGTCTTCGATTTATCATCGTTGGAGAGTGGTGCACCATGGTACCGTTCCGTTTCAAATCTATGCACGCATTTCAAAAAGTCATACGACACTGTTTCGCCATTTCGGACGGATGTTGCACCTGGCACCGTGGATGTTGCACCCTGTAGATATCGATTATTCGGACGGCCATAACTTCTGGCTCGTTTAGAGTTATGGGATGCATAACCTGTCAAAACGAAGGCCTCGGTGAGTTCTATGGCTCTGACAGCTTTCAGCCGTCAATGGATTGTTTAATGCACAAAAAGGCTATCGAATCTCAATCGGGTCTAGGAAGTTTTTGACCCTTCGTTTTTTTGACACATGTATTTTTACGGTAAAACGGGATTACCGTGGCTGGTCTTCGATTTACCATCGCTGGAGAGTGGTGCACCATGGTACCGTTCCATTTCAAATCCATGCACGCATTTCAAAAAGTCGTACGACACTGTTTCGCCATTTCGGACGGATGTTGCACCTTGCACCGTGGATGTTGCACCCTGTAGATATCGATTATTCGGACGGCTATAATTCCGGCTCGTTTAGAGTTATGGGAGCCATAACCAGTCAAAGCGAAGGCCTTAGTGAGTTCTACGGCTCTGAATGCTTTCGGCCGTCAATGGATTGTAAAATGCACAAAAAAGACTATCCGAATCTCAATCGGGTCTCAGATGTTTTTTATCCTTCGTTTTTTCGACACGTGGATTTTTACGGTAAAACGGGTTTACCGTGGCTGGTCTTCGATTTACCATCGCTGAAGAGTGGTGCACCATGGTACCGTTCCGTTTCAAATCCATGCATGCATTTCAAAAAGTCGTACGATGCTGTTTCGCCATTTCGGATGGATGTTGCACCTTGCACCGTGGATGTTGCACCCTTTAGATATCGATTATTCGGACGGCCATAACTTCTGGCTCGTTTAGAGTTACGGGAGTCATAACCTGTCAAAACGAAGGCCTCAGTGAGTTCTACGGCTCTGACAGCTTTCAACCGTCAATGGATTGTTTAATGCCCAAAGAAGACTATCCGAATCTCAATCGGGTCTAGGAAGTTTTTTACACTTCGTTTTTTGGACACATGGATTTTTACAGTAAAACGGGATTACCGTGGCTGGTCTTCGATTTACCATCGCTGGAGTGTGGTGCACCATGGTACCGTTTCAAATCCATGCACGCATTTCAAAAATTCGTACGACGCTGTTTCGCCATTTCGGACGGATGTTGCACCTTACACCGTGGATGTTGCACCCTGTAGATATCGATTATTCGGACGGCCATAACTTTTGGCTCGTGTAGAGTTAAGGGAGCCATAACCAGTCAAAACGAAGGCCTCAGTGAGTTCTACGGCTCTAACAGCTTTCAGCCGTCAATGGGTTGTATAATGCCCAAAAAATACTATCCGAATCTCAATCGGGTCTCGGAAGTTTTTTACCCTTCGTTTTTTCGACACGAGGATTTTTACGGTAAAACGGGATTACCGTGGCTAGTCTTCGATTTACCATCGCTGGGGAGTGGTGCACCATGGTACTGTTCCGTTTCAAATCCATGCACACATTTCAAAAGGTCGTACGACACTGTTTCGCCATTTCGAACGGATGTTGCACCTTGCGCCGTGGATGTTGCACCCTGTAGATATCGATTATTCGGACGGCCATAACTTCTGGCACGTTTCAAGTTACGGGAGCCTTATCCTGTCAAAATGAAGGCCTCAGTGAGTTCTACGGCTCTGAATGCATTCAGCCGTCAATGGATTGTTTAATGCCCAAAAATGACTATCCGAATCTCAATGGGGTCTAGGAAGTTTTTTACCCTTCGTTTTTTCGACACGTGGATTTTTACGGTGAAATGGGATTACCATGGCTGGTCTTCGATTTACCATCGCTGGAGAGTGGTGCCCCATGGTACCGTTCCGTTCCAAATCCATGCACGCAATTCAAAAAGTCGTACGATGCTGTTTCGCCATTTCGGACGGATGTTGCACCTTGCACCGTGTATGTTGCACCCTGTAGATATCGATTATTCGGACGGCCATACTTCTGGCTCGTTTAGAGTTACAGGAGCCATAACCAGTCAAAAGGAAGGCCTCAGTGAGTTCTACGGCTCTGACAGCTTTCAGCCGCCAATGGGTTGTATAATGCCCAAAAAAGACTATCCTAAACTAAATCGGGTTTCGGAAGTTTTTTACCCTTCGTCTTTTCGACACGCGGATTTTTACGGTAAAACGGGACTACCGTGGTTGGTCTTCGATTTACTATCGCTGGAGAGTTGTGCACCATGGTACCGTTCCGTTTCAAATCCATGCACGCATTTCAAAAAGTCGTACGACGCCGTTTCGCCATTTCGGACGGATGTTGCACCTTGCACCGTGGATGTTGCACCCTGTAGATATCGATCATTCGAACGGCCATAACTTCTGGCTCGTTTAGAGTTAAGGGAGCCATAACCAGTCAAAACGAAGGCCTCAGTGAGTTCTACGGCTCTGACAGCTTTCAGCCGTCAATGGATTGTATAATGCCCAAAAAAGAATATCCCAATCTCAATCGGATCTCGGAAGTTTTTTACCCTTTGTTTTTTCGACACGTGGATTTGTACGGTAAAACGGGATTACCGTGGCTGGTCTTCGATTTACCATCGCTGGAGAGTGGTGCACCATGGCACCGTTCCGTATCAAATCCATGCATGCATTTCAAAAATTCGGACGACACTGTTTCGCCATTTCGGACAGATGTCGCACCTTGCACCGTGGATGTTGCACCCTGTAGATATCGATTATTCGGACGGCCATAACTTCTGGCTCTTTTAGAGATACGGGAGCCATAACCTGTCAAAACGAAGGCCTCAGTGAGTTCTACGGCTCTGACAGCTTTCAGCCGTCAATGGATTGTTTAATGACCAATGAAGACAATCCGAATCTCAATCGGGTCTAGAAAGTTTTTACCCTTCGTTTTTTCGACACATGGATTTTTACGGTAAAACAGGAATACCGTGGCTAGTCTTCGATTTACCATCGCTGGAGGGTGGTGTACCATAGTACCGTTCCGTTTCAAATCCATGCGCGCATTTCAAAAAGTCGTACGACCCTGTTTCGCAATTTCGGACGGATATTGCATCTTGCACCGTGAATGTTGCACCCGGTAGATATCGATTATTCGGACAGCCATAACTTCTGGCTCGTTTAGAGTTACGGGAGCCATAACCTGTCAAAATGAAGGCCTCAGTGAGTTCTACAGCTCTGACGGCTATCAGCCGTCAATGGATTGTTTAATTCCCAAAAAAAACTATCCGAATCTCAATCGGGTCTAGGAAGTTTTTACCCTTCGTTTTTTCGACACGTGGATTTTTACTGTAAAATAGGATTACCGTGGCTGGTCTTCGATTTACCACCGCTGGAGAGTGGAGCACCATGGTACCGTTTCATTTCAAATCCATGCACGCATTTCAAAAAGCTGTACGACACTGTTTCGTCAATTCAGACGGATGTTGCACCTTGCACCGTGGATGTTGCACCATGTAGATATCGATTATTCGGACGACCATAACTTCTGGCTCGTTTAGAATTAAGGGAGCCATAACCAGTCAAAACGAAGCCCTCAGTGAGTTCTACGGCTTTGACAGCTTTCAGCCATCAATGGATTGTATAATGCCCAAAAAAGACTATCCGAATCTCAATCGGGTCTCGGAAGTTTTTTACCCTTCGTTTTTTCGACAAGTGGATTTTTACGGTAAAACTGGATTACCGTGGCTGGTCTTCGATTTACCATCGCTGGAGAGTGGTGCACCATGGTACCGTTCCGTTTAAAATCCATGCACGCATTTCAAAAAGTCGTACGACACTGTTTCGCCATTTCGGACGGATGTTGCACCTTGCACCGTGGATGTTGCACCCTGTAGATATCGATTATTCGGACGGCTATAACTTCTGGCTCGTTTAGAGTTACGGGAGCCATAATCAGTCAAAGCGAAGGCCTTAGTGAGTTCTACGGCTCCGAATGCTTTCGGCCGTCAATGGATTGTAAAATGCACAAAAAAGACTATCCGAATCTCAATCGGGTCTCAGATGTTTTTTACCCTTTGTTTTTTCGACACGTTGATTTTTACGGTAAAACGGGTTTACCGTGGTTGGTCATCGATTTACCATCGCTGAAGAGTGGTGCACCATGGTACCGTTCCGTTTCAAATCCATGCACGCATTTCAAAAAGTCGTACGATGCTGTTTCTCCATTTCGGATGGATGTTGCACCTTGCACCGTGGATGTTGCACCCTTTAGATATCGATTATTCGGACGACCATAACTTCTGGCTCGTTTA
Organism: Allium cepa; assembly: GCA_030765085.1. NCBI lineage: Eukaryota > Viridiplantae > Streptophyta > Magnoliopsida > Asparagales > Amaryllidaceae > Allium > Allium cepa. Next base: position 27,312,518 of record CM060934.1, on the reverse strand, counting down.
GAGTTACGGGAGTCATAACCTGTCAAAACGAAGGACTCAGTGAGTTCTACGGCTCTGACAGCTTTCAACCGTCAATGGATTGTTTAATGCCTAAAGAAGACTATCCGAATCTCAATCGGGTCTAGGAAGTTTTTTACCCTTCGTTTTTTGGACACATGGATTTTTACAGTAAAACGGGATTACCGTGGCTGGTCTTCGATTTACCATCGCTGGAGAGTGGTGCACCATGGTACCGTTCCGTTTCAAATCCATGCACTCATTTCAAAAAGTCGTACGACGCTGTTTCGCCATTTCGGACGGATGTTGCACCTTGCACCGTGGATGTTGCACCCTGTAGATATCGATTATTCGGACGGCCATAACTTCTAGTTCGTTTAGAGTTAAGGGAGCCATAACCAGTCAAAACGAAGGCCTCAGCGAGTTCTACGGCTCTAACAGCTTTCTGCCGTCAAAGGGTTGTATAATGCCCAAAAAAACTATCCGAATCTCAATCGGGTCTCGGAAGTTTTTTACCCTTCGTTTTTTCGACACGTGGATTTTTACGGTAAAACGGAATTACCCTGGCTGGTCTTCGATTTACCATCGCTAGAGAGTAGTGCACCATGGTACCGTTCCGTTTCAAATTCATGCACGCATTTCAAAAGGTCGTACGACACTGTTTCGCCATTTCGGACGGATGTTGCACCTTGCGCCGTGGATGTTGCGCCCTGTAGATATCGATTATTCGGACGGCCATAACTTCTGGCTCGTTTAAAGTTACGGGAGCCTTAACCTGTCAAAATGAAGGCCTCAGTGGGTTCTACGGCTCTAAATGCTTTCAGCCGTCAATGGATTGTTTAATGCCCAAAAATGACTATCCGAATCTCAATCGGGTCTAGGAAGTTTTTTACCCTTCGTTTTTTCGACACGTGGATTTTTACGGTGAAACGGGATTACCATGGCTGGTCTTCGATTTACCATCGCTGGAGAGTGGTGCCCCATGATATCGTTCCGTTTCAAATCCATGCACGCAATTCAAAAGGTCGTACGATGCTGTTTCGCCATTTCGGACGGATGTTGCACCTTGCACCGTGTTTGTTGCACCCTGTAGATATCGATTATTCGGACGGCCATAACTTCTGGCTCGTTTAGAGTTATGGGAGCCATAACCAGTCAAAATGAAGGCCTCAGTGAGTTCTATGGCTTTGACAGCTTTCAGCCGTCAATGGATTGTATAATGCCCAAAAAAGACTATCCGAATCTCAATCGGGTCTCGGAAGTTTTTTACCCTTCGTCTTTTCGACACGCTGATTTTTACAGTAAAACGGGATTACCGGGGCTGGTCTTCGATTTACCATCGCTGAAGAGTTGTGCACCATGGTACCGTTCCGTTTCAAATCCATGCACGCATTTCAAAAAGTCGTACGGCGCCGTTTCGCCATTTCGGACGGATGTTGCACCTTGCACCGTGAATGTTGCACCCTGTAGATATCGATCATTCGAACGGCCATAACTTCTGGCTCGTTTAGAGTTAAGGGAGCCATAACCAGTCAAAACGAAGGCCTCAGTGAGTTCTACGGCTCTGACAGCTTTTAGCCGTCAATGGATAGTTTAATGTCCAATGAAGACAATCCGAATCTCAATCGGGTCGAGGAAGTTTTTTACCCTTCCTTTTTTGGACACGTGGATTTTTACGGTAAAACGGGATTACCGTGGCTGGTCTTCATTTACCATCGCTGGAGAGTGGTGCACCACGGTACCGTTCCGTTTCAAATCCATGCACGCGCTTCAAAAAGTCGTACGACGCTGTTTCGCCATTTCGGACGGATGTTGCATCTTGCACCGTGGATGTTGCACCCTGTATATATCGATTATTCGGACGTTCATAACTTCTGGCTCGTTTAGAGTTAAGGGAGCCGTAACCAGTCAAAACGAAGTCCTCAGTGATTTCTACGGCTCTAACAGCTTTCAGCCGTCAATGGGTTGTATAATACCCAAAAAAGACTATTCGAATCTCAATCGGGTCTCGGAAGTTTTTTACCCTTCGTTTTTTCGACACGTGGATTTTTACGGTAAAACGGGATTACCGTGGCTGGTCTTCGATTTACCATCGCTGGAGAGTGGTGCACCATGGTATAGTTTCGTTTCAAATCCATGCACGCATTTCAAAAGGTCGTACGACACTGTTTCGCCATTTCGGACGGATGTTGCACCTTGCGCCGTGGATGGTGCACACTGTAGATATCGATTATTCGGACGGCCATAACTTTTGGCTCGTTTAAAGTTACGGGAGCCTTAACCTGTCAAAATGAAGGTCTCAGTGAGTTCTACGGCTCTGACAGCTTTCAGCCATCAATGGATTGTTTAATGTCCAAAGAAGACAATCCGAATCTCAATCGGGTCTAGGAAGTTTTTTACCCTTCGTTTTTTTGACACGTGGATTTTTACTGTAAAACTGGATTACCGCAGCTGGTCTTTGATTTACCATTGCTGGAGAGTGGTGCACCATGGTACCGTTCCGTTTCAAATCCATGCACGCATTTCAAAAAGTCGTACGACGCTGTTTCGCCATTTCGGACGGATGTTGCACCTTGCACCGTGGATGTTGCACCCTTTAGATATCGATTATTCGGACGACCATAACTTCTGGCTCTTTTAGAGTTACGGGAGTCATAACCTGTCAAAACGAAGTCCTCAATGAGTTCTACGGCTCTGACATCTTTCAGCCGTCAATGGATTGCTAATGCCCAAAGAAGACTTTCCGAATCTCTATCGGGTCTAGGAAGTTTTTTACCCTTCGTTTTTTTGACACGTGGATTTTTACGGTAAAACGGGATTACCGTGGCTGGTCTTCGATTTACCATCGCTGGAGAGTGGTGCACCATGGTACCGTTCCTTTTCAAATCCATGCATGCATTCAAAAAGTCGTACGACACTATTTCGCCATTTCGGACGGATGTTGCACCTAGCACCGTGGATGTTGCACCCTGTAGATATCGATTATTCGGACGGCCGTAACTTCTAGCTCGTTTAGAGTTATAGAATGCATAACCTGTCAAAACGAAGGCCTCAGTGAGTTCTATGGCTCTGACAGCTTTCAGCAGTCAATGGATTGTTTAATGCCAAAAAAAGACTATCCGAATCTCAATCGGGTCTCGGAAATTTTTTACCCTTCGTTTTTTCGACACGTTGATTTTTACGGTAAAACGGGATTACCGTGGCTGGTTTTCGATTTGCCATAGCTGGAGAGTGGTGCACCATGGTACCGTTCCGTTTCAAATCCATGCACGCATTTCAAAACGTCGTACGACACTGTTTCACCATTTCGGACGGATATTGCACCTTGCACCGTGGATGTTGCATCCTGTAGATATCCATTATTCGGACTGCTATAACTTCTGGCTCGTTTAGAGTTGTGGGAGCCATAACCAGTCATAACGAAGGCCTCAGTGAGTTTTACGGCTCTGACAGCTTTCAGCCTTCAATGGATTGTATAACGCCCAAAAAAGACTATCCGAATCTCAATCGTGTCCCGGAAGTTTTTTACCCTTTGTTTTTTCGACACGTGGATTTTTACGGTAAAACGGGATTACCGTGGCTGATCTTCGATTTACCATCGCTGGAGAGTGGTGCACCATGGTACCGTTTCGTTTCAAATCCATGCACGCATTTCAAATAGTCGTACGACGCTGTTTCGCCGTTTCAGACGGATGTTGCATCTTGCACCGTGGATGTTGCACACTGTAGATATCGATTATTCGGATGGCCATAACTTCTGGCTCGTTTAGAGTTACGGGAGCCATAACCAGTCAAAGTGAAGGCCTCGTTGAGTTCTACGGTTCTGAATGCTTTCAGCCGTCAATGGATTGTAAAATGCACAAAAAAGACATCCGACTCTTAATCGGGTCTCGGAAGTTTTTTACCCTTCGTTTTTTCGACACGTGGATTTTTACTGTATAACGGGATTACCGTGGCTGGTCTTCGATTTACCATCGCTGGAGAGTGGTGCACCATGGTACCGATCCGTTTCAAATCCATGCACGCATTTCAAAAATTCGGACGACACTGTTTCGCCATTTCGGACGGATGTTGCACCTTGCAACGTGGATGTTGCACCATGTAGATATCGATTATTCGGACGGCCATAACTTATGGCTCGTTTAGAGTTAAGGGATCCACAACCAGTCAAAACGAAGGCCTCAGTGAGTTCTACGGCTCTGACAGCTTTCAGTCGTCAATGGATTGTTTAATGTCCAAAGAAGACAATTCGAATCTCAATCGGGTCTAGGAAGTTTTTTACCCTTCGTTTTTTTGACACGTGGATTTTTACGGTAAAACGGGATTACCGTGGCTGGTCTTCATTTACCATCGCCGGAGAGTGGTGCACCATGGTACTGTTCCGTTTCAAATTCATGCACGCATTTCAAAAGGTCGTACGACACTGTTTCGCCATTTCGGACGGATGTTGCACCTTGCGCCGTGGATGTTGCACCCTGTAGATACGATTATTCGGACGACCATAACTTCTGGCTCGTTTAGAGTTATAGGATGCATAACCTGTCAAAACGAAGGCCTTAGTGAGTTCTACGGCTCTGACAGCTTTCAGCCGTCAATGGATTGTATAATGCCCAAAAAAGACTATCCGAATCTCAGTCGGGTCTAGGAAGTTTTTTACCCTTCGTTTTTCCGACACATGGATTTTTACGGTAAAACGGGAATACCGTGGTAGTCTTCGATTTACCATCGCTGGAGAGTGGTGCACCATGGTACCGTTCCGTTTCAAATCCATGCGCGCATTTCAAAAAGTCGTACGACGCTGTTTCGCAATTTCGGACGGATATTGCATCGTGCACCGTGGATGTTGCACCCTGTAGATATCGATTATTCGGACGGCCATAACTTCTGGCTCGTTTAGAGCTACGGGAGCCATAACCTGTCAAAACGAAGGCCTCAGTGAGTTCTACGGCTCTAACAGCTATCAGCTATCAATGGATTGTTTAATTCCCAAAAAAACTATCCGAATCTCAATCGGGTCTAGGAAGATTTTACCCTTCGTTTTTTCGACACGTGGATTTTTACGGTAAAATGGGATTACCGTGGCTGATCTTCGATTTACCATCGCTGGAGAGTGGAGCACCATGGAACCATTTCAAATCCATGTACGCATTTCAAAAAGTCGTACGACACTGTTTCGTCATTTCGGACGGATGTTGCACCTTGCACCGTGGATGTTGCACCATGTAGATATCGATTATTCGGACGACCATAACTTCTGGCTCGTTTAGAGTTACGGGAGCCATAACCAGTCAAAACGAAGATCTCAGTGAGTTCTACGGCTTTGACAGCTTTCAGCCATCAATGAATTGTATAATGCCCAAAAAAGACTATCCGTATCTCAATCGGGTCTTGGAAGTTTTTTACCCTTCGTTTTTTCGACACGTGGATTTTTACGGTAAAACTGGATTACCGCGGCTGGTCTTCGATTTACCATCGCTGGAGAGTGGTGCACCATGGTACTGTTCCGTTTCAAATCTATGCATGCATTTCAAAAAGTCGTACGACACTGTTTCGCCATTTCGGACGGATGTTGCACCTTGCACCGTGGATGTTGCACCCTGTAGATATCGATTATTCGGACGGCCATAACTTCTGGCTCGTTTAGAGTTATGGGATGCATAACCTGTCAAAATGAAGGCCTCAGTGAGTTATATGGCTCTGACAGCTTTCGGCAGTCAATGGATTGTTTAATGCCCAAAAAGGCTATCGAATCTCAATCGGGTCTAGGAAGTTTTTGACCCTTCGTTTTTTTCGACACATGGATTTTTACGGTAAAACGGGATTACCGTGGCTGGTCTTCGATTTACCATCGCTGGAGAGTGGTGCACCATGGTACCGTTCCATTTCAAATCCATGCACGCATTTCAAAAGGTCGTACGACACTGTTTCGCCATTTCGGACGGATGTTGCACCTTGCACCGTGGATGTTGCACCCTGTAGATATCGATTATTCGGACGGCCATAACTTCTGGCTCGTTTAGAGTTACGGGAGCCATAGCAGTCAAAGCGAAGGCCTCAGTGAGTTCTACGGCTCTGAATGCTTTCGGCCGTCAATGGATTGTAAAATGCACAAAAAAGACTATCCGAATATCAATCTGGTCTCGGATGTTTTTTACCCTTCGTTTTTCGACACGTGGATTTTTACGGTAAAACGGGATTACCATGGCTGGTCTTCGATTTACCATCGCTGGAGAGTGGTGCACCATGGTACCTTTCCGTTTCAAATCCATGCGCGCATTTCAAAAAGTCGTACGATGCTGTTTTTCCATTTCGGATGGATGTTGCACCTTGCACCGTGGATGTTGCACCCTTTAGATATCGATTATTCGGACGGCCATAACTTCTGACTTGTTTAGAGTTACGGGAGTCAAAACCTGTCAAAACGAAGGCCTCAGTGAGTTCTACGGCTCTGACAGCTTTCAACCGTCAATGGATTGTTTAATGCCCAAAGAAGACTATCCGAATCTCAATCGGGTCTAGGAAGTTTTTTACCCTTCGTTTTTTGGACACATGGATTTTTACAGTAAAACGGGATTACCGTGGCTGGTCTTCGATTTACCATCGCTGGAGAGTGGTGCACCATGGTACCGTTCCGTTTCAAATCCATGCACGCATTTCAAAAATTCGTACGACGCTGTTTCGCCATTTCGGACGGATGTTGCACCTTGCACCGTGGATGTTGCACCCTGTAGATATCGATTATTCGGACGGCCATAACTTCTGGCTCGTTTAGAGTTAAGGGAGCCATAACCAGTCAAAACGAAGGCCTCAGTGAGTTCTACGGCTCTAACAGCTTTCAGCCGTCAATGGGTTGTATAATGCTCAAAAAAGACTATCTGAATCTCAATCGGGTCTCGGAAGTTTTTTACCCTTCGTTTTTTCGACACGTGGATTTTTATGGTAAAACGGGATTACCGTGGCTGGTCTTCGATTTACCATCGCTGGAGAGTGGTGCACCATGGTACTGTTCCGTTTAAATCCATGCACACATTTCAAAAGGTCGTACGACACTGTTTCGCCATTTCGGACGGATGTTGCACCCTGTAGATATCGATTATTCGGACGGCCATAACTTCTGGCTCGTTTAAAGTCACGGGAGCCTTAACCTGTCAAAACGAAGGCCTCAGTGAGTTGTACGGTTCTGAATGCTTTCAGCCGTCAATGGATTGTTTAATGCCCAAAAATGACTATCCGAATCTCAATCGGGTCTAGGAAGTTTTTTGCCCTTCGTTTTTTGGACACGTGGATTTTTACGGCGAAACGGGATTACCAAGGCTGGTCTTCGATTTACCATCGCTGGAGAGTGGTGCCCCATGGTATCGTTCTGTTTCAAATCCATGCACGCAATTCAAAAAGTCGTACGATGCTGTTTCTCCATTTCGGACGGATGTTGCACCTTGCACCATGTATGTTGCACCCTGTGGATATCGATTATTCGGACGGCCATAACTTCTGGCTCGTTTAGAGTTACGGGAGCCATAACCAGTCAAAATGAAGGCCTCAGTGCGTTCTACGGCTCTGACATCTTTTAGCCGTCAATGGATTGTATAATGCCCAAAAGAGACTATCCGAATCTCAATCGGGTCTCGGAATTTTTTTACCCTTCGTCTTTTCGACACGCGGATTTTTACAGTAAAACGGGATTACCGTGGCTGGTCTTCGATTTACCATCGCTGGAGAGTTGTGCACCATGGTACCGTTCCCTTTCAAATCCATGCACGCATTTCAAAAAGTCGTACGACGCCGTTTCGCCATTTCGGACGGATGTTGCACCTTGCACCGTGTATGTTGCACCCTGTAGATATCGATCATTCGAACGGCCATAACTTCTGGCTCGTTTAGAGTTAAGGGAGCCATAACCAGTCAAAACGAAGGCCTCAGTGAGTTCTACGGCTCTGACAGCTTTCGGCCGTCAATGGATTGTATAATGCCCAAAAAAGAATATCCGAATCTCAATAGGATCTCGGAAGTTTTTTACCCTTCCTTTTTTCGACACGTGGATTTTTACGGTAAAACGGGATTACCGTGGCTGGTCTTCGATTTACCATCGCTGGAGAGTGGTGCACCATGGTACTGTTCCATATCAAATCCATGCATGCATTTCAAAAAGTCGGACGACACTGTTTCGCCATTTCAGACAGATGTTGCCCCTTGCACCGTGGATGTTGCACCCTGTAGATATCGATTATTCGGACGGCCATAACTTCTGGCTCGTTTAGAGTTACGGGAGCCATAACCTGTCAAAACGAAGGCCTCAGTGAGTTCTACGGCTCTGACCGCTTTCAGCCGTCAATGGATTGTTTAATGTCCAAAAAAGACTATCCGTATCTCAATCGGGTCTTGGAAGTTTTTTACCCTTCGTTTTTTCGACACGTGGATTTTTACGGTAAAACTGGATTACCGCGGCTGGTCTTCGATTTACCATCGCTGGAGAGTGGTGCACCATGGTACCGTTCCATTTCAAATCCATGCACGCGTTTCAAAAAATCATACGACGCTGTTTCGCCATTTCGGACGGATGGTGCACCTTGCGCCGTGGAAGTTGCACCTTGTTGATATCGATTATTCGGACGGCCATAACTTCTGGCTCGTTTAAAGTTACGGTAGCCCTAACCTGTCAAAATGAAGGCCTCAGTGAGTTCTACGGCTCTGACAGCTTTCAGCCGTCAATGGATTGTTTAATGTCCAAAGAAGACAATCCGAATCTCAGTCGGGTCTAGGAAGTTTTTTACCCTTCGTTTTTTCGACACGTGGATTTTTACGGTAAACTGGATTACCGTGGCTGGTCTTCGATTTACCATAGCTGGAGAGTGGTGCACCATGGTACCGTTCCGTTTCAAATCCATGCACGCATTTCAAAAAGTCGTACGACGCTGTTTCGCCATTTCGGATGGATGTTGCACCTTGCACCATGGATGTTGCACGCTTTAGATATCGATTATTCGGACGGCCATAACTTCTGGCTCGTTTAGAGTTACGGGAGTCATAACCTGTCAAAACGAAGGCCTTAGTGAGTTCTACGGCTCTGACAGCTTTCAGCCGTCAATGGATTGTTTAATGCCCAAAGAAGACTTTCTAAATCTCTATCGGGTCTAGCAGGTTTTTTACCCTTCGTTTTTTTGACACGTGGATTTTTACGGTAAAACGGGATTACCGTGGCTGGTCTTTGATTTACCATCTCTGGAGAGTGGTGCACCATGGTACCGTTCCTTTTCAAATCCATGCACGCATTTCAAAAAGTCGTACGACACTGTTTCGCCATTTCGGACGGATGTTGCACCTTGCACCATGGATGTTGCACCCTGTAGATATCGATTATTCGGACGGCCGTAACTTCTGGCTCGTTTAGAGTTATAGGATGCATGACCTGTCAAAACGAAGGCCTCAGTGAGTTCTATGGCTCTGACAGCATTCAGCCGTCAATGGATTGTTTAATGCACAAAAAAGACTATCCGAATCTCAATCGGGTCTCGGAAGTTTTTCACCCTTCGTTTTTTCCGCACGTGGATTTTTACGGTAAAACGGGATTACCGTGGCTGGTCTTCGATTTACCATCGCTGGAGAGTGGTGCACCATGGTACCGCTCCGTTTCAAATCCATGCACGCATTTCAAAACGTCGTACGACACTGTTTCGCCATTTCGGACGGATATTGCACCTTGCACCGTGGATGTTGCACCCTGTAGATATCCACTATTCGGACGGCCATAACTTCTGGCTCGTTTAGAGTTGTGGGAGCCATAACCAGTCATAACGAAGGCCTTAGTGAGTTCTATGGCTCTGACAGCTTTCAGCCTTCAATGGATTGTATAATGCCCAAAAAAGACTATCCGAATCTCAGTCGTGTCTCGAAAGATTTTACCCTTTGTTTTTTCGACACGTGGATTTTTACGGTAAAACGGGATTACCGTGGCTGATCTTCGTTTTACCATCGCTGGAGAGTGGTGCACCATGGTACCGTTTCGTTTCAAATCCATGCATGCATTTCAAAAAGCCGTACGACGCTGTTTCGCCGTTTCGGACGGATGTTGCATCTTGCACCGTGGATGTTGCACCCTGTAGATATCGATTATTCGGATGGCCATAACTTCTTGCTCGTTTAGAGCTACGGGAGCCATAACCAGTCAAAGCGAAGGCCTCGGTGATTTCTACGGCTCTGAATGCTTTCAACCGTCAATGGATTGTAAAATGCACAAAAAAGACATCCGACTCTTAATCGGGTCTCGGAAGTTTTTTACCCTTCGTTTTTTCGACACGTGGATTTTTACGGTAAAACGGGATTACCGTGGCTGGTCTTCGATTTACCATCGCTGGAGAGTGGTGCACCATGGTACCGATCCGTTTCAAATCCACGCATGCATTTCAAAAAGTCGTACGACGTTGTTTCACCATTTCGGACGGATGTTGCACCTTGCAACGTGGATGTTGCACCATGTAGATATCGATTATTCGGATGGCCATAACTTATGGCTCGTTTAGAGTTAAGGGATCCACAACCAGTCAAAACGAAGGCCTCAGTGAGTTCTACGGCTCTGACAGATTTCAGCCGTCAATGAATTGTATAATGCCCAAAAAAGACTATCCGAATCTCAATCGGGTCTCGGAAGTTTTTTACCCTTCGTTTTTTCAACACGTGGATTTTTACGGTAAAACGGGATTACCATGGCTGGTCTTCGATTTACCATCGCTGGAGAATGGTTCACCATGGTACCGTTCCTTTTCAAATCCATGCACGCATTTCAAAAAGTCATACGACACTGTTTCGCCATTTCGGACGGATGTTGCACCTTGCTCCGTGGATGTTGCACCCTGTAGATATCGATTATTCGGACGGCCATAACTTCTGGCTCGTTTAGAGTTAAGGGATTCATAACCAGTCAAAACGAAGGTCTCGGTGAGTTCTACGGCTCTGACAGCTTTCAGTCGTCAATGGATTGTTTAACTCCCAAAAAAGACTCTCTGAATCTGAATCGGGTGTAGAAAATTTTTTACCCTTCGTTTTTTCGACACGTGGATTTTTACGGTAAAACGGGATTACCGTGGCTGGTCTTCGATTTACCATCGCTGGAGAGTGGTGCACCATGGTGCCGTTCAATTTCAAATCCATGCACGCATTTCAAAAAGTCGTACGACATTGTTTCGCCATTTCGGACTGATGTTGCACCTTGCACCGTGGATGTTGCACCATGCGGATATCGATTATTCGGACAGCCATAACTTCTGGCTCATTTAGTGTTAAGGGAGCCATAACCAGTCAAAACGAAGGCCTCAGTGAGTTCTACGGCTCTGAAAGCTTTCAGCTGTCAATGGATTGTATAATGCCCAAAAAAGACTATCCGAATCTCAATCGGGTCACGGAAGTTTTTTACCCTTCGTTTTTTCGACACGTGGATTTTTACGGTAAAACGGGATTACCGTGGCTGCTCTTTGATTACCATCGCTATAGAGTGGTGTACCATGGTACCATTTTGTTTCAAAACCATGCACGCATTTCAAAAAGTCGTACGACGCTGTTTCGCCATTTCGGACGGATGTGGCACCTTGCACCGTGTATGTTGCACCCTGTAGATATCGATTATTTGGAAGGCCATAACTTCTGGCTCGTTTAGAGTTACGGGAGCCATAACCTGTCAAAACAAAGGCCTCAGTGAGTTCTACGGCTCTGACAGCTTTCAGCCGTCAATGGATTGTATAATGCCCAAAAAAGACTATCGGAATCTCAATCGGGTCTCGGAAGTTTTTTACCCTTCGTTTTTTCGACACATGGATTTTTACGGTAAAACGGGATTACCGTGGCCGGTCTTCGATTTACCATAGATGGAGAGTGGTGCACCATGGTACCGTTCCGTTTCAAATCCATGCACACATTTCAAAAAGTCGTACGACGCTGTTTCACCATGTCGGACGGATATTGCACCTTGCACCGTGGATGTTGCACCCTGTAGATATCGATTATTAGGACGGCCATAACTTCTGGCTCGTGTAGAGTTACAGGAGCCATAACCAGTCATAACGAAGGATTCAGCGAGTTCTACGACTCTGAGAGCTTTCACCCTTCAATGGATCGTATAATGCCCAAAAAAGACTATCCGAATCTTGTTACCCCAATTTTTGGACAAAACTGGAATATCAAAGTTGAGCGCGTCTCTACCACGACCGAGCTAAGAAGAAGCAATTAGCAAGCGTATACAAGTTGATGATTTCGTTCATGACCCAAGTGCAACAGCTCATTCGGCATTAAGAGGTTTAAAGTTCATTCGGCAAAGCCCCATTCGGCATTCATAGCACGTTGATCCATTCGGCATAGATTCATTCGGCATTCATAACGCCAAGTTTCATCCGGCCTCTCCATGTCATACCGAACCAAACAACCTCCAAACTCCATCACCGGATCAACTCCACCACCGGATCAATTACAAGCTCCATCTTTCACCAACCACTACCGGTCCAACATCACCGCCGAACCAGCTGCCCTACATCCCCATGCCGAACCAACCCACACCGAACCACACACAACTCAACCTAACACCGGACCAACCTTCCTCCCACTACCGAACCAAACTCCAACTTCTCCTTGTATGACCGAATGAAGCCTCACCACCGAGTAAACCTCCATCCCACTCCATCACCGGTCCAAGCTCCATACCAAATGAAGGCTCGCCGAACCAGAATTGCCAGTCCAGATTACTTCAGCCCAAGCCCATCAGCAGCTATAAACATCCAAGACCCCTACCCCCAGCCTCACTCTATAAATAGAGGGGCAGGGGTACGACAATGGGGGACAAGTTTGAGAGCTCAAGCCTGGAAGGAACCCTCAAACAACTTTAGATACTTGTAATCAAAGCTTTGTACTTGTAATCTGAAAAAAAAAAGAGAATAACATATAAAGTGGACGTAGGCACGTTCTTGCCGAACCACTATAAATCTGTGTGTCTTTTACATTTTAGTCCTTGCTTTTTACATATTTGCATAAATCACCCAAATCACTAAACACAACATAAAATCAACCAACTCATACGACTTTGGGTGTTTGCGGCCATTTTTCACGCAAACATTTTGGTGCTTTCACTGAGAAGAACCAGCTTCCGCTACATCGGATAGAAGTTGAATTTGAAAATCTAAGAGTTCAGATCTAAGAGTTATGACGAGACAAACAAGTAGAAGGCAAAGGCCAGAGAGAAGTGAACACCAAGGAAGTCAAGAGGCTTCCTCAGGAGGGAATCAAGCATCGATCTTCATCACTAGGGATGAGATGGAGGCCATGATGAGAAGACAAGAAGAGATGATCCAGAACTTACTTCAACAAATTGGGCAAATTGGAGCACAAATCCAAGGAGCAGCTGGGATTCAGAACGGGGCAGGACCATCTGGCGCAGCACCAGAGCTAGGGGGCAACCCCCAAGCAGCAGACGACTATCAATCAGGCGTCGATCCCGCATGGGGGCACCACACTTGGAGCCAGATAATCCAATCACAGAGAGTGAGATAGAGGCCTCTGAGCAACCAGGTAAGGAATGAACGCCCAGCCAGGGGGCAGGTAAAATTCCCTCATGAACACGGGGGCATGTCGAAAACGATGAACAAGTCGCAAAACTCTCACTAGCACGGTTAAATCATTTACACATGCGAGCGATCGCGCACGATCCATAGGCATGCTCTGAATGACTATAGACCGCACCATAGTAAGAGTTTACACTTTGACATCCTCGTCTTGCTCCTGCTTTGACTTTGATTTGAACGTTCCTACTGTGGAACTCGTATGACTATTGCTTTGACATTTACAATTCCATGGAAAAATTATTTACTTGTATGCCCGTTGGATCGCGAACGGTCCACGAGCACCTATTGCATGGCAACGAACTGCCGAAGTCTTTGATTCAAAAAATTCCCCAAACAATAACTCCAACACTGATGATATTAAGTCCCCCCCGGGCACACTCATTCGCCTCGTACGGCACCCGACTTCGAACAGTCACAACTCGCCTCGAACGGCACCCGATCGCGAACGATCACAACTCGCCTCGAACGGCACCCGACTTCGAACAGTCACAACTCGCCTCGAACGGCACCCGATCGCGAACGATCACAACTAGCCTCGAACGGCACAATTCGCCTCGAACGGCACAACTCACCTTACCTCAAATGGCTCGATCGCGAACGGTCGTCATTTGAGGTCCGCCACATAATCCCTGACTGTTACACCTTACCTTAAATGGCTTGATCGCGAACGGTCGTCATTTAAGGACCGCCACTTGACCGCACACTGTCGCACCTTACCTCGAATGACTTGATCACGAACGATCGTCATTTGAAGTTGGGCGCTTGACCTTGAACGGTCACATTTCATCACAAATAGCTCGGTCTCGAACGATTGACGCGTGGACTTACAGACTCGACCGCGCACTGTCGCACTTTACCTCGAATGACTCGATCACGAACGATCGTCATTTGAAGTTAAGCGCTTGACCTTGAACGGTCCCCACTCGACCGCGCACTGTCGCACTTTACCTCGAATGACTCGATCCCGAACGGTCGTCATTTGAAGTAAAGCGCTTGACCTTGAACGGTCACATTTCACTGCAGATGACTCGATCCCGAACGATCGACGCACGGATTTACGCGCTTGACCGCGCAGGGTCGCACTTCACCTCGAATGACTCGATCGCGAACGGTCGTCATTTGAAGTTAGGCGCTTGACCATGAACGGCCGCGCTTCATCCCAAATAGCTCGATCCCGAACGATCGTCATTTGGGGCCATATAAAATATCAAGCTCTTTACAGGTTGTCAACAGGATATGAACATCCAGATCATGGCATTACAAAACACGCCTTCCTACCGCAAGGCATATTTTGGGGGGCAAAGTGTTACCCCAATTTTTGGACAAAACTGGAATATCAAAGTTGAGCGCGTCTCTACCACGACCGAGCTAAGAAGAAGCAATTAGCAAGCGTATACAAGTTGATGATTTCGTTCATGACCCAAGTGCAACAGCTCATTCGGCATTAAGAGGTTTAAAGTTCATTCGGCAAAGCCCCATTCGGCATTCATAGCACGTTGATCCATTCGGCATAGATTCATTCGGCATTCATAACGCCAAGTTTCATCCGGCCTCTCCATGTCATACCGAACCAAACAACCTCCAAACTCCATCACCGGATCAACTCCACCACCGGATCAATTACAAGCTCCATCTTTCACCAACCACTACCGGTCCAACATCACCGCCGAACCAGCTGCCCTACATCCCCATGCCGAACCAACCCACACCGAACCACACACAACTCAACCTAACACCGGACCAACCTTCCTCCCACTACCGAACCAAACTCCAACTTCTCCTTGTATGACCGAATGAAGCCTCACCACCGAGTAAACCTCCATCCCACTCCATCACCGGTCCAAGCTCCATACCAAATGAAGGCTCGCCGAACCAGAATTGCCAGTCCAGATTACTTCAGCCCAAGCCCATCAGCAGCTATAAACATCCAAGACCCCTACCCCCAGCCTCACTCTATAAATAGAGGGGCAGGGGTACGACAATGGGGGACAAGTTTGAGAGCTCAAGCCTGGAAGGAACCCTCAAACAACTTTAGATACTTGTAATCAAAGCTTTGTACTTGTAATCTGAAAAAAAAAAGAGAATAACATATAAAGTGGACGTAGGCACGTTCTTGCCGAACCACTATAAATCTGTGTGTCTTTTACATTTTAGTCCTTGCTTTTTACATATTTGCATAAATCACCCAAATCACTAAACACAACATAAAATCAACCAACTCATACGACTTTGGGTGTTTGCGGCCATTTTTCACGCAAACAAATCTCAATCGTGTCTCGGAAGTTTTTTACCCTTCGTTTTTTTGACACGTGGATTTTTACGGTAAAACGGGATTACTGTTGCTGGTCTTCGATTTACCATCGCTGGAGAGTGGTGCACCATGGTACACGTGGATTTTTACGGTAAAACGGGATTACCGTGGCTGATCTTCGATTTTCCATCGCTGGAGAGTGGTGCACCATGGTACCGTTTCGTTTCAAATCCATGCACGCATTTCAAAAAGTCGTACGACGCTGTTTCACCATTTCGGACAGATGTTGCATCTTGCACCGTTGATGTTGCACACTGTAGATATCAATTATTCGGACAGCCATAACTTCTGGCTCGTTTAGAGTTACGGGAGCCATAACGTGTCAAAATGAAGGCCTCAGTGAGTTCTACGGCTCTTACGGCTTTCAGCCGTCAATGGATTGTATAATGCCCAAAAAAGACTATCCGAATCTCAATCGGGTCTTGGAAGTTTTTTAACCTTCGTTTTTTCGACACGTGGATTTTTACGGTAAAACGGGATTACCGTGGCTGGTCTTCGATTTACCATCGCTGGAGAGTGGTGCACCATGGTACCGTTCCGTTTCAAATCCATGCACGCATTTCAAAAAGTCGTACGACGCTGTTTCTCCATTTCGGACGGATATTGCACCTTGCACCGTGGATGTTGCACCCTGTAGATATCGATTATTCGGACGGCCATAACTTCTGGCTCGTTTAGAGTTAAGGGATGCATAACTAGTCAAAACAACGGCCTCAGTGAGTTCTACGGCTCTGACAGCTTTCAGCCGTCAATGAATTGTATAATGCCCAAAAAAGACTATCAGAATCTCAATCATGTCTCGGAAGTTTTTTACCCTTCGTCTTTTCGACACGTGGATTTTTACGGTAAAACGGGATTACCGTGGCTGGTCTTCGATTTACCATCGTTGGAGAATGGTGCACCATGGTACCGTTCCGTTTCAAATCCATGCACGCATTTCAAAAATTCGTACGACACTGTTTCGCCATTTCGGACGGATGTTGCACCTTGCTCTGTGGATGTTGCACCCTGTAGATATCGATTATTCGGACGGCCGTAACTTCTATCTCGTTTAGAGTTACAGGAGCCATAACCTGTCAAAACGAAGGCCTTGGTGATTTCTACGGCTCTGATAGCTTTCAGTCGTCAATGGATTGTTTAATGCGCAAAAAAGACTATCCGAATGTCAATCGGGTCTAGGAAGTTTTTTACCCTTCGTTTTTTCGACACGTGGAATTTTTCCGGTAAAACGGGATTACCGTGGCTGGTCTTCGATTTACCATCGCTGGAGAGTGGTGCACCATGGTACCGTTCCATTTCAAATCCACGCACGCATTTCAAAAAGCCGTACGACACTGTTTCGCCATTTCGGACGGATGTTGCACCTTGCACCGTGGATGTTGCACCATGCAGATATCGATTATTCGGACGGCCATAACTTATGGCTCGTTTAGAGTTAAGGGAGCCAAAACCAGTCAAAACGAAGACCTCAGTGAGTTCTACGGCTTCTGAAAGCTTTCAGTCGTCAATGGATTGTATAATGCCCAAAAAAGACTATCCGAATCTTAATCGGGTCTCGGAAGTTTTTTACCCTTCGTTTTTTCGACACGTGGATTTTTACGGTAAAACGGGATTACCGTGGCTGGTCTTCGATTTACCATCGCTGGAGAATGGTGCACCATGGTACCGTTCCATTTCAAATCCACGCACGCATTTCAAAAAGTCGTACGACACTGTTTCGCCATTTCGGACGGATGTTGCACCTTGCACCGTGGATGTTGCACCATGCAGATATCGATTATTCGGACGGCCATAACTTATGGCTCGTTTAGAGTTAAGGGAGCCATAACCAGTCAAAACGAAGACCTCAGTGAGTTCTACGGCTTCTGAAAGCTTTCAGTCGTCAATGGATTGTATAATGCCCAAAAAAGACTATCCGAATCTTAATCGGGTCTCGGAAGTTTTTTACCCTTCGTTTTTTCGACACGTTGATTTTTACGGTAAAACGGGATTACCATGGCTGGTCTTCGATTTACCATCGCTGGAGAGTGGTGTACCATGGTAACATTTCGTTTCAAATCCATGCACGCATTTCAAAAAGTCGTACGACGTTGTTTTGCCATTTCGGACGGATGTTGCACCTTGCACCGTGTATGTTGCACCCTGTAGATATCGATTATTTGGACGGCCATAACTTCTGGCTCGTTTAGAGTTACGGGAGCCATAACCTGTTAAAGAGAAGGCCTCAGTAAGTTCTACGGCTCTGACCGCTTTCAGCCGTCAATGGATTGTATAATGCCCAAAAAGGACTATCCAAATCTCTATCGGGTCTCGGAAGTTTTTTACCCTTCGTTTTTTCGACACGTGGATTTTTACGGTAAAACGGGATTACCGTGGCTGGTCTTCGATTTACCATAGCTGGAGAGTGGTGCACCATGGTACCGTTCCGTTTCAAATCCATGCACGCATTTCAAAACGTCGTACGACACTGTTTCGCCATTTCGGACAGATATTGCACCTTGCACCGTGGATGTTGCACCCTGTAGATATCCATTATTCGGACGGCCATAACTTCTGGCTCGTATAGAGTTGTAGGAGCCATAACCAGTCATAACGAAGGCCTTAGTGAGTTCAACGGCTCTGACAGCTTTCAGCCTTCAATGGATTGTATAATGCCCAAAAAAGACTATCCGAATCTCAATCGTGTCTCGAAAGATTTTACCCTTTGTTTTTTCGACACGTGGATTTTTACGGTAAAACGGGATTACCGTGGCTGATCTTCGATTTACCATCGCTGGATAGTGGTGCACCATGGTACCGTTTCGTTTCAAATCCATGCATGCATTTCAAAAAGTCGTACGACGCTGTTTCGCCATTTCGGACGGATGTTGCATCTTGCACCGTGGATGTTGCACCCTGTAGATATCGATTATTCGGATGGCCATAACTTCTGGCTCGTTTAGAGTTACGGGAGCCATAACCAGTCAAAGCGAAGGCCTCATTAAGTTCTACGGCTCTGATGGCTTTCATCCGTCAATGGATTGTATAATTCCCAAAAAAGACTATCTTAATCTCAATCGGGTCTCGGAAGTTTTTTACCCTTCGTTTTTTCGACACGTGGATTTTTACGGTTAAACGGGATTACCGTGACTGGTCTTCGATTCACCATCGCTGGAGAGTGGTGCACCATGGTACCATTCCGTTTCAAATCCATGCACGCATTTCAAAAAGTCGTACGACGCTGTTTCGCCATTTCGGACGGATGTTGCACCTTGCACCGTGGATGTTGCACCCTGTAGATATCGTTTATTCGGACGGCTATAACTTCTGGTGCGTTTAGAGTTAAGGGATCTATAACCAGGCAAAACGAAGGCCTCAGTGAGTTCTACGGCTCTGACAGCTTTGAGATGTCAATGAATTGTATAATGCCCAAAAAAGACTATCCGAATCTCAATCTGGTCTTGGAAGTTTTTTAACCTTCGTTTTTTCGACACGTGGATTTTTACGGTAAAACGGGATTACCGTGGCTGGTCTTCGATTTACCATCGCTGGAGAGTGGTGCACCATGGTACCGTTCCGTTTCAAATCCATGCACGCATTTCAAAAAGTCGTACGACACTGTTTTGCCATTTCGGATGGATGTTGCGCCTTGCTCCGTGGATGTTGCACCCTGTAGATATCGATTATTCGGACGTCCATAACTTCTGGCTCGTTTAGAGTTACAGGAGCCATAACCTGTCAAAACGAAGGCCTCGGTGAGATCTACGGCTCTGACAGCTTTCATTCGTCAATGGATTGTTTAATGCCCAAAAAATACTATACGAATCTCAATCGGGTCTAGGAAATTTTTTACCCTTCGTTTTTTCGACACGTGGATTTTTACGGTAAAACGGGATTACCATGGCTGGTCTTCGATTTACCATCGCTGGAGAGTGGTGCACCATGGTACCGTTCCATTTCAAATCCATGCACGCATTTCAAAAAGTCGTACGACACTGTTTCGCCATTTCGGACGGATGTTTCCCCCTGCACCGTGGATGTTGCACCATGCAGATATCGATTATTCAGACGACTATAACTTCTGGCTCGTTTAGAGTTAAGGGAGCCATAACCAGTCAAAACGAAGGCCTCAGTGAGTTCTACGGCTCTGAAAGCTTTCAACAGTGAATGGATTGTATAATGCCCAAAAAAGACTATCCGAATCTCAATCGGGTCACGGATGTTTTTTACCCTTCGTTTTTTCGACACGTGGATTTTTACGGTAAAACGGGATTATCGTGGCTGGTCTTCGATTTACCATCGCTGGAGAGTGGTGTACCATGGTAGCATTACGTTTCAAATCCATGCGCGCATTTCAAAAAGTCGAACGACGCTGTTTCGCCATTTCGGACGGATGTTGCACCTTGCACCGTGTATGTTGCACCCTATAAATATCGATTATTTGGACGGCCACAACTTCTGGCTCGTTTAGAGTTACGGGAGCCATAACTTGTCAAAACGAAGGCCTCAGTGAGTTCTACGGCTCTGATAGCTTTCAGCCGTCAATGGATTGTTTAATGCCCAAAAAAGACTATCCGAATCTCAATCGGGTCTCGTAAGTTTTTTACCCTTCGTTTTTTCGACACATGGATTTTTACGGTAAAACTGGATTACTGTGGCTGGTCTTCGATTTACCATCTCTGGAGTGTGGTGCACCATGGTACCGTTACGTTTCAAATCCATGCGCGCATTTCAAAAAGTCGAACGACGCTGTTTCGCCATTTCGGACGGATGTTGCACCTTGCACCGTGAATGTTGCACCCTTTATATATCGATTATTCGGACGGCCATAACTTCTGGCTCGTTCAGAGTTACCGGAGTCATAACCTGTCAAAACGAAGGCCTCAGTGAGTTCTACGGCTCTGACAGCTTTCAGCCGTCAATGGATTGTTTAATGCCCAAAGAAGACTATCCGAATCTCCATCGGGTCCAGGAAGTTTTTTACCCTTCGTTTTTTTGACACGTGGATTTTTACGGTAAAACGGGATTACCGTGGCTGGTCTTCGATTTACCATCGCTGGAGAGTGGTGCACCCATGGCACCATTCCGTTTCAAATCCATGCACGCATTTCAAAAAGTCGTACGACACTGTTTCGCCATTTCGGACGGATGTTGCACCTTGCACCGTGGATGTTGCACCATGTAGATATCGATTATTCGGACGGCCATAACTTCTGGCTCGTTTAGAGTTAAGGGAGCCATAACCAGTCAAAACGAAGGCCTCAGTGAGTTCTACGGCTCTGACAGCTTCCAGCCGTCAATGGGTTGTATAATGCCCAAAAAAGACTATCGAATCACAATCGGGTCTCGGAAGTTTTTTACCCTTCGTTTTTTCGACACGTGGATTTTTACGGCAAAACGGGATTACCGTGACTGGTCTTCGATTTACCATCGCTAGAGAGTGGTGCACCATGGTACTGTTCCGTTTCAAATCCATGCACGCATTTCAAAAGGTCGTACGACACTGTTTCGCCATTTCGGACGAATGTTGCACCTTGCGCCGTGGATGTTGCACCCTGTAAATATCGATTATTCGAACGGCCATAACTTCTGGCTCATTTAGATTACGGGAGCCATAACCTGTGAAAATGAAGGCCTCAGTGAGTTCTACGGCTCTGAACGCTTTCAGCCGTCTATGGATTGTTTAATGCCCAAATATGACTATCCTAATCTCAATCGGGTTTAGGAAGTTTTTTACCCTTCGTTTTTTCGACACGTGGATTTTTACGGTAAAACGGGATTACCGTGGCTGGTCTTCGATTTACCATCGCTGGAGAGTGGGGCACCATGGTACCATTCTGTTTCAAATCCATGCACACATTTCAAAATGTCGTACGACACTGTTTCGCCATTTCGGACGGATATTGCACCTTGCAGCGTGGATGTTGCATCCTATAGATATCGATTATTCGGACGGCCATAACTTCTGGCTCATCTAGAGTTACGGGAGCCATAACCAGTCATAACGAAAGCCTCAGTGAGTTCTACGGGTCTGATAGCTTTCAGCCTTCAATGGATTGTATAATGCCCAAAAAAGACTATCCGAATCTCAATCGTGTCTCGGAAGTTTTTTACCCTTCGTTTTTTCGTTACGTGGATTTTTACGGTAAAACGAGATTACCGTGGCTGGTCTTCGATTTACGATCACTAGAGAGTGGTGCACCATGGTACCGTTTCGTTTCAAATCCATGCGCGCATTTCAAAAAGTCGTACGATGCCGTTTCTCCATTTCGGACGGATGTTGCATCTTGCACCGTGGATGTTGCACACTGTAGATATCGATTATTCGGACGGCCATAACTTCTGGCTCGTTTAGAGTTACGGGAGCCGTAACCTGTCAAAACGAAGGCCTCGGTGAGTTCTACGGCCTGACAGCTTTCAGCCGTCAATGGATTGTTTAATGCCCAAAAAAGACTATCCGAATCGCAATCGGGTCTCGGTAGTTTTTTACCCTTCGTTTTTTCAACACGTGGATTTTTACGGTAAAACTGGATTACCGTGGCTGGTCTTCGATTTACCATCGCTGGAGAGTGGTGCACCATGGTACCGTTCTGTTTCAAATCCACGCGCGCATTTCAAAAAGTCGTACGATTCTGTTTCGCCATTACGGATGGATGTTACACCTTGCACCGTGGATGGTGCGCCCTTTAGATATCGATTATTCGGACGGCCATAACTTCTGGCTCGTTTAGAGTTACGGGAGTCATAACCTGTCAAAACGAAGGCCTCAGTGAGTTCTACGGCACGGATAGCTTTAAACTGTCAATGGATTGTTTAATGCCCAAAGAAGACTATTCGAATCTCAATCGGGTCTAGGAAGTTTTTTACCCTTCGTTTTTTGGACACATGGATTTTTACGGTAAAACGGGATTACCGTGGCTGGACTTCGATTTACCATCGCTGGAGAGTGGTGCACTATGGTACCGTTCCGTTTCAAATCCATGCACGCATTTCAAAAAGTCGTACGACGTTGTTTCGCCATTTCGGCCGGATGTTGCACCTTGCACCGTGGATGTTGCACCCTGTAGATATTGATTATTCGGACGACCATTACTTCTGGCTCGTTTAGATTTGTGGGATGCATAACCTGTCAATACGAAGGCCTCGGTGAGTTCTATGGCTCTGACAGCTTTCAACCGTCAATGTATTTTTTAATGCCCAAAAAAGACTATCCGAATCTCAATCCGGTCTAGGAAGTTTTTTACCCTTCATTTTTTGGACACATGGATTTTTACGGTAAAAAGGGATTACCGTGGCTGGTCTTCGATTTACCATCGCTGGAGAGTGGTGCACCATGGTACCGTTCCATTTCAAATCCATGCACACATTTCAAAAAGTCGTACGACACTGTTTCGCCATTTCGGACGGATGTTGCACCTTGAACCGCGGATGTTGCACCCTGCAGATATCGATTATTCGGACGGCCATAACTTCTGGCTCGTTTAGAGTTACGGGAGCCATAAACAGTCAAAGCGAAGGCCTCAGTGAGTTCTACGGCTCTGAATGCTTTCACCCGTCAATGGATTGTTTAATACCTAAAAAATACTATACGAATCTCAATTGGGTCTCGGAAGTTTTTTACCCATCGTTTTTTCGACACGTGGATTTTTACGGTAAAATGGGATTACCGTGGCTGGTCTTTGATTTAGCATAGCTGGAGAGTGGTGCACCATGGTACCGTTCCGTTTCAAATCCATGCACGCATTTCAAAAAGTCGTACGACACTGTTTCGCCATTTCGAACGGATGTTGCACCTTGCACCGTGGATGTTGCACCATGTAGATATCGATTATTCGGACGGCCATAACTTCTGGCTTGTTTAGAGTTAAGGGAGCCATAACCAGTCAAAACGAAGCCCTCGATGAGTTCTATGGCTCTGAAAGCTTTCAGCCGTCAATGGATTGTACAATGCCCAAAAAAGACTATCTGAATCTCAATCGGGTCTCGGAAGTTTTTTACCCTTCGTTTTATCGACACGTGGATTTTTACGATGAAACTGGATTACCATGGCTGGTCTTCGATTTACCATCGCTGGAGAGTGGTGCATCATGGTACCGTTCCGTTTCAAATCTATGCACGCATCCAAAAAGTCGTACGACACTGTTTCGCCATTTCGGATGGATGTTGCACCTTGCACCGTGGATGTTGCACCCTGTAGATATCGATTATTCGGACGGCCATAACTTCTGGCTCGTTTAGAGTTACAGAAGCCATAACCTGTCAAAACGAAGGCCTCACTGAGTTCTATGGCTCTGACAGCTTTCGGCCGTCAATGGATTGTTTAATTCTCAAAAAAGACTATCCGAATCTCAATCGGGTTTAGGAAGTTTTTGGCCCTTCGTTTTTTCGACACATGGATTTTTACGGTAAAACGGGATTACCGTGGCCGGTCTTCGATTTACCATCGCTGGAGAGTGGTGCGCAATGGTACCGTTCCGTTTCAAATCCATGTACGCATTTCAAAAAGTCGTACGACACTGTTTCGCCATTTCGGACGGATGTTGCACCTTGCACCGTGGATGTTGCACCCTGTAGATATCGATTATTCGGACGGCCATAACTTCTGGCTTGCTTAGAGTTACGGGAACCATAACCAGTCAAAACGAAGGCTTCAGTGAGTTCTATGGCTCTGAATTCTTTTAGCTATCAATGGATTGTAAAATACCCAAAAAAGACTATCCGAATCTCAATCGGGTCTTGGAAGTTTTTTACCCTTCGTTTTTTCGACACATGGATTTTTACGTTAAAACGGGATTACCAAGGCTGATCTTCGATTTACCATCGCTGGAGAGTGGTGCACTATGGTACCGTTTCATTTCGAATCCATGCACGCATTTCAAAAGGTCGTACGACACTGTTTCGCCATTTCGGACGGATATTGCACCATGCACCGTGGATGTTGCACCCTATAGATATCTATTATTCGGACGGCCATAACTTCTGGCTCGTTTAGAGTTACGGGAGCCATAACCAGTCATAACGAAGGCCTCGGTGAGTTCTACGGCTCTGACAGCTTTTAGCCTTCAATGGATTGTATAATGCCCAAAAAAGACTATCCGAATCTCAATCGTGTCTCGAAAGTTTTTTACCCTTCGTTTTTTCGACACGTGGATTTTTACGGTAAAACGGGATTACCGTGGCTGGTCTTCGATTTACCATCGCAGGAGAGTGGTGCACCATGGTACCGTTTCGTTTCAAATCCATGAACGCATTTCAAAAAGTCGTACGACGCTGTTTCGCCATTTCAGACGGATGTTGCACCTTGCACCGTGTATGTTGCACGCTGTAGATATCCATTAGGCCATAACTTCTAGCTCGTTTAGAGTTACAGGAGCCATAACCAGTCAAAATGAAGGCCTCAGCGAGTTCTACGGCTCTGACGGCTTTCAGCCGTTAATGGATTGTATAATGCCCAAAAAAGACTATCCGAATCTCAATCGGGTCTTGGAAGTTTTTTACACTTCGTTTTTTTCAACACGTGGATTTTTACGGTAAAACTGGATTACCGTGGCTGGTCTTCGATTTACCATCGCTGGAGGTGCACCATGGTACCGTTCCGTTTCAAACCCATGCACGCGTTTCAAAAAGTCGTACGACACTGTTTCGCCATTTCGGACGGATGTTGCACCTTGCACCGTGGAAGTTGCACCTTGTAGATATCGATTATTCGGACGGCCATAATTTTTGGCTCGTTTAGAGTTATGGGAGCCATAACCAGTCAAAACAAAGGCCTCAGTGAGTTCTACGGCTCTGACAGCTTTCAGCCGTCAATGGATTGTATAATGCCCAAAAAGGACTATCCGAATCTCAATCGGATCTTGGAAGTTTTTTACCCTTCGTTTTTTCGACACGTGGATTTTTAATGTAAAACGGGATTACCAAGGCTGGTCTTCGATTTACCATCGCTGGAGAGTGTTGCACCATGGTATCGTTCCGTTTCAAATCCATGCACGCATTTCAAAAAGTCGTACGACACTGTTTCGCCATTTCGGACGGATGTTGCACCTTGCACCGTGGATGTTGCACCCTGTAGATATCAATTATTCGGACGACCATAACTTCTGGCTCGTTTAGAGTTACAGGAGCCATAACCTGTCAAAACGAAGGATTCATGAGTTCTACGGCTCTGACAGCTTTCAGCCATCAATGGATTGTTTAATGTCCAAAAAAGACTATCCGAATCTCAATCGGGTCTAGGAAGTTTTTTACCCTTCGTTTTTTCGACACGTGGATTTTTACGTTAAAACGGGATTACCGTGGCTGGTCTTCGATTTACCATCGTTGGAGAGTGGTGCCAATGGTACCGTTCCATTTCAAATCCATGCACGCATTTCAAAACGTCGTACGACACTGTTTCGCCATTTCGGACGGATGTTGCACCTTGCACCGTGGATGTTGCACCATGTAGATATCTATTATTCGGGCGGCCATAACTTCTGGCTCGTTTAGAGTTAAGGGCGCCATAACTAGTCAAAACGAAGCCCTCAGTGATTTCTACGTCTCTGACCGTTATCAGCCGTCAATGGGTTGTATAATGCTCAAAAAAGACTATCTGAATCTCAATCGGGTCTCGGAAGTTTTCTAACCTTCGTTTTTTCGACACGTGGATTTTTACGGTAAAACTGGATTACCGTGGCTGGTCTTCGATTTACCATCGCTGGAGAGTGGTGCACCATGGTACCGTTCCGTTTCAAATCCATGCACGCATTTCAAAAAGTCGTACGACACTGTTTCGCCATTTCGGACGGATGTTGCACCTTACACCGTGGATGTTGCACCCTGTAGATATCGATTATTCGGACGGCCATAACTTCTGGCTCGTTTAGAGTTCGGGAGCCATAACCTGTGAAAACGAAGGCCTCAGTGAGTTCTACGGCTCTGACAGCTTTCAACCGTCAATGGATTGTTTAATGCCCAAAAAAGACTATCCGAATCTCAATCGGGTCTAGGAAGTTTTTTACCCTTCGTTTTTTCGACACGTGGATTTTTACGGTAAAACGGGATTACCGTGGCTGGTCTTCCATTTACCATTGCTGGAGAGTGGTGCACCATGGTACCGTTCCGTTTCAAATCCATGCTCTCATTTCAAAAAGTCGTACGACAATGTTTCGCCATTTCGTACGGATGTTGCACCTTGCACCGTGGGTGTTGCTCCCTGTAGATATCGATTATTAGGACGGCCATAACTTCTGGCTCGTTTATAGTTACGGGAGCCATAACCTATCAAAACGAAGCCCTCAGTGAGTTCTACGGCTCTGACAGTTTTCAGCCGTCAATGGATTGTTTAATGCCCAAAAAAGACTATCCGAATCTCAATCGGTTCTAGGAAGTTTTTTACCCTTCGTTTTTTCGACACGTGGATTTTTACGGTAAAACGGGTACCGAGGCTAGTCTTTGATTTACCATTGCTGGAGAGTGTTGCACCATGGTACCGTTCCGTTTCAAATCCATGCACGCATTTCAAAAAGTCGTACGAAACTGTTTCGCCATTTCGGACGGATGTTGCACCTTGCACCGTGGATGTTGTACCCTGTAGATATCGATTATTCGGACAGCCATAACTTCTGGCTCGTTTAGAGTTACAGAAGCCACAACTTGTCAAAACGAAGGATTCATGAGTTCTACGACTCTGACAGCTTTCGGCCGTCAATGGATTGTTTAATGCCCAAAAAAGACAATCTGAATCTCAATCGGGTCTAGGAAGTTTTTTACCCTTCGTTTTTTCGACACGTGGATTTTTACGTTAAAACGGGATTACCGTGGCTGGTCTTCGATTTACCATCGTTGGAGAGTGGTGCCAATGGTACCGTTCCATTTCAAATCCATGCACGCATTTCAAAACGTCGTACGACACTGTTTCGCCATTTCGGACGGATGTTGCACCTTGCACTGTGGATGTTGCACCATATAGATATCGATTATTCGGACTGCCATTACTTATGGATCGTTTAGAGTTAAGGGAGCCATAACCAGTCAAAACGAAGCCCTCAGTGAGTTCTACGACTCTGACCGCTTCAGCCGTCAATGGATTGTATAATGCCCAAAAAAGACTATCTGAATCTCAATCGGGTCTCGGAAGTTTTTTACCCTTCGTTTTTTCGACACGTGGATTTTTACGGTAAAAGGGGATTACCGTGGCTGGTCTTCGATTTACCATTGCTGGAGAGTTGTGCACTATGGTACCGTTCCGTTTCAAATCCATGCACGCATTTCAAAAAGTCGTACAAAACTGTTTCGCCATTTCGGACGGATGTTGCACCTTGCACCGTGGATGTTGCACCATGTAGATATCGATTATACGGACGGCCATAACTTCTGGCTCGTTTAGAGTTAAGGGAGCCATAACGAGTCAAAACGAAGGCCTCAGTGAGTTATATGGGTCTGACCGCTTTCAGCCGTCAATGGAATGTATAATGCCCAAAAAAGACTATCCGAATCTCAATCGGGTCTCGGAAGTTTTTTACCCTTCGTTTTTTCGACACGTGGATTTTTACCGTAAAACTGGATTACCGTGGCTGGTCTTCGATTTACCATCGCTGGAGAGTGGTGCACTATGGTACCGTTCCGTTTCAAATCCATGCACGCATTTCAAAAAGTCGTACGACGTTGTTTCGCCATTTCGGCCGGATGTTGCACCTTGCACCATGGATGTTGCACCATGTGGATATCGATTATTCGGACGACCATTACTTCTGGCTCGTTTAGATTTGTGGGATGCATAACCTGTCAATACGAAGGCCTCGGTGAGTTCTATGGCTCTGACAGCTTTCAACCGTCAATGTATTTTTTAATGCCCAAAAAAGACTATCCGAATCTCAATCCGGTCTAGGAAGTTTTTTACCCTTCATTTTTTGGACACATGGATTTTTACGGTAAAACGGGATTACCGTGGCTGGTCTTCGATTTACCATCGCTGGAGAGTGGTGCACCATGGTACCGTTCCATTTCAAATCCATGCACACATTTCAAAAAGTCGTACGACACTGTTTCGCCATTTCGGACGGATGTTGCACCTTGAACCGCGGATGTTGCACCCTGTAGATATCGATTATTCGGACGGCCATAACTTCTGGCTCGTTTAGAGTTACGGGAGCCATAACCAGTCAAAGCGAAGGCCTCAGTGAGTTCTACGGCTCTGAATGCTTTCACCCGTCAATGGATTGTTTAATACCCAAAAAATACTATACGAATCTCAATTGGGTCTCGGAAGTTTTTTACCCTTCGTTTTTTCGACACGTGGATTTTTACGGTAAAATGGGATTACCGTGGCTGGTCTTTGATTTAGCATAGCTGGATAGTGGTGCACCATGGTACCGTTCCGTTTCAAATCCATGCACGCATTTCAAAAAGTCGTACGACACTGTTTCGCCATTTCGAACGGATGTTGCACCTTGCACCGTGGATGTTGCACCCTGTGGATATCGATTATTCGAACGGCCATAACTTCTGGCTCGTTTAGAGTTACGGGAGCCATAACCACTTAAAACGATGGTCTCAGTGAGTTCTACGGCTCTGACAGCTTTCAGCCATCAATGGATTGTATAATGCCCAAAAAAGACTATCCGAATCTCCATCGGGTCTCGGAAGTTTTGTACCCTTCGTTTTTTCGACATGTGGATTTTTACGGTAAAACGGGATTACTATGGCTGGTCTTCGATTTACCATTGCTGGAGAGTGGTGCACCATGGTACCGTTTTGTTTCAAATCCATGCACGCATTTCAAAATGTCGTAAGTCGCTGTTTCGCCATTTCGGACGGATGCCGCACCTTGCACCGTGTATGTTGCAACCTGTAGATATCGATTATTCGGACGGCCATAACTTCTGGCTCGTTTAGAGTTACGGGAACCATAACCAGTCAAAATGAAGGCCTCGGTGAGTTCTACGGCTCTGACAGCTTTCAGCCGTCAATGGATTTTATAATGCCCAAAAAAGACTATCCGAATCTCAATCGGGTCTTGGATGTTTTTTACCCTTCGTTTTTTCGACACGTGGATTTTTACGGTAAAACGGGATTACCGTGGCTGGTCTTCGAATTACCATCGCTGGAGAGTGGTGCACAATGGTACCGTTCTGTTTCAAATCCATGCACGCATTTCAAAAAGTCGTACGACGCTGTTTCGCCATTTCGGACGGATGTTGCACCTTGCACCGTGGATGTTGCACCCTGTAGATATCGATTATTCGAACGGCCATAACTTCTGGCTTGTTTAGAGTTAAGGGAGCCACAACCAGTCAAAACGAAGGCCTCAGTGAGTTCTACGGCTCTGACAACTTTTAGCCGCCAATGGATTGTATAATGCCCAAAAAAGACTATCCGAATCTCAATCGTTTTTTCGACACGTGGATATTTACGGTAAAACGGGATTACCGTGGCTGGTCTTCGATTTACCATCGCTGGAGAGTGCTGTACCTACCGTTCCATTTCGAATCCATGCTCGCATTTCAAAAAGTCGTACGACAATGTTTCACCATTTCGTACGGATGTTGCACCTTGCACCGTGGATGTTGCACCCTGTAGATATCGATTATTGGACGGCCATAACTTCTGGCTCGTTTACAGTTACGGGAGCCATAACATGTCAAAACGAAGGCCTTAGTGAGTTCTACGGCTCTGACAGTTTTCAGCCGTCAATGGATTGTTTAATGCCCAAAAAAGACTATCCGAATCTCAATCGGTTCTAGGAAGTTTTTTACCCTTCGTTTTTTCAACACGTGGATTTTTATGGTAAAACAGGTTTACCGAGGCTGGTCTTCGATTTACCATCGCTGGAGAGTGGTGCACCATGGAACCGTTCCGTTTCAAATCCATGCACGCATTTCAAAAAGTCGTACGACACTGTTTCGCCATTTCGGACGGATGTTGCACCATGCACCGTGGAAGTTGCACCTTGTAGATATCGATTATTGGGACGGCCATAATTTCTGGCTCGTTTAGAGTTACGAGAGCCATAACCAGTCAAAACGAAGGCCTCAGTGAGTTCTACGGCTCTGATAGCTTTCAGCCGTCAATGGATTGTATAATGCCCAAAAAAGACTATCCGAATCTCAATCGGGTCTCGGAAGTTTTTTACCCTTCGTTTTTTCGACATGTGGATTTTTAATGTAAAACGGGATTACCGTGGCTGATCTTCGATTTACCATCACTGCAGAGTGGTGCACCTTGGTACCGTTCCGTTTCAAATCCATGCACGCATTTCAAAAAGTCGTACGACACTGTTTCGCCATTTCGGACGGATGTTGCACATTGCACCGTGGATGTTGCACCATGTAGATATCGATTATTCGGACGGCCATAACTTCTGGCTCGTTTAGAGTTACGGGAGCCATAACCAGTCAAAATGAAGGCCTCATTGATTTCTACGGCTCTGACAGCTTTCAGCCATCAATGGATTGTATAATTCCCAAAAAAGACTATCCGAATCTCCATCGGGTCTCAGAAGTTTTGTACCCTTCGTTTTTTCGACATGTGGATTTTTACGGTTAAACGGGATTACTTTGGCTGGTCTTCGATTTACCATTGCTGGAGAGTGGTGCACCATGGTACCGTTTTGTTTCAAATCCATGCACGCATTTCAAAATGTCGTAAGTCGCTGTTTCGCCATTTCGGACGGATGCCGCACCTTGCACCGTGTATGTTGCACCCTGTAGATATCGATTATTCGGACGGCCATAACTTCTGGCTCGTTTAGAGTTACGGGAACCATAACCAGTCAAAACGAAGGCCTCAGTGAGTTCTACGGCTTTGACAGCTTTCAGCCGTCAATGGATTGTATAATGCCCAAAAAAGACTATCCGAATCTCAATCGGGTCTTGGATGTTTTTTACCCTTCGTTTTTTCGACACGTGGATTTTTACGGTAAAACGGGATTACCGTGGCTGGTCTTCGAATTACCATCGCTGGAGAGTGGTGCACAATGGTACCGTTCCGTTTCAAATCCATGCACGCATTTCAAAAAGTCGTACGACGCTGTTTCGCCATTTCGGACGGATGTTGCACCTTGCACCGTGGATGTTGCACCCTGTAGATATCGATTATTCGGACGGCCATAACTTCTGGCTCGTTTAGAGTTAAGGGAGCCACAACTAGTCAAAACGAAGGCCTCAGTGAGTTCTACGGCTCTGACAGCTTTTAGCCGCCAATGGATTGTATAATGCCCAAAAAAGACTATCCGAATCTCAATCGGGTCTTGGAAGTTTTTTACCCTTCGTTTTTTCGACACGTGGATTTTTACGGT
This sequence comes from Allium cepa, assembly GCA_030765085.1. Taxonomy (NCBI): domain Eukaryota; kingdom Viridiplantae; phylum Streptophyta; class Magnoliopsida; order Asparagales; family Amaryllidaceae; genus Allium; species Allium cepa. The sequence continues at coordinate 27,280,357 of CM060934.1, read as the reverse complement.
AAAACGGGATTACCGTGGCTGGTCTTCGATTTACCATCGCTGGAGAGTGCTGCACCTACCGTTCCATTTCGAATCCATGCTCGCATTTCAAAAAGTCGTACGACAATGTTTCACCATTTCGTACGGATGTTGCACCTTGCACCGTGGATGTTGCACCCTGTAGATATCGATTATTGGACGGCCATAACTTCTGGCTCGTTTATAGTTACGGGAGCCATAACCTGTCAAAACGAAGGCCTTAGTGAGTTCTACGGCCCTGACAGTTTTCAGCCGTCAATGGATTGTTTAATGCCCAAAAAAGACTATCCGAATCTCAATCGGTTCTAGGAAGTTTTTTACCCTTCGTTTTTTCGACACGTGGATTTTTATGGTAAAACAGGTTTACCGAGGCTGGTCTTCGATTTACCATCGCTGGAGAGTGGTGCACCATGGAACCGTTCCGTTTCAAATCCATGCACGCATTTCAAAAAGTCGTACGACACTGTTTCGCCATTTCGGACGGATGTTGCACCATGCACCGTGGAAGTTGCACCTTGTAGATATCGATTATTGGGACGGCCATAATTTCTGGCTCGTTTAGAGTTACGGGAGCCATAACCAGTCAAAACGAAGGCCTCAGTGAGTTCTACGGCTCTGATAGCTTTCAGCCGTCAATGGATTGTATAATGCCCAAAAAAGACTATCCGAATCTCAATCGGGTCTCGGAAGTTTTTTACCCTTCGTTTTTTCGACATGTGGATTTTTAATGTAAAACGGGATTACCGTGGCTGATCTTCGATTTACCATCACTGCAGAGTGGTGCACCTTGGTACCGTTCCATTGCAAATCCATGCACGCATTTCAAAAAGTCGTACGACACTGTTTCGCCATTTCGGACGGATGTTGCACGTTGCACCGTGGATGTTGCACCATGTAGATATCGATTATTCGGACGGCCATAACTTCTGGCTCGTTTAGAGTTACGGGAGCCATAACCAGTCAAAATGAAGGCCTCAGTGATTTCTACGGCTCTGACAGCTTTCAGCTATCATAATGCCCAAAAAAGACTATCCGAATCTCAATCGGGTCTCGGAAGTTTTTGACCCTTCGTTTTTTCGACACGTGGATTTTTACGGTAAAACGGGATTATCGTGGCTGGTCTTCGATTTACCATCGCCGGAGAGTGCTGCACCATGGTACCGTTCCATTTCAAATCCATGCTCGCATTTCAAAAAGTCGTACGACAATGTTTCACCATTTCGTACGGATGTTGCACCTTGCACCGTGGATGTTGCACCCTGTAGACATCGATTATTCGGACGGCCATAACTTCTGGCTCGTTTATAGTTACGGGAGCCATAACCTGTCAAAACGAAGGCCTTAGTGAGTTCTACGGCTCTAACAGTTTTCAGCCGTCAATGGATTGTTTAATGCCCCAAAAAGACTATCCGAATCTCAATCGGTTCTAGGAAGTTTTTTACCCTTCGTTTTTTCGACACGTGGATTTTTATTGTAAAACAGGTTTACCGAGGCTGGTTTTCGATTTACCATCACTGGAGAGTGGTACACCATGGAACCGTTCCGTTTCAAATCCATGCACGCATTTCAAAAAGTCGTACGACACTGTTTCGCCATTTCGGACGGATGTTGCACCATGCACCGGGGAAGTTGCACCTTGTAGATATCGATTATTGGGACGGCCATAATTTCTGGCTCGTTTAGAGTTACGGGAGCGATAACCAGTCAAAACGAAGGCCTCAGTGAGTTCTACGGCTCTGATAGTTTTCAGCCGTCAATGGATTGTATAATGCCCAAAAAAGACTATCCGAATCTCAATCGGGTCTCGGAAGTTTTTTACCCTTCGTTTTTTCGACATGTGGATTTTTAATGTAAAACGGGATTACCGTGGCTGATCTTCGATTTACCATCACTGGAGAGTGTTGCACCATGGTATCGTTCCGTTTCAAATCCATGCACGCATTTCAAAAAGTCGTACGACACTCTTTCGCCATTTCGGACGGATGTTGCACCTTGCACCGTGGATGTTGCACCCTGTAGATATCGATTATTCGGACGGCCATAACTTCTGGCTCATTTAGATTTACAGGAGCCATAACTTGTCAAAATGAAGGATTCATGAGTTCTACGGCTCTGACAGCTTTCAGCCGTCAATGGATTGTTTAATGCCCAAAAAAGACTATCCGAATCTCAATCGGGTCTACAGAGTTTTTTACCCTTCGTTTTTTCGATACGTGGATTTTTACGTTAAAAGGGGATTACCGTGGCTGGTCTTCGATTTACCATCGCTGGAAAGTTGTGCACCATGGTACCGTTCCGTTTCAAATCCATGCATGCATTTCAAAAAGTCGTACGACACTGTTTCGCCATTTCGGACGGATGTTGCACCTTGCACCGTGGATGTTGCACCACGTAGATATCGATTATACGGACGGCCATAATTTCTGGCTCGTTTAGAGTTAAGGGAGCCATAACCAGTCAAAACGAAGCCCTCAGTGATTTCTACGGCGCTGACCGCTTTCATCCGTCAATGGATTGTATAATGCCCAAAAAAGACTCTCCGAATCTCAATCGGGTCTCGGAAGTTTTTTACCCTTCGTTTTTTCGACACGTGGATTTTTACGGTAAAACTGGATTACCGTGGCTGGTCTTCGATTTAGCATCGCTGGAGAGTGGTGCACCAAGGTACCGTTCTTTTTCAAATCCATGCACGCATTTCAAAAAGTCGTACGACACTGTTTTGCCATTTCGGACGAATGTTCCACCTTGCACCGTGGATGTTGCACCCTGTAGATATCGATTATACGGACGACCATAACTTCTGGCTCGTTTAGAGTTAAAGGAGCCATAACCAGTCGAAACGAAGCCCTTAGTGAGTTCTACGGCTCTGACCGCTTTTAGCCGTCAATGGATTGTATAATGCCCAAAAAAGACTATCCGAATCTCAATCGGGTCTCGGAAGTTTTTTAACCCTTCGTTTTTTCGACACGTGGATTTTAACGGTAAAACTGGATTACCGTGGCTGGTCTTCGATTGACCATTGCGGGAGAGTGGTGCACCATGGTACCGTTCTGTTTCAAATCCATGCACGCATTTCAAAAAGTCGTACGACACTGTTTCTCCATTTCAGACAGATGTTGCACCTTGCACCATGGATGTTTCACCCTGTAGATAACGATTATTCGGACGGCCATAACATCTGGCTCGTTTAGAGTTACGGGAGCCATAACCAGTCAAAACGAAGGCCTCAGTGAGTTCTACGGCTCTGACAGCTTTCAGCCGTCAATGGATTGTATAATGCCCAAAAAAGACTATCCGAATCTCAATGGTGTCTCGGAAGTTTTTTACCCTTCGTTTTTTCGACACGTGGATTTTTATTGTAAAACGGGATTACCGTGGCTGGTCTTCGATTTACCATTGCTGGAGATTGGTGCACCATGGTACCGTTCCGTTTCAAATCCATGCTCGCATTTCAAAAGGTCGTACGACAATGTTTCGCCATTTCGTACGGATGTTGCACCTTGCACCATGGATGTTTCACCCTGTAGATAACGATTATTCGGACGGCCATAACTTCTGGCTCGTTTATAGTTACGGGAGCCATAACCTGTCAAAACGAAGGCCTTAGTGAGTTCTGCGGCTCTGACAGTTTTCAGCCGTCAATGGATTGTTTAATGCCCAAAAAAGACTATTTGAATCTCAATCGGTTCTAGAAAGTTTTTTACCCTTCGTTTTTTCGACGCGTGGATTTTTACGGTAAAACGGGTTTACCGAGGCTGGTCTTCGATTTACCATCGCTGGAGAGGGTTGCACCATGGTACCGTTCCGTTTCAAATCCATGCATGCATTTCAAAAAGTCGTACGACACTGTTTCGCCATTTCGGACGGATGTTGCACCTTGCACCGTGGAAGTTGCACCTTGTAGATATCGATTATTCGGACGACCATAATTTCTGGCTCGTATAGAGTTACGGGAGCCGTAACCAGTCAAAACGAAGGCCTCAGTGAGTTCTACGGCTCTGACAGCTTTCAACCATCAATGCATTGTATAATGCCCAAAAAAGACTATCCGAATCTCAATCGGGTCTCGGATGTTTTTTACCCTTCGTTTTTTCGACACGTGGATTTTTAATGTAAAACGGGATTACCGTGGCTGGTCTTCGATTTACCATCACTGGAGAGTGTTGCACCATGGTATCGTTCCGTTTCAAATCCATGCACGCATTTCAGAAAGTCGTACGACACTCTTTCGCCATTTTGGACGGATGTTGCACCTTGCACCGTAGATGTTGCACACTGTAAATATCGATTATTCGGACGGCCATAACTTCTGGCTCGTTTAGAGTTACAGGAGCCATAACCTTTCAAAACGAAGGATTCATGAGTTCTACGGCTCTGACAGCTTTCAGCCGTCAATGGATTGTCTAATGCCCAAAAAAGACTATCCGAATCTCAATCGGGTCTAGGAAGTTTTTTACGCTTCGTTTTTTCGACACGTGAATTTTTACGTTAAAAGGGGATTACCGTGGTTGGTCTTTGATTTAACATCGCTGGAGAGTTGTGCACCATGGTACCATTCCGTTTCAAATCCATGCACGCATTTCCAAAAGTCGTACGACACTGTTTCGCCATTTCAGACGGATGTTGCACCTTGCATCGTGGATGTTGCACCATGTAGATATCGATTATACGGACGACCATAATTTCTGGCTCGTTTAGAGTTAAGGGAGCCATAACCAGTCAAAACGAAGACATCGGTGATTTCTACGGCTCTGACCGCTTTCAGCCGTCAATGGATTGTATAATGCCCAAAAAAGACTATCCGAATCTCAATCGGGTCTCGGAAGTTTTTTAAACTTCGTTTTTTCGACACGTGGATTTTTACGGTAAAACTGGATTACCGTGGCTGGTCTTCGATTTACCATCGCTGGAGAGTGGTGCACCAAGGTACCGTTCCGTTTCAAATCCATGCACGCATTTCAAAAAGTCGTACGACACTGTTTCGCCATTTCGGACGGATGTTGCACCTTGCACCGTGGATGTTGCACCATGTAGATATCGATTATGCGGACGCGCATAACTTCTGGCTCATTTAGAGTTAAAGGAGCCATAACTAGTCAAAACGAAGCCCTTAGTTAGTTCTACGGCTCTGACCGCTTTCAGCCATCAATGGATTGTATAATGCCCAAAAAATACTATCCGAATCTCAATCGGGTCTCGGAAGTTTTTTACCCTTCGTTTTTCGACACGTGGATTTTTACGGTAAAACTGGATTACCGTGGCTGGTCTTCGATTGACCATTGCTGGAGAGTGGTGCACCATGGTACCGTTCTGTTTCAAATCCATTCACGCATTTCAAAAAGTCGTACGACATTGTTTCGCCATTTCGGACGGATGTTGCGCCTTGCACCACGGATGTTGCACCCTGTAGATAAAGATTATTCGGACGGCCATAACATCTGGCTCGTTTAGAGTTAAGGGACCCATAACCAGTCAAAACGAAGGCCTCAGTGAGTTCTACGGCTCTGACAGCTTTCAGCCGTCAATGGATTGTATAATGCCCAAAAAAGACTATCCGAATCTCAATCGGGTCTTGGAAGTTTTTTACCCTTCGTTTTTTCGACACCTGGATTTTTATGGTAAAACGGGATTACCGTGGCTGGTCTTCGATTTACCATCGCTGGAGAGTGGTTCACCATGGTACCGTTCCGTTTCAAATCCATGCTCGCATTTCAAAAAGTCGTACGATAATGTTTCGCCATTTCGTACGGATGTTGCACCTGGCACCGTGGATGTTGCTCCCTGTAGATATCGATTATTCGGGCGGCCATAACTTCTGGCTCGTTTATAGTTACGGGAGCCATATCCTGTCAAAACGAAGTCCTTAGAGAGTTCTACGGTTCTGACAGTTTTCAGGCGTCAATGGATTGTTTAATGCCCAAAAAAGGCTATCCGAATCTCAATCGGTTCTAGGAAGTTTTTTACCCTTCGTTTTTTCGACGCGTGGATTTTCACGGTAAAACGGGTTTACCGAGGCTGGTCTTCGATTTCCATCGCTGGAGAGTGGTGTACCATGGTACCGTTCCATTTCAAATCCATGCACGCATTTCAAAAAGTCGTACGACACTGTTTCGCCATTTCGGACGGATGTTGCACCTTGCACCGTGGAAGTTGCACCTTGTAGATATCGATTATTCGGACGGCCATAATTTCTGGCTCGTTCAGAGTTACGGGAGCCATAACCAGTCAAAACGAAGGCCTCAGTGAGTTCTACGGCTCTGACAGCTTTCAGCCGTCAATGGATTGTATAATTTCCAAAAAAGACTATCCGAATCTCAATCGGGTCTCGGAAGTTGTTTACCCTTCGTTTTTCGACATGTGGTTTTTTAATGCAAAACGGGATTACCGTGGCTGGTCTTCGATTTACCATCGCTGGAGAGTGTTGCACCATGGTACCATTCCGTTTCAAATCCATGCACGCATTTCAAAAAGTCGTACGACACTGTTTCTCCATTTCGGACGGACGTTGCACCTTGCACCGTGGAAGTTGCACCTTGTAGATATCTATTATTCGGACGGCCATAATTTCTGGCTCGTTTAGAGTTACGGGAGCCATAACCAGTCAAAACGAAGGCCTCAGTGAGTTCTACGGCTCTGACAGCTTTCAGCCGTTAATGGAATGTATAGTGCCCAAAAAAGACTATCCGAATCACAATCGGGGCTTGGAAGTTTTTTACCCTTCGTTTTTTCGACACGTGGATTTTTAATGTAAAACGGGATTACCGTGGCTGGTCTTCGATTTACCTCGCTGGAGGGTGTTGCACCATGGTATCGTTCCGTTTCAAATCCATGCACGCATTTCAAAAAGTCGTACGACACTGTTTCTCCATTTCGGACGGATGTTGCACCTTGCACCGTGGATGTTGCACCATGTAGATATCGATTATCCGGACGGCCATAACTTCTGGCTCGTTTAGAGTTACAGGAGCCATAACCTGTCAAAACGAAGGATTCATGAGTTCTACGGCTCTGACAGCTTTCAGCCGTCAATGGATTGTTTAATGCCCAAAAAAGACTATCCGAATCTCAATCGGGTCTAGGTAGTTTTTTACCCTTCGTTTTTTCGACACGTGGATTTTTACGTTAAAAGGGGATTACCGTGGCTGGTCTTCGATTTACCATTGCTGGAGAGTTGTGCACCATGGAACCGTTCCGTTTCAAATCCATGCACGCATTTCAAAATGTCGTACGAAACTGTTTCGCCATTTCGGACGGATGTTGCACCTTGCACCGTGGATGTTGCACCATGCAGATATCGATTATACGGACGACCATAACTTCTGGCTCGTTTAGAGTTAAGGGAGCCATAACCAGTCAAAACGAAGGCCTCAGTGAGTTCTACGGCTCTGACAGCTTTCAGCCGTCAATGGATTGTATAATGCCCAAAAAAGTCTATCCGAATCTCAATCGGGTCTTGGAAGTTTTTTACCCTTCGTTTTTTCGACACGTGGATTTTTAATGTAAAACGGGATTAACATGGCTGTTCTTCGATTTACCATCATTGAAGAGTGTTGCACCAAGGTACCGTTCCGTTTCAAATCCATGCACGCATTTCAAAAAGTCGTACGAAACTGTTTCGCCATTTCGGACGGATGTTGCACCTTGCACCGTGGATGTTGCCCCTGCAGATATCGATTATTCGGACGACCATAACTTCTGGCTCGTTTATAGTTACAGGAGCCATAACCTGTCCAAACGAAGGATTCATGAGTTCTACGGCACTGACAGCTTTCAGCCGTCAATGGATTGTTTAATGCCCAAAAAAGACTATCTAAATCTCAATCGGGTCTAGGAAGTTTTTTACCCTTCGTTTTTTCGACATGTGGATTTTTACGTTAAAACGGGATTACCGTGGCTGGTCTTCGATTTACCATTACTGGAGAGTGGTGCACCATGGTACCGTTCCGTTTCAAATCCATGCACGCCATTCGAAAAGTCGTACGACACAGTTTCGCCATTTCGGACGGATGTTGCACCTTGCACCGTGGATGTTGCGCCCTATAGATATCGATTATTCGGACGGCCACAACTTCTGGCTCGTTTAGAGTTACGGGAGCCATAACGAGTCAAAATGAAGCCCTCGGTGAGTTCTACGGCTATGACCGCTTTCAGCCGGCAATGGATTGTATAATGCCCAAAAAAGACTATCCGAATCACAATCGTGTCTCGGAAGTTTTTTACCCAACGTTTTTTCGACCCGTGGATTTTTACGGTAAAACTGGATTACCGTGGCTGGTCTTCGATTTACCATCGCTGGAGAGTGTTGCACCATGGTACCGTTTCGTTTCAAATCCATGCATGCATTTCAAAAAGTTGTACGACACTGTTTCGCCATTTCGGACGGATGTTGCACCTTGCACCGTGGAAGTTGCACCTTGTAGATATCGATTATTCGGACGGCCATTACTTCTGGCTCGTTTAGAGTTACGGGAGCCATAACCAGTCAAAACGAAGGCCTCGGTGAGTTCTACGGCTCTGACAGCTTTCAGCCGTCAGTGGAATGTATAGTGCCCAAAAAAGACTATTCGAATCTCAATCGGGTCTTGGAAGTTTTTTACCCTTCGTTTTTTCGACACGTGGATTTTTAATGTAAAACGGGATTACCGTGGCTGGTCTTCGATTTACCTCGCTGGAGAGTGTCGCACCATGGTACCGTTCCGTTTCAAATCCATGCACGCATTTCAAAAGGTCGTACGACACTGTTTCTCCATTTCGGACGGATGTTGCACCTTGCACCGTGGATGTTGCACCCTGTAGATATCGATTATTCGGACGGCCATAACTTCTGGCTCGTTTAGAGTTACGGAAGCCATAACCTGTCAAAACGAAGGCCTCGGTGAGTTCTACGGCTATGACAGCTTTCAGCCGTCAATGGATTGTTTAATGTCCAAAAAAGACTATCCGAATCTCAATCGGGTCTAGGAAGTTTTTTACCCTTCGTTTTTTCGACACGTGGATTTTTACGTTAAAAGGGGATTACCGCGGCTGGTTTTCGATTTACCATTGCTGGAGAGTTGTGCACCATGGTACCGTTCCGTTTTAAATCCATGCACGCATTTCAAAATGTCGTACGAAACTGTTTCGCCATTTCGGACGGATGTTGCACCTTGCACCGTGGATGTTGCACCATGCAGATATCGATTATACGGACGGCCATAACTTCTGGCTCGTTTAGAGTTAAGGGAGCCATAACCAGTCAAAACGAAGGCCTCAGTGAGTTCTACGGCTCTGACAGCTTTCAGCCGTCAATGGATTGTATAATGCACAAAAAAGACTATCCGAATCTCAATCGGGTCTCGGAAGTTTTTTACCCTTCGTTTTTTCGACATGTGGATTTTTAATGTAAAACGGGATTACCATGGCTGGTCGTCGATTTACCATCATTGAAGAGTGTTGCACCATGGCACCGTTCCGTTTCAAATCCATGCACGCATTTCAAAATGTCGTACGAAACTGTTTCGCCATTTCGGACGAATGTTGCACCTTGCACCGTGGATGTTGCACCCTGTAGATATCGATTATTCGGACGACCATAACTTCTGGCTCGTTTAGAGTTACAGGAGCCATAACCTGTCCAAACGAAGGATTCATGAGTTCTACGGCTCTGACAGCTTTCAGCCGTCAATGGATTGTTTAATGCCCAAAAAAGACTATCTGAATCTCAATCGGGCCTAGGATGTTTTTTACCCTTCGTTTTTTTGACACGTGGATTTTTACGTTAAAACGGGATTACTGTGGCTGGTCTTCGATTTACCATCGTTGGAGAGTGGTGCACCATGGTACCGTTCCGTTTCAAATCCATGCACGCATTTCGAAAAGTCGTACGACACTGTTTCGCTATTTCGGACGGATGTTGCACCTTGCACCGTGGATGTTGCACCCTGTAGATATCGATAATTCAAATGGCCATAACTTCTGGCTCGTTTAGAGTTACGGGAGCCATAACCTGTCAAAACGAAGGCCTCGGTGAGTTCTACAGCGCTGACAGCTTTCAGCCGTCAATGGATTGTTTAATGACCAAAAAAGACTATCCGAATCTCCATCGGGTCTAGAAGTTTTTTACCCTTCGTATTTTCGACACGTGGATTTTTACGGTAAAACTGGATTACTGTGGCTGGTCTTCGATTTACCATCGCTGGAGAGTGATGCACCATGGTACCGTTCCATTTCAAATCTATGCACGAATTTCAAAAAGTCGTACGACCCTGTTTCGCCATTTCAGACGGATGTTGCACCTTGCACCGTGGATGTTGCGCCCTATAGATATCGATTATTCGGACGGCCATAACTTCTGGCTCGTTTAGAGTTACGGGAGCCATAACGAGTCAAAATGAAGCCCTCAGTGAGTTCTACGGCTATGACCGCTTTCAACCGTCAATGGATTGTATAATGCCCAAAAAAGACTATCCGAATCACAATCGGGTCTCGGAAGGTTTTTACCCTTCGTTTTTTCGACCCGTGGATTTTTACGGTAAAACCGGATTACCGTGGCTGGTCTTCGATTTACCATCGCTGGAGAGTGGTGCACCATGGTACCGTTCCGTTTCAAATTTATGCACGCATTTCAAAAAGTCGTACGACACTGTTTCCCCATTTCGCACGGATGTTGCACCTTGCACCATGGATGTTGCACCTTGTAGATATCGATTATTCGGACGGTCATTACTTCTGACTCGTTTAGAGTTATGGGAGCCAAAACCTATCAAAACGAAGGCCTCGGTGAGTTCTACGGCTCTGACAGCTTTCAGCGGTCATCGGATTGTTTAATGCCCAAAAACGACTATTCGAATCTCAATCGGGTCTAGGAAGTTTTTTACCCATAGTTTTTTCGACATGTGGATTTTTACGGCAAAACGGGATTACCGTGGCTGGTCTTCGATTTACCATCGCTGGAGAATGGTGAACCATGGTACCGTTCCATTTCAAATCCATGCACGCATTTCAAAAGGTCGTTCGACACTATTTTGCCATTTCGGACGGATGTTGCACCTTGCTCCGTGGATGTTGCACCCTGTAGATATCGATTATTCGGACGGCCATAACTTCTGGCACGTTTAGAGTTACGGAAGCCATAACCTATCAAAACGAAGGCCTCGGTGAGTTCTATAGCTCTGACAGCTTTCAGCCGTCAATGAATTGTTTAATGCCCAAAAAAGACTTTCCGAATCTCAATCGGGTCTAGTAAGTTTTTTACCCTTCTTTTTTTCGACACATGGATTTTTACGGTAAAACGGGATTAACATGGCTGGTCTTCGATTTACCATCACTGGAGAGTGGTGCACCATGGTACCGTTCCATTTCAAACCCATGCATGCATTTCAAAAAGTCGTACGACACTGTGTTGCCATTTCGGACGGATGTTGCACCTTGCACCGTGGATGTTGCGCCATGTAGATATCGATTATTCTAACGGCCATAACTTCTGGCTCGTTTAGAGTTAAGGGAGCCATAACGAGTCAAAACGAAGGCCTCAGTGAGTTATATGGCTCTGACAGCTTTCAGCCGTCAATGGATTGTATAATGCCCAAAAAAGACTATCCGAATCTCAATCGGGTCTCGGAAGTTTTTTACCCTTTGTTTCTTCGACACGTGGATTTTTACGGTAAAACTGGATTACCGTGGCTGGTCTTCGATTTACCATCGCAAGAGAGTGGTGCCCCATGGTACCGTTCCGTTTCAAATCTATGCATGCATTTCAAAAAGTCGGACGACACTGTTTCGCTATTTCGGACGGATGCTGCACCTTGCACCGTGGATGTTGCACCCTTTAGATATCGATTATTCGGACGGCCATAACTTCTGGCTCGTTTAGAGTTACAGGAGCCATAACCAGTTAAAACGAAGGCCTTAATGAGTTCTACGACTCTGACAGCTTTCAGCCATCAATGTATTGTATAATGCCCAAAAAAGACTATCCGAATCTCAATCGGGTCTCGGAAGTTTTGTACCCTTCGTTTTTTCGACACGTGGACTTTTACGGTAAAATGAGATTACCGTGGCTGGTCTTCGATTTACCATCGCTGGGGAGTCGTGCTCCATGGTACCGTTTTTGTTTCAAATCCGTGCATGCATTTCAAAATGTCGTACGTCGCTGTTTCGCCATTTCGTATGGATATTGCACCTTGCACCGTGTATGCTGCACCCTGTAGATATCGATTATTCGGACGGCCATAACTTCTGGCTCGTTTAGAGTTACGGGAGCCATAACCAGTCAAAACGAAGGCCTCAGTGAGTTCTACAGCTCTGACAGCTTTCAGCAGTCAATGGATTGTATAATGCCCAAAAAAGACTATCCGAATCTCAATCAGGTCTCGGATGTGTTTTACCCTTCGTTTTTTCGACACGTGGATTTTTACGGTAAAACGGGATTACTGTGGCTGGTCTTCGAATTACCATCGCAGGAGAGTGGTGCACCATGGTACCGTTCCGTTTCAAATCCGTGCACGCATTTCAAAAAGTCGTACGACGCTGTTTCGCCATTTCGGACGGATGTTGCACCTTGCACCATGGATGTTGCACCCTGTAGATATCGATTATTCGAACGACCATAACTTCTGGCTGGTTTAGAGTTAAGGGAGCCATAACCAGTCAAAACGAAGGCTTCAGTGAGTTCTACGGCTCTGACAGCTTTTAGCCGTCAATGGGTTGTATAATGCCCAAAAAAGACTATCCGAATCTCAATCGGGTCTCGGAAGTTTTTTACCCTTCGTTTTTTCGACACGTGGATTTTTACGGTAAAACGAGATTACCGGGGCTGGTCTTTGATTTACGATCGCTGGAGTATTGTGCACTATGGTACCGTTCCGTTTCAAATCTATGCACACATTTCAAAAAGTCGTACGACACTGTTTCGCCATTTCGGACGGATGTTGCACTTTGCACCGTGGATGTTGCACCCTGTAGATATCGATTATTCGGACGGCCATAACTTCTGGCTCGTTTAGAGTTACGGGAGCCATAACTTGTCAAAACGAAGGCCTCAATGAGTTCTACGGCTCTGACAGCTTTCAGCCTTCAATGGATTGTTTAATGCCCAAAAATGACTATCTGAATCTCAATCGGGTCTAGGAAGTTTTTTACTCTTCGTTTTATCGACACGTGGATTTTTACGGTAAAACGGTATTACCGTGGGAGGTCTTCGATTTACCATCGCTGCAGAGTGGTGCACCATGGTACCGTTCCGTTTCAAATCAATGCACGCATTTCAAAAAGTCGTACGACACTGTTTCGCCATTTCGGACGGATGTTGCACCGTGGATGTCGCACCATGTAGATATCGATTATTCGGACGGCCATAACTTCTGGCTTGTTTAGAGTTAAGGGAGCCATAACCAGTCAAAACGAAGGCCTCAGTGAGTTCTACAACTCTGATAGCTTTCAACCGTCAATGGATTGTATAATGCCCAAAAAAGACTATCCGAATCTCAATCGGGTCTTGGAAGTTTTTTACCCTTCGTTTTTTCGACACGTGGATTTTTACGGTAAAACCGGTTTACTGAGGCTGGTCTTCGATTTACCATCGCTGGATAGTGGTGCACCATGGTACCATTCTGTTTCAAATCCATGCACGCATTTCAAAAAGTCGTACGACACTGTTTCGCCATTTCGGACGGATGTTGCACCTTGCACCGTGGAATTTGCACCTTGTAGATATCGATTATTCGGACGGCCATAATTTCTGGCTCGTTTAGAGTTACGGGAGCCATAACCAGTCAAAACGAAGGCCTTAGTGAGTTCTACGGCTCTGACAGCTTTTAGCCGTCAATGGATTGTATAATGCCCAAAAAAGACTATCCGAATCTCAATCGGGTCTCGGAAGTTTTTTACCCTTCGTTTTTTCGACATGTGGATTTTTAATGTAAAACGGGATTACCGTTGCTGGTCTTCGATTTACATCGCTGGAGAGTGTTGCACCAAGGTACCATTCCGTTTCAAATCCATGCACGCATTTCAAAAAGTCGTACGACACTGTTTCGCCATTTCGGATGGATGTTGCACCTTGCACCGTGGAAGTTGCACCTTGTAGATATCGATTATTCGGACGGCCATAATTTCTGGCTCGTTTAGATTTACGGGAGCGATAACCAGTCAAAACGAAGGCCTCGGTCAGTTCTACGGCTCTGACAGCTTTCGGCCGTCAATGGAATGTATAATGCCCAAAAAAGACTATCCGAATCTCAATCGGGTCTCGGAAGTTTATTACCCTTCGTTTTTTCGACACGTGGATTTTTAATGTAAAACGGGAGTACCGTGGCTGGTCTCCGATTTACCATCGCTGGAGATTGTTGCACCATGGTACAGTTCCGTTTCAAATCCATGCACGCATTTCAAAAAGTCGTACGACACTGTTTCGCCATTTCGAACGGATGTTGCACCTTGCACCGTGGATGTTGCACCCTGTAGATATCGATTATTCGGACGGCCATAACTTCTGGCTCGTTTAGAGTTATAGGAGTCATAACCTGTCAAAACGAAGGATCCATGAGTTCTATGGCTCTGACAGCTTTCAGTCGTCAATGGATTGTTTAATGCCCAAAAAAGACTATCCGAATCTCAATCGGGTCTAGAAAGTTTTTTACCCTTCGTTTTTTCGACACGTGGATTTTTACGTTAAAAGGGGATTACCGTGGCAGGTCTTTGATTTACAATCGCTGGAGAGTTGTGCACCATGGTACCTTTCCGTTTCAAATCCATGCACGCATTTCAAAAAGTCGTACGACACTGTTTCGCCATTTCGGATGAATGTTGCACCTTGCACCGTGGATGTTGCACCATGTAGATATCGATTATACGGACGGCCATAACTTCTGGCTCGTTTAGAGTTAAGGGAGCCACAACCAGTCAAAACAAAGCCCTCAGTGAGTTTTACGGCTCTGACCGCTTTCAGCCGTCAATGGATTGTATAATGCCCAAAAAAGAATATCCGAATCTCAATCGGGTCTCGGAAGTTTTTTACCCTTCTTTTTTTCGACACATGGATTTTTACGGTAAAACTGGATTACCGTGGCTGGTCTTCGATTTACCATCGCTGGAGAGTGGTGTACCATGGTACCGTTCTGTTTCAAATCCATGCACGCATTTCAAAAAGTCGTACGACACTGTTTCGCCATTTAGGATGGATGTTGCACCTTGCACCGTGGATGTTGCACCCTGTAGATATCGATTATTCGGACGGCCATAACTTCTGGCTCGTTTAGAGTTACGGGAGCCACAGCCAGTCAAAACGAAGGCCACAGTGAGTTCTACGGCTCTGACAGCTTTCAGCCGTCAATGGATTGTATAATGCCAAAAAAAGACTATCCGGATCTCAATCGGGTCTCGGAAGTTTTTTACCCTTTGTTTTTTCGACTGGTGGATTTTTACGGTAAAGCGGGATTACCGTGGCTGGTCTTCGATTGACCATCGCTGGAGAGTGGTGCACCATGGTACCGTTCCGTTTCAAATCCATGCACGCATTTCAAAAAGTCGTACGACACTGTTTCGCCATTTCGGACAGATGTTGCACCTTGCACCGTGGATGTTGCACCCTGTAGATATCGATTATTCGGACGGCCATAACTTCTGGCTCGTTTAGAGATACGGGAGCTACAGCCAGTCAAAACAAAGGCCTCAGTGAGTTCTACTGCTATGACAGCTTTCAGCGATCAATGGATTGTATAATGCCCAGAAAAGACTATCCGAATCTCAATCGGGTCTCGGAAGTTTTTTACCCTTCGTTTTTTGGACACGTGGATTTTTACGGTAAAACGGGTTTACCGTGGCTGGTCTTCGATTTACCATCTTTGGACAGTGGAGCACCATTGTACCGTTCCGTTTCAAATCCATGCTCGCATTTCAAAAAGTCGTACGACAATGTTTCGCCATTTCGTACGGATGTTATACCTTGCACCGCAGATGTTGCACCCTGTAGATATTGATTATTCGGACGGCCATAAATTCTGGCTCGTTTATAGTTACGGGAGCCATAACCTCTCAAAACGAAGGCCTCAGTGAGTTATACGACTCTGACAGTTTTCAGCCGTCAATGGATTGTTTAATGCCCATAAAAGACTATCCGAATCTCAATCGGTTCTAGGATGTTTTTTACCCTTCGTTTTGTCGACACGTGGATTTTTACGGTAAAACGGGTTTACCGAGGCTGGTCTTCGATTTACCATTGCTGGAGAGTGGTGCACCATGGTACCGTTCCATTTCAAATCCATGCACGCATTTCAAAAAGTCGTACGACACTGTTTCGCCATTTCGGACGGATGTTGCACCTTGCACCATGGAAATTGCACCGTGTAGATATCGATTATTCGGACGGTCATAATTTCTGGCTTGTTTTGAGTTACGGGAGCCATAACCAGTCGAAATGAAGGCCTCAGTGAGTTCTATAGCACTGACAGCTTTCAGCCGTCAATGGATTGTATAATGCCCAAAAAAGGCTATCCGAATCTCAATCGGGTCTCAGAAGTTTTTTACCCTTCGTTTTTTCGACACGTGGATTTTTAATGTAAAATGGAATTATCGTGGCTAGTCTTCGATTTACCGTCGCTGGAGAGAGTTGCACCATGGTACCGTTCCGTTTTAAATCCATGCACGCATTTCCAAAAGTCGTACGACACTGTTTCGCCATTTCGGACGGATGTTGCACCTTGCACCGTGGATGTTGCACCCTGTAGATATCGATTATTCGGACGGCCATAACTTCTGGCTCGTTTAGAGTTACAGAAGCCATAACCTGTCAAAACGAAGGATTCATGAGTTCTACGGCTCTGACAGCTTTCAGCCGTCAGTGGATTGTTTAATGCCCAAAAAAGACTATGTGAATCTCAATCGGGTCCAGGAAGTTTTTTAACCTTTGTTTTTTCGGCACGTGGATTTTTACGTTAAAACGGGATTACCGTGGCTGGTCTTCGATTTACCATCGCTGGAGAGTAGTGGACCATGGTAACATTCCGTTTCAAATCCATGCACGCATTTCAAAAAGTCGTACGACACTGTTTCGCCATTTCAGACAGATGTTTCACCTTGCACCACGGATGTTGCATCATGTAGATATCGATTATTCGGACGGGCATAACTTCTGGCTCATTTAGAGTTAAGGGAGCCATAACCAGTCAAAACGAAGCCCTCAGTGATTTCTACGGCTCTGACTGCTTTCAGCCGTCAATGGATTGTTTAATGCCCAAAAAAGACTATCCGAATCTCCATCGGGTCTAGGAAGTTTTTTACCCTTCGTATTTTCGACACGTGGATTTTTACGGTTAAACTGGATTACTGTGGCTGGTCTTCGATTTACCATCGCTGGAGAGTGATGCACCATGGTACCGTTCCATTTCAAATCTATGCACGAATTTCAAAAAGTCGTACGACCCTGTTTCGCCATTTCGGACGGATGTTGCACCTTGCACCGTGGATGTTGCGCCCTATAGATATCGATTATTCGGACGGCCATAACTTCTGGCTCGTTTAGAGTTACGGGAGCCATAACGAGTCAAAATGAAGCCCTCAGTGAGTTCTACGGCTATGAGCGCTTTCAACCGTCAATGGATTGTATAATGCCCAAAAAAGACTATCCGAATCACAATCGGGTCTCGGAAGGTTTTTACCCTTCGTTTTTTCGACCCGTGGATTTTTACGGTAAAACTGGATTACCGTGGCTGGTCTTCGATTTACCATCGCTGGAGAGTGGTGCACCATGGTACCGTTCCGTTTCAAATTTATGCACGCATTTCAAAAAGTCGTACGACACTGTTTCCCCATTTCGCACGGATGTTGCACCTTGCACCATGGATGTTGCACCTTGTAGATATCGATTATTCGGACGGTCATTACTTCTGACTCGTTTAGAGTTATGGGAGCCAAAACCTATCATAACGAAAGCCTAGGTGAGTTCTACGGCTCTGACAGCTTTCAGCGGTCATCGGATTGTTTAGTGCCCAAAAACGACTATTCGAATCTCAATCGGGTCTAGGAAGTTTTTTACCCATAGTTTTTTCGACACGTGGATTTTTACGGCAAAACGGGATTACCGTGGCTGGTCTTCGATTTACCATCGCTGGAGAATGGAGAACCATGGTACCGTTTTATTTCAAATCCATGCACGCATTTCAAAAGGTCGTTCGACACTATTTTGCCATTTCGGACGGATGTTGCACCTTGCTCCGTGGATGTTGCACCCTGTAGATATCGATTATTCGGACGGCCATAACTTCTGGCACGTTTAGAGTTACGGAAGCCATAACCTATCAAAACGAAGGCCTCGGTGAGTTCTATAGCTCTGACAGCTTTCAGCCGTCAATGAATTGTTTAATGCCCAAAAAAGACTTTCCGAATCTCAATCGGGTCTAGTAAGTTTTTTACCCTTCTTTTTTTCGACACGTAGATTTTTACGGTAAAACGGGATTAACATGGCTGGTCTTCGATTTACCATCACTGGAGAGTGGTGCACCATGGTACCGTTCCATTTCAAACCCATGCACGCATTTCAAAAAGTCGTACGACACTGTGTTGCCATTTCGGACGGATGTTGCACCTTGCACCGTGGATGTTGCGCCATGTAGATATCGATTATTCTAACGGCCATAACTTCTGGCTCGTTTAGAGTTAAGGGAGCCATAACGAGTCAAAACGAAGGCCTCAGTGAGTTATATGGCTCTAACAGCTTTCAGCCGTCAATGGATTGTATAATGCCCAAAAAAGACTATCCGAATCTCAATCGGGTCTCGGAAGTTTTTTACCCTTTGTTTCTTCGACACGTGGATTTTTACGGTAAAACTGGATTACCGTGGCTGGTCTTCGATTTACCATCGCAAGAGAGTGGTGCCCCATGGTACCGTTCCGTTTCAAATCTATGCATGCATTTCAAAAAGTCGGACGACACTGTTTCGCTATTTCGGACGGATGCTGCACCTTGCAATGTGGATGTTGCACCCTTTATATATCGATTATTCGGACGGCCATAACTTCTGGCTCGTTTAGAGTTACAGGAGCCATAACCAGTTAAAACGAAGGCCTTAATGAGTTCTACGACTCTGCCAGCTTTCAGCCATCAATGTATTGTATAATGCCCAAAAAAGACTATCCGAATCTCAATCGGGTCTCGGAAGTTTTGTACCCTTCGTTTTTTCGACACGTGGATTTTTACGGTAAAATGAGATTACCGTGGCCCGTCTTCGATTTACCATCGCTGGGGAGTCGTGCTCCATGGTACCGTTTTTGTTTCAAATCCATGCACGCATTTCAAAATGTCGTACGTCGCTGTTTCGCCATTTCGGATGGATATTGCACCTTGCACCGTGTATGTTGCACCCTGTAGATATCGATTATTCGGACGGCCATAACTTCTGGCTCGTTTAGAGTTACGGGAGCCATAACCAGTCAAAACGAAGGCCTCAGTGAGTTCTACAGCTCTGACAGCTTTCAGCAGTCAATGGATTGTATAATGCCCAAAAAAGACTATCCGAATCTCAATCAGGTCTCGGATGTGTTTTACCCTTCGTTTTTTCGACACGTGGATTTTTACGGTAAAACGGGATTACTGTGGCTGGTCTTCGAATTACCATCGCAGGAGAGTGGTGCACCATGGTACCGTTCCGTTTCAAATCCGTGCACGCATTTCAAAAAGTCGTACGACGCTGTTTCGCCATTTCGGACGGATGTTGTACCTTGCACCGTGGATGTTGCACCCTGTAGATATCGATTATTCGGACGACCATAACTTCTGGCTGGTTTAGAGTTATGGGAGCCATAACCAGTCAAAACGAAGGCTTCAGTGAGTTCTACGGCTCTGACAGCTTTTAGCCGTCAATGGGTTGTATAATGCCCAAAAAAGACTATCTGAATCTCAATCGGGTCTCGGAAGTTTTTTACCCTTCGTTTTTTCGACACGTGGATTTTTACGGTAAAACGGGATTACCGGGGCTGGTCTTTGATTTACGATCGCTGGAGTATTGTGCACTATGGTACCGTTCCGTTTCAAATCTATGCACACATTTCAAAAAGTCGTACGACACTGTTTCGCCATTTCGGACGGATGTTGCACTTTGCACCGTGGATGTTGCACCCTGTAGATATCGATTATTCGGACGGCCATAACTTCTGGCTCGTTTAGAGTTACGGGAGCCATAACTTGTCAAAACGAAGGCCTCAATGAGTTCTACGGCTCTGACAGCTTTCAGCCTTCAATGGATTGTTTAATGCCCAAAAAAGACTATCTGAATCTCAATCGGGTCTAGGAAGTTTTTTACTCTTCGTTTTATCGACACGTGGATTTTTACGGTAAAACGGTATTACCGTGGGAGGTCTTCGATTTACCATCGCTGCAGAGTGGTGCACCATGGTACCGTTCCGTTTCAAATCAATGCACGCATTTCAAAAAGTCGTACGACACTGTTTCGCCATTTCGGACGGATGTTGCACCGTGGATGTCGCACCATGTAGATATCGATTATTCGGATGGCCATAACTTCTGGCTTGTTTAGAGTTAAGGGAGCCATAACCAGCCAAAACGAAGGCCTCAGTGAGTTCTACGGCTCTGATAGCTTTCAACCGTCAATGGATTGTATAATGCCCAAAAAAGACTATCCGAATCTCAATCGGGTCTTGGAAGTTTTTTACCCTTCGTTTTTTCGACACGTGGATTTTTACGGTAAAACGGGTTTACTGAGGCTGGTCTTCGATTTACCATCGCTGGATAGTGGTGCACCATGGTACCGTTCTGTTTCAAATCCATGCACGCATTTCAAAAAGTCGTACGACACTGTTTCGCCATTTCGGACGGATGTTGCACCTTGCACCGTGGAAGTTGCACCTTGTAGATATCGATTATTCGGACGGCCATAATTTCTGGCTCGTTTAGAGTTACGGGAGCCATAACCAGTCAAAACGAAGGCCTTAGTGAGTTCTACGGCTCTGACAGCTTTTAGCCGTCAATGGATTGTATAATGCCCAAAAAAGACTATCCGAATCTCAATCGGGTCTCGGAAGTTTATTACCCTTCGTTTTTTCGACATGTGGATTTTTAATGTAAAACGGGATTACCGTTGCTGGTCTTCGATTTACATCGCTGGAGAGTGTTGCACCAAGGTACCATTCCGTTTCAAATCCATGCACGCATTTCAAAAAGTCGTACGACACTGTTTCGCCATTTCGGATGGATGTTGCACCTTGCACCGTGGAAGTTGCACCTTGTAGATATCGATTATTCGGACGGCCATAATTTCTGGCTCGTTTAGATTTACGGGAGCGATAACCAGTCAAAACGAAGGCCTCGGTCAGTTCTACGGCTCTGACAGCTTTCGGCCGTCAATGGAATGTATAATGCCCAAAAAAGACTATCCGAATCTCAATCGGGTCTCGGAAGTTTATTACCCTTCGTTTTTTCGACACGTGGATTTTTAATGTAAAACGGGATTACCGTGGCTGGTCTTCGATTTACCATCGCTGGAGATTGTTGCACCATGGTACAGTTCCGTTTCAAATCCATGCACGCATTTCAAAAAGTCGTACGACACTGTTTCGCCATTTCGAACGAATGTTGCACCTTGCACCGTGGATGTTGCACCCTGTAGATATCGATTATTCGGACGGCCATAACTTCTGGCTCGTTTAGAGTTATAGGAGTCATAACCTGTCAAAACGAAGGATCCATGCGTTCTATGGCTCTGACAGCTTTCAGTCGTCAATGGATTGTTTAATGCCCAAAAAAGACTATCCGAATCTCAATCGGGTCTAGAAAGTTTTTTACCCTTCGTTTTTTCGACACGTGGATTTTTACGTTAAAAGGGGATTGCCGTGGCAGGTCTTTGATTTACAATCGCTGGAGAGTTGTGCACCATGGTACCTTTCCGTTTCAAATCCATGCACGCATTTCAAAAAGTCGTACGACACTGTTTCGCCATTTCGGATGAATGTTGCACCTTGCACCGTGGATGTTGCACCATGTAGATATCGATTATACGGACGGCCATAACTTCTGGCTCGTTTAGAGTTAAGGGAGCCACAACCAGTCAAAACAAAGCCCTCAGTGAGTTTTACGGCTCTGACCGCTTTCAGCCGTCAATGGATTGTATAATGCCCAAAAAAGAATATCCGAATCTCAATCGGGTCTCGGAAGTTTTTTACCCTTCTTTTTTTCGACACATGGATTTTTACGGTAAAACTGGATTACCGTGGCTGGTCTTCGATTTACCATCGCTGGAGAGTGGTGTACCATGGTACTGTTCTGTTTCAAATCCATGCACGCATTTCAAAAAGTCGTACGACACTGTTTCGCCATTTAGGATGGATGTTGCACCTTGCACCGTGGATGTTGCACCCTGTAGATATCGATTATTCGGACGGCCATAACTTCTGGCTCGTTTAGAGTTACGGGAGCCACAGCCAGTCAAAACGAAGGCCACAGTGAGTTCTACGGCTCTGACAGCTTTCAGCCGTCAATGGATTGTATAATGCCAAAAAAAGACTATCCGGATCTCAATCGGGTCTCGGAAGTTTTTTACCCTTTGTTTTTTCGACACGTGGATTTTTACGGTAAAGCGGGATTACCGTGGCTGGTCTTCGATTAACCATCGCTGGAGAGTGGTGCACCATGGTACCGTTCCGTTTCAAATCCATGCACGCATTTCAAAAAGTCGTACGACACTGTTTCGCCATTTCGCACAGATGTTGCACCTTGCACCGTGGATGTTGCACCCTGTAGATATCGATTATTCGGACGGCCATAACTTCTGGCTCGTTTAGAGATACGGGAGCTACAGCCAGTCAAAACGAAGGCCTCAGTGAGTTCTACTGCTATGACAGCTTTCAGCCATCAATGGATTGTATAATGCCCAGAAAAGACTATCCGAATCTCAATCGGGTCTCGGAAGTTTTTTACCCTTCGTTTTTTGGACACGTGGATTTTTACGGTAAAACGGGTTTACCGTGGCTGGTCTTCGATTTACCATCTTTGGACAGTGGAGCACCATTGTACCGTTCCGTTTCAAATCCATGCTCGCATTTCAAAAAGTCGTACGACAATGTTTCGCCATTTCGTACGGATGTTATACCTTGCACCGCGGATGTTGCACCCTGTAGATATTGATTATTCGGACGGCCATAAATTCTGGCTCGTTTATAGTTACGGGAGCCATAACCTCTCAAAACGAAGGCCTCGGTGAGTTATACGACTCTGACAGTTTTCAGCCGTCAATGGATTGTTTAATGCCCATAAAAGACTATCCGAATCTCAATCGGTTCTAGGAAGTTTTTTATCCTTCGTTTTGTCGACACGTGGATTTTTACGGTAAAACGGGTTTACCGAGGCTGGTCTTCGATTTACCATTGCTGGAGAGTGGTGCACCATGGTACCGTTCCATTTCAAATCCATGCACGCATTTCAAAAAGTCGTACGACACTGTTTCGCCATTTCGGACGGATGTTGCACCTTGCACCATGGAAATTGCACCGTGTAGATATCGATTATTCGGACGGCCATAATTTCTGGCTCGTTTTGAGTTACGGGAGCCATAACTAGTCGAAATGAAGGCCTCAGTGAGTTCTATGGCACTGACAGCTTTCAGCCGTCAATGGATTGTATAATGCCCAAAAAAGGCTATCCGAATCTCAATCGAGTCTCGGAAGTTTTTTACCTTTCGTTTTTTCGACACGTGGATTTTTAATGTAAAATGGAATTATCGTGGCTAGTCTTCGATTTACCGTCGCTGGAGAGAGTTGCACCATGGTACCGTTCCGTTTTAAATCCATGCACGCATTTCCAAAAGTCGTACGACACTGTTTCGCCATTTCGGACGGATGTTGCACCTTGCACCGTGGATGTTG
The DNA here is from genome assembly GCA_030765085.1 of Allium cepa. Lineage (NCBI taxonomy): Eukaryota > Viridiplantae > Streptophyta > Magnoliopsida > Asparagales > Amaryllidaceae > Allium > Allium cepa. Next base: position 27,256,492 of record CM060934.1, on the reverse strand, counting down.
CACCCTGTAGATATCGATTATTCGGACGGCCATAACTTCTGGCTCGTTTAGAGTTACAGAAGCCATAACCTGTCAAAACGAAGGATTCATGAGTTCTACGGCTCTGACAGCTTTCAGCCGTCAATGGATTGTTTAATGCCCAAAAAAGACTATGTGAATCTAAATCGGGTCCAGGAAGTTTTTTAACCTTTGTTTTTTCGGCACATGGATTTTTACGTTAAAACGGGATTATCGTGGCTGGTCTTCGATTTACCATCGCTGGAGAGTAGTGGACCATGGTAACGTTCCGTTTCAAATCCATGCACGCATTTCAAAAAGTCGTACGACACTGTTTCGCCATTTCAGACAGATGTTTCGCCTTGCACCATGGATGTTGCATCATGTAGATATCGATTATTCGGACGGGCATAACTTCTGGCTCATTTAGAGTTAAGGGAGCCATAACCAGTCAAAACGAAGCCCTCAGTGAGTTCTACGGCTCTAACTGCTTTCAGCCGTCAATGGATTGTATAATGCCCAAAAAAGACTATCCGAATCTCAATCGGGTCTCGGAAGTTTTTTACCCTTCGTTTTTTCGACACGTGGATTTTTACGGTAAAACGGGATTACCGTGGCTGGACTTCGATTTACCATCGCTGAAGAGTGGTTCACCACGGTACCGTTCCATTTCAAATCCATGCTCGCATTTCAAAAAGTCGTACAACACTGTTCGCCATTTCGGGCGGATGTTGCACCTTGCACCGTGGATGTTGCACCCTGTAAATATCGATTATTCGGACGGCCATAACTTCTGGGTCGTTTATAGTTACGGGAGCCATAACCTGTCAAAACGAAGGCCTTAGTGAGTTCTATGGCTCTAACAGTTTTCAGCCGTCAATGGATTGTTTAATGCCCAAAAAAGACTATCCGAATCTCAATCGGTTCTAGGAAGTTTTTTACCCTTCGTTTTTTCGACACGTGGATTTTTACGGTAAAACGGGTTTACCGAGGCTGGTCTTCGATTTACCATCGCTGGATAGTGGTACACCATGGTACAGTTCCGTTTCAAATCCATGCACGCATTTCAAAAAGTCGTACGACATTGTTTCGCCATTTCGGACGGATGTTGCACCTTGCACCGTGGAAGTTGCACCTTGTAGATATCGATTATTCGGACGGCCATAATTTCTGGCTCGTTTAGAGTTACGGGAGCCATAACCAGTCGAAACGAAGGCCTCAGTGATTTCTATGGCTCTGACTGCTTTTAGCCGTCAATGGATTGTATAATGCCCAAAAAAGACTATCCGAATCTCAATCGCGTCTCGGAAGTTTTTTACCCTTTGTTTTTTCGACATGTGGATTTTTAATGTAAAACGGGATTACCGTCGCTGGTCTTCGATTTACCATCGCTGGAGAGTGTCGCACCATGGTACTGTTCTGTTTCAAATCCATGCACGCATTTCAAAAAGTCGTATGACACTGTTTCGCCATTTCGGACGGATGTTGCACCTTGCACCGTGGAAGTTGCACCTTGTAGATATCGATTATTCGGACGGCCATAATTTCTGGCTCGTTTAGAGTTACGGGAGCGATAACCAGTCAAAACGAAGGCCTCGGTGAGTTCTACGGCTCTGACGGCTTTCAGCCGTCAATGGATTGTATAATGCCCAAAAAAGACTATCCGAATCTCAATCGGATCTCGGAAGTTTTTTACCCTTCATTTTTTCGACACGTGGATTTTTAATGTAAAACGGGATTACCGTGGCTGGTCTTCGATTTACTATCGCTGGAGAGTGTTGCACCATGGTACAGTTCCGTTTCAAATCCATGCACACATTTCAAAAAGTCGTACAACACTGTTTCGCCATTTCGGAAGGATGTTGCACCTTGCACGGCGGATGTTGCGCCCTGTAGATATTCGAACGACCATAACTTCTGGCTCGTTTAGAGTTACGGGAGCCATTGCCAGTCAAAACGAAGGCCTCACGGATTTCTACGGCTATGACAGCTTTCAACTGTCAATGGATTGTTTAATTCCCAAAAAAGACGATCCGAGTCTCATTCGGGTCTAGGAAGTTTTTTACCCTTCGTTTCTTCGACACGTGGATTTTTACGGTAAAATGGGATTACCATGGATGGTCTTCGATTTACCATCGCTGGAGAGTGGTGCAACATGGTACCGTTCCGATTCAAATCCATGCACGCATTTCAAAAAGTCGTACGACACTGTTCGCCATTTGGACGGATGTTGCACCTTGCGCCGTGGATGTTGCACCTTGTAGATATCGATTATTCGGACGGCCGTAACTTCTGGCTCGTTTAGAGTTACGGGAGCCATAACCAGCCAAAACGAAGGCCTCAGTGAGTTCTACGGCTATGATAGCTTTCAGCCGCCAATGGATTGTTTAATGCGCAAAAAAGACTATCCGAGTCTCAATCGGGTCAAGGAAGTTTTTTACCCTTCGTTTTTTCGATACATGGATTTTTACGGTAAAACTGGATTACCGTGCCTGGTCTTCGATTTATCATCGCTGGAGAGTGGTGGACCATGGCACCGTTCCTTTTCAAATCAATGCACGCATTTCAAAAAGTCATACGACACTGTTTCGCCATTTCGGACGGATGTTGCACCTTGCACCGTGGATGTTGCACCCTGTGGATATTGATTATTCGGACGGCCATAACTTCTGGCTCGTTTAGAGTTACGGGAGCCATAACCAGTCAAAACGAAGGCCTCAGTGAGTTCTACGGCTATGACAACTTTCAGCCGTAAATGGATTGTTTAATGCCCAAAAAAGACGATCCGAGTGTCAATCGGGTCTAGCAAGTTTATTACCCTTAGTTTTTTCGACACGTGGATTTTCGCGGTAAAACGGGATTACCGTGGCTGGTCTTCGATTTATCATCGCTGGAGAGTGGTGCACCATGGTACCGTTCCGTTTCAAATCCATGCACGCATTTCAAAAAGTCGTACGACAATGTTCGCCATTTCGGACGGATGTTGCACCTTGCACCGTGGATGTTGCACCCTGCAGATATCGATTATTCGGACGACCGTAACTTCTGGCTCGTTCAGAGTTATGGGAGCCATAACCAGTCAAAACGAAGGCCTCAGTGAGTTCTACGGCTATGACCGCTGTCAGCCGTCAAAGGTTTGTTTAATGCGTAAAAAAGACGATCCGAGTCTCAATCGGGTCTAGGAAGTTTATTACCCTTAGTTTTTCGACACGTGTATTTTTACGGTAAAACGGGATTACTGCGGCTGGTCTTCGATTTACCCTCGCTGGAGAGTGGTGCACCATGGTACCGTTCCATTTCAAATCCATGCACGCATTTCATAAAGTCGTACGACACTGTTTCGCCATTTCGGTCGGATGTTGCACCTTGCACCGCGGATGTTGCACCCTGTAGATATCGATTATTCGAACGGCCATAACTTCTGGCTCGTTTAGAGTTACGGGAGCCATAACCAGTCCAAACGAAGGCCTCAGTGAGTTCTACGGCTATGACCGCTTTCAGCTGTCAATGGATTGTTTAATGCCCAAAAAAGACGATCCGAGTCTCAATCGGGTCTAGGAAGTTTATCACCCTTAGTTTTTTCGACACGTGGATTTTTACGGTAAAACTGGATTACCGTGGCTGGTCTTCGATTTACCATCCCTGGAGAGTGGTGGACCATGGTACCGTTCTGTTTCAAATACATGCACGCATCTCAAAAAGTCGCACGACACTGTTTCGCCAATTCGGACGGATGTTGCACCTTGCACCGTGGATGTTGCACCCTGTAGATATCAATTATTCGGACGGCCATAACTTCTGGCTTGTTTAGAGTTACGGGAGCCATAACCAGTCAAAACGAAGGCCTCAGTGAGTTCTGCGGCTATGACAGCTTTTAACCGTCAATGGATTGTTTAATGCCCAAAAAAGACGATCCGAGTCTCAATCGGGTCTAGGAAGTTTATTACCTTAGTTTTTTCGACACGTGGATTTTTACGTTAATACGGGATTACCGTGGCTGGTCTTCGATTTACCATCGCTGGAGAGTGGTGGACCATGGTACCATTCCGTTTCAAATCCATGCATGCATTTCAAAAAAGTCGTACGACACTGTTTCGCCATTTCAGACGGATGTTGCACCTTGCACCGTGGATGTTGCACCCTGTAGATATCGATTATTCGGACGGCCGTAACTTCTGGCTCGTTTAGAGTTATAGGAGCCATAACTAGTCAAAACGAAGGCCTCAGTGAGTTCTACGGCTATGACTGCTTTCAACCGTCATTGTATTGTTGAATGCCCATAAAAGACTATCCAAGTCTCAATCGGGTCCAGGAAGTTTTTTACCCTTCGTTTTTTCGACACGTGGATTTTTACGGTAAAACGGGATTACCGTGGATGGTCTTCGATTTACCACCGCTGGAGAGTGGTGCACCATGGTACCGTTCCGTTTCAAATCCATGCACGCATTTCAAAAAGTCGTATGACACTGTTCGCCATTTCGGACGTATGTTGCACCTTGCACCGTGGATGTTGCACCCTGTAGATATCGATTATTCGGACGGCCGTAACTTGTGGCTCGTTTAGAGTTACGGGAGCCAGAACCAGTCAAAACGAAGGCCTCAGTGAGTTCTACGGCTATGGCAGCTGTCAGCCGTCATTGTATTGTTGAATGCCCAAAAAAGACTATCCGAGTCTCAATCGGGTCTAGGAAGTTTTTTACCCTTCGTTTTTTCGACACGTGGATTTTAAGGGTAAAACGGGATTACCGTGGATGGTCTTCGATTTACAATCGCGGGAGAGTGGTGCACCATGGTACCGTTCCATTTCAAATCTATGCACGCATTTCAAAAAATCGTGCGACACTGTTCGCCATTTCGGACGGATGTTGCACCTTGCACCGTGGATGTTGCACCCTGTAGATATCGATTATTCGGACGGCCATAACTTCTGGCTCGTTTAGATTTACGGGAGCCATAAACAGTCAAAACGAAGGCCTTAGTGAGTTTTACGGCTATGACAGCTTTCAGCCATCAATGGATTGTTTAATGCCCATAAAAGACTATCCGAGTCTCAATCGGGTCTAGGAAGTTTTTTACCCTTCGTTTTTACGACATGTGGATTTTTACGGTAAAACGGGATTGCCGTGGCTGGTCTTCGATTTACCATCGCTGGAGGGTGGTGGACCATGGTACCATTCCGTTTCAAATCCATGCACGCATTTCAAAAAATCGTACGACACTGTTCGCCATTTTGGACGGATGTTGCACCTTGCACCGTGGATGTTGCACCCTGTAGATATCGATTATTCGGACGGCCATAACTTCTGGCTCGTTTAGAGTTGCGGGAGCCATAACCAGTCAAAATGAAGGCCTCAGTGAGTTCTACGGCTATGACAAATTTCAGCCGTCATTGTATTGTTGAATGCCCAAAAAAGACTATCCGAGTCTCAATCGGGTCTTGGAAGTTTTTTACCCTTCGTTTTTTCGACACGTGGATTTTTACGGTAAAACGGGATTACCGTGGCTAGTCTTCGATTTACCATCGCTGGAGAGTGGTGCACCATGGTACCGTTCCATTTCAAATCCATGCACGCATTTCAAAAAGTCACACGACACTGTTTCGCCATTTCGGACGGATGTTGCACATTGCACCGTGGATGTTGCACCCAATAGATATCGATTATTCGGACGGCCATAACTTCTGGCTCGTTTAGAGTTACGGGAGCCATAACCAGTCAAAACGAAGGCCTCAGTGAGTTCTACGGCTACGACAGCTTTCAACCGTCAATGGATTGTTTATTGCCCAAAAAAGACTATCCGAGTCTCAATCGGGTCTAGGAAGTTTTTTACCCTTCGTTTTTTCGACACGTGGATTTTTACGGTAAAACGGGATCACCGTGGATGGTCTTCGGTTTACCATCGCTGGAGAGTGGTGCACCATGGTACCATTCCGTTTCAAATCGAAGCACGCATTTCAAAAAGTCCTACGACACTGTTCGCCATTTCGGACGGATGTTGCACCTTGCACCGTGGATGTTGCACCCTGTAGATATCGATTATTTCGGACGAACGTAACTTCTGGCTCGTTTAGAGCTACGGGAGTTATAACCAGTCAAAACGAAGGCCTCAGTGAGTTCTACGGCAATGACCGCTTTCAGCCGTCAATGGATTGTTTAATGCCCAAAATACACGATCCGAGTCTCAATCGGGTCTAGGAAGTTTATTACCCTTGGTTTTTCGACACGTGTATTTTTACGGTAAAACGGGATTACTGCGGCTGGTCTTCGATTTACCATCGCTGGAGAGTGGTGCACCATGGTACCGTTCCATTTCAAATCCATGTACGCATTTCATAAAGTCGTACGACACTGTTTCGCCATTTCAGTCCGATGTTGCACCTTGCACCGCGGATGTTGCACCCTGTAGATATCGATTATTCGAACGGCCATAACTTCTGGCTCGTTTAGAGTTACGCGAGCCACAACCAGTCAAAACGAAGGCCTCAGTGAGTTCTACGGCTATGACTGTTTCTAGCCGTCAATGGATTGTTTAATGCCCAAAAAAGACGATCCGAGTCTCAATCGGGTCTAGGAAGTTTATCAGCCTTAGTTTTTTCGACACGTGGATTTTTACGGTAAAACTGGATTACCGTGGCTGGTCTTCGATTTACCATCGCTGGAGAGTGGTTGACCATGGTACCGTTCCGTTTCAAATCCATGCACGCATTTCAAAAAGTCGCACGACACTGTTTCGCTATTTCGGACGGATGTTGCACCTTGCACCGTGGATGTTGCACCCCGTAGATATCGATTATTCGGACGGCCGTAACTTCTGGCTCGTTTAGAGTTACGGGAGACATAACCAGTCAAAACGAAGGCCTCAGTGAGTTCTACGGCTATGACTGCTTTCAGCCATCATTGTATTGTAGAATGCCCATAAAAGACTAGCCGAGTCTCAATCGGGTCTAGGAAGTTTTTTACCCTTCGTTTTTTCGACACGTGGATTTTTACGGTAAAACGAGATTACCGTGGATGGTCTTCGATTTACCATCGCTGGAGAGTGGTGCACCATGGTACTGTTCCATTTCAAATCCATGCACGCATTTCAAAAAGTCGTACGACACTGTTTCGCCATTTCGGACGGATGTTGCACCTTGCACCGCGGATGTTGCACCCTGTAGATATCGATTATTCGGACAGCCATAACTTCTGGCTCGTTTAGAGTTACGGGATCCATAACCATTCAAAACGAAGGCCTTAGTGAGTTCTACGGCTATGACAGCTTTCAGCCGTCAATGGATTGTTGAATGCCCAAAAAAGACTATCCTAGTCTTAATCGGGTCTAGGAAGTTTTTTACCCTTCGTTTTTTCGACACGTGGATTTTTACGGTAAAACGGGATTACCGCAGATGGTCTTCGATTTACCACCGCTGGAGAACGGTGCACCATGGTACCGTTCCGTTTCAAATCCATGCACGCATTTCAAAAAGACGTACGACACTGTTCGCCATTTCGCACGGATGTTGCACCTTGCACCGTGGATGTTGCACCCTGTAGATATCGATTATTCGGACGGTCGTAACTTGTGGCTCGTTTAGAGTTACAGGAGCCATAACCAGTCAAAACGAAGGCCTCAGTGAGTTCTACGGCTATGGCAGCTTTCAGCCGTCATTGTATTGTTGAATGCCCAAAAAAGACTATCCGATTCTCAATCGGGTCTAGGAAGTTTTTTACCCTTCGTTTTTTCGACACGTGGATTTTAAGGGTAAAACGGGATTACCGTGGATGGTCTTCGATTTACCATCGCTGGAGAGTGGTGCACCATGGTACCGTTCCATTTCAAATCCATGCACGCATTTCAAAAAATCGTGCGACACTGTTCGCCATTTCGGACGGATGTTGCACCTTGCACCGTGGATGTTGCACCCTGTAGAAATTGATTATTCGGACGGCCATAACTTCTGGCTCGTTTAGAGTTACGGGAGCCATAACCAGTCAAAACGAAGGCCTTAGTGAGTTTTACGGCTATGACAGCTTTCAGCCATCAATGGATTGTTTAATGCCCAAAAAAGACCATCCGAGTCTCAATCGGGTCTAGGAAGTTTTTTACCCTTCGTTTTTACGACACGTGGATTTTTACGGTAAAACGGGATTACCGTGGCTGGTCTTCGATTTACCATCGTTGGAGGGTGGTGGACCATGGTACCATTCCGTTTCAAATCCATGCACGCATTTCAAAAATTCGTACGACACTGTTTCGCCATTTCGGACGGATGTTGCACCTTGCACCGTGGATGTTGCACCCTGTAGATATCGATTATTCGGACGGCCATAACTTCTGGCTCGTTTAGAGTTACGGGAGCCATAACCAGTCAAAACGAAGGCCACAGTGAGTTCTACGGCTATGACAGCTTTCAGCCGTCAATGGATTGTTTAATGCCCAAAAAAGACGATCCGAGTCTCAATCGGGTCTAGGAAGTTTATTACCCTTAGTTTTTTCGACACATTGATTTTTACGGTAAAACGGGATTACCGTGGCTGGTCTTCGATTTACCATCGCTGGAGAGTGGTGCACCATGGTACTGTTCCGTTTCAAATCCATGCACGCATTTTAAAAAGTCGTACGACACAGTTCGCCATTTCGGACGGATGTTGCACCTTGCACCGTGGATGTTGCACCCTGTAGATATCGATTATTCGGACGGCCGCAACTTCTGGCTCGTTTAGAGTTACGGGAGCTATAACCAGTCAAAACGAAGGCCACAGTGATTTCTACGGCTATGACCGCTTTCAGCCGTCAATGGATTGTTTAATGCCCAAAAAAGACGATCCGAGTCTCATTCGGGTCTAGGAAGTTTATTACAATTAGTTTTTCGACACGTGGATTTTTACGGTAAAACGGGATTACTGCGGCTGGTCTTCGATTTACCATCGCTGGAGAGTGGTGCACCATGGTACCATTCCGCTTCAACTCCATGCATGCATTTTATAAAGTCGTACGACACTGTTTTGCCATTTCGGTCGGATGTTGCACCTTGCACCGCGGATGTTGCACCCTGTAGATATCGATTATTCGGACGGCCATAACTTCTGGCTCGTTTAGAGTTAGGGAGCCATAACCAGTCAAAACGAAGGCCTCAGTGAGTTCTACGGCTACCACAGCATTCAGCCGTCAATGGATTGTTGAATGCCCAAAAAAGACGATCCAAGTCTCAATCGGGTCTAGGAAGTTTTTTACCCTTCGTTTTTTCGACACGTGGATTTTTACGGTAAAACTAGATTACCGTGGCTGGTCTTCGATTTACCATCGCTGGAGAGTGGTGCACCATGGTACCGTTCCGTTTCAAATCCATGCACGCACTTCAAAAAGTCGCACGACGCTGTTTCGCCATTTCGGACGGATGTTGCACCTTTCACCGTGGATGTTGCACCCTGTAGATATTGATTATTCGGACGGCCATAACTTCTGGCTCGTTTGGATTTACGGGAGCCATAACCAGTCAAAACGAAGGTCTCAGTGAGTTCTACGGCTATGACAGCTTTCAACCGTCAATCGATTGTATAATGCCCAAAAAAGACGATCTGAGTCTCAATCGGGTCTAGGAAGTTTTTTACACTTCGTTTTTTCGACACGTGGATTTTTACGGTAAAACGGGATTACCGTGGCTGGCCTTCGATTTACCATTGCTGGAGAATGGTGGACCATGGTACCGTTCCGTTTCAAATCCATGCAAGCATTTCAAAAAGTCGTACGACACCGTTTCGCCATTTCGGACGGATGTTGCACCTTGCACCGTGGATGTTGCACCCTGTAGATATCGATTATTCGGACAGACATAACTTCTTGCTCGTTTACAGTTACGGGAGCCATTACCGGTCAAAACGAAGGCCTCAGTGAGTTCTACGGCTATGATAGCTTTCAGCCATCATTGTATTGTCAAATGCCCGAAAAAGACTATCTGATTCTCAATCGGGTCTATGAAGTTTTTTACCCTTCGTTTTTTCGACACATGGATTTTTGCGGTAAAACGGGATTACCGTGGATGGTCTTCGATTTACCATCGCTGGAGAGTGGTGCACCACGGTACCGTTCCATTTCAAATCCCTGCACGCATTTCAAAAAGTCGTACGACACTGTTTCGCCATTTCGGACGGATGTTGCACCTTGCACCGCGGATGTTGCACCCTGTAGATATCGATTATTCGGACGGACATAACTTCTGGCTCGTTTAGAGTTACCGGAGCCATATCCAGTCAAAACGAAGGCCTCAGTGAGTTCTACGGCTACGAAAGCTTTCAACCGTCAATGGATTGTTGAATGCCCAAAAAAGACTATCCGAGTCTCAATCGGGTCTAGGAAGTTTTTTACCCTTCGTTTTTTCGACACGTGGATTTTTACGGTAAAACGGGATTACCGTGGATGGTGTTCGATTTACCATCGCTGGAGAGTGATGCACCATGGTACCGTTCCATTTCAAATCCATGCACGCATTTCAAAAAGCCGTACGTCACTGTTCGCCATTTCGGACGGATGTTGCACCTTGCACCGTGGATGTTGCACCCTGTAGATATCGATTATTCGGACGGCCGTAACTTCTGGCTCGTTTTGAGTTATGGGAGCCATAACTAGTCAAAACGAAGGCCTTAGTGAGTTCTATGGCTATGACAGCTTTCAGCTGTCAATGGATTGTTTAATGCCCAAAAAAGACGATCCGAGTCTCAATCGGGTCTAGGAAGTTTATTACCCTTAGTTTTTTCGACACGTGGATTTTTACGGTAAAACGGGATTACTGTGGCTGGTCTTCGATTTACCATCGCTGGAGAGTGGTGCACCATGGTACCGTTCTGTTTCAAATCCATGCACGCATTTCATAAAGACGTACGACATAGTTTTTCCATTTCGGACGGATGTTGCACCTTGCACCGCGGATGTTGCACCCTGTAGATATCGATTATTCGGACGGCCATAACTTCTGGCTCGTTTAGAGTTACCGGAGCCATTACCAGTCAAAACGAAGGCCTCAGTGAGTTCTACGGCTATGACCGCTTTCAGCCGTCAATGGATTGTTTAATGCCCAAAAAAGACGATCCGAGTCTCAATCGGGTCTACGAAGTGTTTTACCCTTTGTTTTTTCGACACGTGGATTTTTATGGTAAAACGGGATTACCGCGGCTGGTCTTCGATTTACCATCGCTAGAGAGTAGTGCACCATGGTACCGTTCCGTTTCAATTCCATGCACGCATTTCAAAAGGTCGTACGACACTGTTTCTCCATTTCGGACGGATGTTGCACCTTGCACGGCGGATGTTGCACCCTGTAGATATCGATTATTCAGACGGCCATAACTTCTGGCTCGTTTAGAGTTACGGGAGCCATTACCAGTCAAAACGAAGGCCTCAGGGATTTCTACGACTATGACAGCTTTTAGCTGTCAATGGATTTTTTAATTCCCAAAAAAGACGATCCGAGTCTCATTTGGGTCTAGGAAGTTTTTTACCCTTCGGTTTTTCGACACGTGGATTTTTACGGTGAAACGGGATTACCGTGGATGGTCTTCGATTTACCATCGCTGGAGAGTGGTGCACCATGGTACCGTTCTGTTTCAAATCCATGCACGCATTT